>CM038223.1:26490903-27164190 GCA_021442155.1 Cymbidium sinense | reverse complement strand
TCACAATTGTTTGTCGTAGGTAGCAAATTAAGAAAACCCTAACTTACAATGGAGCAAAAGTCAAATCAAGTACACAACTATATTTACTCTCAAACAATCTCATGCTAACAAGGACGTGGCTCATGTCCTCTAATAGCATGGCTTGGCCAATAAGCTCCACATGATGTTGTTATGACCAGAGTCCTCTGTCTGGGTGGTTGTTGCCAAATGACCCCACCATCTCACGGTCACGATTGTAGCCCGCATGTTCCATAATGGCTCTATCTTTTGAGTTGTGAACCCTAGAGTACACTTGATAGGGCAGAAAGCCCTCTGTTAGCTGAGGTAGACTTAAGCTTTTCTCCTTAGACAAACACTATCCCAAGTCTATAAAGATTTCTTGGACAACGCAACCCATGGCTGCAGACAAGGATCCTTCAGGTTGGGTCGACTACCTCCTCTGACTAAGTAGACTAGGGATCATGATAGCCCGAGATGATGAAATCATGGGATCTAAATCGTGCATCATCGCTCCCCAACCATTTTCTTTATGTTAAATAATGATGAATCTCATAAATCTAAATTCGAAAACTCCACATGGTGCTACTATCCTGTTGACCTCATTTTGGGATGAGCTCTCAACCCTCCATCTAGACATAGACAAGAGATCCTTAGTCTTAAGACACATCTAGTGATAAGGTGGATACACAACCTAGCCCTAGAGACTTAGAAGGGTTAGCCATAGGATTAGTTCATGCCTTAGGGGTGTTAGGAAAATTTGCCTATCCTTTAGCTTGAACCACTCCTCACCTTCCTTCCTTCAAGTCAAATTCCAAATCAATCCTAATTGATTTTCTCAAACTCCAAATCAATCCTATTTTATTTTCCCCAAACTCAAATCAAATCTATGATTGAAGTTCATGATTGAAATCCATGATTGAAATCCATGATTGAAACCCATGAATGAAATTTCAAACTCCAAATTTTTCTTAAGTTCTTAATCCTCTCTTAAGGACTTAGCCAAAATCATCCTCAAATCAAATCAAATCCTTAAAATTTTCTTATAACTCATTTATATTCACACATATAAATGAAATATAAATTCAAATTAATCAAATTAAATTCAAAATTCAAGCTCCAAAATTCTAAAAAATTTCTTAACTCATTTAAATTCCTCTTAATGTACTTAGCCTAAATCATGATCAAATCACTTCAAACCCTTGAAATTTTCTCATGATTCATTTATATTCTCATTTATATTCACATATACAAATGAAATATAAATTCAAACAATCAAAACCAATTCCAAAAAATCAAACTCAAATCCACTCAAAATCCAACCTAAGCCTTTCAAGTAAAAATCTTGAACTTAGCCAAATCAACTTCAAATCAAGCCAAACTCTTGATTTTCCTTCATGATTCAATCAACCCTACAATCATGAATCCAAATATAAATACAAACTTCAATCACATAAAATCCAATTCAAAATCAAACCCCAAATCCAATCATATTCTTCCTTTGAATATGAAATTGTTAAATGAATCAAGACCCATTTGACTTCAAACCACTTGCAAATGGATTTATATTTCAATCATAAGTCCATATACAAGTTCAATCAAACTCAAATCAAGCTTTGACCAAGCCATTTGACCCACTTAGGCTCACTTGACCCAAAGTGACCTAAAGTACCCTTATGAGCCAAATTCTAATCCAAACCAAATTGGATTGAATCAAACTCACCTATGCCTCTCATCATGATCAACAATTATCATGGGATGATCAATCAATCAAATTGGGTCAAACTAAGTCAAACCCAAGGGTTGACCAAGTCAACACTTAGCCAAAATAAAACCTAACATAACCAAATTGATTGACACCATTGATCTAAATTTATTCATGAACTATGTTTAAACTTGACCAAGTCAACATTTGAGCCTAACCTAGCCCAATTGGCCACTTGACCCAAGTTGACCCAACTTGATCTAAAAAGTCAAAATGTGTCAAAACCTGATCTAAGTCAAATTGATTGAAACCAACTGGTCAAGTTCATTCCAAATCACTTTTTGAACTTGACCAAAGCCTCAATTAGCCAACTAGATCTAACCTAGCCCAATTGACCTTGAACCCAACTTGACCTAAAGGGGTCATGTTGAGCCAAATTCAAACTTAACCAAAATTGATTAGAAATAAAGATACCAATACACTTCATATGACTAACCAACCCTAAACCTTCCCATGACCTAGCTCAAATAGGTCAAATAGGTCAAATTGGTCAACTTGACCCATTTGACTTAAATGAAGTCATATGAGCCAAACTCAAAACTAAAGCAAATTGAATCAAACCAAAGCCACCAAAACATTTCAAATGGTCATATGAACCTGACTCAACCCTTGGTTTGACCCAATTTGACAATTGGTCATCTTGACCCAAGTTGACCCATTTTGACCTAAATGGTCAACATGAGCCAAACCATATCAAATGAACCAAATCTAATGAAATTTGGCCAAACCTATTTTCTCAACATACCCAACATATTCAAATTCAAAAATCAGCCAAATGACCATTCTACCCCTAGGCCATAGAACAAATTTTGTCAAATCCATGGGGAATTTGGTCAAGCCCTCTTCATATCAACTTGATACCTTCCTAATAGGTCAAGTGAACCCTATGGAGGTGGTGCACCCAACCCAATGGGTTTGGGTCAGCCTAAATAGACCTAAGGCCAAAAATGACCACATAACTCAACTTACCCAAATAGAAACCTCACTCCACTCAATTTGAAGCATATGGGAGGTTACCAATCTATTCCTTGGCTCAAACCAATCATATGCCAACTCCTAATAGCAAAAACAAACCTTTCCATATTGGTAATTGGATCAAAATGGCAAACCATGCTTCATCTGATTACCATGAGAGATATACTCCTCTAATTCAATACACAGGCTCATTATCGATTGAGTGTTGAGAGTGTTAGGAGCCATCGAGAGTGTTCTAAGCTCTCCAAGAGGGATTTGAAATCAACCATTCTCAATTTTCTTCAAGAGAAAATGGGGAGCTCCATTCATTTCCATACTTCCTCCACACTCCACAAAATCCAACTTACTCATGCACACTCCCTCAGGGGACCAAATCGAGCTTGCTTAAGCTCTCCCTCATGTTCCCAAGGTAAGGAGAAGTACAATACAATCAAAGCCACAAGCAAGAGTAAGGGGAGCTGGTCCATAGAGCAAACTACCCAACCTCAGGAGCTAATTTTTTCACCATTCCTCAACCAATAAGGCTACTCCAAGGGAATCGAGCAGGATCACGTGAGGTATGACATTTTGACCACTAAACTTAAGGGGTGTTTGTCCTTTGTAAAAGAAAGTTTCATGGCATGAGATTTTGACCATTGGATAGGCTTGTAATTAGGGTTAGATGGTGTGTGCAAGTTTTCATTCCAATCCAAGCTCGATCGAGCTTGGATCTTCCCTTTGAAGGTGGATGGCCTCCATTAATCCTTAGGGAAGAACAGGGATGATCCCGGCTATCCATTCACACATTTTGCATGGACGGCTGAGATTAAACACACGCTCCGATCCGATTTAATTCTTTTGGAATGGCGACTTTAATCTCAGCCGTTCGGATCGAACGACTGAGGCTAAATCGCATACCACCGCCACATGCCTACCATGATGGGATGTTTAAGTGATGGCTCCCCACATGACGCGTGGAAAGTTAATCACCGCTGCGTGTGTATGGATTAAGGGGTTTAATTAGGTTTAATAATTATATTAGTCCTCTAATCTTTAAAACTTTATATCTCCTAAATAAATAAAAAATATGAGATAACTCCACCAAAGATAATTCAATCTAGAATATTCTAAAAATGGTTTTAATGGATTTTGAGTTGTATCTTTCTTTGATTTGGCCTTTTAATGGAAATATTAATTTTATTTACTCCTTATTTAATTCTCATTAATCTTAAACTTCTTGGGTATGTTTTGGGGATGACTCTTCTAATTTTCTTGGGATTTATTGATGGTTTATTGGGAATTGCAAATGCATTTCCTAATTACCCCCTTTATGTAATTAAAGATAATTAAGGGTTTGATTAGTGTTTAATCCCTTATTGAAGTTGATACTTTGATCTAGTGAATAAGATGCTTAGGAATAATTTTGGGGTATTTAAGCTATTCCCTAAACCCCTTTCTTTCTTTAATCCTCTTTAATTGGGTTAATTCATTAATTACCTCTTAATTAATTTCTTAAAATTCTAAAACCTTCGAGAACTTAATTAATATACTTTGGGTAGATTCTTGGGTATTCAAGCGCCTAAGTTTAATTAAGGAAATTAAAACTCAACTCACATATGTGAGGGGTGTTTTGAAATTACTTAAGTTAAACTCCTTAGCTTAATTAATCATTAATGATGAGCCAAATTGCATTAGGTCCTTTTCTTCCTTGCTGCATTGCAAATTTAAAGTTCTTGTGAGGTTTCATTACTTTAATTATTTCCCCACCATGTTAAATATGTGTGTCATGTGGTTTCATGCATCCATACTTTTCAAAATTCAAATTTAAAATAAAAATTATGTACTTTATGTCAAATTTGCATGTGTTGGCTGGAGTAAAAAATATGAGTGGCTATTATCACTACTAAATTAACTTGGTTTAAAAAATATATTAATCAATTATTAAAATTGAAAGTGTGTTACTTATATTTTAATTATAAGCTTGCATGTGAGTAAAATATAAGGATGTGCATAGTGTAGGTTTTCCTTCTATTCTCTCTTAGTATAGTTTTGAATAGGATTTGGTAAGATGTATGGTTCATTTGAAGAGAACCTAACACTTGTCTAATTCCATATCATATTCATTCCTATACTATCACTCAAGAAGGATAGCTATGCTTGCACATATAAATTGCATAAAAAAAATGAATCAATTAATACACATTTTTGCATTCTTTCTTTTCCATTCATTTCTTTTATACACATGTTTATATTTAAGGAAAATGGTATATTAGACTAGACAACCTCGAGATTGCAAGGCTTTAGGTAGCCCCAAGTTGGTCTTATACCTTACACCTTGTGGTGAAAATTTTCTATAAGGGAGTCGCCTTTCAAATCTGTGGGGAGAAAAGAAAGAGGAACCCTTACAAAATTTCTAAGAAGACGTAGATCCATAGATGTACTTATTCAGGTGAACGGGTACATCATCAAAGTATAGTGTACTATCTTGGAAGACAAAAGTCACTACCCTTTATGGAACCAATCACCTCAATAAGGACTCCTAAGGACGATGGGTCTGCATATGTACCAGAGATTCGTCCCTTACTTTACATGGAAAAGTAAAGTAGGATTTATTTTAGATCATGTTTGTTAAGTTCCCTACAGGGGAAAGCCCACATAATTAATTATATCATAAGAGATGAGATCCCTTAGGAAAACTCTCAATCAAGATAAATGATCATTGTCTCTGAAGATTTAAATAGGAAGGACTATCAATCGATTGGTTTATAGTTTGAAGATCAAATGGGATTGATCAAAAGAGGTAGTTGTTATTGAAGTCAAAGTGGGAAAAAGTAGGAGATGCTCATGATGCTAAGAAACCTAGCAAGCATCTCAAACTATACTAAAATTAGACTTTATATTTTAGAAATTGATTTAATTTATTTGAGTTATATTTTTCATTAGAATTTTAGGGCTTAGGATTCCTTAACACAAGATTAAGGAAATGCCTAAGAGGTGAGGAATTATGCTTATGGCCCACAAAGCGGAGAAGAAATCTCAACTTAAATCTAGGAGCTTCATAAAGCACAAGCTAAATCTAAGGCAAAAAGTGGGTGATTGCCTTGAGAGGACAAACCACGACAACTTGACAAAACCATTAGTCAACTAACTCATGATTTTAAATACATGTAGGCAAGTCTTTATGCTTATGCAAGATAGTTAGCTATTTTATTTAGAAAGAGACTAAGTCCTTAAACTCACTCCCTAAAGAGAATAGATCATGTAAAGGAACATGCTTTAATGACCTAAATCTAATGCATTTTAAATTTTATTTTATTTTCATTTTTTGGACAATCAATTTGACTAAAGCTAATAGGATATTTATGACTAATGCATGAGAAAATAGATTGTTGGCCAAAATAAGCAAGAAGTTTAGGAGGTGAGTTTCCACCACGGCCCTCATAGGTCAAGCCAGGTTCTCTGGCAAAGATGGAAGCCCTCCAATCAAGAGTGAAATAAGATGATGTGTATGATATTATAAAGAAAGAACTCATCCGTAAGGGGTTTCTAATTTTTTATCCTGATTTTAATCCTAAGCTTTAGATGAGGTTATGAGTTGTTTAATTTTATTTCAAGTTAAGTTGGGTAAAAGATTTTTTTTCCTAAGAGCCTAATCCACATCGAGGCCATACATAAAGCAAGAAAGAAACTAGGAAAAGTATGCCACTTAATGCACAAGTTAAACAAACATCAATCAATTTATAAAACTAGCGCAAAAGAATAAATGGCCATTTATGGTCGGGCACCACTGCACAAACCCAAAAAATATCAAATTGGGTAGCTAAGATCTACCCTTATACAACCCGGATTACAAATGAATTAAATTATAATTAGCAAAAAGAATTCATTATTATGGAGGTCTTCAAGCTTTATTTTTCTTTCTTCTTTTCTTCTTTCTTTCTCCTTTGGATTTTCCTTTAGATGGTTGAATGGAAAGTTTCTAAGTTTCACTTGGTGCATAAGATAGGATCTTATGACCAATGTTCATCCTAATCCCCCATAACAAATCATTCCAAATCCTAGATATACAAACTTTTACATGAAAAGGAAAAGGGAAATCTAACTAACACATGCAAAATAAAGGTTAGTCAAGTCACACCACAAAAGACCCAAGCATTTATATTAGGCTTATCACCCCACACATGGGTGACTAAGTCCACCTGACCTATGGATTATGCAAAGGGGTATAAGCACTTACAAGCAAGAAGCATTTATATTTTTATTTATGATAGTGCCCCTTTAGCACAATCCCCTGCAGAAAAGAATAGTTAGATTAAGACATCCTACCATTCATTCTATGAGCATACACCCAAACAACTAGTCTAAAACATTCATTACAAAATAAAACATAACATCAAGCCATGCACTGACCTAATCTAACGCTAGAAGTATTGACTTAGGCTAATGTGTGTGCTTTGAAGGTTTGTGTGGTATGCTTAGCTTAGGACTTTAGGTTTAAATTTTTTATGTGTGAAAGACATGTTCAACTTAAAGGAGGGTTTCATTTAAGTTGTTTAGTGACTTTGGGTTGATTTTATTTTATGTTTTAATTTGGTTTATGTGAGACTTACAATTAATTACTAAGTTATGAAGAGAAAGAGAAGAGAGAACTTTTCTTTCCTTCCCTAATCCTTAAGTAATTTCTAAGATAAGTTCACATTTTAATTTTATTTAGGTGAATGTTTTGATTATATATTTTAATTAATCCTAAGTTTAGATTGATTCTAAACAAACTATTCAAAAGAAGGCATTTTAAGATTAAGAAAAATGAATCAAAATCCATATAACATACATTACTTCAATTCTTTCCCACCATATATAATATGCATATGGATGGACCCTAAGCATACCTATACATGCAAATGAGATAATTAACATAGTGAATGATGCATGCTAAGTAATTCATTTAAGGAAGCTTAGAAGATTTGGGTGCATGAATTTTCTTAAGTAGAAAAGAGTTTCTCCTAAACTTACATACATGAAAGTGAAAGGCATAAGTGAGTACAAGGCCATTATTAACGAGAGGTGCAAGGTACAACCTACTTAGTTTTAAAGCCTCTCACAACCTGGGTTGTCCAGACTAATATACCACTTTCCTTAAGTACTAACATGAATATTAAAGAAATAAAGTGGAAAAGAATATGCAAAAGTTTATTTAGTGGTTTCATTTTGTTTATGCAATTTATTCATATAAGTATAGACAATCCTCCTTAGATGATAGAATAGGGATGAATAAGGTATAGGCTTAAGCAAGTGTTGCGTTCTTTTCAAATGAACCCTACATCTCACTAACCCTTATTCAAAACTAGGCTAACATAATGGAAAGAAAGAAATGCTACACTATATATGACTTTATAATCCACCACATGCAAACTTATAAGTAAATTATAAGAATAGTACACTTTCAAATTTTATGTCTCATTTATAGATTTAAAAAAATACTTTGGATTTAGTAGTGATAATAGCCATACACATTTAACTTTAGCTAACACATGCATAAACAAGTTTATTTTAATACTTTGAAAACATAAAATCATGGAAGCATAAGTCATATGGCATATAATTTAACATGTTGGGAAAGATTTAAAGCAATGTAATCATATGGACAAACTCACTTTACTTAATTCCTAAAGACATTCTTAAAGAAAAAGAAAACTTAGAATAAATCAAAGTGAATTTCAAATTGAATTTTGTTTGTTTGAAGTTTGATTTAATTTTAAAAGTATGAGATTAGTTTGTTGTTCCTAACCCATTCCCACATGTGTTTTGTAATTTTGTTTAATTTTTTTAGATAATTAGATCCATTTTTAAGTGTTGATTAGGTTAAGGTATGCATTAAGTGATTTAATTAACACTTACCTACACCTCCTTAGGAAATTAACTTAGGTAATTATGAGCCAATGAGATGACATAAAACCCATAAGGTATGTAAATTTGCAATGCACCTAGTAATGAAAAGGCCTAATGCAATTTGGCTCACAATTAAAAGTTAATTAAACTAAATGGTTTTATCTTAAGTACTTTTAAAACACCCTTCCACACTTGTGAAAGGGGGTTTAATTTTTTAAAATTAGGCTATTAAACACCTAAGTATCTACCCAAGGTAGATTAATTAAGTTTTGGGGATTTTAGATTTTTGAAAATCATTTAAAAGGGTAATTAATGGATTAACCCTTAATTAAGAAGGGGTTAAGGAAAGAAAATGGGGTTTAGGGAATAGCTTAGGGAAACACCCCAAAATTATTCCTTAAAACCCCTATTCATTGGATCTAACCTTAATTAAACTTAAACATAAGGGAAATCCACTAATTACATCTTAATTTCCCATAATTACATGAAAAGGGTAATTAGGGAATGAGCTAGAAATTTCTCTAATCAAGGCTTCAATAAATCTCAAGAAAATTAGGGGAGGCAGAGGTCATCCCCTATAATGAACCCTAGAAGTTTGAGATTAATTGATGGCTTAATTAGAAAGTAATTTGCTAATTACCAATCCCAAAGAAACACAAATTCAGAGAAAAAGGGAAATCAAAATGTATTGAAAATATTTTTATAAAATTCTAGATGAAATTATCTATCTAAGAAAAATTTTATTTTATTTTTCTATATTTTCTGAAGAGATATGATTTTAGAAGTTATTTGCATTAATTTCTATCTCACGCTTATGAGCTTTACTAAGTTAAATCAGGAGAGGAAGTGGCGGTGCATGCATTTTTATTCATAGATTTCCGATCAAAGATCGAAAGACTGAGGATACTCCCATGGTTTATAAAATGGATAAGGGATTTAAAAAATGTGGGACTAATCTTGGCCATCCATCCAAATAGCGTGGATGGATGGCTAGAGATTCATCCCTGCCAAAGCTTAGGGAGAAGGAGATTCGTCCACCTTCTAAGCTTTGATCTGAGCTCAATAGAGCTTGGATTAGGCCAAAAATTAGCCCACACTTTCATCATATAATGACCAACAAATCCAATAGCTAAGATCTTATGAGATTGAAATCCACTTCACAAAGGACCAACACCTATGAAATTAAGCTTGAAAAATCACTAACCTCGCCAGAGGTGATCATGCTTCCTTGAGCTTCTTGGTTGAGACAAAGCTTTGCTGAAGTTCTTAGCACTTGAGGTTGAGTGGAGAGCTCTATGGACCAACTCCCCTTCACTCCCTTTGTAGTTTTGATGGAATTGAACTCTCCCGAGCCTCTAGAACTTTAGAGAAGGCTTGGCGACAACCTAGCTAGATCAAGTGCACAAGAGGAATTGGAAGGAGATTAAGTGTGGAGAATATTCACTATCGGATCCCTATTTTGCAAAATGAAGAATGCAAGATTCAAAACCTCGTAGGGACCTTGGAAGGCTCTCGATGTTCTAAAGCTTCCAGTTCCAATCGTGTGAATGAATTCCTAATGGATTAGGGGAGTATATCTCCCTATTGCAATCGGATGACCTACAATGTGCCATTTTGATCCAATTGACCTAATAGGATGGGTTGTTTGGGTGGTTAGAGCACATGGTCGGTTTGGCAGAGTGGAAGCCTAACTCCCATGTGCATCCAAGCTTTGGGGAGTTTGAAAATTCAATTTGGCCATGGGTGGTTGGGTTTGGTCTATGGGCCAAATGGGTTGACCCAAATCCATTGGTTGGGTGCCACTCATCATAGGTCCCTTGAGGTTTTAGGAGAGCCTCAAGTGATTGTGATGAGTGCAAAAAAAATACCCATGGGCTAGGTTAAAATTTGTTCTAGTTCATAGGGGTATAATGGTCATTTGCTATTTTTACAATTTGGGTATGTTTTGTATGTTGAGAAAATAGGTTTGGCTAAGTTTCAATAGATTTGGAATCCATTTGATAGGGTCTGACTCATGACCCAGGCAAAATGGGTCAACTTGGGTCAAGTTGACCAATAGGTCAACCAAAGGGTTGGGTCAAGTTCATATGACCATTTGAAATGTTTTGGTGCCTTTGGTTTGGTTCAATTGGTTTGATTTGGCTCATATGACTCATTTAGGTCAAATGGGTTAAGTTGAATTTGACCCATTTGACCTATTTGGGTCAAATAGGTTTAGGTTTTGGTTATGGAGTGGATTGATATATTGTTTCCAATCAATTTGAGTTAGGTTCAATTTTTCAACATGACCCCTTTAGTGGTTAAGGGCTAAATGTCTGGCAAATTGAGGCTTTAGTCAAGTTCTACAAGTGATTTGGGATGGATTTGACCCATTGGTTTCAATCAATTTAGCTTAGATCTAGTTTTGACACATTTTGGCCTTTTAGGTCAAAATGGGTCAACTTAGGTCAAGTTGGTCAAATGGACTAAGTCAGGCTCAAAGGTTGATTTGGTCAAGTTCAAACATAAGTCATGAGTGAACTTAGATCAAAGGTTTCAATCAATTTATGGTATATTTTGGTCATGTTAGGTTTCATTTGTTAAGTGTTGACTTGGTCAACTTAGGTTGATTTGACCCAATTTGATTGATTGATTATCCCATGATGATGATCAATATGAGTTTGAGTAAGGTTTGGATCAAAAGTTGGCAATAAAACTTTAGGTCACTTTGGGTCAAATGTAATAAAAGGTCAAAAAGCTTGATTTGAAGTTGATTTATCTTGTTTATGGACTTATGATTGAAATATAAATCCATTCACAAGAGATTTGAAGTCAAATAGATTTCGATCCATTTGAAAATGTCATATTCAAAGGAAGAATATGAAGGAGTTTTGGGTTTAATTTTTGATTTCTGTTTTCATTGAAGGATTGAGGTTTGTAATTATCTATGAGCTCATGATTGTAGGATTGATTGAATGAGAGAAAATCAAGTGTTTGGCTTGATTTGAAATGATTTTAGCTAAGTTCAAGATTTTAACTTGAAAGGCTTAGATTTGATTTTGATTTGATTTGAGTTTAATTTTTGGAGTTGGTTCTGATTGTTTGAATTTATATTTAATTTATATATGTGAATATAAATTAGAATATAAATTGATCATGAGAAAATTTGAAGAATTTGAAAGAGTTTAATCATGATTTAGTGTTAAATCCATTAAAGGGAATTTAAAGGATTTAATGGAATTTTTAATTAGAAATTTAATTTTTTTGACTTGATTTGATTGATTTATATTTATATTTCATTTATATATGAGAACATAAATGAGGATACAAATATATATTGAGAAAATCCCATGAGTTTGAAGGTTTAATCAAAGTTTGGGGTAAATTCATTAATGAAAAATTAAGGGATTTTTAAGCATTTTAATTTGGAATTTTTTTTGCTTTTGATTAAATTGAGTTATATTTATTTCATTTATATATGAGAATATAAATAAGGATATAAATCAAAATGAGAAAATCCAAAGGATTTGAGTAGTTTGATCAAGGTAAATCCATTAATGAAAAATTAAAGGATTTGAGGATTTTAAGCATTTATAATTAGAATTTAATTTTTTTCTTTTGATTAAATTGAGTTATATTATATTTCATTTATATATGAGAATATAAAGATGAGAAAATATAAATGAATCACTTAGCATGCATCATAAAGTATGTTAAACATTCTCATTTGTATGTATAGATATGCTAGGACTCATCCATAAAAATGTTGGGAAAGATGAAGTAATTTTTGTGAATTTAGTTCATTTTTTTTAATCTTAAAATGTCTTTCTTTTGATGGTTTGTTTAGAGTTTATCTAAACTTGAATATAAATACATAATAAAAAATTCATAAACAAAACTAAAAATATGAATCCACTTTAGAAATTACTTAGGAAGGAAAAAGAATTCTCTTCTTTTCTCTCTTTTATAACTTAGTAATTAATTGTAATTCATTAATAATCAAAATACAAAATAAAAATCAACCCAAAACTTCTAAACAACTTAAATGAAACCCTCCTCTAAGTTGAGCATGCTTCATACTTAGAAAATTCTAACAAAGCCATAGCTAAGCATACCACACAAAAGCACATAACATAAGTCTTCTTGCTTTAGGTTAGGCTGGTTTGATGTTTGCTTTTATTTTGTGATATGTTTAGTAATGTTAGATGAAAAGAATATGCGATCTATTCATTATTATATGAATTGTGCTTAGGATGCTATAATAAATAAAATATAAATACTTTTTGTTGTGTAGTTGCTTATATAAGCATAATCCATATGTGGACTTAGTCACCCATGTGTGGGGTGACAAGTCATATACATGCTTGGGATTTTATGTGATTTGTTTATTTAACCTTTATTTTCAAAATGTAAAAATTTACTTTTCCTTTTCATATAAATTTTGCAATTAATTTGAATGATTATTATGGGATTAGGATGAGCATTCAAGAATCTCTCTTATGCACCATGTGAAGCCTTTAGATCCACCTTAACCATAAAATAAGGAACCAAAAGAAAAAAAAAAAAGAAAGAAGAAAAGAAAATGAAAATGAAGCTTGAAGACCCCCATAATAATGAATTCCTGCTTAATTGTATTTAATTCATTTGTGATCCATTGTATAGGTGTTCAAAACCCAATTTGTTTTGGGTCAACCATAAAGTCTTTATTATTTTTCTTAACTTTATAAATTGATTGATGATTTTTTAGCTTGTGCATTAAGTGGCATCCTTTTCCTAGTTTATTGCTTTATGTATGGCCTAGATGTATTAGTTAGGAAAAATAAATCTTAACTAAACTTAACAAGTCAAAACTAAAAAATAAAGAATTCATAACCTCACCTAAAGCTTAGCTTAAAATCAAGATAAAAAATTAGCAACCTTAGCTAGATGAGTACTTCTTTTATAACATCATGCACAAAATGCATCTTATTTAATTGATTGAGCTTACCTTGGGAGAAACATGGCTTGACCTTTAAGAGCCATGTGAAACACACCTTTTGAGTAATCTTACTTCTCATGCATTAGGCATATAAATCCTATTAAATAAAAATATTTGAAAATGAAAATAAATGAAATCTAAATTGCATTAGATTTAGGTCATTTAAAGCATGTCAAGATCTAGTCTCTTTAATGTTTAAGGACTTAGTCCTTATAAATAACAACTATCTTGTATAAATCATATGAAGAATGAATTTAAAATCATAAGAGTTAGTTGGTGGCCACCTAATTGTAAGTCTAAGAATCGTATCCTCTCTAAGAGGCAAACCACCCATTTTCATCTTAGATTTGTTGGCTTTTGCCCCAAAGCTCTGATTTAGGTTTTGAGGTTGCTTTTTGTGTAAGCATAATCATATCTTATGCATTTCCATAACCTTGTATTATGGAATTATAAGCTCTTAATGAAAAAATTCAAATCAAACAAATTAAATCAATTTCAAAACTAAAATAAAGAACTCATAACCTCACCTAAAGCTTAGGCTTAAAATCAAGATAAAAAAATTAGCAACCCCTTAGCTAGATGAGTACTTCTTTTATAACATCATGCACAAATGCATCTTATTTCACTCTTGATTGGAGGGCTTCTACCTTTGCCAGAGAAACATGGCTTGACCTTTAAGAGCCATGGTGGAAACACACCTCCTCCCTTCGCTGATTTTGGCCAATAATCTTACTTCTCATGCATTAGGCATATAAATCCTATTAACCCGAGTCAAAAATATTTGTTCAAAAATGAAAATAAAATGAAATCTAAATTGCATTAGATTTAGGTCATTTAAAGCATGTCCTTACATGATCTAGTCTCTTTAGGGACTGAGTTTAAGGACTTAGTCTGTTTCTAAATAAATAACAGCTTAACTATCTTGTATAAATCATATGACTTGCCTACATGAATTTAAAAATCATAAGAGTTAGTTGGTGGCCACCCACAAAAAGTTAAGAAGTCTGTGGTTCCTCTCTAGGAGGCAAACCATACCCATTTTCATCTTAGATTTAGTTATGCTGGCCCTCAAAAGCTCCCTAGATTTAGGTTTTGAGGTTGCTTCTCCTTTGGGCCATAAGCATAAATCCTCATATCTTATGCATTTCCATAAACTTGTATTATGGAATTATAAGCCCTAGCACCTAATGAAAAATTCAACTCAAACAAATTAAATCAATTTCAAAAATATAAAGCCCAACCATAAGATAGTTTGAGGTGCTCGCTAGGTTTCTTGGCATATGAGCATCTCCTACTTATCTTCATTTGGCTTTGATAATAAATATCTCTTTGATCAATCCCATTTAATATTCAAAATAAACCAATCGATTGATAGTACTTTCCTATTGAAATCTTTAGAAACAATGATCATTTACCTTAATCGAGAGTATTCCTAAGGGATCCCGCCCCTTAGGATGTAATTAACTATGGGGGCTTGCCTCCTGTAGGGAACTTAATGAACATGGTTTAAAATAAACCCTACTTTACTTTTTCATGTAAAGTAGGAAAGAATATCTGGTACATATGAAGGCTCAACATCCTTAGAGTCTTTATTGAGGTAATTAGGTCCATTGTAGGTGATTTCTATATCTTGAGATAGTACACCTTTCCTCAGTGTCATACCTGATCACCCTAATAAGAACATTTAAAGACTTCCTCTTTATCATTTTTATGATATGGAAAGGTTCATTCTAAAATAATATAGACAAAATAAATTTTTCATAAAAAAATCTTGCTTTTCAAAAAGCACTCTTTCAAAAATGCACATAATAAAATATTTTTCCACAAAATTTTCTTAAGCCACCCTCATTTAACAATTCTCATAATTATTATATGTAGGAATCTTTAAAAATAAAACTAACAATATTTTCCAAAAGCACAAATGAACATCTTCTTTCAATTCATTTTGATGAAGATTTCATTTTCAAAATAAAATGAACAATCACCTTTCCAAAAATCAAAATTGAAATTAAAAATAAAACTTTCAAAAGCACACATGATCCTTTCCTTCAATATACTCACACATATTAAAAGGAAGGTTTCATTTTCAAATAAAATTATAATTTTTTAAAAGCACATATGAACATCTTCATGCAATATACCTAAATTTATTGAATGAAGATTTCATTTCCAAATAAAAATAATATCATTTGGAAATCCCACTTAAACATATCCCATATATGATTAAGTTGGAATTCTCTTTCAAAAAAGCAATAATCACACACAAAACAAAAAATTTTACATTTCAAAAATAAGATTGACCTCCATTCCTACATACCTAAATTTGTTGAATGGAAGTTCTCTTTTCAAAAATTGAAACTTAACAATCATATTTTCAAAATTCAAACACATTTTGAACTTCATTTAGCATACTCAAATTTGCTAAGTGAAGTCTCCAAATCTAAAATCAAAAATTTTTCCAAACACATTTTGGAACTTCATTTAGCATCTAAAATTTGCTAAGTGAAGTCTCCAAATCCAAAACCAAAATTTTTCAAACACATTTGGAACTTCATTTAGCATACTCAAAGTGAAGTCTCCAAATTCCAAAACTAAAATTTTTAAACACATTTGGAACTTCATTTAGCATACTCAAATTTGCTAAATGAAGTCCCCAAATTCCAAAACAAAAATTATTTTGAAACACATTTGGAACTTCATTTAGCATACTCAAATTTGCTAGGTGAAGTCTCCAAATCCAAAATCAAAAATTTTTGAACACATTTGGAACCTCATTTAGCATACTCAAATTTGCTAAGTGAAGTCTCCAAATCCAAAATCAAAAATTTTCAAACACATCTTTTGCTAAGTGAAGTCTCCAAAGTCAAAACCAAAAAATTTTTAAACACATCTTTAGAACTTCATTTAGCATACTCAAATTTGCTAAGTGAACTCTCCAAAGTCAAAACCAAAAAAATTTCAAACACATTTAGAACTTCATTTAACCTCAAATTATTGTTAAGTCTCAATTCAAAATTTTTTTTTCAAACATCTTTGGAACTTCATTTAGCATACTCAAATTTGCTAAGTGAAGTCTCCAAAGTCAAAACAAAAAATCTTCAAGCACTTTTGAAACTTGATTCCTTAGCATACCAAATTTGCTAAGGAGAAGTTTCATCTTTCAAAATCAAAACACAAAAATTTTGAACACATATTTTGGAATTTCATTTAGCATACTCAAATTTGCTAAGTGAAATTTCCATTTCACAAAATTAAATGGGACTTCATCCTTAGCATACCATATTTGCTAAAGTCAAGTCTCCACTTTCAAACAAATCAAAACAAAAATGAAACACATTAGGATTTCCATAGCATACCCAAATTTTCTAAGGATTCTACTTAAAAAAAAATCAAACATCCAAAAAACAAATGAAACACCTTAGGATATTCTTAGCATACTTAAATTTGCTAAGAATCATACTTTCAAAATCAAACAAAACACACTTGGGTTCTTCACTTAGCATACCTAAATTTGATAAGTGGAAATTCCAAATTTCCAAAATCAAAATAATAATTCACAAAAAAAACAATTGTTTTCAAACACCTCACTTAGCATACCTAAATTTGCTAAGTGGGTGGATTTCAAAAATACCAAATAAAAAAAAATCAATTGACCCTTACTTTAACATACCCAAATTTGTTAAAGGAAAGGGTCCTTAAATCCAAAATCTAAATTCAAACAAACATGAACCTATGGAAGCATCCTTCTTCAAATATTTGAATCCATCTTTCAACATACCTAAATTTAATGAAGTTGAATTCATATTCAAGAATTCCTCTTTCAATCAAATTTCTAAATCTTCTCAAATCTATTTGAACCCCACTTAACACTTTCAAGATATTAAATGTGGGTTCAAATTTTTAATTCAAATTCAAAATCAATAAAGAGAAATCTGATCCAAGCTCGCTTTCTTGTGCAGATTCTCACCGCCGATATACAATTACAACTCAATTTTTTAGTCTTTTGCAGTTGATCTGAAATGGCAGGCTCACATAAATTTGTTTTCACTTTCCCTCATGGCATGGATTTGGTTTTGGACCAAGCCAACTTCCCTCGATTGTATCATACACACCTTATCCATTTCGATAGGGAATTTGATGGAGTGAGGATCATATATGGGGTATTCCCCTCATGATGTAGTAGGACATGATGGCGAAGTTGGTCATCCGTGATTGATCTACCTTGATCGATATCTCATTAAATAGGAAAGTAGTGGCAATCCCACTTTGATAGTACAAGTGCTAGCTACGCTTTGTGCCCCATGGTTTCTCGTGCTACCCCAATGAGGGCTAGAACCCTCTCATCAGTACCCTCTAAAGGTAAGGCTCCCCTGATCTCAGGGATTCTATGTCCTACTTTTGAGTATGGGTCTAGCTCTCACTCCTCCCATCCTACTGAGCAAGGGAACAAAAAATCACATGATCAAGCCGATCACACTAGGATTACGGGAGATGGAAGCTACTGCTCGCCTATTGAGGAGTTTCTTCTTTACTTCACCACCGTTATAGCAAACTAGTTTCATCCGCTTTAGGTCGGAGAGAGGATAGGAGGATTCACATCACCTCCACTAGTGGTACAACATCACCGAGTTACTGGGGAGCGGAGGTTTGTCAACCTCCTTTCGCCTTGTGCCGTAAGTGGAGCTACTGACATTGAGATTTAGAGCTCAGTTTGATCTGAGATCCAGTGTCCCTCACAGTATGGGGAAACATATCCATCAGGAGAGGGCTAGAGAGGCCCATACTGCTCACATTACCAGTAGGGAGAGGCAGAGGTTCAGTCGCCAGTCGGCAGCTTTCGCACTTGTCAATTTTCTAGCTTGGCACGCTACCCCCGTCAACCATACCGACAACATCTTACTTACTAGGACCAGTCATCACAGGAGGATAGCTCTTATTCATAGAGAGTTGGTGGTGTCTCCACCCACCGCTTACCCTCATCCCATCACCAATCCAGGTCATAGCATCTACAGTTCCATGAAGGCCATAACCGGGGAGATGCACACCCCGTTGGTGATCCTGCTACGACCGAGGGATCCTACCTCATCTACATCGCCTATTGTGGTGACACTGAGCTCTCCTACTCAAACTTCTACCCCCGTGGTGGTACGGAAGGAGTGGTGACCCCGAAGCATTGTGGTCGTCCCTTCACCAACTCTGCCAGTTCAACAGGACATGGAGATGGTAACAGTCATTTCAGAAGTAGCAGATGATAGTCCAACTGCACCAAGGATAGTGGAACCTCCTAGGAATGTTACCCCTCTCATAGCTAATGACAGTAAGGAGTGTCTCTCATCTAGTGAGTATATTCCTCATAGGATTGACTCTATAGTAGCAGGCGAGGTCCGATGCCTCTTAGTACACGATAGAGATCACACCGGTCAGCCAAAGATATTCATATCCACTCAGATTAATCATTCTTTAGATGAGATAGTGGCTCATTATTTCATGGAAAAGAAAGAGATTTTAGGGTAAGATTGGTTAGATGAGGAGAAAGTCAGCTTCGATCCCAATGAAGATGACTTGTTGGGAGACTCATCTGGAGTTTGTATGGTAGATACCAGAAGATCTCTTCTCAGGGAGTAGTGGGCTATGAAAGGTAATGAGGTTGATCAGGAAGACATACCAATCACACACCTCGACATCGTTGAGGTAGAAAGATGAGCAGATAGATAGATGGCACGGCAGTTAGAGGACTTGTTAGCAGATTTAGAAATAAGCCCTGAGTTTATCCTACTATAGTTGACATCAATCAGCCTGAGTTAGTGCATGTCTTGGACCCAGCCAAGACCTTACCTCCTGTTGAGCACTAGCATGTATAGGAAGGTAGTAGAAAGTACCTCCATACAAGAAAATGGCATCCAATCCATGGTTGGCAAGCAAAGGAAGCATTAGCTCAAGCTCGAGGAGGATCATCGTTGCAAAGGATAGACCCTACTCAGAAGAATTCAATTCAATCTAATATCCCTAGGGTTTCATGCCACCTTCCTTCAAAAACTTTGATGGCATTGGAAACCTAAGGCAGCACATAACACACTTCAAGGTCAGTTGGTGCAAAACCGGTGGTAGCGATGCTTTACTATTTCACCTCTTCGTTAGTAGCTTACCAGGGATTGCTTTCGATTGGTATGCTAAACTGCCCAACAGTTCAGTAAAGACATTTGTTGAGTTGGAGCAACTCTTTATCAAAAGGTTTGCTAGAGTTATGCAAAGGTTTACTATAGGTGATCTCGTTGTAGCATAACAATACCCAAGTGAGTCTCTAGTTGATTATATTCTCCGATGGCATAACCCGAGTATGAATGAGCCACCAATAAACATGCCATTGAAATTCTTTTGAAGAATATTCATGGCCCGATTACCTTCATGCTTAAGGGCTTCACTATCAAGACATTTGAGAAGCTAATCAACAAGGCAGCTAATCTACAAGGAGAGGCCAAATGCATTTTCAAGACCAATTGCCTCTAGAAGCCAAAAGGTCTATGAGAAGAAAGCGAGGATGTGGTAGATAAAGGAAGCTCAACTAAAGATCGTCTAAGAGACCATGACCGAGCCTCCACCTCACATGAGGCTGCCGCCTCCACAAGAGCCTCCATGGCCGACAATGCACCTCCTCCCATACCACCGAAGAAGAACACTCATACCTACTGCCAGATAGCTATGGTCCACCTACTCTTTTAGATAAGCTTAATAACCCTTATTCATTTAAGAGGGAGGTAATCAGAAATATCTTTAAGAATCTCTTAAAGAAACCTGATTTTTAGCTACCCGAGCCTAGGAGACCGGAGGAAGTAGGCAAAAGTCATGATCCTAACTTTGCCCCTACCATCAGATGTAGGCCATGTTTTAGAGGATTGCTTCACATTCAAGAGGGCTTGAACACGCTTCAAGACCGGTGTAGTTATCCCAAAGGAATATCGGAAACAACCATCCGTTCCATTAGGGTAATCCTTGAGGATACATGTGATCCTTCCAAAACTAAAGAAGGTTGGGATATTTATTTATCCAAAACCTCTAAGAAGATCATCCAGAAGATCAAGAAGCCCATTCATAGATTACTTGAACACCAGAAAACTACCTCAAGAAAAGTCACAAGCCCATCAAGTGAAATAGAGATCCCTCTCCTATGTTCTCGTTGATGGCACCCTGTACGGCTGGTCCTTTGACCAAATATGGTTACACTGTTTAGACAAACACAAAGCCGGTGGCATTATAACTGAGTTACATTCAGGTATATGCGGAGCACATTAGTCTGGTCTGAAGATGAAGATGAAGATCAAGTGACTTGGATACTACTGGCCTTCGATGATTGTAGACTACATGGATGTAGCTAGGAGATGCCATCAGTGTCAGGTACATAGTGTGGTCCTCCACAAACCACCCAACATTCTACACCCTACCTTGGCCTCATGGCCATTTGAGTATTGGGGTACTGACATTGTGGGTCCGATCGATCCTTCTTCTTCCAAGGGTCATTGGTTCATTCTAACTGTCACCGACTTCATTTTCAAGTGGGCAGAAGCCATCCCACTCAGAGAAGTCACAGCTCAGCATGTGCTTCAATTTTTCAGGAACCATATCATATTTAGGTTTGGGGTGCCTCAACAAATTATATCCGATAATGGTACTATATTTATAATTATGAAGATCAATAGCTTCGCTAGAAGACATGTTATAGATTGGAGATGCTCTAGTATTTACTATCCCAGAGCAAATGGCTTAGTGGAAGCATTCAACAAAACTCTCATCCAAATATTAAAGAAAACTCTTGATGACAATAAATGGCAGTGGCATGAGCAGTTGGTTGAAGCCTTGTGGGTCTACCGCACCATATACCGGACTCCAACTAAGTCTACTCCATTTTCCTTAGTGTAAGGGTATGAAGCTGTTCTACCTTTAGAAGTTCAACTCCCATCATTAAGGATAGCATTGGGTAGCAAGATCACTTCAGAGCAGAATGCAAAGTTGTGGTTAGAAGAGCTCAAAGTTTTGGAGGAGAGTTGCCAAGCGCAAGCGAACCTCGAGTTGTATAAGGCCAAAATGATTCAAGCTCACAACAAGTTGGCCCCAACACAGTCTATCCAAGTAGGAGAATTTGTGTCAGTCTTAAGAAGACTAATTGTTGCCCATTGAAAGATGGGAGGCAAGTTTGAACCTACTTGGGAAGGCCCCTATGTCATAGAGAAGGCCTACTAAGGAGGATCTTATCAGCTTATTTATTGTAAAGGGGAACACTCAATGCTTTCAACTAATGGGCTCTAGATAAAGAAATATTACCCTTGAAATAAATCATGTTTGAAAATAATTCCATCAAAAAACAAAGATCAGATTCCATTTCATCAAAATCTTCTCTTCTTTTGAAGCATTATTTGTTGGTCTTGCGAATTCGCCATGACGTGTTTAGGGTAAGTGTAAGAGTGACATCCTATCCCTCTTTCACAACACAAATACTATCTCCCAACGCTACTAGAATAGGTGTGAGAGAACCTAAGAGGCATCCTATTTTGATTAACATAACTAAGATATGTGTAAGAGAAGCCGAGTAGCATCCTTTTTTAGTGGGAATCCTTGGCTACCATCCGTGGCACCATTCTATCAAACTCCCTAGTGTGTTTAGGGTTGGTGTAAGAGTCCTCTAGAAGTATCCTATTTCCTTTAACATGAACACAAAAATAAACACAAATCTTTATCTTAGGCTACTTTGATGTGGGAGCAAGCCCTCTATGGCACTCACTCATTAGCTTCTTTAGGTCGGGTCTACATACTGCCTCTCTAGTATGTCACCCTAGTGGTCACTTGTTGGAGGATGTGAGTCCCCGTGCTTTCATCCTAACTTGACCATTGTAAATCAATAAGCACCTTGTTAGTATGGCAGGATTCACTGCTCAGCCAATAAGTTACCTCATGTTGAGTTTGCTTAAGAAGATGTGAGTCCCTATGCTTTCTTCTTGAACTAGCCATCATTCACTAACTAGGTTGAGTATATTTAAGGTTTAGGATAAGTCCTCTAGAGGCCCCTTTCCTCTTGACTACGTTTGAGTTGATATAAGTCCCCTAATGGCATTCACTCAATAGTCGCCCAAGGTCTGATAGCATCTGTCGAGCTAAAGACAGACTATCCCAGGGATCAGTTCGGCAATAGGAGGATGTAGTTCCCTAGCTTTCTTCCTAGGCTGATTATTGCAAATTGACGGGCACCTTAGGTTGGTTGATGTTCGCTATGCTGATAGCGACCCACCCGGTGAGTACACCACTCTTGGCTGATGTGAGTCCCCGAGCTTTCTCCTTGAGTTGGACACCGAATACTTATTGGATATATGATTGGCCATGTTATTTTCTCCAAGGTGTTGGATTAAGCCCTTAGCGCCCCATCCCCTGCGGGCACTCTATTTGGACCACGCCCTTGCATATTTAGACACTACCCGGGTTACTTTTGGATTGGATAGTCCCCCTTTCCTAGTAGCCACCCTTGTGGTTGGAGAATTTATTCAGCGGATGCGCAAATTTTCCCTTGATTCAGTAAATCTAATATAGGTCTAGGCTGATATAACATCCTTCTGAATTTGATCTCTTGAAAGTTAATAGGGTCCACAATAAAACAAACTATGCAAACAAATAAATTAATTTTCTTATGGATTAGGAATTCAAGTCCCCAAAGGGCCCCTTCCCAAGTAGGCATCCTATCTTTAGGTAGTGTCGACTTTATAAAATTGCTGACTACCCGAGTTGAGATAAATCCAAGTCGACTCACTCCATAGTCACCCTTAGGTCGTTCAATCTATTTTTCCATAAGTTACGTCCTTCCACTTTGGAAGATGTAAGACTATGATGCATTCTTTCTAGCATGATTGTCGAAATGAGCAGACTAAGTCGTCGATTTGTTACCAAAGCACCGATCAGTGGTCTTTTGTAGTGGAAGATGTGAGTCCCCGAGCTTTCTTCCCTTGAATTAATCATTACAAACCAAAAGGCACACCTTTGGTCGGATAGCTCTCCCATCGATCAGGAAGCTACTCCCTTTGGTTCAGTAAATCTGAGTTAGGTCTAGGCCTCCATGGCTCCTACTCAGTGTGATCCATCACAAACCAATGGAATCCATCAAAAAAAGTTTAAAAATAAAATTAATCTTTGACTATCCTTGAGCTAATTTAAGTCCCCCAACGGTATTCACTCAAATAGTCAGCCCTAGGTCATGCATGATTTGTTGCCCAAAGCAACTGATCAACCTAGTGGTTTCTTATTTTGGAAGATGTGAGTCCCACGCTTTCTTCCTAACTTGACCATTGCAAACCGAAAGGCATCGCCTTTGGTTGGATAGTCCTACCTTGTGGTTGGTAGACTACTCCTTTGGTTCAGTAAATCTGAGATAGGTCTAGGTCTCCATGGCCCCTACTCAATCTGATTCATTGCAAACTGATGGGATCCATCATGATTAAAATAAATTTAATAATGAAATTAATCTTTGACTATCCTCGAGTTGATTTAAGTCCCCCAGCGGCATTCACTTAATATTTAGCCTAATCGGTTCAATTTATTATCCAAAATAGCAGATCACCCTAGTGGTTTCTTATTTTGGAAGATGAGACCATTGCAACCTGATAGGCACCCCCTTTGGTTGGATAGTCCTACCTTGTGGTTGATAGACTACTCCCTTTGGATTGAAAATGAGTTAGGTCTAGGCCTCCATGGCCCGTACTCAGTGTAATTCATCGTAAACTGATGGGATCCATCATAATCAAAACAAATTTAAAATGAAATCTAATCTTTGACTATCTTTGAGTTGATCTAAGAGCCCCATCAGCATTCACTCAATAATCAGCCTTAGGTTTGGTTCAATCTGTTGCCTTGCCAATAAATTATCCCAGCAACTAGTCTCTACTTTGGAGGATGTAAGTTTACAATGCTTTCTTCCCAGTACAGCTATTGTATATCGAAAGGCATCCCTTTGGTTGGATAGTCCTACTATGTGTTTAGTAGACTACTCCTTTGAATTGGTAAATCTTAGTTAGGTCTAGGCCTCCATAGTTCCTACTCATTGTGATCCATCACAAACCAATAGGGCTCATCTCAAAATTTAAAATCAAAAACAAATTCAACAAATAAATCTAATGAAACAAAGAAATAAAATAATCAATTAATCTAAATCAAATCTTTTGCTCCTCCTCAGTAAGATGCAAATCTTGCTAGTTCCTCACTAGATCTATGATTCTAATCCTTCTGTGGATTTCACAACCCCTCCCTTGTGGATGACTTGAACTTGCCTCCCTAGTGGAGAGTTCACTTTTCTATCCCTAGTGGAGCCTAAACAACAAACAATAAATTAAAACAAATTCAACCCTCTTCCCCAATAAAATTTAAACAAATCTTTTTCTCCTCAGTGAGAATCAAATCAAACCTCTCATCCCCTTGTGAATGACTTGAACCTACTTCCCTAGTGGAAGGTTCATCTACTCTATCCCTTAATGGATTCCTCCTTCTTTCTTATATCTTAGACATAGGTAGAGCCACATTGCACTAAGCTCTATATTCTTTCTACACCTTAGGTTAGGGATAGATTGTATCTATTAGTACTTGTGATCTCTCGGTGTTTTTGATCGTTTCAGTCAACACCAATATGTACAGTGTTTCTTGTCAGTCTCACCACACCTATCTGGCACCCTTTGTTGACCTCATTTTTAGGATGAGCTCTCAACGCCTCCATCTTAGACATATGACTTCTCTTAGGCACTAAGAGATCCTTAATCTTAAGACACATCTAGTGATTTGTGGGCACTCAACTTAGCCCTAGAGACTTAGAAGGGTTAGCCATAGGAGTAGGTCATGTCTTAGGGGTTTAGGAAAATCTGCCCACCCTTTAGCTTGAACCACTCCTCACCTTCCTTCCTTCAAGTCAAATTCCAAATCAATCCTAATTAATTTTCTCAAACTCCAAATCAATCCTAATTTATTTTCTCCAAACACAAATCAAATATATGATTGAAATCCATGATTGAAATCCATGATTGAAACCCATGAATGAAATTTCAAACTCCAAATTTTTCTTAAGTCCTTAATGCTCTCTTATGGACTTAGCCAAAATCATCCTCAAATAAAATCAAATCCTTGAAATTTTCTTATAACTTAATTACATTCTCATTTATATTCACATATATAAATGAAATATAAATTCAAATCGATCAAATCAAATTCAAAATTCAAGCTCCAAAATTCCAAAAATTTTCCTAAATTCCTCTTAATGGACTTAGCCTAAATCATGATCAAATCACTTCAAACCCTTGAAATTTTCTCATGACTCATTTAGATTCTCATTTATATTCACATATATATATATGAAATATAAATTCAAACAATCAAAACCAATTCCAAAAATCAAACTCAAATCCACTCAAAATCCAACCTAAGCCTTTCAAGTCAAAATCTTGAACTTAGCCAAATCAAGCCAAACTCTTGATTTTCCTTCATGATTCTATCAACCCTACAATCATGAATCCAAATATGAATACAAACTTCAATCACTTAACCAAAATCCAATTCAAAAATCAAACCCCAAATCCATTCATATTATTCCTTTGAATATGAAATATAATGAATCAAGACCCATTTGACTTCAAACCACTTGCAAATGGATTTATGTTTCAATCATAAGTCCATATACAAGTTCAATCAAACTCAAATAAAGCTTTGACCAAACTATTTGACCCACTTAGGCTCACTTGACCCAAAGTGTCCTAAAATACTCTTATGAGCCAAATTCTAATCCTAACCAAATTGGATTGAATCAAACTCACATATGCATCTCATCATGATCAAAAATTATCATGGGATGATCAATCAATCAAATTGGGTCAAACTAAGTCAAACCTAAGGATTGATGAAGTCAACACTTGGCCAAAATGAAACCTAACATAGCCAAAATCCAAGGCCAAATTGAAACCATTATTGGTCTAAGTTTATTCATGAACTATGTTTGAACATGACCAAGTTAACATTTGAGCCTAACCTAGCCCAATTGGACACTTGACCCAAGTTGACCCAACTTGACCTAAAAAGTCAAAATGTGTCAAAACTTGATCTAAGCCAAATTGATTGAAACCAATGGGTCAAGTTCATTACAAATCACTTGTTGAACTTGACCATAGCCTCAATTGGCTAACTAAACCTAACCTAGCCAAATTCAAACTTAACCAAAATTGATTAGAAACAAAGATACCAATCCACTTCATATAACTAATCAAACCTAAAGCTCCCCATGACCTAGCTCAAATAGGTCAAATGAGTCAAATTGGTCAACTCATTTGACCGAAATGAAGTCATATAAGCCAAACTCAAAACTAAACCAAATTGAATCAAACCAAAGCCACCAAAACATTTTAAATGGTCATATGAACTTGACCCAACCCTTGGTTTGACCCAATTTGATCAATTGGTCACTTTGACTGTTGACCATTTTGACCTAAATGGGTCAACTTAGCCAAAAAACATATCAAATGAACCAAATCCAATGAAACTTGGACAAACCTATTTTCTCAACATACCCAACATATTCAAATTCAAAATCAGCCAAATGACCATTCTACCCTAGGCCATCGAACAATTTTTTCAAAACCATGTGCCAACTCCTAACAGCAAAAACAAACCTTTCCATATTGGCAATTGGATAAAAATGACAAACCATGCTTCAACTCCAATTACCATAGGGGGAGATATACTCCTCCTAATTCAATCAATACACACAAGCTCATTATCGAGTGTTAGAGAGTGTTAGGAGCCATCAAAGAGTGTTCCTAAGCTCTCCAAGAGGAATTTAAAATTAGCCATTCTCATTTTCTTCAAGAGAAAATTGGGGAGCTCCACTCATTTCCATACTTCCTCCACACTACAATCCAACTCAATTGCCTTTGCACACCCCCTCAGGGGACCAAATCGAGCTTGCCTAAGCTCTCCCTCAAGTTCCCATGGCAAGGAGAAGTCCAATTCGATCAAAGCCACAAGCAAGAACAA
Organism: Cymbidium sinense; assembly: GCA_021442155.1. Classification (NCBI taxonomy): domain Eukaryota; kingdom Viridiplantae; phylum Streptophyta; class Magnoliopsida; order Asparagales; family Orchidaceae; genus Cymbidium; species Cymbidium sinense. Next base: position 27,136,588 of record CM038223.1, on the reverse strand, counting down.
GGGGAGTTGTTCCATAGAGCAAACTACCCAACCTTAGGAGCAAATTATTTTCACTGCCTCAACCGCATCTAAGCTCCTCCAAGAGAATCAAGACCGGATCACCTCGGTGATGTATGGCATTTTTCGACCACTAGACTTAAGAGGTGTTGGTCCTTTGTAAAAGAAAGTTTCATGGCATGATATTGTGGCCATTAGATAGGCGTCTAATTAGGGTTAGATGGTGTGTGCAAGTTTTCATTCCAATCCGAGCTCGATCAAGCTCAGATCTTCTCTATGAAGGTGGACGACCTCCATTAATCCTTAGAGAAGAACAGGGATGATCCCGGCCATCCATCCGCATATTTTAGATGGGCGACCGAGATTAAACACATGCTTAGATATGATTTAATTCTTTTAGAATGGCCTTTAATCGCCCGATCCTTGATCTGATGGCGAGGCTAAATCATCGCAGATCGCCGCTTTACCATGATGGGACATTTAAGTGATAGCTCCTTGCACGACGCTTGGAAAGTGCACTGATCGCCGCTGTCGTGTGTCGTGTCATGGGTTAAAGGGGTTTAATTAAGTTTTAGTTAATTCTAATTAATCCTCTAATTTTTAAAAATTCATATCTCCCTAAATAAAAATAAAAAAATATGAGATAAATTACCACTAAAAGATAATTTAATCTAGAATATTCTAAAAATAGTTTTAATGGAATTTAAATTCTATCTTTCTCTGGTTTTGCCTTCTAATGGAAATCTTAATCTACTAATTACTCCTTAATTAATTCTTTGATTAATCTCAAACTTCTTGGATATGTTTTGGGGGATGACTTCTACCTCCCCTAATTTTCTTGGGATTTATTGAAGGCTTAATTGGGAGAATTTAAAATGCATTTCCTAATTACCCCATTTATGTTATTAAGGATAATTAAGGGTTTGGTTAGTGTTTTAATCCCTTATTGAAGTTTATTAAGGTTTGATCTAGTGAATAGGATGCTTAGGAAATAATTTTGGGGTATTTCCCCTAAGCTATTCTATAAACCCCCTTTTCTTTCCTTAATCCTCTCTTAATTAAGGGTTAATTTATTAATTATCCTCTTAATTAATTTCTCAAAAATTCTAAAACATTCCAGAATTTAATTAATCTCCTTTGGGTAGATGCTTAGGTGTTCAAGAGCTTAAGGTCAGTTAAGGAAATTAAAACTCAACTCAGATGTGTGAGGGGTGTTTTGAAATTACTTAAGTTAAACCCCTTAACTTAATTAACCATTAATCATGAGCCAAATTGCATTATGCTCTTTTCTTCCTAGGTGCACTAGAAATTGAAATTTCTTGTGAGATTTTATCTCATCTCATTGGCTCATAATTACTTGGTTAACTATGCTAAGGTGGTGTAGGTAAGGGTCAATTAACATGCTTAATTCATACCTTAACCTAATCAAAATCTAAAATTAATCTAATCATCAAAAAATTAAACAAAAATGTCAAACACATGTGAGAATGGGTTAGGAACATCAAACTCAACTCACATTTTCAAAATTCAATCAAATTCAAGATCAAACAAAAATCATACTAAATGAACTTTGATTTACTTTAAGCTTTCTTATTTCATAAGATTGTCTTTAGATTTAATTAAAGTGAATGTGCTTACATGATTTCATTGATTTAATTCTTTCCCAGATGTTAAATATGTGTTTCAAGTGATATCATGCATCCATACTTTTCAAAATTCAAATTTAAAATGGAAATATTTACTTTATGTCAAATTTGCATGTGTTGGCTAAAGTAAAAATATGAGTGGCTATTATCACTACTAAATTTAAATTATTTTTAAAAATATATAAATCAATTATCAAAATTGAAAGTGTGTTATGTATATTTTAATTATAAGTTTGCATGTGAGTAAAATATAAGGATGTGCTTAGTTTAGGTTTTCCTTCTATTCTCTTTTAGTATAGTTTGAATAGATTTGGTATGATGTATGGTTCATTTGATAAGAACCTAACACTTGCCTAATTCCATATCCTATTCATTCCTATACTATCACTTAAGAAGGATACCTATGCTTGCACATATAAATTGCATAAACAAAATGAATCAATTAATACAAATGTTTGCATTCTTTCTTTTCCATTCATTTCTTTTGTACACATGTTTGTATTTAAGGAAAGTGGTATATTAGTCTAGACAACCTCGAGGTTGTGAGACTTAATTTAACTAGGTCTTATACCTTACACCTCTAACAATGGCTTTAACTTATGCCTTTCTTACTTTCATGTTGTGAAAATTGGATTAGAAATCACTTTTCTACTTAATAAAAATCATGCATCATAAACTTTCAAATTTTCTTAAATGAGTCACTTAGAATGCATCATAAAGTGTGTTAAACATTCTCATTTGTATGTATAAATATGCTTAGGACTCATCCATATGGATGTTATACATGTTGGGAAAGAAGTGAAGTAATGTGTGTTTTGTGAATTTAGTTCATTTTACTTAATCTTAAAATGCCTTTCTTTTGGATAGGTTTGTTTAGATTTTATCTAAACTTAGGATTAATTAGAACACATAATAAAATATTCACTAAACAAAACTAAAAAAATATGAATCAACTTTAGAAAATACTTTGGTTAGGAAAGAAAAGAGATGTTCTCTTCTCTTTCCCCCTCTTTATAACTTAGTAATTAATTGTAGGATTCACTCGAACCTAATCAAAATACAAAATAAAGTCAACCCAAAACTTCTAAACAACTTAAATGAAACTATCCTCTAAGTTGAACATGCTTCACACTTAGAAAATTCTAACTTAAAGCCATAGCTAAGCATACCACAAACCTCTAAAGCACACACATTAGGCTAAGTCACCACTTCTAGCTTTATGTTAGGGCGGTGCATGGTTTGATGCTTGCTTTTATTTTGTGATATATGTTTTAGTCTGGATGTTAGGATGTATGTGCGTAGACTGAATGGTAGGGCGATCTTAGTCTAACCATTATCTTCTGCATTGGATTATGCTTAAGGGGCGTTATAATAAATAAAATATAAATGCTTTTGTTGTGTAGATGCTTATACCCCTAAGCATAATCCAATAGGCCAGGTGGACTTAGTCACCCATGTGTGGGGTGATAAGTCCAATATACATGCTTGGGATTTTGTGTGGTTTGTTTAGTTAACCTTTATTTTGAAGGTGTTAACTAGATTTACTTTTTCTTTTCATGTAAATTTTGCAATTAGAATTTTGGAATGATTGTTATGGGGATTAGGATGAGCATTGTTCTTAAGAATCTCATCTTATGCACCATGTGAAGCTTTTGGAGCATCCACCTTTCAACCATCCAAAAGAAAACCAAAGAAGAAAGGACAAAAGAAGAAGAAAGAAGAAAAGAAGAATGAAGAAATGAAGCTTGAAGACCCCCATAAAAATGAATTTCTTGCTTAATTGTATTTAATTCATTTATAATCCAGGTTGTATAAGGGTAGAGCTCGGCTACCCAATTTGTTTCCTGGTTTGTACGGTGGTGCTCAACCAAATTGGCCTCTTATTCTTTTGGGCTTATTTTTATAAATTGATTGATGATTTATTTAGCTTGTGCATTAAGTGGCATCCTTTTCCTAGTTTATTCCTTATTTTATATATGGCCTGGATGAAGATTAGGCTATTAGGAAAAAATAAATCTTTTGCCAAACTTAATAACTCAAAACTAAGAATAAAGAATTCATAACCTCACCTAAAGCTTAGGTTTAAAATCAAGATAAAAGAATTAGCAACCCCTTTGCTGGATGAGTACTTCTTTTATAATATCATGCACAAATGCATCTTGTTCCACTCTTGACAGGGCTTCCACCTTTTCCAAAGAAACTTGGCTTTGACTTGTGAGAGCCATGGTGAAACACACCTCCTCCATTCTCGTTGATTTTGGGCAATAATCTTACTTCTCATGCATTAAGCATATAAATCCTATTAGTCTGAGTCAAAAATATTTGTCCAAAAATGAAAATAAAATGAAATCTGAATTGCATTAGGTTTAGATCATTTGAAGCATGTCCTTACATGATCTAGTCTCTTTAGGGAGTGAGTTTATGGAAGTAGTCTCTTTCTAAATAAATAACAACTTAACTATCTCGCATAAAGCATATGACTTGCCTACATGAATTTAAAAATCATAGGAGGAGTTAGTTGGTGGCCACCCCCAAGTAGTTGTAAGTCCAAGCAGTCGAGTGGTTTGTCCTCTCTTATTGAGCAAACCAATTATCCATTTTTCATCTTAGATTTAGTTTGTGCTTTCTACCCTCATCAAAGCTCCCTATATTTAGGTTCTGAGATTGCTTCTCCCCTTTGTGGGCCATAAGCTTAAATTCTCACCTCTTAGGCATTTCCATAATCTTATATTATGGAGTTATAAGCCCTAGCATTCTAATGAAAAATTCAACTCAAATAAATTAAGTCAATTTCAAAAATGTAATGCCCAATCATATGATAGTTTTAGGTGCTCACTAGGTTTCCTAGCATCATGAGGATCTCCTACTTATCTTCATTTGGCTTTAATAATAAATCTCTCTTTGATCAATCCCATTTGATCTTCAAAATAAACCAATCAATTAATAGTCCTTTCCTATTGAAATCTTTGAAGACAATAATCATTTACCTTAATCAACATTATTCCTAAGGGATCTCATCCCTTAGGATGTAAGTAACTATGGGGGCTTGCCCCTACAGGGAACTTAACACCCTAGTTTAAAATAAACCCTGCTTTACTTTTTCATGTAAAGTAGGGGAAGGATCTCTAGTACATATGAAGACCCAACATCCTTAGGAGTCCTTATTTTGGTGATTAGGTCCATTGTAGGGTGTTAATTTCTATCTTTTGAGATAGTGCACCTCTCCTCAATGTCGTACCCGATCACCTTAATAAGTACATCTACAGATATGTGGCATCTGACCAAGGTGATTTATATTCCCCTATGTTCTCATTTGTCTATCTTCTTCCACCTCGAAGGAAGGAGGAATAGATGAAGAGGACGCTGAGGAATTATAAATTTTCTTCCACATATACACTATGCATTAAGCGATCTAATGACTACCTTAATCAAAATTTCTCTCTTAACATTGAGAGTGGTAATTAACTATAGGTGCTTTCACCTATAGAAAACTTTGAACCAGATCTAAAGTCCTCACAAAATGAGGGTGAAATCTTTGGGTCTATCTCATCTGTCTTCTAAAAATTTCACTGACACTTCAAATCATACTGTCTTTATTGAGAGGTCGGTGGTGAATTTTTGAAGCCCACATGAGGTAGTTTCATCTTTAAAAAATAAAGCCCTATCGAGAAGATCTCGAGCTGCCTCCCTGCCAATTCCTCTATGGACCAAGTGTTATCGTAAAACTCATTGGAGTTGGTCTTGGAGTGCCTTTCGGTGATCAAATCAATCATGGATTGATTTGTTTGGACTCGCTGGAGTGAGGGGAAGGTGTGGGAGGAGTTAATTTAGATTTGGTGAGGTTTGGTGAAGTTGAATAGACGAAGCTCGCTCGATGGTTCATCAGCAGAATGGAGTGCACTAGAGATTCGGGAAGGGTCTTGGACTGCTTAGAATGCTACGTGGAAACTCTCTATGAAGTTTGAATGGATGGGGAAGAGTATACTCTTTTCTCCAAGTGAACCAAGGCTAAGATTGGCTCAGCCTTTGGTAGTCGTCTAGTTGGGGTAGGTGGTTGGAGGTGGCAGGGGACTATTGAGGTGGAGGTGCTTAAGAGGCTAATGTAGTGGCATGGGCTATCATGGGGTGTACCTCCTCCTCCAAGTGAACTAATGGCATGACATGGGTGAGCTTCCCCTCTCATGGCTAAAGGCTAAATCCAACAACCTTAGGTTAGGTTGGGTTAGTGGTCCGCATGTCCAAGTAGGGCCAAAAGTGGCTGCCAAGGCTTGGGGATTGGGAGAACCCATTTAAATGGGGATTTTGTCTTATTTGATTGGGTTGGTTCAAGGGTTTTGACCCAAACTTGGTTCATCATAGGTTGGGTTCACTTGCAGGCCCATGGTGACCCAAGGATGAGTCATGCAGTGTTTGGTTGGGTTTGGAGTTAGTTTGGATGGGTTTGGCTCAATTTGACCCATATGAGAATTGGCCAAAATAGGTCAAACCATGGATTTGGGTATGTTCAATTGATTATTTGGAATATATTGGTGCAATTGATTTGGTTTAATTTGAGGATTTTATTTTTGCTTATATGGGTTCATTTAGGCCAAATGGTGAAATGACCAATTTTGTCAACAAATTAAATAGTGGATTGGTTTAGATTCAATTGACCTTGAGAATTATTGTAGGTGTTGGTTTGAATCAATTTTGATTTGGGAAGGATCTGGTTTAATTGGACCCTTTAGGTCAATTTGGGCTAAAGGGGTCAATTGGGTTAGTTGACAAATAACAATTGAGGGTTGAATCATATTTAATAATCATTTTATGATTGATTAGAGACATTGGTTTCAATCATTCGAGTTGGAATGAGATTTGGCCCAATTTGTTCCTTTAGGTCCAATTGGGTCAACTTGGGTTAATTGGATAAATTTCTTTAGTTTGATTCCATTGATTATAATTGGGCTATCCAAGATGATCAAAATCATTATGGAAGGGATTGGATGGGTTGATTCAATCTAATTTGAGTTGAATTGAAGTTTGAGTTTATTTGGTCATTTAGGCCACTTTGGGTCAAGTGGACCAATTAGGTTGATTGAGTTGAATTGATGGAATTTAGTGTTGAGAAGAGTTCAATAAAAGATTTAGGGTTGATTGGTGGCCTTGATTGCAATTGATTTGGGTTTGATTGAATTTTGGCTCATTTGGACCATTTGGGTCAAATGGACTAACTTGGGTTGATTGGATTTATTTAGTTCAATTAGTTTTATTGCAATTATTAGAAGACTTTGAAATGGTCTATTGAATGGTTGGAATGCCATTATGAAAATCAATTGGATTTGGTTTACTTGAATGGGCTTGTATGGATAAAGGATCATGGTGGAATGATCTAAGGTTAGCCTAAGTCAATTTGTCTTGGAGCTTGAATGAGAAATAATATTCAATTGAGGTTGGTTGTGTTGGCTTGAGGTTGATTTTGGATGAGTGAACAAGCATGGGTTAGTTTAGGCCCTATGATATGTAAGACTTATTTGTCCTAATCCGTATCTAAAGCTTAAGATATGTCTTTCTAAGTCTCTAAGCTTGGGTTTAGTATTCTCTTAATTCACTATAAGTATCCTGAATAGAAAATCCAAGTGCCTAGAAGGTTCCTAAGTCTAAGATAGAAAAGATGAGTCTTTACTCTAAAGTTGAAGTCAAACCAACCTAACCAAAGATTTTGTCAAGATGAGTATCAGGTGGCTTAGACTAAGATGCTTGTCTAAGGAGGCAAACTTAAGTACACCTTAGTTGATAGGATTTTAAATAAATTTTGATGGTAGTATCCCATCAGACTGAAATCTTCATTCAACACAAGGGACAGAGCCATTGGGGAACATATGAGCTACAATTGTGATTGTAACATAATGGTGTCATTTGGTGACAACCACCCGGTTAGGGGACTCTAGTTATAACCGCATCATATATGGAGCTTACTAGCCAAATCATGCAGATAGAGGACATGAGTCACATCTTTATTAGCATGAGATTATTTTAGTGTGAATATAGTAGTACACTTGACTTGACAATGACTCTTTTTTGAGAGTGTTTTCAATTTGCCACCACAAACAATTGTGGTAGAGAATGAATTGGCTTTAGCTTTAAGTTTTTAGAGATTTCATTTAATCATTTTGATCTTAGTAATTCATCGATTTTCACTTAAATAGATATTTAGTTTAAACAAATTTGATTTGAAATTTTAAATAAATTTTGATGGTAATATCCCTTTGGTTGAAATCTTTATTCAACACGCCATCATCAGGGTAAACTTTATCAACTTTTCTTATTTGTTAGTAGAGGATTGAGTTTACAAGTCATATTTATGAATTTAGATTTGAGAGAATTTAATAAAACTACTTTAAAATTTTAGATGATAATATCTCGATTGGATTCGTAATCATCACCACCAAGGTATATAAAGATTGCTTGATCATTTAAATTATTATTCCGCATCCTACCAATTATATTAATTTACTAATAGAGAATCAGATCTTGGCTTATATTTTGTTGATTTTTAATTTGAGATCACTGAATATAAATATCTTAGATAGTTTGATAATAATGACCCCTCCAATTAAAATTATCCTTTAACATGTCCATCATCGGGATGTAAATGATTTGAGTATTTACATTGCAATTTGATAGTTTTATTTTTAAGATAGAACCCCTTTGATTGAAATCTACAATCAGCATACCTTATCAATTTTGCTTGCCTGTTAGTAGAGGATCAGGTCTATAGTTATAAATTGTGATTGTATTTTTATATTAAAATAGAGAATTAAATAATTTAAATATATAATTTTTTTACTAAGACCTTTGATGGTCGTATGCAAATATATAAATCAAACATCATCCTAAGAAATTGAGTATTTGATCTACAACCAATTCTGTCAACTCTTAACTTTGTAAAGAGGAGAATCATATTGGTTAAGTGAGACTTACGACTTCACTATATAGATAAAGTGGCTCATTCGAGTTCAATTTCAATTTCATTGAGTTTTGTGCATTTTATGAAATCTGCACATCTTATGAGACATAATAGACTTTGAGTCTGTTTAGCACATACAAACTTTAATTTAGCACACATCATGAGGTAATCACATATCCAAGACTTTTGATTATTGGCATGTATTTTGATGTGCTAAATTAAAGTGCAAAATTATCTCGTAGTACATGCAAAGGTTTTCCTTAATTCATTGGTACTCATTTTAAGGCATCATATGTACATTCCTCTCTTGAAATACGTGCTCAATTAATTTATAATTCTAAGCTGCTTGCATGCACATCGGCGTAATAATTTTAGCATTAAATTACCTCGACATTCATATTATATTGCACCTTATAAATTATTTGCACTTATTTAAAAGATAATAAATTCAAATATAAATCTATCTTAGGATGTGTGTAATATTCATCATATTTGAAAATTTTGATTATACACACATATTCTAATACAATAATTCAACACAACAATTCACTTTGAAATTTGTGTATGCTCATATCTTTAATTTATTTGCATGCACTTCAAGGTGATGGTTTGAAGAAAAGATTTTCTTCAGCATATGTTTATATTTCCGTGTAATTTAACAAGTGATTCTAATGCTAGGTTTTTCTCGCTTTTGGAGCTTCATCATGCCTTCCTTCTCCTCTCCTCCCTTAATATCCAACAAACCTCTCGCTTCTACCCTCACCTTCCACTCGACTCCTAGCCGGGGTCGTCTTATTTTTTTCTTTTGCTCTTTTTTTTCTATGGGTACTCTCAACCATACCTTCATCACTTTCTTCTTTATCTCCGTCAAATTCAGTTGCGGGCTATTCCAAGGAGGGATCCCATGGTCATTGTAATTGGAAGGAGTTGTTGCTCGCTCAAAATGAAAAAAGTAGGGATTTCCCGCTATCCTTCATTCCACCGGTTACCTCTGAAGTATCTTTTTCTGAGGAAGATCTGATGGAAGGCCAGCAGGAGTGGAATTTATCTCTAGTTGGTCACGCCATAGGTAAACGTCAGATATGGCTCTCTCGGTTAAAAGAAATGGCGCTTTAAGGGGAATCTTGAGTCATATCTCAAGGGGATTTCTTTTATTTAAGTATTGAAGATTACAATCAGTGGAATGATGGGCCTTGTTTTCTAAACGGCAGACCATTTATCTTTCAAAAGTGGACTTGGGATTTTCGGCCGTCCAAGGATCCGGTGACCGAGATCCCTCTATGGATCAAGTTACCTAACTTTCCATTATGCTGTTGGAACGAAAATGGGTTTTCGAAAATTGGTAGTGTGATTGGTATTCCCCTTGCCGTTGACAACCTTACGGCTTCCAAAGCAAGGATTACCTTCGCTGCCTCGGTGCGATTACATCCTCTCTTCTTCGACTTGATTCTATCAACTTGAATGGAAAGAAGTTTAGCCAGCCTATTGTTTATGATTGGAAACCGTCGGCTTCTTCTAAGTGCAAAATGTTTACACATAGTGATACTTCTTGCCACCGGGGTCAAGTCTTACCCCAACAACCGCTAGCTAATCGTATCCCAAACAGGGGAAGGAGCTGTAGCCGTCAACCTGCCATTGTGCTTCCTCTAGTAAACAATTTCTCGCCTTAGCGAGCAAGGTGAGATAATGGAAGATGAACCTACTTAGTGAAGTGGATGTTGTAGCATCCCAAAAGCTCTTCCGACCTTAATCAACCTCCCACTCTTTCTCACTCACCTGATGACACACCTGAGGCATTGGCAGATCATTCCATCCCCGTGAAACAAATTTAGAGGGAGTCCATTCTACGGGTGATCCTCTAAGCAGTGGTGGCATCTTCCTCCTCTTCTCCCAAGCGATATGATCAATTAATAGGCATAGATAAGGGAAGACTCCTATATCTACTTCAAAGTCATACCTAGAAGGAGGAGACATCAATGTAAGCTCCAATGCGGTAAAAAAAGGGTAAAAACCCCTCCTCCTCCCCAATGAATTTTCTAAATTTGGTATTTGGAATGTTAGAGGCCTAGCTCGGCCATAAACAGATTGCTTGAGACTTATTAAGGAGTTCATTGGATCTTTTGCTTTCTGAAAGTAAGATCAACTCAACTATAGAGACCCTTTTCTTTTAATGTAAGTTTTGATGTTTCTCCTGTCGATTTCCAATTTTGAGAGGTGAACTGGATTAAATGGTAGTGAATTGATTTTAAACCTTTGCTTTAATCAATTTATTCATGGTTCCGTCTCTTCCAATGGTAACCCTTCCTTTTCTTACATCTACAAAAATGATGCTCAATCTCAAACTTTCTCCGAGTTCCCAGGAGATTGTTGGTATGGAACCTTGTTGATGGGCATTTCAATGGGTCTCCCATAAGGATAAGACGGGTATCCTCTGCCTCTACCAATACTCTTTCTTTCTACCCGTACAAGACTGAATTACTTGAGCTTCCAAGCATGGATTATTTTATACATGGTCTAATCGAAACCAATTATCCCATCTCCAAACTAGATAGGTATTTTGCAATGTCGCTTGGTTGGATAAATTCCCTCCTCGCTTTTATAAAGTACCCTCCTCTCTCTCTTCGGATCATTCCTCTCATTATCTTCATGAACCATACTTGTTGGGTTTTTATGTTCGAACTATTGGACCCTTTCACCATTTCTTGAGGTTACAAATGCCGCTTGGAAGAGTTATGTGGTGATCCTATCTTTGTTCTTGCCAACAAATTATCAAATGTTAAAGGGCACTTAAAGAATCTATGAGATTCATCACATTTGCAACTCCAAATTGATAAGGCAAAATGGAATCAAAAAGAAATTCTTGAAAAACTGGAAAGGAATCCTACTGATAACCTCCTACTAGCTGAAGCAAAGGCTATTAAAGAATCTTACATTAGTCTACTACATATGGAGGATGCATGGGTCAAGCAACGTGCTAAGGCTCTTTGGCTTACTTCCTCTGACGATGATCTTAAGTTTCTATATTTTTCAATCAAAGAAAGGAGAAGCTCTAATGGCATTAGGGAGCTCCACAGCAAGGTGTCTTATATGATCGATTCTATAGTCGAAATTTTGGTGTACTATTCACTCTTTAATTGCAACTCCTCGACTCTTTCATACGGATATCCCATTGGGAATTCTCTCTCTGATTCTATTTTGGGCTTGGAGGCTGATATTAGTGATCAGAAAATTAAAGAAGCTTTATTTAGTATAAGTGAGAATAAAGCCCTAGGTTCAGATGGTTTTACTTCCAAATTTTTCTTTGCCTCTTGGGAAGTTTCTGGAAATACCTTTTAAATGCGCCACTTTTCAATACCATTTTCGCAAAGTTGAAACATTCTCTGATAACTTTGATTCCAAAAATTAAACATTCCAATTCAATATCTGATTATAGACCAATATCACTTTGTAACACTTTTTACAAAGTTATAGCCAAAGTTCTAGAAGAAGGTCCTTCCTCATTTAATTAATCCAATCTGATTTGTTAAAGGAAGGGACATTTCAGATAACATTACTATGGCTTATGAAATTTGTAATGAGTTGTTTCATAACAAATCTCAAGGAGTTTTTCTTGCTAAACTTGATCTGAGGAAGGCATTTGATTCTATTAATCGGGAGGCTCTTCTACATAGACTCCAATCTTTTGGGTTTCCTAATAGATTTATCAATTGGGTGAAAGCATATCAATGACGCCCTTTCTCGCCATTATAAATGGGGAAATAAAAGGTTACTTTTCTTCAAAATATGGACTTAGACAAGGATGTCCCTTATCTCCATTCTGCTCACCTTAGCCAACACTTTTTCTTGTTTAATCGATAGAGAGGTTAATTTATTTAGATATAGACCTCTTATTGCTGGGACCTGCAAAATTTCTCATTTGCTTTTTGCTGATGATCTTCTTGTGACTGGTGCTGCCGACAGACATTCTGTGGGCTCTCTGAAATTTTGTCTTGAGAGCTTAAAAAAATACACTGGACTTGTTGTAAATCTTGATAAATCCCTCATTTGTTTCTCTAAAGGCTCTAGGGAGGTGGAAAATCTTTGTAGCATCCTTAATATAACTCAAAGTGCTTTCCCTATCAAATATTTGGGTCTTCCCTTAACTTTGGGATCTCCCAAACTCCTGAATTTCTCAAGTTTATTTGACAAATTGCAAAGATGGCTTGCTAGTTGGAAATGTAAATTTTTGTCTCTTGGAGGAAGGCTGCAATTACTTAGATCCTCGGTTAACAACTTCATATCCTATTGGTTTAGATTTATGATCATTCCCAAAGGTGTTTTAAAGTAAATATACTCTCTCACTTCAAGATTTTTCTATCATAATGGGGATTCAAATAAACTAACTACTATATCTTGGGACAAAACCTCTCGTCCTAAGGAGAAAGGAGGAATAGGCATTCTCTCGGCATTCTCTCTTAATTCATTATGTAAAATCAAAACTTTGTGGAAGACTCTAAAGCAGGATTCTCTCTTTGCTATCTGGTGTAATCAGAAATATGGTTCTATTTGGAATTATTCCATTCATAAAGTCTCCCCTATGTGGAAGGAAATGAAATTGTATGCAAATCGCTATCGTGACAAATTAAACTATCACATTGGGAATGGTAAAACCTTTTCTTTGCTCTTTGATCCTTGGTGTGATAATAAATCTATGGTTAACGTATGGGATTCTAATGATCGACACTTACAGCTCAATTATAAAGATGCAAAGCTCTGTTCTTTTATTTCGGAGGGCCATTGGAGAATTCCAACATTTTTTGCTGTTGAATATCCGCTGTTATATGCTACTATTGAATCTCTTCCTATTGCTGGTGGTGAGGATTGGATTGCTTGGGGTTTACTGCGTAACCCCACAAGTCGGGATTTTAAACAGGCACTCTTTGAGAATTTACCTTCCGTTAATTGGTTTAAAAGTATTTGGTTTTCAGGTTGTGCTGTTAATTACGCTATCTATTGTTGGATGGCTTATCTAGGGGTTAAAGACCGATATGCTTGTTAAAAGAGGGCTTGGTATCCATACTACATGCAGGTTTTGTCTTAGCGATTCAGAATCACATTCACATCTCTTCTTTGAATGCCCCTTCTCGATGCATCTGATAAGAAGTATTCTTCCCAATGGAAATTTTTTTTTAATGCAACCTACACTACAACAAGTTTTGAATAGTCTGGAACCTAAGATGCATAAAATCAGCAAAAGGATTCACTTTTTATCTACTTCTGTTTTAGTCTACTGCATATGGAGAGAAAGAAACAAAAGACTTATTACTCACTTCCCTCACGCCTTAATCGATCAAATTAAGGATCGAATTGCTTTTAAAATTGCAAGATGGAAGGTTAATGAGTCCTGGCCTGCCAGTGTTTTGCATATCATCTTAAGTTGGAGGAACAGGATTTACTAATTTCTGCTATGCCCTTTTGCTGCTTGTTGAACTGATATATGATGTCTTTTGGGATCTCTGGACATGGATGCCGGTATCGAGGAATCTGGACAATGATGACACTCATGTTTACCTATTGGTATTCAAATATTGGCACAGCTTGGATGCTCATTATAGTAACCTTGGTCAGTTCGCTTCACCAATTGAGGCTGGATCGATCATGCTCGCCTTGTATGCTTGGGTTGGTTCTTTCTGGTTTTATCTAAGTGAGTCCGCATATGGATTTATAATTTACTTCTATGGATTACTTGACGGTTTTTATTTTGGGTCGCATTAAAGTGTATTAAGTAGAATGGTCATGCACCGGGTTTTTGGGTTAGAGTTGTAACATGCTCTTCCTTTTCTGGGTCTGATCTGTTGTTTTTTTCCTTATTAGTTCTGGAATTGTAAGTCCTTTTTCTTCTATGTAACCTTGTATTATCTTTTCATTTGGAATATATTGAGCTAAGGCTCTCACATTCTTCCAAAAAAAAATATGTTTATATTTCCCTTTTCACCTAGTGTGATGTTTTCAATTCTAGAATGTTGATATCTCCTTGAAGTACGTGCCACTTTGTTTCTCCAATTTATTTGCACACACTTATGTATGCAATTCATGCTCGTTTAAATTATTAATAGAATGATCCTCATTCTCAAGTGTGGAATGTCCTAATTAGGTGGGTCCTATATTCGGCTTTCTTGTCCTCTATAATTATTCTCATTCTACCATTTCCTCTTTCTTCTATTTGCATATTCACATAAATTTAATGTGAGTTTTCGAGGCTTACGAGCTCATCTATTTGAGCTCCTTTTTTTAAGCATGTTTTAATCTTTTTTTTCTTTGTTTTTGCATTTTTTATATTCAATATTGATTATATATATTCATTTTGTTTAATTTTAGTCTTGAGTATGTGTATTTTTTGGCATTACTCTAACAGCATTACTACATTATCTCCCCAAGTGGGGGGTTGCACAAGAACATTTGTCCTGTCCATTATATCAAAAAAATATGTATGAGTGATGCGAACATAATGGCTAACAAATGTATATGATATTCAAACCTTCACAAAAAAAAACATATTTTTCATACTACGTTAAGAGAATTGTTTACAAGTACTTATATTACACTTTTTTTTTTTTATTTCACACATCATATTATACTTTTATATAGTTAGAACACGAAGCATTAAAATTTAGTGATAAAATAATATCAATTTTTTTAAATTTCTTATTTTTAATTTTTTTATATTTTTTTATTTATAAACATATTATATATATATATATATATATATATATATATATATATATATATATATATATATATATATATATATATCTTTCTTTTAATAAAAAAGAATGAGAGAGAAAGAGCAAAATAAAACAAAACATTAAAGTAAATAAAAAATGAAACATTTCTCTATGTTAGAGAGAGAGAGAGAGAGAGAGAGGGCAGTGAAATAAAGTAAAATAAAAAATAAAAGATTTTTTGTTTGTTTGTTTCGGCATTGGGCCTATTGAGCATGTACAGAGAGAGAGAGAGAGAAGTCAGAAATAAGATTAAACAGTAACGGGGGGAGAGAGAGAGCGAGAGAAGAGAGAGAAAGAAGATTAAACAGTAACGGGAGCAGAAAAAAATATTTTTTTTCTTCGATTGGATAGATTTAGAGAGAGGAGAGAGAAAGAGATAGTGGCTGGCGGAGAAGAAAAAGAAAGGTGAGATATTTTTTTTATCTCTTGATTTTGAGAGAGAGAGAGAGAGTGGATGGTTGTGACAGAGAGAGTGGCAGTTGAGACTCGGTTTGGGAGGGATCTGGGTTGGTTCACCGCGATCGTGGCGGTGGAGGTGTTTCTGGTGAAACGAGATGCAGCATGCATGCGACGAGAGGGACATCCAGTGGAGGATGATGTTGAAGGCTGGAATGGGCTGTTTGGCGGTGGCTTGGGCTGGGACGGGGAAAGGTTGGTGTGGATGAGGAAGAGGTCGGTTAGAGAAAGAAGGATATGGGATTTCAGAGGGAGAAGCGGGGATTAGAGAAGAGGGACGTATTGTGAACAGCAGGACGTCAGAATTATCCTGCTTTTGAGATAATTTTTAGGTTTGATATTTTTTTATTTTTTTATTTGAAAATGAGAAACAGATAGGACAATTCAAGCGGCGAAGCAGTGTACGGTGTCCCGAAAAATCAGGATTTTTCGATTTGTCGCAGGAGGCGTACAAAGTCAAGATGTTTTGGTTCTTTGATCTATCTGAAGAAGGCACCGACTTCGCGGTCATTTGATTGGATTTATTTTGCAATTATCTTTATGATAATCCTTATATTAATATATAAATGCTTTCTAATTTGAAGTCCCGAAAACTTTTTCGAGTCCGCAAAAAATCCATTAACATGAATGATTTAAATGGCTGTAGTTTTTTCATATGCATGTTCGTTAGTTATAATAACTATAATAAGCAAAATTTTAAGTATAATTTTATCAGAATATAATTCCATTATATATATATATATATATATGCTTTCTTATAAATTTACTACGACTCAGAGTGAAAATATCAATTAATATTGTGAGAAATAATAGCTTACATAAATAAATAAATAATATTATGCATAAAGAGATATAAGAGATTAAATAAATATTTAAATGAATGTGTGAATATATAAGTAACATTAATGCTTGACTAAGTGTATTTGAAATAATAGAGAGGTATTATTTCTATTATATTATTGTGAGGCAATAAGTAAACAATAATGTGATATTTATGTTTTGATTCATGATAAATGTCATTAATGTTAATTTTTTTATTGGCAAAATAAGCTTGAGAGAGCATAATGTTTAACATGTTTAGATGTTATATGGAGTATCACTTATTTATTGTTAGTATTGATGAGCTTTATTTAAACATAATATGTTTTACTGTTAATGGTGAGATTGGGGCTTACAGTGAGTTGCCTCCGGCGATGTGAGGGAAAGGGTGAATAAAGAATCAGAGAGATAAAGTTAAAAGCAAAGATAATGTTTGTGGGCTCTCTGTGGGTGCGTGCTAGAAACTAGCAAGGGAAGGATGAACCTTTTGCCTTGAATGAGAGAAGAATAAAATAATATTAGGCAATTAATTTTTTTTCTTTTTTAGGGCCCGTTGGTACAAGAGTGTTGTGAGAAGTTTGAAGTCAGCTAAAAAAACTGAGAAAAGTTATTAAGAGAATTTTGTTTGAAAACTCAGTAATGTCAGACTAAGTTGTATGGAAAAGACTAGAATATCCCTATGAGCATATGAGTTGAATAATATGAACATAATGAAGAAAAATATGATAAATGATGCTCATATATAGTCCTAAGTTATCTAAATTACATTAAGAGATTATACATCACTTAATAAATAATACTAATATTAAAATTATAAATATAACAACTAGTGCGATCAGAATATTAAACTTATTATCCTGTTGATCAAATCCTTTAAAATTTCTTTTCTCTAATACTTCCCTCCAAGCATGATCACTGTTTGAAGTGTCACCCTCGTATTCATCAACCCATTTGAAATAGTTGCAATCATCTCATGCTCTATTTCTTAGACACTTGAAAAATCTTTTCCCATAATTTCCTTCTCTACGTGTAGTGAATACATAACGTTGCAAGCCACAGTTATAATACACAGCTCTGGAGGCAGTAGAGATCCTTGAACTCATATTTCCTGAGATAAATTTATATTAGTAATAAAAATATTAATATGAGAGTGGGGACATTACAAAAAATTTGGCAATGATAATTACACAGCTATTTTTAAAAATTATGAAATAAATAGTACAACAAAAAGAACTTGTTCTAATAAGCTTGCATGCAACTTACGCGATGCCATAGTTAACAAAATAGAATCATCTTGCAAAGAGAATCCGACCTTATTCTTTTTTTACTAAATATATCTTAGATGAATTTAAATAAAATAAAAAAAATGTTAGGGTCATGACAATATGTTAATTTACATGTTTTGATGTAAATAATGAATATGCTTAATATTATTTGGAGAATTGGGTTTAATTAGTACATTATATACAATTTTTATAAATATATTTACTCTTTCTCTCTCTTATCCAAACTCTTAAATACGTATTCCTTCTAATTATCTCGAGAAATCTAGTTTTAACCATTCACACCCATAACTCTCCAAATCTTAATATATATTTTTTTTCAAAAAAAGATAAAAATTTTATTACCAAAAAAAGAAGATACACAATCCTTAAAGGGAAAAAAAATCTCAAAGATAATGCTCCAAAGAGCTACAATAATCCTGAAGAGAAAATTCCCTAACTAATACAAAAATAGAATAAAGAAAAAAATAAAAGCCTAAATCTCCTTCATGAGAAAAGATCAAAACTACTGCAAGGCTTCACCCTATAAAAATACCTGGAAGAAGCTCAAAAAAGAAATAAGCAAGTGTGTATGAAGTGACATTAAAGAAAAATAAGAAAGAAGGCTCTGGCTTAGTCAAAATCAATCCCAAGGAGCACACCATATGTGAGCATCCAAACATCAAAAAAAAAAAGAAGTTACAATCACATAAAATGCTACCAGCCTTAAAAATAAAAAAGAAAAATATCAATGCCATCACAACCAAAGCACCCACTAGAGAGAAACAGCCACCAAACACCAGGACCAGATACCATATAGTAGGACACAAGGCCAATACAACCAACCAAGGAAAAACCACCACCAGCAATCAGAAAAGCAACAAGCCCAAGCACTAAAATAAGAGAACACCAACACTAGACCATAATAAACTAGCCAGGAAAAAAAAAGTCCCAAAGCCAAACTAATAACCAAAGATCACCAACATGAGCACTAGCAAAGAGCAAAAAATGTTTTAAAATAGCTAGAAAATTATACAAAACCACCCTAAATTGACCATAGGATAACATGGCTCTCCAAATTTGAGTGCCCCATCAAAATTGGTCCGATCCAAAAATCCTCACACCATAACAACTATCCACACTCTCAAATCCCAATTTTATTTCCACTAATGCACTTGGAAGTAAGATGCATTAGTTTTGAACAAATTGGTAATACATTTATGTTGAACGAATTTCTCATATATTGAACATCTATTCAATTTTTAGTAATATTTTAACCTCAAGAAGCAAGTAAGCATCACTATACATCCTACCTAAACTTTTTTAAGCTAAATTTGTGAGTTTCATTCCCCATTCATCCGTGGCGACTGCTGCAACAAGTATCTAACCTTTTACAAAAATTCTATTAATACTATTAGTGCATTTCCTAATCTTTTTTAGTTAGTATCAAAGAACAGTAAATTGAACAATTACACGGGATGGGATAATTGAATCACCAACTGCAGATACCAAGAAAATAAGAGGACTGGAATGAGATAAAATAGGAGGCGGACAATATAAATAAGAGAATAGGGAAGATGTAGTGGAAATCGAAGATGGGTGGAGCAACGGTGAGCTAAATGATATTGGTGAGATCACAAACAAAGTAGCAAAATCTCAAAAGAGTGTTCAATAGATAACTGAATGTAAAATAGACTACTGCTAGAAGTTGTACCTTTGAGTGATGATTCTATAGTTGAGGAGCAAGAGTACAGGCTTCGTGCGAGGAGTTTTTGAACAACTGAAGTTGAAACGAGAAGCATGAGCAATAGCTACTATCGGCTTGCGACGAAGGCCTACGGTTGCAGGCTAGTGACTACCAAGGGGGCAAGGCCGATGATCGAGGGTTTCCTGTGAAGAAGGCACATGATAAGAGCGGCGTGTGAGGGTTTCTCGTGAAGTTAGCCTGTGATTGGGTATTTTAGGGAGTATAGAATGTATTCCGCGGACCACAGTTTCCTCCCCGAGGTCGCAGCTTCGCGTCTAATTCCTGAGTTGTGGCAAATAAGTTACGAACAGTGTTTTGCATCATGATGTGGGTTCACAGCTATACCAAACAGACCTTAGTCTCTTGTGAAATGCATAGAACGAGATGCAATGCACGGACATGCATCTACAGTACGGAGAGAATTTTTTTATTTAATTATTTTGTATTTATTATTACTCTTGTTTCGGATAAAATCAGGAAATGAAAATGATTATAATCTCAATTTAAATTCTGTTTTCTATTTCATTTTTAAATACGAATGAAAGTATTCTAATTTAATATAAATGTCTTAAATAAAGGGAAGCTTAGATTAATGTTATTCTACTTAACCTGGATATATTAAGTAAGCACAGAAAATGTTAGTTTTGCTAAGCAGATGTCTATACAGTAATTAAGAAAAACTATTTAGTTTTTTTGTTAATTTTTAATGATTGTATTACAAATTTTTTTTAATTTTAATGGTTGTGCGTTAATCCTGATTTAAAGTTAATTTGATTTTGACTTTGTTTTATTAAATTCCAACTTTTTTATATTAATTTTACAAAAACGAATAATAATAATAATAATATATAATAATAATAATAATAATAATAATAATAATAATAATAATAATAATAATATAAAAAATATTACAATTATAATAATTTTTGTTATAATCACTTAGTTAAAATATATTGACAAAATAAAAAAGTGATTATTTTAAATTTAACTTAATTTAACAACAAACTAGTTTAAATCAATTTAAATAAAGTATGCACGCAAATTAATTTTGATTTACTCTGACGAGGAAACACCTAATTTAAATTACTCTTAAGTTTAATTTTCTTAATTTATTATATGATCAGAAAATGATTTTATCATTTATATAGATATTTTCATTGCACATTTGGAATTATCATTGTTGAGCCTAGTCTTAGATAACTTTTTGTATTTTACATTCGTAATTTGATTATTTTTTTATCAAATCAATTGAGAGCATCTTTTCGACGACTTAATTTTGAACCTTCTTTGAAGCATCTTGGACTCAACTCGTATGATTTTTATTCATTATCTAGAGCCTTCTATCCGCTCATAGATAAATATTCATAGGTAGATTTGATTTATTTTCTAGAAGTTTTTATTTTAAGCTATTTTTTTATTTTATTTGAGCTATTTTAGCTTAGGCATGAAAATTGATGTTTTGACTCTACCAATACCTGCATAAAGAATAACATATTTACTCACGAAGTCGAGTCCAACACATGCTAATATTGTTGAGTTCGTGGGAAGATATGACAACCAATTAGAAATTTAAGTAATTGTTTGAATGCTTACTGTATATGAATCCAAGCCAAGCAGATTAGAGATAGGAGAGTTGGTTGCTTTGCTTATACATAGGACAAGAAGAAACAAAGAAAAAGAGAGAGAGAGAGAGGAGGTAAGAAGAGATGTACAGTGTCGTCCATTAGAGGAACTAGGTAAGCAGCAGGCTGTGGCGATTCAATATATTTAGAGGGATGTTATTGGACGAGGGAATTGACTTTTGGTAGTTACAGGTTTTGGATGGATCTGCAAATTTGGTGTGGCTGGAAGGTTACCAACGGGAATTTTTCGAGATGGGGCTGAGAGATGATTGCTGTTGTAGCTGCTCGATGTGGAGACTTGAGTTGTTGCGAGCTGTGTAAGTCGAAAATAGGAGATCGGGCTAGCTGCTCGCAAAAGGAAGACTCTAGAAATGGAGATGGAGATGAGGATTTGGAGGATTCGGAGATGAAGCAAGAGAGATGATGTAATGTCCAGAAAGACATGTGAGCAGAGTTCTGGCGGGATGTGTAGAAGGTTGCTGAGATGAGGAAAAGAGAGGATACATGAGACTGTTGAAGACGAAGAGGAAGAATTTTTAGGTGAATGTAAATTTTTAAATTAAGATTAACGGTCAAATAAAAATTTAAGAATTGTATAGCATAATTAATAGGTATTAATTACGTCAGATTTAATGACGACGTAATTAAGCCAAATGTTGCGCCCATTAACACGCTTTTGCGCTACCAATTGAAATGATTGCTTTAATAATTAAATAATTAATTATTCTTTCCTTAATGTTAAAGATGATAGCAAAGAGATTATCAAATCAAAGTTTGTTTGAATCACGCCATCGATTTATTTATTTTGGAAAATAAATTTACGAATTTTCTTTTAATAAGATAAATATTATTGAATGCGATTTATTTTTTATTATAAAAAAATAATTATTTTTCATTCATTAAAATTGAGTGAAATAATTAACTATTTCAATAGTTTTATAAATATTTATAATTATATCTATATTTTAAAACTATTATTATTTAAAACTATTATATACTAGGGATTATTTTTAAATATAATATCACCCAAATAGGGAGGTTTTATTTTTATTAATTTTTTTAATTAATATAATTATTTAAAATATTTAAAATATTTAAAATATATAATTTAAAAATATTTTTTATAAAATATTTAATAACTAAATATTTATATATTTAGTTATTAATTTTATTTATTTATATATATATAATTAAATATATAATTTAAAAATATTTTTAATTATATATATAAATTTATAAATTTATTTAATATTTTTATTAATTAATATAATTATTTAAAATATAAAATTTTTATTAATTTTGTTAATATATAATATAAAAATATTAAAAATATAAATAATATATAATAAATAAATTATATAAATAAATATATAAATAAATAATTATATATATAAATATAATATAATATATATATAATATAATTATATAAATATATATATATATTATATATATATATATATATATATATATATATATATATATATATATATATATATATATATATTTATAAATTTATTTATTTATTTATCTATTTAAATTATATAAATATTTTTAAGTTATATATTTATATATATAATTAAAAAAAATTTTAAATCGCATTCCAGTAATAATATTTATCTTATTAAAAAGAAATTCAGAAATTTATTTTTCAAAAAATAGAATTTAAATACAGTGAGCATGATTCGAACACGTGACTTTTAAATCTTCAATCTGACAATCTGCCAACTGAGCTATCCTACTTTAACATTAAGAAAAGAATAATTAATTATTTAAACCATTATTAAAGGCAAGTCGCCCAATTAGTGGGCGACTTGCTCATTTCAACGTGGCATCACTACGCCACATCGTATCCGACGTGGCTCACAAGTCGCCCACTAATTGGGCGACTATACCTATTCTTAAATTTTTATTTGACCGTACTTAATTACCTAATTCAGATTCTAACCATACTTAATTTAAAAAAATTGCCAATGTTGAGAGAGTGAATCGAGCTACATTTTTCGTTGTTGGAAATGAAATGGGAGGCACGGGTTGCTGTCGGCAAGATGCACAGGAGGGAAAGCATTTTGCAAATGGGAAAGGTAGTGGAGAGGAAGAAGGCTGCGTTGGCTGGGCTGTTGAATTGAAGTGAAAATTGAGAGATTGTTGGGAGAGAACCTCACAGAGAAATCCTCAGTATTATTGAAATTTCTTTTTCTCGAAGCGCACAGATGAAGACGTGAGTATGAAAGACATGTAGCAAATTCTAGATGAAGCAGTCCTACCATTAGAAGTCCAACTCCCATCATTAAAGATGATTGTGGGTAGTAAAATCACAATAGAGCAGAATGCCAAGTTGCGGTTAGAAGAGCTTGGTTTGGAGAGACCCCGCATGCCAACCTTGAGTTGTACAATGCCAAAATGATTCAAGCTCATAACAAGTTGGTCAATCCTAGAGCTTTTCAAGTAGGAGAGCTTGTTTTTGTTTTAAGGAGACCAATTGTTGCTCGCTTAATGATGGGAGGCATGTTTGAACCCACATGAGAATGCCCTTTGGCCATAGAAAAGGCCTACCAAGGAGGTTCTTGTCAGCTTATAAAATGTAAGGGAGGGCACCCGATGCATCCAATCAACGGGCTCTACCTAAAGAAATATTATCCATAAATCTTGTTTGAAAACAATCATCAATAAGTTTCCTTTCATTTCAAACCCCATCTCTTCATATTGGTTGGAAATATCTTTGCTTGTGAATCCTCCATGATGTGTTTAGGATAGGTGAAAGGAACCCAAGTGACGTCCTATCCTTTAGCAACACAACACCAACACAAACTGCACACAATCATATAAAACAAATACATATTTTTATTTCGGGCTATTTTGATGTGGGATAATGCCCCTTGTGGCACTCACTCATTAGCTACTCTAGGTCTGGCCGATATGCTACCTTACTAGTATGTCACCCAATGGTCATTTGTTTAGCGGATGTAAGTCTACATATTTTCTTTCTAACTTTATCATTGGAAACCAACGAGCGCCTTGTTAGTTTGGTAGGTCTTACTGCGTAGCCGGTAAGCTACCCCCATGTTGACTTTGTTTAAGAATATGTAAGTCTACAGGCTTTCTTCTTGAACAAGCCATCATGCACTAACTTGGACGAGTATATTTGAAGTTTAGGATAAGTCCCCCAGTGGCTTTTTTCCTCTTGACTACTTCAAGTTTGGGTTTAGTCCTTACACGGGACTCGCCACTTGGTAGTCGCCATAGGTCGGATAGCATTTGTCCTGCCAATGATAAACTATCTCGGTAATCATTTTCGTCTGTGAGGATATAAGTCTACAAGCCTTCTTCTCAGATTGATCGTCGCACACCGATGGTCACCTAAGGTTGGTTGGTTATCGCCATGCTGACGGCGACCCACCTGGTGGATATACCACTCATGGCAGATGTAAGTCTACAAACTTTCTCCCGGAGTTGGCCACAGTATACCTATAGGCTTTCTTTTATAGGGTCTTGGATAAAGCCCCTAGCGGCACCTCCCCTGTGGGTACTCTATTTGGATCACATCCTTAGTGACCCCATTTAGACACTACCCCAATTACTCTTGGATTGGACAGTCCCCCTTTCCTAGTAGTCACCCTTGTGTTTAGAGAATTTTTCTTACAGATATGCCGATTCTCCCTTGGTCCAGTAAGTTTAAGATAGACTACGATGAGCTCCTTCTTAGTGGTCTCGCACCAACATGGTCCACGCATATGAACAAAACTGTTATATATATATATATATATAATATATATATAAATATATATATATATATATATATATATATATATATATATATATATATATATATATATATATATATATATATATATATATATATATATATATATATATATATATATATATATATATATATATATATATTGGATACATCTTATTTGGATCACATCCTTAGTGACCCCATTTAGACACTACCCTAGTGACTCTTGGATTGGACAGTCCCCCTTTCCTAGTAGCTACCCCTGTGTTTGGAGAATTTTTCTTGCAGATATGCCGATTCTCCCTTGGTCCAATAAGTCTAAGATAGGATTAAACTGATATGAGCTCCTTCTTACTGTGGTCTTGTCGACGATAAACTATCTCGGTAATCATTTTTGTCTGTGAGGATATAAGTCTATAAGCCTTCTTCTCAGATTGATCGTCGCACACCGATGGGCACCTTAGGTTGTTTGGTTATCGCCATGCTGACGGCGACCCACCTGGTGGATATACCACCCATGGAAGATGTAAGTCTACAAACTTTCTCCCGGAGTTGGGCACAGTATACCTATAGGCTTTCTTTTACAGAGTCTTGGATAAAGCCCTTAGCGACACCTCCCCTGTGGGTACTCTATTTGGATCACATCCTTAGTGACCCCATTTAGACACTACCCCAGTTACTCTTGGATTGGACAGTCCCCCTTTCCTGTACCCATGTGTTTGGAGGAAAACCCCCAGTGATATCTTTTCCCAAGCAGACATCCTATCTTTAGGGCAATGTCAGTAAAACTCCCTATAGGAATTGTCTGACTACTTTGAGTTAAGATTAGTCCCTGGTTCGACACTCTCTTAATAGTCGCCTTAGGTTGGGTTCCATTTGTTATGCCACCAACGAGTCACCCTGGCGGTCATCCTTGCTTTGGAAGATGTAAGTGTATTACACATTCTCTCCAGCATGATTGTTGCACACCAAAAGACAACCCCTTATGTTGGTTAGCTCTACCTCGCGGCCGGTAGACTATCCCTTTGGATTTATAAATCTCATATATGACTAGGCTAATATTAGCCCCTTTTTAGTGGATCCATCACACATCGACATGGTCCATCTTAAATTAAAATGAAACTAATTCTGACTATATTGAGTCGATGTGAGTCTAGAGCGGCATTCACTCCATAGTCACCTTAAATCAGGTTTGATTTATTGTGCTAGCAATCGATCACCCTAGTGGTTCCTTGTTTAGGAAGTTATATGTCTACAAGCTTTCTTCTTGACTTGACCATTGCACATCGAAAGGAAACCCTTAGGTTGGTTGGCTCTACTTGATGGTTGGTAGGCTTTCCATTTGGATTTGTAAATCTAAGACAAGCCTAGGCTAATATTAGCCCATTCTTAATAGATCCATTGCACATCGATAGGGTCCATCTCATTAAATCGCCATCCTCTCCCAATGGAGTATAAGTTTAATCCATCCACTCCTATCCCTAGTGGATACATAAACCAAAGAAATCCATATTTTGAACCCACCTTCTCCCTAGTGAATAGTTTGAACCTGCTTTCTTAGTGGAAGGTTCATACACTCATCTTCGGCGGGTTGTAAATATTAATCCCTAGCGGATCCTTTCTTCCTAAATCATATCAGACAACTCAAACTTTTATCCTCTATGGATGAGCTGGGCCTGCTTCCCTAGTGGAAGGTTCACTTACTTGATCCCTCAATGGATCCCTTCTTCCTCTCTTATGCTCTTGGCATAAGTCGAGTTGCATTGCATTATGATCTTGATTCCTTCTACATCTCAGATTTAGGAGTAGATCATTTTTGTTAGTGTTTGCGATCCTTCGGACGTTGTTGATCGTCTCGATCAAGACCAATATGTGCAGCGTGCCTCATCAATTACACCACACCTATTACATGCCCTTTTGTTGACCTCAATTTTGGAGTGAGCTCTCAACTTTCTCATCATAGATCTAGGACATTTGTAGACACTAAGAGTTTCTTAGTCTTAAGATACTTCTAGTGATTAGGTGAACACTTAACCTAATCCTAGAGACTTAGAAGAGTTAGCCATTGGAATAGGTCATGCCTTAGGGTTAATGAAGACTTGCCTACCCTATAGCCATAAACCCAATCCTCGCTTCCTTTTTCCAAACCAAACCTCAAATTTAAATCCAAATTCCAAATATAAATTCCAAATCAAATGATTGAAACCCATAATCAAATTCAAATACCAAAATCTCTTTCTAAGCAATATGAATCACCTTCACATGCTTAGCCAAAACTCCTTCAAACCAATCCAAACTTGGTTGATTTCTTTATAAAACAATCATTCCTTTATTTATATTCACAAATATAAATGAAATACAAGTTCAAACCATTCAAATCAAATCAAACTAAATCAAACCAAATCAAGACCTTTCTTAAGCCATATGGACCCACCTCTATAAGCTTAATCAAATATCAATCCAAATCAACCCAAACTTAATTGATTTCTTTACAAATCAGTCATTCCATAATTTATATTCACAAATATAAATGAAACCCACCCTCCAATGATCATTATTAAATCAAATCAAATCAATTCCCAACTTAAGCCATTTTGACCAATATCCCTAAACTTGGTCAAACTTGCTTCCAAATCACTCCAAATTCAAGTGACTTTCTCATATCTCATTTATATGTTCATTTATATTCACAAATGTAATTGAAATACAAATCCAAATGACCAAAATCAAACTCAAATCAAATCAAATTCTCAATTTTATCCTTTTTAGCTAATTTCTTGAACTTGGCTAAATGAAACCCAAATTAATTCGAAACCCATTGATTTCATCATAAATAAATCATTCCTTCAATCACTTACCCAAATATAAATATAAATCATAATCATCAAACCAAACCCAAGTCAAGCCTATGTTGACCCCTTTTGACTTGAAATTATCATATAAACCAAAATCCATTTGGATCCAAACCAAGTGCAATTGGATTTATATTTCAATCCTAAGCTCATATGTGAGTTCAACTAAACTTGAATCAAGCCATGATCAAGCCAATTAACCCATTTAAGTCCACTCGACCAAAGTGACTTAAAAGATCCTTTTGAGCCAAGTTCTAATCCAACCCAAATTGGATTGAACTAAGCCCATCCAAACCACATATCATGATCAACAATCAACCTAGGGTGATCAACACCTTGAATTGGGTCAAACCAAGTCAACCTTTAACCCAAATGAGACTTAAACTAGTCAAAACCCACCGTATACCAAATTGATTGAAATCATTGACTCAAACCCACTCATAATCAATGATTGAACATGATCAAACCCTCAATTGAGCCAAACCAAGTCCAATTGGCCATTTGACCTAAGTTGACCCAAATTAACTTAAAAAGCCAAAATGGGTCAAATCATGATTTAATCCAAATTGATTGCAATCAATGGCTCAAGTTCATTTCAAATCACTTATTGAACTTGACCAAAGCCATAATTAAGCTCAATTTGTCCAATTGGTCAACTTGGCCCAACGTAGCCCAAAATTGACCTAAAGGGTCAAATTGGCCAAAAATCCAAATTAATTATAAATTAAATCAAACCAAAGCCTACAATCATTTTCAGTTAACCAACTGAATATGAACTAATACCTAACCCAACCTAATTTGGTCAATTTGGTCAAATTGGTCAACGTAGCCCATTTGGCCTATTTAAATTCAAATAAACCAAAATCAAACCAAAGCCAAATTAATCAAAACCACTTGATCCAAAACTCTCCAAATCATCATTTAAACTTAACATAAGTGTTAGTTTAACCCAATTTGACTAATTAGTCAACCCAACCCAACCTAACATAAATGAGCTCATTTTGACCATTTGAAGCCAAATCACCCAAAACCAACCCATGGGACCCTAGGACCTAGCCTAATCCAACCCAAACCAGTCCTAACTCATTTTTGAGCTAGCCCAAATTAATATTGGCCCCACCCAAGCAATGAGCCATTGGACCAACCTTCTTTCCATTGAATCCTCACATTAATAAGCAAAGTCAACCCCCCATCACTATGGCAGCCCCAAGCACTCAAGTGAGGCTCCACCTGACCCACCTAGCTCACCTAACCCATCCTAAGTGGGCCAAGGACCAAGGGGAGTTCACCACCTCCTCACTCAAGCCAAAACTGAAAACCCATGGATTCAAGCCAAGAGGCCTCTGCACACTAGCCCTTGGGCAGCCTCCCACTGCCTTCTCCACTCAAGTCGAGCCACGTGGAGTTAGACATGACCTCTCCGGGGCCCTGACGGTGGCCTGCCTGCCAAAACAAGCCAACCCATCCCGTCCGTCCTTTATGCATGATTTCGGGGGTATACTCCCCCAATTCGAGCGGCAATGGCGACAATCCGTACTGTGATAGTTTCCTAAGTAATTTCAAAACTCTTCAAAGCTTTTCCAAGCATTCTTGAATCCTCCCTCGATCAAATTTCTTCTCTGTGTGCAAAACCAAAATAGGGCAGCCTTCTTTCGATCAATACTCCCTCTATACTCAATCAAACTTCAATTCTTTTTACCCACACCTTCACCATATCCAATCGAAGTTAACCAAACCATCTCCTGAGCTTCCAAGCTGCCGGAGGTCCAAGTTCGATTGAAGCCAAATCTCCAACATGCGTGGATTGGCCTTGGGAGCAATCTACTTCAAATCAAAGCTCGTGTGGCTCAATAGGGCTTTGTTTCCACCAAACGAAGCTTCCTCAATCATTGGAACTGCCTGTCACAAGCTCTGGTGAGGTAATTTTCCAAAATTGAGCCTTATATAGAAATTGGTTGATCCTTTTCAAAGAGAAGTTTCATTTGAACCCATCTTAGCCATTGGATTCATGTGGATACTTCGCGTAAAGGTGTGGGTTGAGTTTGGAGCATCCAAGATCGTGAGTTGAAGAAATCCATGGCGACGAGCTTCATTCGCCACTTGTAGATAGATCATGAGCCGTCCGTGATCAAAAATGGGGTTTGATTATATCACACTTAGATCCTCACTTTTTTCCCCTTACCACGGATTCGATGGCGTCCATTTAGATGACGGTCCATGGAAAGCTCATCCACCTAATCCAGAAGATCGATGTGATAACTTAAATACCAAATCCCATCATGCTACTTAGAAAGTGTGGGATGCGTTAGCAGCTACGTGGCACTGATGAAATTGAGGGTTAATTAGGGTTGTTTTAATTAATTTTTAAGTCTAAATCTTCTAAAATCATAACTAATCCTAAAAAATCCAAAATATATAAATGTGGGCTCATTTTGAAGATATTTCAGAGTAGAATCCATTAAAATTATTATTAATTAATTTTGAAGAGTAATTTATGCTTAATTAAGGTTTAATTAAAAAATTAATTAGCTTAATTACTCTATGATTAATTGTCCAATTAATTTTAAATTTTCCAGAGATGTTCAAGGGGATGACCTCTACCTCCCCTATTTTTATTGGAATTTATTGGATAGTTAATTAGAGAAATCAAAGATTTAGCCTTATTTACTCTCTAATCTTAAGTGATAATTAATCAAATGAACATTAGTTTAATTAATTGATTGAGCTTATTGTCCTTGTTAATAATGAGAAACCTTAGAGAAGTGGTTTGGATTCACTCCTTATAATCATTTCATTAAGCCTCCTTATTTGTTTCAAAAATTAATTAAAGCTTAATTAATTAATTAACCACTTAATTAACCAATTAAGATTGAAAGGATACCTAATTATTTCAGAGCCTCATTGGATGTTTGAAATGACTTAGGGATTGGGATTGAGGCCTCTCCTTCGATCTCTTTCCCTAAGTTAATTTCATCATCCAAACTAAAAGATTTAATGAAAAGATTTAATTAACCAATTATAGGCTTAATGAAATTAACTTAAAATCTATTCACAACCTAACTTTGTGTAATTGATTCTTGGGTAGCTCTTTGGGTGTTCCATATCCTAGAGAGAGAGTGTTGACCTCACTTTTGGAGTGAGCTCTCAACCTCCTCTTCTCAGACTTAGGACTCTTCTAGGCACTAAGAGTTTCTTAATCATAAGACACTTAGGTGAGAACTTAACAAAAGCCTAGAGACTTAGAAGGGTCAATCATAGGATTAGGCCATGCCTTAGGACTTAAGGAAATCACCTACCCTATAGCCTAAACTCAATCCATATGCACATTCTCAAATCAAACCTAGATTCAAATCTCAAACTAAATCTCAAATTCAGATTCAAATTCAAATTCCAAATCTAATTCCAAATTTGACTCCAAATGATTGAAACCCAAAATCAAGTCAAATCAAAATCCTTCCTAGGACCTATGATTTATCTTATGGATTTAGCCAATCAATCAAATCAATCTACTCAATTGATTTCAAAGATCAATATTCATCTAAAATCCAAAGTAAACTTAAAACCATGATCCAAAATTAAATCCAAACCCTTAAGCCAATTTCATGAAACTTATCCAAATCCTATCCAAATCAACTCAAAACTAATGGATTTTCTCTTGAATCAATCATTCAATCAATTATCTACCCAAATATAAATGAAACCTATAATCAGTAAATCAAATCGAAGTCAACCCATATCAAACCCAATCTAGCCCTTTTGACTTGAAAATTTCAAATGAGCCACAATCCCTTAGACTCCAAATTGATTGTCGTTGAATTTATATTTCAATCCAAGGCTCATATATAAGTTCAACTAAACTCGAATCAAACCAATTGACCCACTTAGGTCCAACTTGACCCAAAGTGAGCTAAAGGACTCATTTGATCCAACTTTCAATCCAACCCAAATTAAACCAAGCTCACCAAAACCTTCCACCATGATTGTTGATCACCCTAGGATGATCAATTGCAATCAATTGAATCAAACCAAATCAACTTAGTCATTTGACCAAGTCAACCCTTAGCCTAAATGAACCAAAACTAGCCAAAACTCATCCTACACCAAATTGATTAAAACCAATAATTTGAATTAACCCAAAATCAATATTTAAATATGACTTGACCACCAATTGAGCCAAACCAAACCCAAATAGTCATTCGATCCAAGTTGACCCAAATTGGCTTAAAGAACCAAATTGGGTCAAATCATGATCTAATCCAAATTGATTGCAACTAATGGCTCAAGTTCATTCCAAATTGATTATTGAACTTGACTAAAGTCATAATTGAGCCAAATTTGACAAATTGGTCAACTTGACCCAACCTAGTCCAAATTGACCTAAAGGGTTCAATTAGCCAAAATTCAAATTATATACAAATTGATTCAATCCAAAATCACATTCATCTTCAATTGCCAATTGAACATGAATCAACCCATAACCCAAACCAATTTGGCCAATTTGGGTCAAATTGGTCAACTTGACCCATTTGAACCATTTGATCCAAATGAGCCAAAAATAATTCTAAGCCAAATTATATCAAATTGATTATACCAAAACTCTTCAAATAATCATTTGAACCTAACCTAATCCTTGGTTTGACCAAATTTTACCAATTGATCATCCTAACCCGATATGACCTAATATGACCCGTATGACCCAAATTGAGCCAAATCCCTTGAAACCAAGCTATGACCCATTGGGATCAAACTCCCAAACCCATTTGGGATCAAAAATCAACCCAACCTAATAAAATCTCCCATGGATCCTCCTCACATAGGATTCCCCAACCTCATTTAATTCTCTCATCACATTAAACTCAACATCTGCATTTAATGGAGCTGATCATATGATAAAAGTGGACTTTGGAGCAAAAATCTAAAGTCCTCAATTAATCTATCATCCATCTCAACCACCCCAAGCAAAATGATGACACTTTGGAGCCAAAAATTCAAAAAAGGGAGGATTTTTGGCCACTATTAAAAAAGGGAAAAATGAGGCTTCATGTCTCTTCCTCCTACCACTATTCAGCCACCAAGAGCTCCCCAAAATAACCAACAATCATTTCCCCATCTCTCTTAGGCTAGAAACACCAAAATTGGGTTAATTGTAGTAGGCAATGGCAAGCACCGAAAGATACATCATTCTAAAGTGAATGCGAAGGCTACACTTATTTCAAAGCTTCCTCTTGCACTTAGGAGCTCGCTCGGATCTTCATTGCCACCAAAAGCCATCCCCGGTGAGGTAATTTCTCCAAACTTTAGCCGGCCTTAGGAACTTCTATTTGTGTTGATCCTTGCACGATTATTAGGAATTTCCTTAGATAAGCTCTACATTTTTATTATATTTAGTACTAATATGAATCAAGAGATTTTTCGGTGAAAATATCCACAAAAATGAGCCAATTTGGATGAGATTTTATTTCGATTTAGCAAAAAAAGCTTGATTTTACTATTCACCAGATCCCGTGAAGCAACAACCGTCTGATCTCCCATTCAGGGAGATCAAATGGGTCGGATCACGGAGATCACGTGATCTGGATCCCATCTCACGCAATGATCCGCGTGATCTCTACCATTTAGACCCCAGATCGGATCAAGATCGTCTAATTGCAATCAGAGGGTTTGCGCCAATCCACACATCACGATCCCACATCATGCGCTTCGCCGCTAATGCAGACCACGGCAATTGCCCGCGATGCTACGTGCACATGGCATGCGATGTGGCATCGTCTCATACCGCGGTGTCGACTAGGTTAAGTGGGAAAATGCCTATTTTCTAATTTTTAAATTTATTTAAGTGTCATGAAACTTTTGAAAATTTATAAAAATAGAATACTTATCAAAATGTTACAAATAAAGGCTCGTTGGATCCACCTTTCCGAGAGGAATCCAAAGAATTGAAAATTTCTAAATTCCACTAAATGGTTTGAGCTTAATTTAGATTTTAGTAAAAATAAAGTTTCATTAATTACTCTAAAAATTTGAGTCGGATTGAGTTTAAATTTTCATGGATTCAAACTAAATGTAAAGCACACCTATGATAAAAATCTCAAGTAAAGACTTCTAGATTGGGAGAAATTAAATTTTAAAGTTTAGATTGTCTATTTTAATAAAATAAATCAAATAAAATCCAAAAATTTACAAAAAATTTTCAAAATGGCTTAAATCACATCAACTAACATCTTAGATCCTAAAAAAATATAAAAATAATAATATCATATTCTGAAGCTTAATAAACCTATAATAAATATTTAGGGTTAAAATTTAATAAATTAAGGAATTAATTAAAATGAAATTGTTAATAATCTAAATAATAAATTAAAATCATAAAATGAAATAACACTTAAGCAATCATTAATCAAACTCAAATAAAAAAAATATCATTTAATCCTCAGAGAAAATTAAATTAAATATGATTAAACTTATTTAAGTTAAGAAAACTCAATTAAATGATTAAATCTTAAATCAACCTTAGAATTAAATAAATCTAGGAAACTCTAACATGGGTCAAACTAGTATAACTAGACCTACACTAAGCATGGAATCTTAATCATATGAAACTCCATAATGAATATAAATATACTAAAACTAATTAATCATTTAGTAAACTAAAAAGTTAAATTAATTATAAATCCAATACAACATAATCACTTAATATTAATCAAACCAAACCAAACCAAATGAAGCTAAAGTAAACTTAATTAATTTAATACCTAAATCAATCCATTTAGAATAAGAGAGTTACTCAAACATTAAATATTTCAACCTAATAACTAAATCAAACATGAATGAAATTAAACAAACATAATAATGAATCAAATCAAATAAAACTCTAATAATAAATAATCAAACTTAATTGAAATAAAATAAATAATTCACTTAAATGATGGTAATAACAATAATCCTTTAATCAAATCAAACTTAAAAACACTTAACTAAATCAAATCACTCACATGTGGGAAATTAAGTCATTAAATAAATCTTAATTAATAATTCAAAGTTTAATTATTTTAATCAAATCAAATT
Organism: Cymbidium sinense; assembly: GCA_021442155.1. Classification (NCBI taxonomy): domain Eukaryota; kingdom Viridiplantae; phylum Streptophyta; class Magnoliopsida; order Asparagales; family Orchidaceae; genus Cymbidium; species Cymbidium sinense. The sequence goes on along the minus strand of CM038223.1, from coordinate 27,101,673 downwards.
AGTCAAACATCTAATTAATGCAAACTTAATGAATTAATCCATCATCTTAATGAATCAAATTAATTTAAATAAATTACATTAAAGCTAACTCTTAAATTAAGCTTAAATGAAACCTCTAATTAAATTTAATAATTAATCACACCCTCAAGTAAATTAATTGCTAATTAATATAATCATATTAAACCTAAGCTTAATCAAACATAAATGCACAAATTAAATACCTTATCCTAAATTAAACATAAATCATTAAGTCATTAATTACATCATTAATCTAAATAAATATAAAACTAAATTAAAAAATTAAATAAATCTTTATTTAATTTAATAATTAATTTAACACACTTCTTAATTAAATTAATTATCCTTAAGCTAATCTAATTGATTAAACACCTAATTAATGCAAACTTAATTAATTAATCCATCATCTTAATAAACCAAATTAACTTTTTAAATCAAATTCAACATTTAATTAATCTACTAATTAATTTGATCACACATCTTAAATAAGCAAATTAAGTCATTCAAATTAATCATATTAAACTTAGTCAAACATAAATACAATTAAATACTAATCAAAACCTAAATTAAACTTAAATTATTAAGTCATTAATTACATCATTAATCTAAACAAATATGAAATCAAATTGAAAATTAAATAAATCTTTATAATTAACAAAAATACACTTCTTAATTAAACTAATTACATAATCACATTGAACCTAAGCATACACTAATAAAGCTAATCAAATCAAATTAAATTAAATTAAGAAAGACTCTCATCAATTTAATATGTAATCAAATCAAATCTCATTCAACCTACTTAAATAAGATAAACTAATTAACTATCCAATGTATGAAATCAAAATACAAACCAAACTTTGATAAACATGACAAATGGATGAGATTAAAAATAAAATCCTAATTACAAAGAATCAAACTCAATTAAAATAAAAATAAAAATCTCAATTAATCTAATCCAATCAAACTACAAATAAATGAACCATAATCAAATCAAATAAACATAAAATTAAGTCACATAACCATAATCAAAGAAAATAATTAGATATTAATTTAAAAGGATATTGAATTATAAAGATTTAATTAAACCAAAACATCTAATCTAAAATTATTCAATCAAAAACACATGGATTTAAACAAACTTAAACTTCTTTAGAGATTAAGGATACTGAATTATCAAGATTTAATGAAATCAACACATTTAATCTAAAATTAATCAATAATAAAAAAAACAAAAAAAACATGGATTTAATAAACTTAAACCTCATTAGATATTAAGGATATTGAATTATCAAGATTTAATTAAATGAACACATTTAATCCAAAATTAATCAATCAAATACATGAAGATTAAACAAATTCAAATTCTAATTCTAAAATCTAAATCAAATCAAATTAATCAAATCTAATAAATTACATAAATTCAAATAGGCTAATTAAGATACTTAAGAACCTTAATTAGACTCTTTAGGAGTTAGGATGTAGAATAGGGTGAATTTCATCTACAAATGGAATTCATTTTACTCTTCATTCTTGAAAACCTAAACGTAAAAGTGAAATAAAAATAAAAAAGTAAATTATTAAATCGTTTAAATTAAGATCACCCAAAGGTAAAATTTTAACAAATTCAAACTCCAAATCGAAACTTAAACTAAAGAAGCATAGTAAAGTCTTGCTACATAAGCCTTCTTTTCACACACTTAGAATAAGTCACCACCAGAGAATTCTAGGTCGTATTGATTGTATGTGTGATGGATGTTTTGTTTTATGATGTAATATTTTTAGACTAGATGTTAGGGTGTATGCCTCGTAAATTGGATATTAGGCCGTTATTTGCCTAATCATGTTTTCTGCAAGACATTGTGCTTAAGGGGCCACTATAATAAAAATATAAATACTTTTATTATACAGGTTGCTTAGCCCCTAAGCATAACCCATGTTAGGATATGTGGGCTTGGTTACCCATGTGTAGGGTGCTAAGTCCAAATTATTCATATAACTTCTTTGGTTGTATGGTGTGTTTAGCTAACATTTATTTTGTAGATGTAGCTAGATTTAATCTTTCCTATTTTTAATGTAATTTTGCATTAGAAATTATGATTAGTGTTATGGGAGATTAGGATGAACAGTGGCTAGAAGGCTTAGTCCCTGGGGTTCCCTGTGATGCCTTTGGAGCAAATCAAATCAAAAGAAGAGAAGGAAGAAATGAAGAAAAGAAGACCCCCATAGTATGTATTATTTTGTAATCCGGTTGTATAAGTAGAGCTACCCATATTTTTCTCTTTGGTGTAATGGAACCTAATCCACCGGCCTTTTATTATTTTATGGTAGACTATAAAATTATTTGATATTGTGTTTAGATTGGGCACTAGAATTACATGTTTTTCCTAGTTTCTTCATGTTTGATGTTTGAATGTGTGGCATGGATGTGGTAGGCTATTAGAATAAAATTAAATTTTTTATCCCACTAACAACTCATAATTAAAATTTTAAAATAACTCATAACCTCACATATAAGCCGAGAAATTAAATCAAGATAATAAAATTTTTAGCAACCCCTTAGCTTGATGAATGAATGTATAATATCATGCATGTCATATTCTTCCACTCTTGCTAAGAGAAGGCTTCCATCTGTGTTAGAGAATAAAGGTTTGACCTGTAAGAGCCTTTGATGGAAAGATACCTCTTTCTTTTCTGATTTGGCCCATAATCAATTCTCATGCATTTAGGCATATAAAATCCTACAGCCTATGTTAAAATAAAAAAAGTCCAAAAGATTCAAATAAATTTGATAAAATTTGCATTAGATTAAGTCATGAAATCATACCATTCATGCTCTAGTCTCTTAGGGAGTGAGTTTAAGAACTTAATATCCTTTCTAAATAAACAACAACCTAGCCATTTTGCAAAACATAAGCCTTGCCTACATGGATTTAAAGCGTAGGAGGTGTTAGTTGATAGCCACTCCAGGCAGTTATAAGTCCAACAGTCAAACAGTCTATCCTCTCTTGTGGAGGTAGGCTATTATGTCCACCTTCCAGTTAGATTTAGGGTGTGCTTGTGGTTTGTACCAAAGCTCCCTAGCTTAGGATCCGAGGTAGCTATTTCCTCTGGGCTACAAGCATAAATCCTCACCTCTTAGGCATTTTCACAATCTTATGTTGTAGGATTATAAGTCCTAGTATTCTAATAAAATGTCAACTCAAACAATTAATTCTCTTCAATTTCAAAAATATAAAGTCCAACCATATGATAGATTGGATTGCTCATTAGGCTTCCTAGTATTATAAGCATTCCCTACTCATCTCCTTTGGCTTCCAAAATAAGTCTCTCCTTTTGATCTATCCTATTTGATTTTCCAACATAGCCATTCCTTTGATAGTCTCGCCTTGAAATCTTTGGAGATCATGATTGGCTACTTTAATCGAGAGTGTTCTTAAGGAATCCCATTCCTTAAAATGTAATTAACTATGGGGATTTGCCTCTATAGGAAACTTAACTAACCCATCTTAAAATAAATCCTACTTTACTTTTTCATGTAAAGTAGGGGAAAGATCTCTAGTACATTTGAAGACCCATCATGCCTTAGGAATCCTTATTAGATGATTAGCTCCATTATAGGGTGGTGATTTCTATCTTTCAAGATAGTACATCATTCCTTAATGTCATACCCGATCACTTCAATAAGTACCCCCTAAGATTTGCGTGGTGTCCCACATCTCAAAAATAAATACCACAGAGAGCTAATGAAATCATGGTTAGCTCACATGTGTGAGAGAACCATGAAAGTAATTAAGTGAGCTCCTTAAGCTTAATTAATTATTGATTATGAGTCAATTGCATCAGGCCCCTTTCATTTCTTAGGAGCATTGCCAATTTACTTTTCATGTGGTTGCATCTTATATTGGCTCATCATTATTTAGTTAATTAACTTAAGGTGATGTAGGTAAGGGTTAATTAATGAGTTTAATTCATGCCTTAATCTAGTTAAGACATAAAATCAACATAATTGTTATTCATTAAACCAAATTAACTCACACATGAGGGATGGGATTAGGATTAGCAAACCTCTTTCACATTTCCTAAATCAAATTAAACATAAAGATCAAAATTGGTTTTAAGAAACTTTGGCTTATTTAAAATGAGCTTGTTTAATATCATTGTCCTCATGACTTAGTTGGATTGAATGAAATTGCATGCTTGTGTTTATTTATTTCTTTCCAATCATGATAAAATATTGTATGCCACTTGTATTCATGCATTCATGTTTTTCAAATTAGTCAAATAAAAATGATTTCCTTTATGTCAATTTGCATGTGTTGACTTAATTAGAAATATATGTCGCTATTATCATTACTAAACCTCAAACATATTTTCAAAGAGCTTATTAATGAGAAATAAGATTATTTGTTATGATTTTAGTTATATATACATAGGAGATGCATGTGAATATAAGTTTAGTGTATGAAATAAAGTCCCTTTCTTACATTCATGTTTGATTTGTATAAGTTTGAATGTTAATGGGTATATTAATCTGGACATTCTGGGGACGCATGACTTTAAGTAGCCCCAAGGGGGTTCCTACCTCGTTCCCTTAGTGCAGAACAATGGCAACGTACTCGTTTGATTTCATTCTTATCCATTTTAATATTAGAATTTAGATAGAGCTTTAATTCATTAACACAAAAATAAATCAATCAAATCAAATAGAATTTTTACATGGCTTTCTATTCTTGTAGTTTTTTATACATACATATGTATTTAGGAAAAGTGTGCATATTTGTCTGGACATTCCGGGGACTCATGACTTTAAGTAGCCTCAAGGAAGTTCCTACCTCATTCCCCTGGTATAGAACAATGGCGCCGTACTTGCTTAGAACTTTTATACATTTGAATGTCTATTTAACTAATGAATGAAAACCCCATTTTTTTATTAAAAAGACATGCATTCATATTTTATTAAAATAGTGCATAGTTTTCTATTCTTGTAGTTGTTTATACATTCACATGCATTTAAGAATAGCAAGTATATTAGTCTGGACATCCCAAGGAAGCATGACTTTAAGTTGCCCTAAAGAGGTTCCTACCTCACTCCCTTGGTGTAGAAAAATGGCACCGTACTTGCTTAAAATTTTTATGCATTTGAATGTGTATTTAACTAATGAATGAAAACCCCATTTTTGTATTAAAGAGATATGCATTCATACTTTGTTCTATTAGCTAAATTAAATAATCTTATAATTTAGGGCTCTCTTCTTATACTTTTGTATAAGAATTTAGATAGAGCTTTAAATTAATATGAAAAGATAATTCTACCAAATGAAACATCAATTCTAAGTATATTTGCTTGCATTCATCATTCAAGTCTACTAAGATACAAATTGCATGTATAGGTATGTTTAAGACTTAACCATATGCATGCCATATATATATGATGGAAAGGAATGAACAAACATGTGCTATGTGATAGTAATTCATTCCAACTAATCTTAAGATTCCTTTCTTATTGAATGAGTTTATTTAAAGTGAACTTAAATTTAGGATTAATTAAAATACATAATAAGTCATTTAATAAAGAGAATTGATTAATTAATTTGCTTTAGATGTGACTTAAGGTAGGGATATAAGAGAGTGATCCTCTCTTTTTTGCTCTTTATAACACTTAGTTGTTAAGTGTAAGACAAGATGAAACAAAAGAAAATATCAAGTAAAATTCATAAATTAACTAAGCCACTATGGTGAACATTTTTCATTTTTAAGTGTATTCTTCCATCTTCAATCTATGTAGATAAAATAAAGATAGAAATATACTCTTTGCATTTGGACACCACATAGATCCACATATGTTCTTATTAGGGTGATCGGGTATGACATAGAGGAGAGGTGTACTATCTCGAAAGATAGAAGTCACCACCCTACAATGGACCTAATCACCTGAATAAGGACTCCTAAGAACCATGGGTATGCATATGTACTAGAGATTCTTCCTTTTCTTTACTTGGAAAAGTAAAGTAGGGTTTATTTTAAATCAGGTTAGTTAAGTTCCCTATGGAGGCAAGCTCCCATAGTTAATTACATCATAAGGAATGAGATTCCTTAGGAATACTCTCGATTAAGGTAAATGATCATTGTCTCCAAAGATTTCAAAAAGGTATGACTATCAATCGATTGGTTTGATTTTAGAAAGGACTCTTAAGGAAAATGGGTCTGCATATGTACCATAGATTCTTCCTTTGCTTTACATGGAAAAGTAAAGTAAGGTTTATTTTAAATTGGGTTCATTAGGTTCCCTATGGAGGCAAGCTCCTATAGTTAATTACATCCTAAGGAATGAGATTCCTTAGGAATACTCTTGATTAAGGTAAATGATTGTTGTCTCCAAAGATTTTGAAAAGGTATGACTGTCAATCGATTGGTTTGATTTTAGAAAGTCAAGTGGGATCAATCAAGAAGAGGGAGTTCTTATAGAAGCCAACTGAAAATAAGTAGGGGATTCTTAAGATACTAGGAAGCCTAGTAAGCACCCAAGACTACCCTATGGTTGGGATTTACATTTTTGAAATTGAATTAATTTGTTTGAGTTGAATTTTTATTAGAATGTTAGGGCTTATGATTCCATGACATAAGATCATGGGAAATGTCTAAGAGGTGAGGATTTATATTTATAGCTCATAAAGGAAAGAAGTAACCTCAAATCTTAAATCTAGGGAGCTTTGGCGAGGGCTGAAAGCATGACCTAAATCTAAAGAAAAATGAGTATTTAGGTTACCTCTACAAGAGAGGATAAATCACCTAACTGTTGGACTTACAACCGCCTTGGGGTGGCTGCCAACTAACTCCTACATTTTTAAAAATATGTAGGCAAGTCTTATATTTATGCAAGATAGCAAGGTTGTTATTTATTTAGAAAGAGACTACATCCTTAAACACACTCCCTAAAGAGATTAGATCATGTAAGGGCATGAATAATGGCTTAAATCTAATGTACAGCAATGCAACTGAACGAAGCCATTTAGGACAATCATTTGACTCAGGCTATAGGATTCATATGCCTAATGCATGAAAAATTAGATTATGGGCCAAAATCAGCTAAATGAGGAGGTGTGTTTCTACCATGGCTCTCACAGGTCAAAACAAGTTCTCTGGCAAAGGTGGAAGCCCTCCAATCAAGAGTGAAATAATATGCTCTTATGCATAAAGTTAGAAAAGAAAGTACACATCCAGCTAAGGGGTTGCTAATTCTTTTATCTTGATTTTATCTTAGGCTTTAGATGAGGTTATGAGTTATTTATTTTTAATTTTGAGTTGATTAATTTGGTAGAAGATTTATTTTCTCTAAGAGCCTAATCGTCATTAAGGTCATACATCAAGCAAGGAAGAAACTAGAAAAACATGTCATTTCTAATGCATAAGCTAAACAAAACATCAAACATTTTATAAAGCTAACTTAAAAGAATAAAAGGCCATTTATGGTCAGGCACCACCGCACAAACCCAAAATAAATTGATAGATTTTACCCTTAGACAACGATAAAATGAATTAATTACAATTAAGTAAGGAATTCATATTATGGGGTCTTCATTTCTTCATTTCTTCATTCTTATTTTCTTCTTTCTTCTTCTTTTCTTCTTTCTTCTTTGGTTCTTTATTTTGGATGGTTGGAATGTGGACGATCCAAAGGCTTCACATGGTACATAAGATGAGATCTCATGACTAATGCTCATCCTAATCCCCCATAACAATCATTCCAAAATCCTAATTGCAAAAGTACATGAAAATGGAAAAAAGAAAATCTAACTAACACCTGCAAAATAGAGATTAGCTAAATAAACCATACAAATCCCAAGCATGTATATCAGACTTAGCACCCCAAAAATATGGGTAACCAAGTCCACCTGGCCTATTAGATTATGCTTAGGGTTATGTGATAAAATATTTAAGATTTCTAAGATGTATACTTCCATCTTCACTCTATGCAGAATAAAATGAAGATATAAATATACACTTTTATGCATTTTTGGAGACCACGTAGATCCATAGATGTTCTTATTGAGGGTAATTGATATGAAATTAAGGAGAGGTGTACTATCTCAAAAGAGAGAAGTCACTACCCTACAATGGACCTAATCAACTCAACAAAGACTCCTAAGGACAATGGGTCTGCATATGTACTAGAGATTCTTCCCCTACTTTACTTAGAAAAGTAAAGTATGGTTTATTTTAAATCAGGTTCATTAGGTTCCCTACTGGGGAAAGCTCCCATAGTTAATTACATCCTAAGAAAGTGGATTCCTTAGGAATACTCTCAATTAAGGTAAATGATCATTGTCTCCAAAGATTCTAATAGGTAGGCCTATCAATTGATTAGTTTATTTTTAGTAAATCAAGTGTGATCAATCAAGAAGAGGGAGTTCTTATCGCAGCCAAATGCAAATAATTAGGGGATACTAAAGATACTAGGAAGCCTAGTAAACATCCCAAACTATCCAATGGTTGGGCATTACATTTTTGAAATTGAATTATTTATTTGAGTTAAATTTTCATTAGAAGTTTAGGGCTTATAATTCCATAATACAAGGTTATGGAAATACCTAAGAGGTGAGGATTTATGCTTATGACCCATGGAAGGGAGAAGCAACCTCAGAACTTAAATCCAGGGAGCTTTGGCGAGGGCCAAAAGCACAACTAAATCTAAGGGGAAAATGAATATTTGGTTTGCCTCCTCAAGAGAGGACAAACCAATCAACTACTTGGACTTACAACCGCTTGGGGGTGGCCACCAACTAACTACTCCTATGATTTTAAATTCATGTAGGCAAGCCATATGCTTTATGCAAGATAGCTAGGTTATCATTTATTTAGAAAGAGACTAAATCCTTAAACTCACTCCCTAAGAGACTAGATCATGTGAGGGCATGAGAAATGACCTAGGTCTAATGCAAAACATATTACATTTTACTTTCATTTGTGGACAATCATTTTGACTCAGGCTTATAATATTCATATGCCTAATGCATGAGAAATAAGATTATGGGCCAAAATCAATGAGAAGGGAAGGTGTGTTTCCACCATGGCTCTGAAAGGTCAAGCCAAGTTCTCTGGTAAAGCTGGAAGCCCTCTAATCAAGAGTGAAACAATATGCTTTTATGCATGATGTTAGAAAAGAAATACTCATCTAGCTAAGGGGTTGCTAATTCTTTTATTTTGATTTTAACTCAGGATTTAAATGAAGTTATATGTTATTTATACTTAATTTTGAGTTGTTTAATTTAGTAGAAGATTTATTTTTTTCCCAAGAGCCTAATCATCATCCAGGCCATACATCAAAGCAAGGAAGAAACTAGGAAAATATGTCATCTTAATGCACAAGTTAAACAAAACATCAAACATTTTATAAAGCTAACGTAAAAGAATAAAAGGCCATTTATGGTCGGGCACCACTATACAAACCTGAAAATAAATTGGGTAGCCGACCTTTACCCTTATACAACCCGGATTACAAATGGATTAATTTACAATCAAATAAGAAAATTCATGTTATGGGGGTCTTCATTTCTTCTTTTCTTCTATCTTTTTCTTCTTTCTTCTTTCTTCTTTTGGTTCTTTCTTTTAGTTCCCTCTTTTGGTTCCTTCTTTTGGATGGTTGGAAGGTGGTTGCTCCAAAAAGCTTCACATGGTACATTAGATGTAATAATGCTCATCTTAATCCCCCATGACATTCATTCTAAAATTCTAATTGCAAAAATTACATGAAAAGAAAAAAGTAAATCTAACAAACACCTGCAAAATATAGATTAGCTAAATAAGCCATACAAATTCCAAGCATGTATATTGGACATATAACCCCACACATGGGTAACCAAGTCCAACTAGCCTATTGGATTATGCTTAGGGGTATAAGCACTTGCAGAACAAAAGCATTTATATTTTTTATTACAATGCCCCTTCAGCAAAATCCCTTGCATAAAATAATGCTTACACTAAATCATCCTACCATTCACTACACACACATTCACCCTAACATCCAGACTAGAAACAATACATCATAAAACAAAGGCAAACATTAAGTATTATACCACCCTAACCTAAAGCTAGAAGTGGTGACCTAACCTAATGTGTGTGCTTTAAAAGGTTTGTGTGGTATGCTTAGCTGAAGATGTTCAACTTAGATGGATGGTTTCATTTAAGTTTTTTAGTTGATTTGGGTTGATTTTATTTTATACTTTGGGTTGGTTTAAGTGAAGCCTATAATTAATTACTAAGTTTTAAAGAGAGGGAAAAGAGAAGAGAACTTCTCTCTCCTTCCCTACCTTAAGTAATTTCTAAAGTGGATTCATATTCAATTTTGTTTAGTGAATTTTTATTATGTGTTTTAATTAATCCTAAGTTTAGATTTTCCCTAAACAAACCTATTCAAAAAGAAAGGCATTTTAAGATTAAATAAAGTGAATTAATATCACAAAACACACATCACTTCATTTCTTTCCCAATATGTATAATATGCATATGAATGAATCCTAAGCAGATATATACATACAAATAAAAATGTTTAGCACACTTTATGATGAATGCCAAGAAATGTTACTTAAGAAAATTGGATGCTTTATGATGCATGATTTTCATTAAGTAGAAAAGAGGGGTTTCTTTTATCCATTATTCACATGCACATGTATATGTATGAAAGGAATAAGTGAGTACATCGCCATTGTTAGCACCAGGGGTGTAAGGTAAAATACCTAATTAGGGCTACTTAAAGTCTTGCAACTCTAGGGATGTCCAGACTAATATACCACTTTCCTTAAATATAAATACATGTATAAAAGAAATGAATGGAAAAATAAAGATGCAAAAAGTTTGTATTTATTTGTTTATTTTATTTATGCAATTTATATGTACAAGTGTTGATTTGCTTCTTAAGTAGTATCATAGAATGAATAAGAATGGGGTTGGGCAAGTGTTGTGTTCTTTTCAAATGAACTACACACATTGCCAAATCCAATTCAAAACTATGCCAAAAGAAAAGAGAAGGAAAGCCACACTATGCACATCTTCATATTTATATCAACATGCAAGCTTATAAATAATTATAAATAGCACACTTTTAGTTTTAGTTGTTTGATTTATAGATTTCAAAAATAGTTTTGGATTTAGTAGTGATAATAGCCATTCATATTTTTTACTTTAGCCAAAACATGCAATTTGACATAAAGAAAACATTTCATTTTCAATTTGATTTTGAAAAGCATGAATGCATGAAATTCATATGGCATACACATTTAGCATGTTAGGAAAAAACTAAAGTGATGAAAGCATGTATACATATTCACCCTAATCAATCCCTAAAGACAATCTTATGAAATAAGAAAGTTTAAAGTGAATCAAAGTTTATTTAATGTGATTTTTGTTTTGAATTTGCTTTATGTTTGATTTAGGAAGTATAAAAGAATGTTTCCTAGTCCTAACCCATTTCCCTCGTGTGTGTATGGCATTTTAGTTTAATCTTTAGATGATTAGATGATTTTTATATCTTGATTAGGTTAAGGTATAAATTAAGTATATTAATTACCCCTTACCTATACCACCTTAGCATATTTAATCAAATAATTATGAACCAATGATATGACATAAAATCACACAAGGAATTTAATTCAACAATGCACCTAAGAAGAAAGAGCCTAATGAATTTGGCTCATGTTAATGATTAATTAAGCTAAGGGATTTATTTTAAGTAATTTCATTACACCTCTCACACATGTGAGTTGAATTTTGATTTCCTTAATTATACTTAGGCTATTGAACACCTAAGCATCTACCCAAGATAGATTAATTGAGTTTTGGAAAATTTTAAAATTTTATGAAATTAATTAAGGTGGTAATTAGTGAATTAACCCTTAATTAAGGTTGGATTAAGGAAGAAAGGGGGTTTAAGAAATATCTTAAGGAAAGTATCCCAAAATTATGCCTTAAACCTTATATTCACTTAAGCAAAACTTAATTGACTCATTCAGAGGGTTAGACCACTAATTATACTCTTAATTAAGATTAATTATATTAAGGGAGTGATTAAGAAATGAACTAGAAATTTCTCTAATTAAACCACTAATAAATCCCAAGGAATTAGGGAAGGCAGGAGTCATCCCACTAATTAGTCACAAGAAGGTTGGGAATAATCAGTGAAGTAATTAGTGAGTAATTGGCAAAATAATATTCCCAATAAAACCCAAATCCAGAGAAATGCACTATCCAAAATCTATTGAAATTATTTTTAGAATATTCTGTGTTCAATTATATATCCAATGCAATTTATTTCAAACTTGTTTATTTTTCTAGGCTTAGATATGAATATAGGAAGTTTTCATGATTAATTAGGTGATTTAATAGCCTAATTAAATATTTATTCTCGTCGGTGCCACGTGGACCACTAATGCGGCATGCATTTTCCACATGGCACGATGGGATTTGATATTTAAGTTGTCACATCATAGCATCACATTAGCGGCGAAGCTACCCACTTTCTGCTCACCGGTCCGATCAACGATCGGATGGCCGAGGTTAGATCTATAGTTCTAAAGGGATAATCCTTGGGATCTGTGTCTTTGATCATGGCCATCCATCTAAAATGCGTGGATGGATGACCCATGATTTATCTCTATATTTTCGTGCCAGAGAGGACATCCATCCATCTTGTAGGGCATGATCTGAGCTCGAATGAGCTAGGATTGATTCCAAATTTAGCCCACACCATCAATATGCAAGAGAGATCACATCTAATGGCTAGAATCACATGGGATGAAAATCCACTTCACAAAGCTCCAAACAAAATTGAAATTATGCTTGGTTTAATGGCTTACCTCGCGCTAGAGGTGATCACTGGTGCTCGATTCCCTTGGAGAAGCTTTATCTAGTGGAGACTAAGCTTTGTTGAGCGTTTGATGTCTTGAGATTGGATGGATCCTTCTAGAGGCCAAGCTCCCCTTCAAGTAGGCTCGATCTTGATCAAGAGTAGCCCTCCCTTATCTTTGGATCCTCTGTGAAGGCTTGGGTGAGTTCAATCAAACTCCCTGATGAAGCTTTCAAACTGAATTGGTTTGGTATTGAGTATGGAGTAGGTTTGAATTTTAATGGAGCTCCCCAATTTTTAGTTTGAGAAAATTTGAAAATGGAGAAGTTGAAATCACTCTAGAAAGCTTGGGATCACTTGGCAATGGCTCATCTGGCTTCCCTTAGCTCAATCGAGTATGAGATTGTGAAGATTGAATGGAATTAGGGGGAGTATATATCCCCCTTGAAGGATCAGACGGCCATGAAGGAGCTTGTCATTTTGATCCAATTGACCCTATTCAATGGGTTATGAGCTATTTAGAGTGGCATGGCATTCAGTTTGGCCAAAGTAGGAGTGGGTGAGGTGGCCATGTGCTCAAACAAGGTGGACGGAGGATTCCATGTGCTTAATTTCAAGTGAGGTGGTCGATTTTGACCTTAGGCTAGGTTGGGCTAATCCAAACCCATTGGGCTAGGTGCACCAAACTCTCTAGTGCCCACTTGGTCCACTAAGAGAGTGCCAAGTGGTCATGAAGAGTATTTGACCAAATTCTAAGTGGATTTGGCCAAAATTTACCTTATGACCTATGGGTAAAATGGTCATTTAGCTTGAGTTTTAATTTGAATATGTTTGATATGTTTGAAAAATAGGTTAGGACAAGTTTCATTGAATTTGGTGCTGGTTTGATATGATTTGGCTCATGTTGACCCATTTAGGTCAAAATGGGTCAACTTGGGTGAAGTTTACCAATTGGCCAAATTGGGTCAAACCAAAGGTTGGGTCAAGTTAATATGACCATTTGAAATATTTTGGTGACTTTGGTTTGATTTGATTTGGTTTATATTTGGTTTTGGTTCAATTGAGTTCATTTAGGTCAAATGGGTCAAGTTGACCAAATTGACCCATTGGACCTATTTGGGTTAGGTCATGGATTGGTTCATGTTTGGTTGGTCATATGAAATGGATTGGTATCTTTATTTTCAATCAATTTGATTTATATTAGAGTTTGGCTCAATTTGACCTTTAGGTCAAGTTGGGTTCATGGTCAATTGGGCTAGGTTAGGTCTAGTTAGCCAATTGAGGCTTTGGTCAAGTTAAACAATCATTGTAGAATGAACTTGACCCATTAGTTTCAATCAATTTTACTTAGATCAAGTTTTGACACATTTTGACTTTTTAGGTCAAGTTAGGTCAACTTGGGTCAAGTGGGCAATTGGGCTAGGTTAGGCACAATTGTTGACTTGGTTAAGTTCAAACATTGATCATGAATGAGTTCTGATCAATGGTTTCAATCAATTTGGCCTATAGAGGATTTTGGCTAGTCTTGGTTTCATTTTAGCTAAGCATTGACTTGGTCAACCCTTAGGTTTGACTTGGTTTGACCCAATTTGAGTGATTGATCATCTCATGATGATTGTTGATCATGATGAGAGGCTTAGGTAGGATTTGCTCAATCCAAATTGGTTAGGATTAAAATTTAGCTCATAAGGGTACTTTAGGTCACTTTGGGTCAAGTGAGCCTAAGTGGTTTAAATAGCTTGGTCAAAGCTTGATTTGAGTTTGATTGAACTCATATATGGACTTATGATTGAAAAATAAATCCATTTACAAGTGGCTTGAAATCAAATGGGTTTTGATTCATTTGACAATTTCAAGTTCAAAGGGGTGAACATGAGTTTGACTTGGGTTTGATTTTTGAATTTAGTTTTGATTTGGTGAATAAATTTTATGTTTATATTTGGATTCATGATTGAAGGATTGATTGAATCATGAAAAAAATTAAGGGTTTGGCTTCATTTGAAATTGATTTGGCTAAGTTCAAGATTTTGACTTGAAAGGCTTAGGTTGGATTTTGATTGAATTTGAGTTTGATTTTTTGAGTTGGTTTTGGTTGTTTGAATTTATATTTCATTTAGATATGTGAATATAAGTGAACTTATAAATGGGTTATGAGAAAATTTCAAGGATTTGAAGTGGTTTGAACTTGATTTTGGCTAAGTCCTTAAGAGGGAATCAAAGTAACTTAGGAAAGATTTGTGCTTTGGATTTGAATTTTGGGTCTAGTTTGGTTGAATTGAATTTATATTTCATTTATATATGTGAATATAAATGAGAATATAAATGGGTTGTGAGAAAAATTCATGAAGTTGAATTGATTTAGATTTGATTTAGGCTATGTCCATGAGAGGGGATCTAAGGACTTAGAAAAGATTTGGAACTTGGAATTTCAATTAGGGGCTTCAATCATAAGTTTCAATCATGTGGGATTGATTTGAGTTTGGAGAAAACCAATTAGGCTGGAATTGATTTAGGTTTGATGTTGATTTGATTTGGAGTTTGACTTGAATGAAGGAAGTGAGGAATTTGGTTCAAGCTATAGGGTAGACAAATTTTTCAAACACCCCTAAAGCATGACC
Organism: Cymbidium sinense; assembly: GCA_021442155.1. Taxonomy (NCBI): domain Eukaryota; kingdom Viridiplantae; phylum Streptophyta; class Magnoliopsida; order Asparagales; family Orchidaceae; genus Cymbidium; species Cymbidium sinense. The sequence continues at coordinate 27,086,196 of CM038223.1, read as the reverse complement.
TATTCCTATGGCTAACTCTTCTAGGTCTCTAGGGCTAGGTTAAGTGTTCACCTAATCACTACATGTATCTTAAGACTAAGGATCTCTTAAAGTCTAAGAGGAGTCCTATGTCTAAGATGGAGGGGTTCAGAGCTCATCCTAAAAATGAGGTTAACAAAGGGCGCCCAATAGGTGTGGTGTGATTGACAGGGAACACCGCACGTATTGGTGTTGACCGAAATGATCAAACAACATCGAATGATCACAAGCACTAATAGAGATGATATACTCCTCACCCAAGGTGTAGAAGGAATCTAGCACTTAGTGCAATGTGGCTCTACTTTTGACAAGGACATAAGAGAAGGAAGGAGGAATCCACTAAAGATAGAGTATGTGAACCTTCCACTAGGGAAGCAAGTTCAAGTGATCCACAAGGGGATGAGAGGTGATTTGATTTGAGTCTCACTAGGAAGAAATTTGATTTCTTTAATTAAGTTTCACTAGGGAAGATGGTTGAACTTGTTTCAATTTGTTATTTATTTAATTGTGTTTGTTTTGACTCTACCGTAGATAAACAAGTGAACTCTCCACCAGGGAGGCTAGTTCAAGTCATCCACAAGAGAGGAAAGGTGAAATCCGCTGAGGGATTAGAATTCTGGATTAGCTGGGGAAAAAGACAGATTTGCATCTCACTGAGGAGAAGCAAAAGATCTGATTTTAATTGATTGATTATTTTTGTTTTATTTATTTTAGGTTTTTAATTTTGGATTTTGAAATAGGCCTTGTTGGTTTGCGATGGATCGCACTGAGTAGGAACCATGGAGGCCTAGACCTAACTCAGATTTGTGAGACACTATAGCACCCAAGAGGGTCGAATTGGGTAATATTAAAATTTTCAAAACTTAAATTTTAATTTTTAAATAGAAAATTAGATTTTGATTTTATAATGATAAGATATAATTATAAATGCAGAAAATAAAAATACAATAAAGTAAATAGAGACAAGAGGCACACAATTTTCAAACCCCAAAGCTATTCCATAGCCACCCCGGCTAGGAATCCACTAAATGAAAAATGGTTTACAAAATTTACTCTCTATAGTAGTACAACCCTACAATAATATGTACTCTCCTACAAAGGGAGTACAACTCCAAAATAAATTTTACAACAAAAAAAATACAAAATAATAAATTTTGATAAAGTAAATCTCTCACAAATATACCAAGCAATCAATCAAAAAAAGTGATCTCACAACTTATAAATGATCACCTTACAACTTAAAAAATTTGGCAAGGCAAAATGTTCACTTAAGAAAAATAAATATCTTAAAGTGATCTTACTAGGATGTTTATGTTATTATAATTTGTAGAATAATACAAAATGATTTCAAAATAAATTCACAATATTCTTTTTCATAATAAAATAAATTTCAGCAAGGAGTAATTTATTTTAACCAAAAAGATTCTTTCAATTAATGCTAATGATCACAAAATAAAAAAAAATAAGTATATGATAGATCTAAGTTGGCTAGTAAGCTTTCAATTAAAAAAAAAGAGATTTAGCAAATATGAAAATAATTTCAGCACAATAAAAATGCTTAAAATATACTTCTAAAATAGATCTAAGAATAAATGATCTTTCAAAATAAGACCAAAGAAGAAATATTTCAAGAAACCAAAAGAAATTTGTAGGAAGCTAAAAATTTCAGCAAGTTGAAATAGATCCTACAAATTATCACAAGAGTTTTCACCAAAAAAAAATGATTGAGAAACTTTGATGTGAAAACCAATGTTCAAAGACTAATCCACCAAAAGTATAAATTAGAAAGAAGAAATAGATGGTGAAAATAGCATGAACAACTAAGAAGTATTAAGATCAAGAAAACAAACTCAAGTAATTTAAAAAGGCTTGCTTCGTTGAATATGTTGAAGCTTCCAAACCAAGGATTTGATCTTGCAATATTTGGAGAACACTTGGAAGGAACATTTAAGAGATTTTCTCTTAGATTTGAGATTTTGAATTTTGAATGAGGGATGCTTTCATGAAGAGAATGAGGGCTATTTATAGGCAAGAAGGTCATTTAAAAAATTATTTCAAAGAAATATATTATACAAATCTCATGCTATCATGTGATAATTTAATATTCAATAAAAATATAATTTATATTAAACAAATATTAAATTTAGCAGCAAAAATTCGGCTATTCACATGGGAAAGTCAAAAGTAATCAAATGTAGCTCTTAATATATTCAAAGTATGTTGCATGCATCCATTATTAAAATCAGGTAATGTTTAAAAAATCATAATAAATTCAATTTTAATGCAAAGTGGGTCATGTAACCACTTATTTTAAAGGAAAAAAATCCAAGGAATTCGATGGAGATAAAATCAGATATGAATTCTTTTATTAAACAATGACTTTGGCTAAAATACAAAATTTTATATATTTTTGTTAATTTTGACATGTGACATTTAAAAATTATGATATAATTTATATATAATCATAAATATGTTAGTTATCATATAACCAGCAAATTAAATTAAAATACCTAATTATATTAAGTAAATAAAATAATTATACTTAATAGTTATGATCATTTATTACTTTGATAATTTTATTGCTATGTAGAAAAACATATAATTGAATATTAATTAAATAAAGATTTATATAAATTAACCTCATTAAAATAGTATGTTAGGTTGTGAGCAAATTGATTCATGCCAAAGAACTCATATGAATAGTCATATAACCTAAAATCATGAGCTTCACATTATCCCTTTCATTCTTTTATTCTTGCAATTTCTTCTAACAATTTGTGAGATGTGTTGGATATGTAATTAGCAATTGATATATCTGAAACACATAAAAATATTCATTAGAACATCCAAGCATTTGTTTGTTATCATCAAAATTAATCAAATTGAACATGAGGCTAATTAAGCCAACAAGATTTACCAATCCAAAAGGGTAGTCTACTAAACAAAAAGTATGACTAACCAACCAAAGGGATGTCTTTTAGTGTGCAGCGGCTATACTAGGAAGAAAGAATAGTAGGCTTACATCCTCCAAAGTAGGGACCAGTTCTTGGGGTGATATATTGTTAAGGCAACATATTGAACCCAACCTAGGGCTCTATTGAATGAATGCCACCAGGGGACTCAAATCAACTCAAAGATAGTCATGATTAATTTTATTTTTTTAAAATTTACTTTTATGGGTCCCATCGATTTGATATGGACTGCACTGAGTAGGGGCCACAGAGGCCTAGACCTAACTCAGACTTACCAATGTAAAGGGAATAGTCTACCAACCATAAGGTAGGACTATCCAATAGAAGGGATGCCTTTCGATTTATAATGGTCAAGTCTTAAAAAGAAAGTGTAGGACTCACATCTTCTAGAAATAAGAAATCACTGAGGCGATTGGTTGCTTTGGGCAACAAATCAAACCTGACCTAGGGCAGTCTATTGAGTGAATGCCACTGGCGGACTCAAATCAGCTCAAAGATAGTCAAAGATTAATTTTATTTTTTAATTTATTTTAATGGATTCTGTTGGTTTACAATGGATCACACTGAGAAGGAGCTCATATCAACCTAGACCTATCTCAGATTTACTGAACCAAAGGGAGTAGCTTGCCAACCGATGGGAGAACTATCCAACCAAAGGAGTTCCTTTTGGTTTGCAATGATCAATTTAGGGGATAAAGGCTTGGGGACTCACATCTTCCACTACAAAAGACCACTAGGGTGATCGGTTGCTTTGGGCAATAAATCAAACCTGACCTAGGGCTGACTATTGAGTGAATGCCACTGGGGGACTTAAATTAGCTCAAAGATAGTCAAAGATTAATTTCATTTTTTAAATTTATTTTAATGGATTCTGTTGGTTTGTGATGGATCACACTGAGAAGGAGCTCATATCAGCTTAGACCTATCTCATATTTACTGAACCAAAGGGAGTAGCTTCCCAACCGATGGGAGAACTATCCAACCAAAGGAGTGCCTTTTAGTTTACAATGATCAATTTAGGGGAAGAAGGCTCAAAGACTCGAATCTTCCACTACAAAAGACCACTGGGGTGATCCGTTGCTTTGGGCAACAAATCAAACCCGACCTAGGGTTGTCAATCAGTTTACGATAGTCATGCTAGCAAGAATGTGTCATAGTCTTACATCTTCAAAAGCGGAATGACTATCAGGGTAACCTGCTTGTGGAAAAATAGATTGAACCCGACCTAAGAGTGACAATGGAGTGAGTACCGACCTGAGGATTTATCTCAACTAAGGTAGTCAGGCAATTCCTATAGGGAGTTCTGCTGACACAGCCCTAAAGATAGGATGCCTGCTTGAGAAAAGGGGCCCTTTGGGGGCTTAAATTCCTAATCCACAAGCGACTTAATTTGATTGTTTAGTTTAATTTATTTATCATGGATCATGTTGGTTAGTGAGGGATCAAACTGAGAAGGAGCTTATATCAGCCTAGACCTTATCTCAGATTTATTGAACTAAAGGAGAATCTACGCATCTGCTGAACAAATTCTCCAACCATAGGGGTGGCTACTAGGAAAGGGGAACTGTCCAATCCAAAAGTAACTCGAGTAATGTCTAAATGGGGTCGCAAAGGATGTGATCCAAATAAAATGCCCGCAAGTAGAGGGGCCGCTAAGGGCTTAATCCAAAACCTCGGAGAAGATGATATGGCTAGCCATATATCAAATAGGCATTTAGTGGCCAACTCAAGGAGAAAGATCAGGGATTAACTTCTGCCAAGAGTGGTGTATTCACCGGGTGAGTCACAATCAACATAGTCAACATCAACCAACCTAAGGTGCCCATTGGTTTGCAACAATCAGCTTAGGAAGAAAGCTCAGAGACGCACATCCTCCTATAGCAGAACTGATTGCTGGGATAGTCTATCTTCGGCTCAACATGTGCTATCTGACCTAGGGCAACTACTGAGTGAATGCCACTGGAGGACTTATATCAACTCAAATATAGTCAAGAGGAAAGGATCCTCTGGGGGACTTATCCTAGACCTCAAATATACTCGACCCAGTTAGATCATGATGATTAATTTAAGAAGAAATCTTGGAGACTCACATCTTCTTAAACAAAAATAAACATGAGGTAGCTTATTGGCTAGGCAGTGAAGTCTACCATACTAACAAGACACTTGTTGGTTTGCACTGGTCAAGTTAGGAAGAAAGCGCAGGGACTCACATCTTCCAAATAAGTGACCACTAGAGTGGCATACTAGGTAGCAAGTAGACCCGACCTAGAGCAGCTAATGAGTGAGTGCCACAGGAGGCTTGTTCCCACATCAAGGCAGCCTGAGATAAAAGATATGTGTTTATTTTTGTGCTTGTGTTAAATGGAATAGGATGCCTCTCGGGTTCTCTTACACCTACCTTAAACACGCTTGATGATTTGATGAAATGGTGCCACGGATGGCAAATAAGATTTCTCATTAAGAAAAGATGTCGCTTGAGTTCTCTCACACCTAACCTAATAGCATAAGGACATGTGTTTGATTGTGTTTGTGTTGTGAAAGAGGGATAGGTTGCCACTGGCGGACTCTTACACCTACCCTAAACATGTTGTGGTAGATTTGCAAGATAAGCAAACAACTCTTCAAAAGAAGAGAAGATTTTGATGAAATGGAATCAAATTTTTGTTGATTGATAGAATTATTTTCAAACATGATTTTTATGAGTAATATTTCTTCAAATAGAGCCCATTAATTGGAAGCATCGGGTGTTCCACTTTATAATCAATAAGCTAATAAGATCCTCCTTAGTAGGCCTTTTCTATGACATAGGGGCCTTCCCAAGAGGGTTCAAACTTGCCTCCCATCCTTCGATGGGCAATAATTGGTCTCCTTAGGACTAACACAAGTTCTCCTACTCGAAAAGACCTAAGGCAAACTAACTTGTTGTTAGCTTGAATCATTTTGGCCTTGTACAACTCAAAGTTTTGGCACGCCCGTAGGCGACTCTCCTCCAAACCTTTGAGCTCTTATAACTGTAACTTTGCATTCTGCTCTGTAGTGATTTTGTTATCCAATGCTATCCTTAGTGATGGGAGTTGAACTTCTAAAGGTAGAACAACTTCGGACCCATACACTAAGGAAAATAGGGTAGATTGAGTTGAAGTTTGGTATGTGGTGCAGGCCCCCAAGGCTTCAACCAACTACTCATTCCACTATCGCTTATTATCGTCAAGTTTCTTCTTTAATATTTGGATGAAGTTTTATTGACGCTTCAGCTAAGCCATTTGCTCTGGATAGTATATGGTGGAGTATCTCCAATATATATCATTTCTTCTGGTGAAGCTATTGATCTTGGTGCATTTGAATGCAGTACCATTATCAGATATAATTCATCGAGATACCCCAAACCTATAAATGATATGGTTCATAAAAAACTTAAGCATATGCTGAGTTGTGACCTCTTTGAGTGGGATTACCTCCGACCACTTGGAAAAGTAGTTGGTGGCAGCTAAGATGAATCAATGACCCTTGGAAAAAGGAGGATCGATCGGACCCACAATGTCGGTACCTCAACACTTGAATGGACATGAGGCTAGTGTAAGGTGTAGAATGTTGGGTGGTTGGTGGAGCACCACACCGTGCACGTGACACTAATAACATGTCTTAGCTACATCCATGCAACTGTAATCATCAAGGCTTAGTGATTAGAAAGGTCACGTAACCTTTCATCTTTGGACTAGATTGATGCACTCCACATTAACCTAAATGTACCTAGGATATAATGCCATGGGCTTCATGTTTATCTAAACAATGTAACCACATCTAGTCAAAGGACCTTCGGTACAGGGTGCCATCAATAAGAGCATAAGAGAGAGCTCTCTGTTTAACTTGATGGGCTTGTGACTTTTCTTGAGGTAGTTTGCCGGTGTTCAGATAGTCTATGAACGATTGCCTCTAATCTAGCTTTTTGTCCTTATAGGAAATGGCAATCTCCCCTTCAAGAGAAAGTCTCTCGATGAGTTTAGCATTAATAAGGGATAGGCTTTGGCTATTTTGGACCCTTATTTGAATGGACTCATCTTTCGGACATGCCAATTCTTTGGAAAGTTTGGCCAAAGCATTTGCTACTGCGTTCCTTGCTCGGGGAACCTTGTAGATGGTGACTTCAGGGATTTGGGCCAATAACTTTATGGTATACTCATGTTAATGACGAAGCTTAGGTTTTAGGACCTTATAGTGCCTGATAATCTGGTTGATGACCAACTAAGAATCCCCAAAGATGTTGATGCTCTTGACACTGATTGTGATGGCTAACTCTAGACTGGCAGTCAAATCCTCAAACTCAGCTTCATTGTTCGTGCATGGGTTGGAAAGATAGTATGAGAATCTCATCACATTATGGTCTAGAGTTAAGATAACTATCCCTACCTCTGCCTTTCTGAAAGAGTAGATCGTGTGCTTCCCCTTTATGAAAAGAAGCTGCACCATCAAAATATATCTCCCATCGGCAGTTGTCAACCTTTCCTAGGTTCATAATTTGTTCATAAGGGAGATCGTCACTAAGCAGAGAATCAACAAGAAGTTGGTGTGTTGCTAAGAAATCCACTAGTGCTTGTCCTTTTATCGCGTGGATGGGTACGAATATGATATCAAACTGTGAGAGAATCATTGACCATCATGTCAAATGTCCGGATAGCATTGGCCATGTAATGAGACACTACAGTGGATTGGTTTTAGAAATTAAGTTCACCTTATAAGAAAGCATATAATGTTGTAGCTTTTAGGATGTAAAGATCAAAGCTAGGCAATGTTTCTCAATAGGTGGATAGTTCACTTCAGCAGGAATCAGATGATGGCTGAGGTAGTAGAGAGCACTTTCCTTCTCTTCGTCGTTGGCTTGGGCCAACAGAGCACCAAGAGAGTCATCCATTGTAGCGGTGTAGAGGATGAGTGGTCTGCCCAGGATAGGGGCTTCTTCACCAAATACTGCTTGATATCTTCAAAGGCATGCTGACATTTATCATCCCACTTGAACTTGGCATCCTTTTTGACAAGTGCTAAGAATGGCTTGCATCTCCCTGATAGGTTGGAAATAAAGCATCTTGGATATGCCAACTATCCTTGAAAAAATTTGAGTTAAGTTAAACTCTTAGGAGGTAGCATTTCTAAGATAGATTTAATCTTTTTTAGATCTATTTATATTCCCCGGTGTCAGACAACAAACTCAAGAAATTTTCCTGAAGCTACTCTGAATGCACACCTCATTTTGAGGTTATATTATCTTAACCGTTCAAAAACTACTCTCAATTCAAAGAGATGGTCTTCCTTTTCTCTGCTCTTGACAACTAGATCATCAACATAGCACTCAACCTAATGATGGATGAGTTCATTGAAGATCTGAGTCATGGCCGATTGGTATGTAGCACTAGCATTTTTAAGGCTGAAAGGCATGATCCTATAACAATCGATTCTGATCAGGATTCAAAAAGCAGTGTTTCTTTCATCTTTAGGAGACATCTTGATTTGATTGTAGCCAGATGACCCATCCATGAAAGAGAAAACTACATGAGATGAGGCAATGTCCACTATTAGTTCTAGTATAGGAAGAGAAAACTCATCCTTAGGATAAGCCTTATTTAAGTCCTTGAAATCGACGCATATGCAAATTTAGCCATTCTTCTTCTTAATTGGGATTACACTGGCAAACCAGGTAGGGTATTTAATCTTCCTTGGTGAAACCAACATCATCAGTTTCTTGACTTAAAAACTAACCTGTTGTTCGATTTCTAATCACATGCATCTAAGAGCTTGCTTGATAAGGTTAGCACTAGGGTCTATTGCTAGCTTATGGACTACTACATCAGGAGATAATCGAGGAATCTCTTCATAACTCCATGTAAAGCAGTCCTTAAACTCAACCAATAGCCTAACTAAGTCATTAGTTTTTTCTTCATTCAGTAATGAACTGATGTAAGTCAGGTGTGGATTTTCTTTCATCATGAGGTTGATTTCTTTAAGCTTGCCAATTGTTGAATGGATCTCCTCTTCAAAGTCTAGAAATGCATCTTTGATTTGGAGATCATCTAAGGTTTCTAAACACACATCCTTATAAGAGTTGGTGTTGTGTGAAGAGAACCTATCAGACTCCAAATGATTGGTGATAACTAAGCAGTAATCTTCATCATTGATTGGACCCACTGTACATAATCCTAGTCCTAATCTTGATTATGCTTCCCTGCCTATATTATTCCACAGCTTCTCAAAATACTCTGACCTGTGCTTGGACCGTGTATGAGAAACCAAACCTTTCTGTATAAGATTATGAATACAAGGTGAGTAAAAGTCAAATGATAATTCCATTAATTCTTTGTATGAATTGTCCTAAAGTTCTACATCAACTTTAGGACTTGAGGAGGAAGATCCTAAAAAGAATCTCTTCAGCTTCACATCACTGGAATACTTAGGGGCTTCCTTAACTACCAAACCTTCAACTTTTTGGGGTGAAAGTGAGGTTAGAGCTAAGGTTCCCAACTATTGCCTGATAGTTTTACATGCATCTAATTCAAATACTTTGCTTTATATGGAGGCTTGGTCTTCATCGCTGTTTGGCTCGAGTGTCACCTCCAATGAAACCCGCTGAGAGGGGTTGGCTGGTATTCTAATCACATTAGTCTCATCCTCTAAACTGGATTCCAAGTCTATGTGAATAGTAAGGGTACTCCTATGAACTGGAACATAACCCTATTGGCTGATGACCAACCAGGGGGTCTTCCACCTCTAGAATTGCCTATGTTTCTACCTCTGCCTCTACCTGATGGAGGCTGAGTCATCCTACCCACATGTCCATATGATGGAATGAACTTTAAGTGGAATGTGTTATGTGACTCTATTTCTTCTTCAATTCCCCTTTCTTCTTCACTTGGATTTTCACTGTTCTTTTCTTTTCTTTTGCCTTTTCTTTTTCTTCATTTTCTATTTCTTTTGCATTTGAGTTTTGTCCAAGTTCACGAGAAAGGGTGTTTTGAGGAAGACATAGGTCACATCCTCATATATCTTAACCTCTCTAACTGAAAATAACTTTTCATCTCCTTTGATACAGTACTCAATCCCATCCTTCATGAACTTGATGCACTGATGGAGGGAGGATGGAACTATCTTGTTCTGATGTATCCAGGGCCTACCGAGCAAAGCTGTGAATGAAGTATTTGAATCAATGATATAAAACTTGGCTTCAATCTTCCAATCACCTATCTCCAAAGGTAACACTATGGAACCTAAGTCCCACACCCCTTGTTCATTGAATCCTCTCATCATCATCCGATCTCCTTGAGTGTGGAGATGTCGATCCTTAAATAGGTAAGGGTCTTTAAACTCATTATGTTCACCAATGCACCTGGATCAATGATAACTATGGCAAGTCTGAATCTGCCCATGTCAACTATAATGTAGAGGGGACGGTTGTGCTCCATGTACCCTAGAAGAAGGTCTTCATCTATGAAAGTAATTCCCTGGGCTTCCCTAGAATAATGTGCCTCCTCACCAATAGTGGTTAGCTGAGCTAAGCATATCTTAAGATCAAGGAAAGCCTTGATTAATAATCTCCTCATCTCTTTGGATAAAATAAGGTCATCGTATATGCTTAACTTAGATAACAACTTTCTTAGGTGGGAGAGGACATTGTAGTCCACTTTGGGCTAGTCCTCCATAAGCATATCCAAGGGTGGAGCATCCTATGGAGGGGCTTCTCGATCCTCTAAATGAATGACTTGTTTCCCTCTATCTTGACATGCCACCCTAGGAGGTAAAACCTTGCCACTTCGAAGGTTGACTTCGGTGATCTCTTGTGGCAGGGTAATGGAAGGTTCTACCTGCGCATCAGGCTCACCTATAACTTCTCCTATGGCACCCTCAAAATCGGATGATTCCAAGTCTATCTCAAGAGGTGAACCCGTAGTAAAAATCCAACTCTAAATCAAAAAAGAGGAAGATTTGAATTATTATGGTTGTTATTTAGACTTGAAGAGTTATTAGAATAAAGCCAGGCAACACATGTAATTCAAGCTAGCTTTATTCTTCAATTTCTTGGATTTGATAGAAGGTACAAAGTAGAAATCAAGTGAAGTAAGAGGGGTGAGGGATTTGATGCCCTCATCCACAGATACAAAATGTCTACTAGGAGAAGAAGAACTAGCTGAAATAGTAGTAGTCATTAATGTGATAGTTATAATGGTGGATTAGAGGCTAGACTTGATCGATGGTTACACTACTGGGCTATCCCAGGATGGCACATGCTGCTACTGTTGAGCTCACCCTTTCCTTGAGTTGGCTCTAGAAACTTACAAACCTTCCTTGATGTTGGAAGTTTGAGCTGACTCAGGTACCTGCAAGGAAAGTTTCTTGATTATTTGAATAATCTTTTTAGAGGTTTTGGATAAGGAGATATCCCAACCTTCTTTGGTTTGGGAAGGATCGCAAGTATCCCCAAGGATTACCCTAATGGAACTGGATGGTTGTTCCACAAGGTAATCCTTCGGGATGACTATAGCACCGATCTTGAAGCTATGTTTAAGCAAGTCCTTAAATGTGAAGCAATCTTTTAAAAACATGATGTAGCATACGATGGTAGGGGAAAAAGTTAGGATCATGGCTTTTGCCCACTTCCTCCAGTCTCCTAAGTTCAGGTAGCTAAAAATCAAGCTTCTTTAAGAGATTCTTAAAGATCTTCCTGATTACCACCTTCTTATATGAATAAGGCTTGTTGAGTTTATCCAAAAGAGTAGGTGGACCATAGCTATCTGGCGGTGGATATGTGTACCACTACCACTGATGATGTGGCTGAGGAGGAGGCAGTGTAGGCCAAGGAGGCTATTGTGGTAGTCGGTAGAGCTGCCTTGGTGGTGGTAGAGGAGGTGGAAGCGACGACTGCTGAGCATGAGGTATCTCAAACTGCTCTCTAGATGATTGTTTCCCCTTGTCCATTATTATCATTGCCTTGGGTTTTTCTCATATACCTTCTGCAGCTTTGGCTTTGTTGGTATATCTAGAGAAGGTAACTATTTGACTTCTCTTTGCAAGTTACTCGCCTTGTTGATTAATTTTTGAAAGGTTTTGATGGTGAAACTTTTGAGCATGAAGGTGATTAGGCCATGGGTATTCTTAAGTAGAATCTCAATGGCGTGTTGTTCAAATAGCTACGGTTTGCATTTCATACTCAAATTATGTCATCTGAGAATATAGTTAATAAGGGACTCACCTAGGAGTTGTTGTGCTATAACGAGATCGCCAACAGTGACCCTTTGCTGAGCTCCAACAAACCTCTTGATAAAGAGTTGCTTTAACTCAGCAAAAGTCTTTATTGAACTATCAAAAAGTTCAGCATACCAATCAAAAGCTATCCCTGCTAGACTACTGATGAAGAGACAAAGAGTAAAGCATCACTTCCACTAGTGTTACAACAACTAGCTCTGAAATACGTGATATGCTACCTCGGGTTCCCACTATCATCAAAACTCTTGAAGGAAGGTGGCACGAAACCCATGGATATTGGATTCCATCAAATTCCTCTTGGTAGGGTATACCCTTTGGAACTAATGATCCTCCTCGGGCTTGAGCCAATGCTTCCTTCACCTATTGCTCAACCATAAAGTTATCCTATACATTCCTACATCTGCTACCTTGCTCTAGGTAAAGTCTTGGGATCCAAGATATGCACCAACTCTGGCTGACTAGTCTCGACTGTGGTAGGATGAACTGCTGGGGCTTGGTTCTACAATGCTAAGATAGCTGCTAACAGATCCTCGAGCCTCTTCTCCATCCTATCTATCTTTTTATCTTTCTGCTTTATTTGTGTTAGGAGGTGTTGGACTGAGTGGGCTATCTCTTCTTGCTCATCCTCAACACCTTCCATAGTCTGATGCTCTCTGAGGAGGTATCCCCTAGTATCTACCATGCAAACCCCTGTCGAGTCTCCAAATAAATCATCTTCATTGGGATCAAAGCTGATCTTCTCCTCATCATACCAATCATATCCTAGGATCTCCTTCTTCTCCATGAAATAATGAGCTACTATGTAATCAAGAGAATGAACTATCAAACTCGCATAAATGATTTTGACTGATCGGTGGTGGGATCAACATTATGTACTGTGAGGCACCGTACCTCCCCTACTAATGGAGAATCAACCCTGTGAGGGTTGTACTCACTGGAAGATATACACTCCTGACCTTCATAGACTCTATACAAGGTGACACTCCTAGGAGGTTCTATCATCATAGGTGCAACTGGGTTCCCACCTTCTCCCTCTGCAATTATTGTAACCATCTCCATGTTCTACTATAGTGATGATAATGAAGGGATGACCACTATGCTTCGAGGTCGTCATTCCTTTCACACCATAACTAGGGCAGAAGGTCGAGCAGGAGAGCTCAACCTCACCAGAGTAGGTCACGTACATGGAATGAGATCCCTTGGTCATATCCAGATCACCAATGGGGTCCTCTTCTCCCCGGATGTGGCCTTCATGGCTTTGGCGGAACTGGAGATGCTAAAATATGAATAGGCGATGGTGGACATAGGGGGGGGAGGGGTGCTAGAGCGATGTGGTGGAGACAACACCGACACTCTCAGAATAAGCAGAATACTATCTATGTGATCGATGCGGGTAGCGCACCAATCAGGAAAATCAACGAGTGCGGAGGCCACTGATTGGCGACTAAACCTCCACCTCTTTGGGCTAGTAATATGAACTGTAGTATGGGCCTCCCTAGCCCTATCCTATCGCAAATACTTCCCTACACTAAGGGGGATAACATATCTAAAATCAAATTGAGCTCTGAACTCAGATTGTCCATATGCTCTGCCAACCTAGCGTAGAGCTGAACAGAGGCCAGCAAATGACCTCCTACTCTAACTGACTGGGACCTGAAATCGAATCATTGGTGGAGGTGAAGTAGGGATCCTTCCTAGCATCATCTCTATCAGACCTAGGAGAGGATGGAATGGGTTCACTGTAACCAGTGGGGAAGTTAAAGTGGGAAACTCCTCAACAACTAACCATGTAGCTACCTCCATCTCCCTGGAGATGCGTGAATGGTACTGCTTTATCATGCAATTTTTGTTCTTCCACTGAGTCTTGGTGGGGCAGGCAGAGTAAGAGCTAGACCTAATCTCAAAAGAAGAGGAGACTATCCTTGGGATCAGAGGAGCCTTCCCCTTGGAAGGTGCTAAAGAGTGGGTGCTAGTTCTCAGGCAACACCGAAATAACCGGGATGAACTGCATTAATCGGTACCGATGTCGGCATCAGGAACCACCACTGCCTTCCTCTTTAGTGAGGGAATATCAGTTTTCGATGGTATATCAATCTGAATGGCCATCTTTTGCCTGGTCATTGTGCTTCTGCTAATAGTGGTGAGGGGAGTGCCCTCACAGGTAATCCTCACCCCCTCAAAACCTCATCCAAAATGAATGAGGTGGGTGTAATTAGAGCAGGGAAGGCTAGCCTGATCCAAGACCAAGTCCATCCCATGGGGAAAGGTAAAAACATACTTGGGCACTGCCATTTCTATCAACTAAAAACTGAACTGAGATTGGAACTGAAACTATCGCTAAACGAGAGTCTGTAATGTTGAAAATAAACTTGAATCAGATTTCTGTTGACTTTGAATTTTGAGTTTAGAATTTGAACCCACACTCAACATTTTGAAAATGTTAATTCCAGCTCAAATGATTTGAAATAGATTTCGAGATTTGATTGGAAAGAGAAATTATTTTGGATGTAGAATCCACTTTCAACAAATTTGGATATGTTGAAAATGGGTTCAAATACTTTTGAATGGATGCTTCCATAGGTTCATATTTGAGTTTCTATTTTGATTTTGAGGATCCTTTATTTAACAAATTTAGGTATGTTAAAGTAAAGGGTCAATTTGCTTTTGTTTTGGATTTGAGATTTTTGGAATTTACTCACTTAGCAAATTTGTGTATGCTAAGTGAGATGTTTGAAAATAGTTTCTTCTTTTTTTGTTTCTTTGTTTTCTTTGTTTTGTGAATCATTTTATGATTTGAAAAGAGGAATGAAATTTCTCATTTAGCAAATTTGGGTATGCTAAATGAAGAAAATTCAAGTGTGTTTGGTATTTAAATGATTTTTGAAAATAGGATTCTTTGCAATTTTGAGTATGCTAAGAAAATCCTAATGTGCTTCTTTTCATTTTAATTTGGTTTTGAAAAGTAAGATCCTTAGAAAATTTAAGTATGCTATGAATCCTAAATTATTTCTTTGATTTTGATTTTTTGATTAAAATGGAGACTCACTTTAGCAAATGGTATGCTAAAATAAAGTTCCATTGTATTTCTTTAATTTAAATGAAATTTCACTTAGCAAATTTGAGTACGCTAAATGAAATTCCAAGAATGTGTTTAAAATTTTTATGTTTTGATTTTGTTTTGAAAATAGAAACTTAACTTTAGTAGCAAATATGGTATGCTAAAGAATGAAGTTCCAAAAGTGTTTTTGAATATTTTTGAGGAATGGACATTTCACTTAACAAATTTGAGCATGCTAAATGAAATTCCAAAAGTGTGTTTCAAACTTTTATTTTTGGAAAAGGGAGACTTCATTCTAGCAAACGGGGTATGCTAGAATGAAGTTCCAAATATGTTTTGAAAATTTTGTGGAATGGAGATTTCACTTAGCAACTTTGAGTCTGCTAAACAAAATTCCAAAAAAAAAAAAAAGTGTTTCAAATTTTTGGTTTTGGAAAAGGGAGACTTCATTCTAGCAAATGGGATATGCTAGAATGAAGTTCTAAATATGTTTTGAAAATTTTTGTCTTTATTGATTTTTTGAAAAGAGAGATTTCCATTTAACAAATTTGGGTATGTAAGATGGAAATCAATTATGTTTCATTTTCAAAGGTGTATTTTGTGTGTGATTATTTTTGAAAGAGGAAATCCCAACCTAATCATATATATGGGATTTGTTGTGGCATTTCAAAATAATGTTATTTATTTGAAATGATATTTCCATTCAATAAATTTGGGTATATTGAATGGAGATATTCATATGTGCTTTTGAAAATGTTTTCAACTTAACACATGTGGAATGTGTTGAGTGGAATTTCAAAGTTGTGATTTTACTTGAAGATGTAATATCCATTCAACACATTTGGAGTATTGAATGGAAAGGCATCTTCAAATTTTATGTTTTTTGAAAATATGATTGTTGAATTTTATTTTATTTTTTGAAAATGAGGTCTTCACCAAAATGAATTGAGTGAAGAAGTCATTTGTGCTTTTAGAAAATATAATTGTTGGAATTTTATTTTTGAAAGATGATCCTACATATAACAATCATGAATTGTTAGATGAAGGTGATTTAGGAAAATTTTTGTGCAAAACATTTTATTATGTGCATTTTGAAAAGTAAAATTTTTTATGAAGGATTTATTTTATCTTTATTATTTTAGAATGAACCTTTCCTTACAATAAAAATGGTAAGGAGGAAGTCTTTAATTAATTATTTTTTATTAAGCTTTTATTTTTACACACTGGAGAACCCAACAGGGGTTTTAAGACTAACATGGGGTGAGGTCCTAAAACCTAAAGATGTTGGGTACCTTAACTTAAGGATGAAATAAGCTAAGTGCCAACGAAAAGAAAGTTGAATTCATACAAAAGTACAAACCCACTATCGATACTTGGACAACATGATCATTTACCAAAGATGGAGAGAGGAACCATCCCCAGCGGAGTCGCTAGAAAAATCTATGGTGAAATATTTAAGATAAATAAGATGTATACTTCCATCTTCACTCCATGCGAAATAAAATGAAGATAGAAATATACTCTTTTATGCATTTTTGGACACCACGTAGATACACGGATGTTCTTATTGAGGATGATTGGGTATGATATTGAGGAAAGGTGTACTATCTCGAAAGATAGAAGTCACCACCATACAATGGACCTAATCACCTCAACAAGTACTCCTAAGGACAATGGGTTTGCATATGTACTAGAGAATCTTCCCCTGCTTTACATGGAAAAATAAAGTAGGGTTTTATTTAAATCGAGTTTGTTAGGTTCCCTATAGGGGCAAGCCCCATAGTTAATTACATTGTAAGGAAGAGGATTCCTTAGGAATAATCTCAATTAAGGTAAATGATTGTTGTCTCCAAAGATTTCAATAGGTATGACTATCAATTGATTAGCTTTTTTTTAGCAAATCAAATGGGATCGATCAAGAGGAGGGAGCTCTTATCGAACCCGAATGGAAACAAGTAGGGGATGCTTAAGATACTAGGAAGCCTAATAAACATCCCAAACTATCCTATGGTTGGGCTTTACATTTTTGAAATTGAATTATTTATTTGAGTTGAATTTTTATTAGAAGTTTAAGGCTTATAATTCCACAATACAATGTTATGAAAATGCCCAAGAGGTGAGGATTTATGCTTATGACCCATAGAAGGGAGAAGCAATCTCATAACCTAAATTTAGGGATCTTTGGCGAGGGCCAAAAGCATGACCTAAATCTAAGGAAAAAATGTGTATTTGGTTTGCCTCCACAAGAGAGGACAAACCACCTGACTGCTTGGACTTACAACTGTCTCGGGGTGACCGCCAACTAACTCCTCTTATAATTTGAAATTCATGTAGGCAAGTCATATGATTTATGCAAGATAGCTAGGTTGTTATTTATTCAGAAAGAGACTAAGTCCTTAAACTCACTCCTTAAGAGACTAAATCATGTGAAGGCATGAGAAATGACCTAGATCTAATGCAAAACATATCACATTTTACTTTCATTTTTGAATAATCATTTTGACTCAGGCTTATAGGATTCATATGCCTAATGCACGAGAAATAAGATTATGAGCCAAAAGGGAGGTGTGTTTCTACCATGGCTCTCAAAGGTTAAGCCAAGTTCTATGGCAAAGGTTGAAGCCCTCCAATCAAGAGTAAAATAATATGCTTTTATGCATGATGTTAGAAAAGAAATACTCATCCAACTAAGGGGTTGCTAATTCTTTTATTTTGATTTTAACTTAGGCTTTAAATGAGGTTATGAGTTGTTTATATCTAATTTTGAGTTGTTTAATTTGGTAGAAGATTTATTTTTTTCCTAAGAGCTTAATCATCATCCAGGTCATATATCAAAGCAAGGAAGAAACTAGGAAAATATGCCATCTTAAAGCAGAAGCTAAATAAAATATCAAATATTTTATAAAGCTAGCGTAGAAGAATAAAAGGCCATTTGTGGTCGGGCACCACCGCACAAACCCGAAAATAAATTGGGTAGCTGAGCTCTACCCTTATACAACCCGGATTACAAATGGATTAATTTACAATCGATTAAGGAAATTCATGTTATGGGGGTCTTCATTTCTTCTTTTCTTCTTTCTTCTTTCTTCTTTCTTCTTTCTTCTTTTGGTTCCTTCTTTTGGATGGTTGAAAGGTGGTTGCTCTAAAGACTTCACATGGTACATAAGATATAATATTATGACTAATGCTCATCATAATCCCCCATAACATTCATTTTAAAATCCTAATTAGAAAAATTATATGAAAAGGAAAAGTAAATCTAACTCAAACTAGCAAAATATAGATTAGCTAAACAAACCATATAAATCCCAAGCATGTATATTAGACTTAGCACCCCACACATGGGTAACTAAGTCCACCTGGCCTATTAGATTATGCTTAGGGGTATAAGCACCTGCACAACAAAAGCATTTATATTTTTATTACGATGTCCCTTAAGCACAATCCCCTGCATAAAATAATGATTAGACTAAATCATCCTACAATTCATTCTACACACATTCACCTTAACATCCAAAATAGAAACAATACATCATAAAATAAAAGAAAAAATCAAGCCATGCACCTTAACCTAAAGCTAGAAGTGGTGACCTAACCTATGTGTGTGTTTTAAAAGGTTTGTATGGTATGCTTAGCTATGGCTGTAAGGCTTAGATTTTTTAAGTGTGAAGATGTTCAACTTAGATGGATGGTTTCATTTAAGTTATTTAGTTGATTTGGGTTGATTTTATTTTGTATTTTGAGTTGGTTTAAGTGAATCCTACAATTAATTACTAACTTTTAAAGAGAGGAAAAAGAAGAAGAGAACTTCTCTTTCCTTCCCTACCTTAAGTAATTTCTAAAATGGATTCATATTTAATTTTATTTGGTGAATTTTTTATTATGTGTTTTAATTAGTCCTACATTTATATTTTTTCGTAAAACAAACCTATTAAAAAAGAAAGGCATTTTAAGATTAAATAAAGTGCATTAATATCACAAAACACACATTTCTTCATTTCTTCCCCAACATGTATAGCATGCATATGAATGAATCCTAAGAATATCTATACATACAAATGGAAATGTTTAGCAAACTTTATGATGAATGGCAAGAAATGTTACTTAAAAAAATTGGAATGTTTTATGATGCGTGATTTACATTAAGTAGAAAAGAGGGGTTTCTTTTATCCATTATTCACATGTACATGTATATGTATGAAAGGCATAAGTGAGTACGTCACCATTGTTAGCACCAGCGGTGTAAGGTACAAGACCTACTTAGGGCTACCTAAAGCATCGCAACCCTGGGGTTGTCTAGACTAATATACCACTTTTCTTAAATACAAACACATGTATAAAAGAAATGACTGGAAAAAGAAAGATGCAAAAAGTTTGTATTTATTTGTTTATTTTGTTTATGCAATTTATATATACAAGTGTGGATGTACTTCTTAAGTAATATCATAAGAATGAATAGGAATGGGGTTAGGAAACTGTTGTGTTCTTTTCAAATGAACTATACACTTTGCCAAATCCTATTCAAAACTATGCCAAAAGAAAAGAGAAGGAAAGTCACACTATGCACATATTCATATTTATATCCACATGAATGCTTATAAATAATTATAAGTAGCACACTTTCAATTTTAAGTGTTTGATTTATAAATTTTGAAAATAGTTTTGCATTTAGTAGTGATAATAGCCATTCATGTTTTTTACTTTAGCCAAAACATGCAATTTGACATAAATAAAATATTTCATTTTCAATTTGATTTTGAAAAGCATGAATGCATGAAATTCATATGGCATACATATTTATCATGTTAGGAAAGAACTAAAGTGAGGAAAGCATGTAAACACATTCACCCTAATTAATTCCTAAAGACAATCTTATGAAATAAGAAAGTTTAAAGTGAACCAAAGTTTTTTTAATGTGATTTTTATTTTCAATTTTCTTTATGTTTGATTTGAGAAATGTAAAAGAATGTTTGCTGGTCCTAACCCATTTCTCCCATGTGTATGGCATTTTATTTTAATCTTTAGATGATTAGATGATTTTTATATTTTGATTAGGGTAAGGTATGAATTAAGTATATTAATTACCCCTTACCTATACCACCTTAGCATATTTAATCAAATAATTATAAGCCAATGATATGACATAAAATCACACAAGGAATTTAAATCAATAATGCACCTAAGAATAAAAGGGCCTAATGAATTTGACTCATGATTAATGATTAATTAAGCTAAGGGGTTTATTTTAAGTTATTTCATAACACCTCTCACACATGTGAGTTGAATTTGATTTCCTTAATTGTACTTAGGCTCTTGAACACCTAAGCATCTACCCAAGATAGATTAATTGGGTTCTGGAAAGTTTTAAAATTGTATGAAATTAATTAATGGTTTAATTAGTGAATTAACCCTTAATTATGGTTGGATTAAGGAAGAAAGGGGGTTTAAGGAATATCTTAAGGAAAGTATCCCAAAATTATTCCCTAAACCTCATATTCACTTAAGCAAAACTTAATTGACTCAATCAAAAGGTTAGACCACTAATTATACCCTTAATTAAGCTTAATTATATTAAGAGAGTGATTAAGGAATGAATTAGTAATTTATCTAATCAAATCACCAATAAATACCAATAAAATTAGGGAAGATAGGAGACATTCCACTAATTATGCATAAGAAGTTTGGGATTAATCAACGAAGTAATTATAGGGTTATTGGCAAAATAACATTCCCAATAAAACTCAAATCCAGAGAAAAGCATTGCCCAAAATATATTGAAATCATTTTTAGAATATTCTATGTTAAATTATCTATCCAATGTAATTTATTTCATATTTATTTTGATTTATTTAGTCTTATATATGAATCTTGGAAGTTTTCATGATTAATTAGCTGATTTAATAGTCTAATTAAATGTTTAATCTCGGCACCATGGACATTGATGCACGCGCATGTGATGGGATTCGATATATTTAGGTTGTCACATTATAGCGCATGCTGGCGCGCTTCTCACCGCCGATCAATGATCGACGAGGGATCCGCAGTTCTAAAGGGATAATCCATGGGATCTACATGTCTTTGATCATGGCCATCCATACAAAATGTGTAGATGGATGGCCCATGATCTATCTATGTATTTTTGTGTGGGAGAAGACATCCGCCAATCTTCTAGGGCATGATCCAAGCTCAAATGAGCTCAAATTGATCCCAAATTCAGCCCACACCATCAATATGCAAGAGAAATCACATCTAATGGCTAGAATCTCATAGGATGAAAATCCACTTCACAAAGCTGCAAATAAAATTGAAATTATGCTCGTTAATACCTCACCGACACTGACCTTTCAGCTTTCAGGAGACAAGCTTGTTGAGAGTTTAAATCTTGAGATTGGATGGATCCTTCTAGAGGCCAAGCTCCCCTTCAAGTAGGCTTGGTCTTGATCAAGAGTAGCTCTCCCTTGCCTTTGGAGCTTATGTAGAGGCTTGGGTGAGTTTGATCAAACTCCCTATGAAGCTTACAAAGTGAATTGGCTTGGTATTGAGTGTGGAGTAGGTTTGAATTTCAATGGAGCTCCCCTATTTTTAGTTTGAAAAAATCCGAATGGAGAAGTTGAAATCACTCTAGAAAGCTTGGGATCACTTGGTAATGGCTCCTCTGGCTTCCCTTAGCTCAATTGAGTATGAGATTATAAAGATTGAATAGAATTAAAGGGAGTATATCTCCCCCTTGAAGGATCGAACGGTCGTGAAGGAGCTTGGCATTTTGATCCAATTAACCCTATTTAATGGATTGTTTGAGCTGTTTAGGGTGGCATGGCATTCGATTTTGGCCTGAGGAGGAGTGGGTGAGGTGGCCATGTATTCAAACAAGGTGGAGGGAGAATTCTATGTGCTTAATTTCAAGTGAGGTGGTCTATTTTGACCTTAGGCTATTTTGGGCTGACCCAACCCCATTGGGCTAGGTGCACCACACTCCCTAGTGTCCACTTGGTCCACTAAGAGAATGCCAAGTTGTTATGAAGAGGATTTGACCAAATTCCAAGTGGATTTGGCTAAAATTTACCCTATGGCCTAGGGGTAAAATGGTCATTTGGCTTGAGTTTCAATTTGAATATTTTTGACATGTTTGAAAAATAGGTTAGGCCAAGTTTCATTGAATTTGGAGTTGGTTTGATATGATTTGGCTCATGTTGACCCACTTAGGTCAAAATGGGTCAACTTGGGTCAAGTTGACCAATTGGCCAAATTGGGTCAAACCAAAGGTTGGGTCAAGTTCATATGAACATTTGAAATGTTTTGGTGGCATTGGTTTGATTTGATTTGATTTGGTTTATATTTGGTTTTGGTTCAATTGAGTTTATTTAGGTCAAATGGGTAAAGTTGACCAAATTGACCCATTTGACCTATTTAGGTTAGGTCATGGTTGATTTATTTTTGGTTGGTCATACAAAATGGATTGGTATCTTTGTTTCCAATTAATTTGGTTTATATTGGAGTTTGGCTCAATTTGACCGTTTAGGTCAAATTAGGTTCATGGTCAATTGGGCTAGGTTAGGTCTAGTTGGTCAATTGAGGCTTTGGTCAAGTTAAACAATCATTTTGGAATGAACTTGACCCATTGATTTCAATCAATTTTGCTTAGATCAAGTTTTGACACATTTTGACTTTCTAGGTCAAGTTGGGTCAACTTAGGTCAAGTTGGCTCAACTTAAGTCAAGTGCCCAATTGGGTTAGGTTAGGCTCAAATGTTGACTTGGTCAAGTTCAAACATTGATCATGAATGAGTTTTGATTAATGGTTTCAATCAAATTGACCTATAGTGGATTTTGGCTAGTCTAGGTTTCATTTTGGCTAAGCGTTAACTTGGTAAACCCTTAGGTTTGACTTAGTTTGACCCCATTTGAGTGATTAATCATCTCATTATGATTGTTCATGATGAGAGGCTTAGGTTGGCTTAGTTCAATCTAATTTGGTTAGGATTAAAATTTAGCTCATAAGGGTACTTTAGGTCACTTTGGGTCAAGTGAGTCTAAGTGGGTCAAATGGCTTGGTCAAAGCTTGATTTGAGTTTGATTGAACTCGCAAATGGACTTATGATTGAAAAATTAATCCATTTGCAAGTGGTTTGAAGTTAAATGGGTTTTGATTCATTTAACAATTTCAAGTTCAAAGGGGTGAACCTATGTTTGACTTGGGTTTGATTTTTGGATTTATTTTTGGTTTGGTGATTGAAGTTTAGGTTTATATTTGGATTCATGATTGAAGGATTGATTGAATCATGAAGAGAAATCAAAGGTTTGGTTTCATTTGAAATTGATTTGGCTAAGTTCAAGATTTTGACTTGAAAGGCTTAAGTTGGATTTTGATTGAATTTGAGTTTGATTTTTGGAGTTGGTTTTGGTTGTTTGAATTTATATTTCATTTATATATGTGATATAAGTAAAAATATAAATGAGTTATAAGAAAATTTCAAGGATTTGAAGTGGTTTGAACCTGATTTAGGCTAAGTCCTTAAGAGGGAATCAAAGTGACTTCCTAAAGATTTGTGATTTGGATTTGAATTTTGGATTTAGTTTGGTCGAATTGAATTTATATTTCATTTATATCTGTAAATATAAATGAGAATATAAATGGGTTGTGATAAAATTTCATGAATTTGAATTGATTTAGATTTGATTTAGGCTAGGTCCATGAGAGGGGATCTAAGGACTTAGAAAAGATTTTGAACTTGGAATTTCAATTATGGGCTTCAATCATAAGTTTCAATCATGTGGGATTGATTTGAGTTTGGAGAAAATCAATTAGGCTGGAATTGATTTAGGTATGATGTTGTTTTGATTTGGAGTTTGACTTGAAGGATGGAAGTGAGGAATTTGGTTCAAGTTATAGGGTAGGCAAATTTTCATAACACCCTTAAAGCATGACCTATTCCTATGGCTAACTCTTCTATGTCTCTAGGGCTAGGTTGAGTGTTCACCTAATCATATATGTGTCATAAGACTAAGGGTCTCTTAAAGTCTAAGAGGAGTCATATGTCTAAGATGGAGGGGTTGGGAGCTCATCCTAAAAATGAGGTCAATAGGGTACAAGCACCTGCACAGCAAAAGCATTTATATTTTTATTTATTATAGCGCCCCTTAAGCACAATCCCCTGCAGAAGACAATGGTTAGACTAAGATCGCCCTACCATTCATTCTAGCCACATACATCCTAACATCCAAACTAAAATAAAACATCACAAAATAAAAGCAAACATAAAAGCATATACCGTCCTAACCTAAAGTTAGAAATGGTGACTTAGCCTAATGTTGGTGCTATTTAAGATTTGTGTGGTATGCTTAGATAGGCTTTAAGGTTGAAGTTTTCTAAGTATGAAAATGTTCAACGTAGAGGGTTTGTTTCATGTAACTGATTTAGTTGCTTCAGTTGATTTTATTTTGTATTTTGATTTGGTTTAAGTGAATCCTACAATTAATTACTAAGTTGTAAAGAGAGAGAAAAGAGCAGTGAACGTCTATTTCCTTCTCTACCTTAAGTAATTTCTAAAGTGGATTCATATTTGATTTTGTTTAGTGAATGTCTTATTATGTGTTTTAATTAATCCTAAGTTTAGATTTTCCCTAAAAAACTTATTCAAAAAGAAAGGAATTTTAAGATTAAGTAAAGTGAATTAATATCACAAAACACACATCACTTCATTTCTTTCCCAACATGTATAACATGCATATGAAAAAATCCTAAGCATATCTATACATAGAAATGAAAATATTTAGCACACTTTATGATGAATCCTAAGAAATGTTACTTAAGAAAATTTGAATTCTTTATGATGCATGATTTTCATTAAGTAGAAAAGGGTTATTCTTTTAGCCTTTATTCATTTGCACATGTGTATGTATGAAAGGCACAGTGGCACCATTATTAGCACCAGGGGTCTAAAGTACAAGACCTACTTAGGGCTACTTAAAGCATCGCAACCCCGGGATTGTCCAGACTAATATACCACTTTCTTTGAATACATATGCATGTACAAAAGAGATAAATGGAAAAAAAAAAGAAAGATGCAAACTTTATGTTTATTTAATTTTTGATTTGTTTATGCAATTTATGTGTGTAAATGTAAAGATCCTTCTTAAGTTATAACATGGAAGATGGTAAGAGTATATTTTAAGTGAGTGTTATATTCTTTTAAAAGAACTATACACTTTGTAAATCTTATTCAAATCCACATTAAGAGGAAATAAAGCAAGCAAACATAAGACACATTTTTATATTCACATGCAAGCTTATAAATAAAGTTTAAATAGCATACCTTTCAGTTTTGATTTTTGATTTATATGTTTTGAAAATAATTTTTAATTTAATGGTGATAATAGCCATTCATATCTTTACTTTAGCCAACCCATGCAATTTGACATAAAGAATTCCATTTTTAATTTGATTTTTAAAAGGGATGAATGCATAATTTTCATATGACATACAAATTTAGCATGCTAAGAAAGAAATAAAGTGATGAAAGAAATGTAAACTCATTCAACCTAATTAATTCCTAAAGGCAATCCTATGAATAAGAAAGTTCAAAGTGAATCAAAGTTTGTTTAATGTGATTTTTTTTTGACGTTGCTTTATGTTTGATTTAAGAAATGTGAAAGAATGTTTGCTGGTCCTAACCCATTTCCCCCATGTGTGAGTTAATTTAGTTTATTCTTAGGAATTGGGTGATTTTTATATTTTGTTTAGGTTAAGGTGTGAATTAAGTGTGTTAATTACCCCTTACCTACACCACCTTAGCATACTTAAACAAATAATTATGAGCCAATGGTTGACATAACACCACACAAGGAATTTAAATCAGCAATGCACCTAAGAAAGAAATGGGCCTAATGTAATTGGCTCATGATTAATGATTAATTAAGCTAAAGGGGTTAATGTAAGTAATTTCATAACCCTTCCCACACATGTGAGTTGGATTTTGATTTCCTTAATGTACTTAGGTTATTGAACACCTAAGAACCTACCCAATATAAATAAGTTAAGTTCTAGAAGGTTTTAGAATTTTATCAAATTAATTAGGTAGGTAATTAGTGGATTAATTTTTAATTAAATTTAGATTAATGATGAAAGAGGGGGTTTAAGAAATAGCTTAGGGAAAATATCCCAAAATTATTCTCTAAACCTCCTGTTCATTTAAACAAATCTTAATTAACTCAATCAAGAGATTAAACCACTAATTACACACTTAATTAGGCTTAATTACATTAAGAGAGTAATTATGAATGATTCCAGCAATTACCCTAATTAAACCATTAATAAATCCCAAGAAAATTATGGCAGGTAGAAGTCATCCCACTAAATACACATGAGAAGTTTGAGATTAATTAATAGAATAATCAGAGGGTAATTAGCCTAATTATATTCCCAATAAAACCCAAATTTAGAAAATAACACTATTCAATTATCTTTCATATGCAATTTATTTCATATTTTTCTGATTTTTCTACAGTTAGATATGAATATTTGAAGTTTCCATGATTTTTCCTTAATTAAATAGTCTAATTAAGTGGGTAATCCCATCGGTGCCACGTGGACGTTGACACGGCGTGCGCTTTCCACGTGGCTCAATGAGAGTGGCCACTTAAGTTGTCACATTGGCATTTAGCATGGCGCCACACTTTCTCATCCGTCCATCAAGGATCAAGGAGCAAGCTCGAAGTTTAAGGGTTAAACGACGGATCTACATGTCTTGATCATGGCCATCCATCCAAAATGCGTGGATGGACAGCCCATGATCCATCCCTGATCTTCCCTATGGGAGATATCCACCAACCATCTTCTAGGGGAAGATTCGAGCTTGATTGAGCTCGGATTGAAACAAAATTCAACCCACACCATCTAAGAGTAAAGGGGAACACATCCAATGGCTAACTTTTCTTGGGGTGAAACTTCCCTTCACAAAGGACCAAGATGAGATGAAATTATGCTCGGTTTCATGGCATACCTCACCGGAGGTTATCGGCCGATTCCTTAAAGTAGCTCAGTGGAAAAGCCTTGTTGAAGTTTTGAGGTGTTAAAATTGGACAGATCTTCCTATAGGCCAAGTTAACCTTCAAGTGGCCTCAGTATTGATCAAGAACACTCCTCCCTTGCTTGGAGAACTTGTGTGAAGGCTTGGGTGAACTCGATTGTGTTCCCTGATGAAGCTTGCAAAGTGAATTAGGTTGGTTTGGAGTATTGAGTGAGATGGATTAGTGAGGGAGCTCCCCTATTTTTAGTCTAAGAAAACTAAGAAATGGGAAATTCAAACTCACTCTACGAAGCTTGGGGAGACTTGGAAATGGTTCCTCTAGCTTCCCTAAGCTCAATCGACTTGGCGACTGTTGCATTCAAATGAAATTAGGGTGAATATATATCCCCCTAGAGCAATCGGATGACTGAGCTTAGAGATACCATTTTTGATCAATTGACCTCATGCAATGGGTTGTGAGGTCTTTTAGGGTTTTCACATGGGTCAGTTTGGCCAAAGAAGGGTAATGGAGAAGTTGCACATGTGAAAAATGAGAAGAGGAATGATCTCAATCTGCTTACTTCCATGAGGGTGGTCAATTTTGACCTTGAGTTGGGTTGGGCTGACCCAAGCCCAATGGGTTAGGTTCACCACACTCACTAGTGTCCACTTGGTCCACTAAGAGGGTACCAAGTGGTCATGGAGAGGATTTGACCAAATTCCAAGTGAATTTGGCCAAACTTTACCCTTTGACCTAGGGGTAAAATGGTCATTTGGCATGCATTTCAATTTGAATATGTTTGGTATGATTGAAAAATCGGTTGGGCCAAGTTTAATGAATTTGGAGTTGATTTGATATGATTTGGCTCATGTTGACCCATTTAGGTCAAAATGGGTCAACTTATGTCAAGTTGACCAATTGGTCAAATTGGGTTAAACCAAGGGTTGGGTCAAATTTATATGACCATTTGAAACATGTTGGCATCATTGGTTTGGTTCAATTTGATTTATATTTTGATTTGGTTCATTTGATTTCATTTAGATCTAATGGGTCAAGTTGACCAATTTGACCCATTTGACCTATTTGGGTTAGGCCATAGGTTGGTTTAGGTTTAGTTGGACATATGAAATGGATTGGTATCTTTGTTTCTAATCAAATTTGGTTTAATTTGAATTTGGCTCAATATGACCTTTTAGGTCAAGTTGGATTCATGGTCAATTGGGCTAGGTTGGGTCTAGTTGGTCAATTGAGGCTTTGGTCAAGTTCAACAATCATTTTGGAATGAACTTGACCCATTGGTTCAATCAATTTGGCTTTTTGACATATTTTGACTTTTAGGTCAAGGTCAATAACTGGGTCAAGTGGCCAATTAGGCTCAAATGATGACTTGGTCAAGTTCAAACATTGGTCATGAATGAGTTTTGATTAATGGTTTCAATCAATTTGGCTTATGGTGGATTATGGCTAGTTTAGGTTTTATTTTTGGCTAAGTGTTGACTTGGTCAACCCTTAAGTTTGACTTGGTTTGACCCAATTTGAGTGATTGATCATCTTATGATTATTGTTGCTCACAATATGAGGCTTAGATGGGCTTAGTTCAATCCAATTTGGTTAGGACTGGAATTTGGCTCATAAGGTACTTTCAGGTCACTGGGTAAATGTGGGTCAAAGTTTGATTTGAGTTTGATTGAACTCACATATGAACTTATGATTGAAATATAAATCCATTTGCAAGTGATTTGAAGTCAAATGAGTTTTGATTCATTTGACAATTTCAAGTTCAAAAGGGTGAACATGAGTTTGATTTGGGTTTGATTTTTGAATTGAGTTTTGATTTGATGATTGAAGTTTGTGTTTATATTTGGATTTATGATTGTAGGATTGATTGAATCTTGAAGAAAAATTAGCTTGATTTGAAATTGATTTGGCTAAGTTCAAGAATTTGACTTGAAAGGCTTAGGTTTGGTTTTGGTTGAATTTGAGTTTAAGTTTTGAATTGATTTTTGGTTATTTAAATTTATATTTCATTTATATTTATGAATATAAATGAGAATATAAATGGGTTATGAGAAAATTCCTTAGATTTGAATTAATTTAGATTTGATTTAGGCTAAGTCCATAAGAGGGAATCAAAAGAATTTTTTTTATTTGGATTTGAATTTATATTTCATTTATATATGTGAATATAAATGAGAATATAAATGGGTTGTGAGAAAATTTCTTGAATTCAAACTGATTTCAATTTGATTTAGGGTAGGTCCATGAGAGAGAATCAAAGGACTTAGGAAATTTTTTTGACTTGGAATTTCAATCATAAGCTTCAATCATTTATTTCAATCATGGATTTCAATCATTTAGAATTGATTTGTGTTTCAAGAAAATCAATTAAGTTGGAATTGATTTAAGTTTGACTTGAAGGAAGGAAGTGAGGAATTTGGTTCAAGCTATAGGATAGGCAAATTTTCCTAACACCCCTAAGGCATGACCTATTTCTATGGCTAACTCTTCTAAGTCTCTAGGGCTAGTTCAAGTGTCCACCTAATCACTAGATGTATCTTAAGACTAAGGATCTCTTAAAGTCTAAGAGAAGTCCTATGTCTAAAATGGAGGGGTTGAGAGCTCATCCTAAAAATGAGGTCAACAACCACTTAAAGTGAAACCCCACATTTAAAATTAAATTTCTTTATACTTAGAAAATCTTAATTTTAAAGTCTAGCTAGGACATACCACACAAACCTTAATACACACACATTAGATTAAGTTATAACTTCTAGCTTTATGTTAGGGCAGTGCATGGTTTGATGTATGCTTATTTTGTGATGTACTATAATTGACTAGATGTCATGGTATATGCCTTGTAGACTGGATGTTAGGCTTCGATTAGCCTAATCATATTTTTTGTAAGAGATTATGCTTAATGGATGCTTAAAATAAGTATAAATGCTCTCTTTTATAGGTTTCTTAACCCCTAAGCATAATCTATATTAGGATAGGTGGACTAGGTTACCCATGTGCAGGGCACTAAGGCCAAATTTTACATATAACTGCTTGGGTTGTATGGTATGTTTAGCTAACACTTATCTTGTAGGTGTAGTCAGATTTACTTTTACTATTTTTAATATAAATGTGCATTAGAAATTCAGATTAGTGTTATGGGGGATTAGGATGAGTGGTGGCTAGAAGGCCTTGTCCTGGGAGACCCCGTGATGCCTTTGAAGCAAGCAAATCTAAATGAAGAAATGGAGCAAAGATATGAAGACATGACAACATGAAGCATGAAGATTTGAAGGCCCCCATAACACTTCTCATTTATAAGTTGTAATTATTCTTTTATATTACTGGGATGTATAAGGGTAGAGCTCGGCTACACACATTTCTTTTCGGGTTGCATGACAACACCCTACTGCACCGGCCTATTATTCTTTCACATTGAGTTTATAAAGTGCTTGATGCTTTGTTTATAATTGTGCAATAGAAATGTCATGTATTTTTCTATTCTTCTTATCTATGGTGATTTAATGTGTGGCCTAGATCCGTTTAGGCTCCTAGAGAAAAATAACCTTTTAACCCCAATCACAACTCATAACTAAATTTTCTAAAATAACTCATAACCTCACATAACTCCTTGGCATTAAATCAAGATAATAAAATATTTAGAAACCCCTTAGCTGAATGTTATATGCTTAATACCATGCATATGATCTTGTTCCTCTCTTGAAAATGAAGGGACTCCATCCATTGCACATCAAGGGAATGCTTGACCTGTGAGGGCATACCTTGGGGATGGAAAACACCTTCTTCCATCTGATTTGGCCTATAATCAATTTCAGCATGCATTTAGGCATATGAAATCCTATGGCCTATGTCAAAATAAAGAGTCCAAATCAAATAAAATTTGATAAGATTTGCATTAGACTAAGTCATTATTCATACCACTCATGCTCTAGTCTCTTAGGGAGTAGGTTTAAGGACTTTAGTTTCTTTCTAAATAATAATATCCTAACCATCTTGCAAAATATATGACTTGATCACATGGTATTAAAATGTAGGAGGGGTTAGTTGGCAGTCACTCTAGGTAGTTATAAGTCCAGCAGTCGGGTGGTTTACCCTCTCTTGTGGAGGTGAACAATATACCCATTTTCGCCTTAGATTTACAACGTGCTTCGGCCTTTGCTAAGGCTCCCTAGATTTAAGATCTGAGGTTGTTGTTTCCCTATGGGGCTACTAGCATAAATCCTCACCTCTTAGGCATTTTTATAATCTTATTTTGTGGGATTATAAGTCTTATCTTTCTAATAAAATTTCAAGTCAAACATATAATTTCTCCTCAACCTCAAACATATAAAGTTGAACTATAGGATAGTTTGGAATGCTCACTAAGTTTCCTAATATCGTGAGCATTCCCCAC
The DNA here is from genome assembly GCA_021442155.1 of Cymbidium sinense. NCBI lineage: Eukaryota > Viridiplantae > Streptophyta > Magnoliopsida > Asparagales > Orchidaceae > Cymbidium > Cymbidium sinense. Next base: position 27,054,489 of record CM038223.1, on the reverse strand, counting down.
TCATCTCCTTTTGGCTTCAATAATAAGTCTCTCCTCCTGATCTATCCTACTTGATCTTCCAAACATAATTAATTTGTTGATAGTCATATCTTTGAATTCTTTGGAAATAAACACTGTCTATTTTAATCGAGAGTATTATTAAGAAACTCACCTTCCTTAGGATGTAAAAAACTATAGGGGCTTGCCCCCATAAGGAACTTTAGAACCTGGTTTAAATAAATCCTATTTTATTTATCCATGTAAAGTATGGGAAAAATCTTTACTATATTCGAAGACCCATCATGCCTTAGGAGTCCTTATTAGGTGATTAGGTCAATTGTAGGAAGTGATTTCTATCTTTTGAGATTATGCACTACTCCTCAATATCATACTCAATCACCTCAATAAGCACACCCTCAGATCTGCGTGGTGTCCCTTTGAAATACCTTCAAAATGAGTATTTATTTGTAATTTTTTTATTTTTCTACAATTAGTTATACTTTTCCTAAGTTACAACTGATTTAACCAAATTTTATGAAGTACATTGAATTATTTTATTAAAATAGATCATTTGAACTTCTAAATTCAACATCTTCCAATCTATTCATCATTTTATCTTGAAATTTTTATGGTAAGTAGATATTAAGCCCAATCAACCTTTGAAAATTTCAACTCAATCCAATTTATATTTTGAGAGTAATTAAAGAAACTTGATTTTTATTAAAACATAAATTACTCTTAATCCACTTAGTGGAATTTAATGATTTTAATTTTATTGGATTCCTCTCGGGAAGATGAATCCAACGATCCCTTATTTGCAATTCATTGTTGGGTATTTTATTTTTTATAAATTTTGGAAGTTTCAAGCAATTTAATTAATTTTTAAAAGCAAAAAAATCCCAAATTTCCCACTTAACCAAATCAGCACCGTGTGTGGTGCTGACGTGGTGCCACATGGCACCACGTGGTTGGATGCCATGGTCGTGCATGGCACACCGCACATCGCAATTGGCTGGTGCGGCGCTGCGTCAGCAGATGGGCGGGAAATGGATAGTGATGCCCGAGTGCGATCGGACGGTCCAGATTCGATCTGTGCAATTTCTCGCATGAGATGGGTCCGGATTGCGTGATCCAAGCCATTAAATCTCCTTAAATGGGAGATTAGACGATCTCCCTAAACAGGAGATCAGACGGTTATTGTTCACCTAATGTGGGGTGAATAGTAACTGAGCCCAATTTTTGTAATTTTTGTGAAATTAGGATAAAATCTCACCCAAATGGGCTCATTTTTGCGACGATCTTCACCAAAAAATGTCTATTTCATATTAGTGTTAAATAAAAATGAAAATTTTAAGGTTTATCTAAGGGAAATTCCTAAGATCGAGCAAGACTTGTTACAAATAATAGATCCTAAGGTCGGCTATGATTTTTCTTGAAAATTACCTCACTGAGGATGGTTTTTGATGGCAATGATGATCCAAGCATGCTCTTGAGTGGAAGAAGAAGCTTTAGAATGAGCCTAGACCTTCGCTTCACTTTGGAATGATATATCTTTCGGTACTTACCATTTTCTCATCGGAATCCACCCGGTTTTGATATTTTTAGCTTAAGAAAAGTGGGGAAGTGGCTGCTGATGGCTTTGGGGGTTCCAAGAGGGTGGAATGAGGAGAATATGTTCATCTTTTAACCTCACTCTTCTCTTCAAATGGATGGATGAAAATCCATCATTAAGTGTGATAGGGAGATGGTTGGGAGGTAATGGCTAATTGGGGACTTTAGATTTAGCTCCCAAAGTCTTCATTTGCTGCCATAGGATCAGCTCCATTGAATGCAAGTGATGGGGTAGAATTGATGAGATTAGGTGAAATCCTATGTGGTGGAGGCTCCATGAGGGATTTGATTAGGTTGGGTTAGTTTTGGGTTGATCCCAAATGGGTTTGGGTTGGGTTTGATTAGCCTCCAATGGGTCATGGCTTGGTTTCAAGGGATTTAGCTCAATTTGCATCATATGGGTCATATTGGGTCATATCGAGTTAGGTTGACCAATTGGTCAAATTGGGTCAAACCAAGGCTTTGGTTAGGTTCAAATGATAATTTGAAGTGTTTTGGTATGTTCAATTTGATTTAATTTGGCTTAGGATTGATTTTGGTTCATTTGGAATCAAATGGGATAAGTTGACCAATTTGACCAAAATTGGCCAAATTGACTTAGGTTATGGGTTGATTCATGTTCAATTGGATAACTGAAGATGAAAGTAGCCTTTAGTTTGAATCAATTTGGTTTTAATTTGAATTTTTGCTAATTGGACCCTTTAGGTCAATTTGGGCTAGGTTGGGTCAAGTTGACCAATTGGTCAAATTAGCCTCAATTATGGCTTTGGTCAAGTTCAATAATCAATTTGGAATGAACTTGAGCTATTGGTTGCAATCAATTTTGGTTAGATCATGATTTGACCCAATTTGATCCTTTAGGCCAATTTGGGTCAACTTGGATCGAATGACCAATTGGGCTTGGTTTGGCTCAATTGGTGGCCAAGCCATATTTAAAAATTGATTTTGGCTTGATTCAAATCATTGGTTTCAATCGATTTGATGTAGGATGAGTTTTGGCTAGTTTTAATTCATTTGGGCTAAGGGTTGACTTGGTCAAATGACTAAGTTGACTTGGTTTGACCCAATTGATTATAATTGATCATCCTAGGGTGATCAACAATCATGGTGAAAGGTTTTGGTGAGCTTGGTTCAATCCAATTTGGGTTGGATTGGAAGTTGGCTCAAATGGGTCCTTTAGGTCACTTTGGGTCAAGTGGACCTAACTGGGTCAATTGGTTTGGATTTGGCTTAATTTATGTTTAGTGGGACTTATATGTGAGCTTAGGATTGAAATATAAATATAATTGTAATCAATTTGGAGTCCAATAGATTTTGGCTCAATTGAACCTTTCAAGTCAAAAGGGCTAAGTTAGGCTTGACTTGAGTTGACTTGAATTTGGTTTGATGGTTATAGGTTTTATTTATATTTGGATAGATGGTTGAAGGAATGATTGATTCAATAGAAAATCCATTGGTTTTGACATGATTTGGATGGAATTTGGCTAAGTCTAAAGAATTGGCTCAAAGGGCTTAGATTGGGTTTAGATTTGATTTTGGATATAGTTTTGGTCATTTGGATATGGATTTCATTTATAATTGTGAATATAAATGAATGAATAATTGATTTATAAAGAAATCAATTGAATTTGATTTGATTTAAAGGTGGTTTTGGCTAAGCTTATGAAGGTGGTTCATATGGCTTAGGAATGGTCTTAGGATTTGAATTTGATTTTGAGTTTCAATCATTTAGAGTCAAATTTAGAATTAGATTTAGAATTAGAATTTGAATTTGAGTTTTGGTTTGAGATTTGAATCTAGGTTTGATTTGAGAAGGCGTATATGGATTGGGTTTAGGCTATAGGGTAGGTGATTTCCTTAAGTCCTAAGGCATGGCCTAATCCTATGGTTAATCTTTCTAAGTCTCTAGGCTTAGGTTAAGTGTTCACCTAATCACTAGAAGTGTCTTATAGCTAAGAAACTCTTAGTGTCTAGAAGAGTCCTAAGTCTATGAGGAGGAGGTTGAGAGCTCACTCCAAAAGTGAGGTCAACAAAATGACATAAAATATTTAATATGATTGAAAAGAAATAAATAAACATAAACGCATGATTTCATTCAATCAAACTAATTTTTAAGGACAATCATATCCAATAAAACTATTTAAAGTAAACCAAAGTTCCTAATGTCATTTTTAATTTCATGTTTTGATTTGATTTAATGATGTGAGAGGGAGTTTGCTGATCCTAACCCATTCCCATATTTTTGAATTAATTTAGTTTGATAAAAAAAGTAATTAAGTTGATTTTATAGATTAATTAAGTTATAATATTCATTAAATCTATTAATTAACCCTTACCTATGTTACCTTAAAGTAATTAACTAAATAATTATGATCCGACATGATATGTAAATGAATTGAAAAGTAAATTATCAATGGTCCTAGAAAAATGAAAGGGCCTAATGCAATTGGCAGACAATTATTAGTTAATTAAATTAAGAGACTTGATTAATTACTTTTATGATTTTCCCACACATATGGATAAACCATAATTTCATTAACTTCCTTTAGGTTATCAAACACCTAAAGGCCTACCCCTGATTTAATTAATTATGATCTGATGTGGTTTAAATTTTAATTTGGTTAATGAAATCATTTATTAACTAATTAGACTCTTACTTAATTGCCAACTTGATTAATTATTCTTCAAATGAAATGGACTTAGGGAGAAGATTAGGAAAGAGGTCCCAATCCAATTCCCCATTGCCCATCCACTATTAGAAAATGATTAATGAACCCAATTGATTGATTAGTTTATTGTTCATGTGATTAATTAATCCTTAATTAAATTAAGAAAATAAGTAGGGCTCAATTAACTAATTTTCCTAATTAATTAACCAATAAATCCCAAGAAAATTAGGGGAGGCTGAGGTCATCCCCTTAAAAAATCTTAAAAAATTTGAGATTAATTAACTAATTAATTAGAGAGTAATTAAGCTAATTAATTTTTCAATTAAACCTTAATTAATCCCTAATTACTATTCAAAATTAATTAAGGATATTTTTAATAAATTCCTCTCTAAAATACCATTAAAATGAGCATTTATTTATATTTTTAGATTTTTCTATGATTTTTTATAAATATTTGAAGTTTCAGCCATTAATCTTGATTATTTATGCCTAATCCCGTTGGCGTCATGTGGCATGCTGATGCAGTGCACTTTCCACATGGCACCACGGGATTGGCTTTTAAAGCGAGTCTCAGTCAGCACTAACATGGCTGACGGTGGATGTGCTTTCGATCTCCACCATCAAATCTCGAATCGACTGCACAAATTGATCTCATGGTTAATAAAGGATTAAAATGGTTCAATCTAACGGTTCTAATCACAGCCATCCATTCCAATCAAGCAAAATGGATGATGCGTGATCTATCATTCCACGGACGATGAAGGACTGAAACCATCCACCATTATCCGCATGATTAGAGCTCACCCGAGCTCGGATCCACTCCAAATAGATCCCACGCCTTCACAACAATGATCGGAGGGGATCCAACTATTAAGATCATGCGGCATTCAACTTTCCTTCGAAAAGCTCCAAAAAAATTTCAAGAAAGCTCGGTTTAAATGGCATACCTCACCGAAGCTAATGGCCTACGGTTCACACGCTTGAGGTAGCTTCGTATGGTCGAGATGAAGCTCTGTTGAGCTGTAGTTGGATTGATTCCTTCTTGTTCACTTCAAGACCAAGTTTCGTCCTTTGGATGCTCGATCTTGTTTGAATTCCTACATCCGGTGGTCGGAGGAGCCGGGAAGTGGTTCATTTTTCTTCGATTAGATGTGGGAATGGTGTGTGCAAGAGGAGTTGGAATTTGGTTACGATTTGAGGGAGTTGGGATCGGACAATGGATGTCCTATTTTGAGTGCACTGAAAGGAGAATTCTAGCGAGGGGAAGCTTGGGGAAGGCTTTGTGGAGACTTTGGGAATTTCAAAACTCTCTTAAAAGCTCACACGAATCGAATGTGTGCTTGTTCCATGAGAATTGAAGGGGTATACCCTACGCTTGAGGTAGCTTCGTATGGTCGAGATGAAGCTCTGTTGAGCTGTAGTTGGATTGATTCCTTCTTGTTCACTTCGAAGACCAAGTTTCGTCCTTTGGATGCTCGATCTTGTTTGAATTCCTACATCCGTGGTGGTGAGAGGAAGTGGTTCATTTTTCTTCGATTAGATGTGGGAATGGTGTGTGCAAGAGGAGTTGGAATTTGGTTACGATTTGAGGGAGTTGGGATCGGACAATGGATGTCCTATTTCAAGTGCACTCGAGAAGGAGAATTCTAGCGAGGGGAAGCTTGGGGAAGGCTTTTTGGAGACTTTGGGAATTTCAAAACTCTCTTAAAAGCTCACACGAATCGAATGTGTGCTTGTTCCATGAGAATTGAAGGGGTATACCCCTTTTCCATTGTGATGGATGGATGAATTGAGCTCCAAATTTTTGGCTGGACAGTCACCGCCAGGGCGCCGGAGTGGTCTCCATCACCTCCATGTGGCATGACTTGAGTGAAGAGAGGGCTGGTAGGAGGCTCAAGGCAAGACGTGGCTTGATCTTTTTCCATGGGGTTTAGCCATGGAGGGAGGTGAGTTAACTCACCTTCCTTCGGTCCATGGCAAGCCTAGCACACTTAGAGTGGGCTAGGTGGGCAGGTGAGACCCCATTTGGGGTGAGTGATGGCTTCCAAGGGGAGAGGGAAAGTGGACTTTGACAAATTTGGCAAAGATCCCATGTAAGAGGTAAATCCAAGGGGGATTTCCTTGGGTTTGTCCCCATTTGGGTTTATGCTAGTTTTAGGCTGATCCCAAGTGGATTTGGGTCAGGTTAAGTTAGCTCCCAAGGTGCCATGGGTTGGTTACAAGGGATTTGGCTCAATTTAGGTCATATGGGTCACTTTGGGTCATGTTGGGTTAGGTTAAATAATTAGTCAATTTGGGTCAAACCAAGGCTTGGGTTAGGTTTAAATGATGATTTGAAGAGTTTTAGTTCAACTGGTTTCAATCAATTTAGCCTAGGTTTGATTTTGGCTCATTTGGAATCAAATGGGTCAAATGGGTCAAGTTGACCAATTTGAATTGGTCAAATTGGCTTTGGTTAGGTGTTATTTCAAGTTCAATTGATCAATTAGATGGGATTGTAGGCTTTGGTTTGAGTTAATCTGGATTCAATTTAGATTTAGGCCAATTTGATCCTTTAGGCCAATTTAGTCTAAGTTGGTCAATTGGGTCCAATTGGTCAAACTATGCTTAATTATGGCTTTGTTCAAGTTCAATAATCAATTTGGAATGAACTTGGTTTGGGTTGTAATCAATTTGGTCATCAATGGATTTGACCTATTTTAGTTTATGGTCAAATTTGGGTCAATTGGGTTCAAATGGGCTTGAGTTTGGTTTGCCAATTCTTGGTCATCATTTTAACAATCATGGTGAAAGGTTTTGATGGGCTTGGTTCAACCCAATATGGGATGGATTGAAACTTGGTTCAAATAAGTCTTTTAGGTAACTTTGGGTCAAGTGAGCCTAAATGGGTCAATTGGCTTGATTTTTATTTTATTTAGGTTTAGTTGAATTTATATATGAACTCACGATTAGAATATAAATCTAACTATAATCAATTTGGGTTTCAATAGGTTTTGGTTCATTTGAGAATTTGAAGTCAAATGGGTTAGGTTAGGTTTGACTTAAGTTTATTTTTATTTGACTTGATGATTATAGATTTCATTTATATTTGGATAAGTGATTGAAGGAATGATTGATTTAAGAAAAAAATCCATTAATTTTGGCTTGATTTGGATAGGATTTGGCTAAGTCCAAGGAATTGGCTTAAAGGATTTAGATTGAGATTTAATTCAAATTTGGATTTAGTTTTTATCATCTGAATGTATATTTCATTTATATTTAGGAAGATAATTGAAGGAATAATTGATTTATTAGAAAATCAGTTGAGTTTGAAGTGACTTGAAGGCAAATTTGGCTAAGCTCATGAAGGTAGGTCCAAAAGGCTTATAAGGGAATTTGATTTAGTTTGATTCAATTTTTATCATTGGAGTGTAGATTTCATTTATATTTATGAATATGCTTGAATATATAATTGATGCATAAAAAGATCAATTAATTTTGGGTTGATTTGGGTTAATATTTGGCTAAGCTCAAGGGATTGATTCATATGGCTTAAGAAGGGTCTTGACTTGATTTGATTTAGTTTTGATCATTTGAATATATATTTTATTTATATTTAGGAAGATAATTGGTGGAATAATTGATCCATGAGAAGATCAATTGAGTTTGATTTGATTTGAATGGGATTTTGGCTAAGCTCATGAAAGTGGATCACATGGCTTATATAGGATTTGGCATGATTGTAGGTTTTGGAAAATTGGATTTGGAATTGAGTTTGGTTGTAAGTTTGATATAGGGATTGGAAGGTTGAATTGAAATTTGGGAAAATAAATTAAGTTTGAATTGATTTCAATTTGGTTAGGGCTAAATCCATGGGATTCAATTATAAGGCTTAGGAAGGATTTTGAGCTTGGATTTGAAGTTGAAATTGATTGTAAGTTTTTGGAATTTGAATTTGAATTCAAATTTGAATTTAGGGTTTGGCTTGACAAGGTGAACATGGATTGAGTTTAGGCTATAGGGTAGGTAAGTCTCCCTAAGTCTCTAAGGCCTAGCCTAACCCTATAAATAATCCTTCTAAGTCTCTAAGCTTAGGTTAAGTGTTCACTTAATCACTAGAAGTGTCTTAAGACTAAGGAGCTCTTAGTGTCTAGAAGAGTCCTATATCTATGATGAGGAGATTGAGAACAAACTCCAAAAGTGAGGTCAACACACACTAGAACAACATGATTTTCATAGTTTCTTAAATGATTGGTATTTGAATGTGTAGTCTGGATACGATAAGCTCTTAAGATAAAAATTAATTTTTCTACCTCAACTAATAGCACATAATTAAAATTTAAAAAAACTTCCAACCTCATTTTAAACCTTAGGTTATAATTAAGATAACTACAAGATTTAGTAACCCCTTAGATGTATGTTGTATGTCTAACATCATACATATCATATTAAATCACTCTCGCAAAAATGAGAGTCTCCATTTCAGCACTTTAAGGACTGCTTGACCTATGAGAAAAACCCTTTATGATCGAGTTTCACCCTCTTTCTCTTTTGATTTGGCCAATAATCAAATTTCGTCATGCATGGACATAAGAAATCCTAAAGCCTTTGTCCAAAATGTTGTGTCAAAATATTTAAAAAATTAAAAAGATTTTGCATTTAGATTAAGTCAATACTCATGCCAGTCATGATCTGGTCTCTTAGGGAGTTTAGGACTCTAGTCTCTTTCAAATTAAATAATAGCTTTAACCATCTTGCAATCACAGAAGACAAGCCTACATGGTTTTGAATCGTAGGAGGTGTTGGCGGCCACTCCAGGTGGTTGTAAGTCCAGAAGAGTCGGACGGTTTATCCTCTCTTGTGGAGGTAAATCTTAATGTCTCCCTTTCTGCTTAGATTTAGGATTTAGGTCGTGCTCTAGCTTATGCTAGAGCTCCCTATATTTAGGATATGAGGTTGCATGTTTCCTTTGGTTTAAGAGCATAAATCCTCATTGCTTAGGCATTTTCATAATCTTGTATTCATGATAAGCCCTAACAATCTAAAAAAATTTCAACTCAAATAATATAAATTCTCTCACTTTCAGAAATATAAAACCTCACCATAGGGTAGGTTGGAGTGCTCACTAGACTTCCTAATATCATGAGCACTTCCTACTTATCTTCATTTGGATTTTAAAATAAGTCTTCCAATTAAACATTCCCACTTGATTTTCCAAAAAATAACCAATTCATTGATAGCCTTAACCTTGAAATCTTTGGAGATAATAATTGACTACTTTAAGTGAGAGTTTTCTTAGGAAACCCATTTTTTATAATGTAAATAACTATGGAGGTTTGCCTCCATAGGGAACTAAAGAACCCAACTTAAAATAAATCATGCTTTACCTTTTCCATATAAAGTAGGGGGAAAATCTCTGGTATATTCGAAGACCCATCATACCTTAGGAGTCCTTATTAGGTGATTATGTCCATTATATGGTGATGCTCCTATCTTTCGAGATAGTACATCAAACCTTAATGTCATACTCGATCACTTCAATAAGTACCCCATAAGATCTGTGTGGTATCCACCTCGCGCATCCGAAATAAAACACCACAGAGACCTTTAGGATGACACCAAGCACAACCCTTCTATATCACTACATGAATCATAATTTTGGATGCTCATTGCTACATCACCTTTTAAAGAGTAACAACTTTGGGTGACTACTACTAGTCAATATCACATGAGCAACAGTTTGTCTTATCTTGTCCAATAGTCCATAGTAATAGAGGAGGAAGAAGTGCATAAGCATCTAGAGGACTAGTAGTAGCACTTATGGGATAACCACCACATGCATCAGATAACTACACTCCAAGCAGTGGGGTCATATCACATAGACAACACCATAGATGATAGTATCATATACATGTATGCTATATAATATATATTTTCTTAATTTTTTTTCGTGGATTTTTGAGACATACTATAGTTCAATTATATATATATATATATATATATATATATATATATATATATATATATATATATATATATATATATATATATATCAATCTATCTTCAATTTCAAAATTATAATTATAAAACTTTTTTTCAAACTAAAATTATTATTTTTGTAATGTTGTGCATAAAAAATATTTTTTAAAATAATGAGCAAATTCTTATATTATGTTTCTCCTTTCATTTTAAAAATATCATTTTTATTAGAAATTTAAATATAAAAATAATTAAAAATATTTTTATAGTTTAGAACTTTTGATTTTTTTTATTTAAATATGTTAATATTTACAACAATATTTTAAAAAAATTCAAATAAACAAACTTTTAATATACTAATTTTTTAATCTTAATTATATAAATTTAAAATGAAATAGATTTTCATTCCGCCAATAGAAAAAAAAAATATTAACACATTGTTGAAGTTGAATCATCGATACTGTTTTGTTAAATTAATATTTATGTGTGTCGGTTATAAAGATTTCATCTTTTTTTGTTAATGAATTTAAATTATTTCGCATAAGAATAAGAGTTGAAAACTCAACAACGAATAGTAGTGTAAGGGGAACTCCCTAAAATTGCATGCATGTGTGATTATCATGAAGTGTTGAAGGCCGATGGATGATAGACATAATATATGTCCATATTTTTAATACATATAGTTTCATGAGAGATGAGTCAAGCCAGCAGGTCCTAGGACTAGAAATGTCATTAAGCTCCCCATAAATGTTTCTGAAGTGCCTGCATTAGTAACCACCATCATTTCCAGTCTCTACTTCTACCGTGCTCATCAGCTCTAATAATCAGGATTTACAGAAGTTGATGTTGGGGTAGTTGTTTAGATGAGAGCATAATTCATGTGGTTTCAATCGATCTCACTTTTAATCAATGGAGAAAGCACATTCAATATGTGTAAAGCACATTCAATATGTGTGTTTTTAGTTGATGGTGGAGATTTTAATGCTTTGATCTACGGTAAGAAAGTATATTCTGCGTGTCTTCAATCGATAATGGAGATATCAAGCCAACAATAGGAAAGCACATTCAGTGTCTTCAATCGATGGTGGAGATATCAATGCTCAAACTTTTAATCAACGGTATGAATAGTAATTCGTGAGCCTCCAACTACCTCCAACTAATCAGTCCCCACAAATAATAGTGGGATATCCTATAATCATGAATTTGAACTTCAACCATACTACCACCCCTACCAACAAGGCTTAAGGAACTCAAGAAGTTCTAATGGTGAAAATTAGCATCATTAAAGTAATGTTCATATATGAAGATTTTCTTTTGAAATATGTTTTGGAGCTAATTATGGAACGACAATATATTTTTTTTAAAAGACTGTTCATTCTTCTATATTTACTTAGTGATAAAAGAGCTTTACAAGTGATAAAAGAGCTTTACAAGTTATTATATAACATTACCTTAGACAGTGATCTTAAACACAAGTTAACTTAATTTGTAACTTTGACCTGAAGCATATCAAAACAATAGATTAATATGTCAAGAAATAATCAATTTTGTGTCATGTTAATGATCAAATGTCGCTTGCTTTGTTCTCATTTTAAAACTACAACTATTCAAGCATCATTTAAGGTTTATTATTTATTCTAATATTCTAATTTGTGTTCAAACGAGTCAATCGCACACACCAACTGATTTCTACAGAAGCAGATCAATAGATATATCTATGTTTTAGCGACAAACGTTTAATATATAATAGATATTAGATTTATCCATTGCTTTTAGTTTTTAATCACTAAGGAGCTATTTGGGATCAAATTTATTTTGTGTTTGTAATTTTTGTTTTTATGTTTTTTTAAAATATATCTATTTAGAATATTTTTTAAGTATTTTTTTATTTTAAAAAATAAATAGTATTATTTTAAAAAGTACTCAAATAATTTTTACATATTTTCAATATTTTTAAAAATAATAATTACCACTAAATATGTTTTATTTTGAAGTAAAATATAAACAAAATAAAATAAAAATCTAGAACAAAAAAAAGAAATAAAAATAATCTCAAATAACCCCTAAGCCTTTTGTAGTAACTCAAAAGACAAGTAATATGAAAATTACTGAATAAGTTAAGATATGTCATATTTACTATTTTTCAATTAAGTATTGATTAAACTTTTGAGTTGTTAATTATGAAACTTGAAATCAACTTTTTTGGTCAAATAATTGTTTTATGTAATAGGCCTTTTTGAACTTAATTGATTTAATTAGGTCACACAAATAAATTATTTAGGTCAATTAGACTATTTTTAACCTAAACAAACTTGAAGGGATGGTTGGCTAGAACTACTTTCGTAACCTTTTAGGTTTAGGCGTTATTGACCTAATTGCGCACAAATAGCCTAATAAGGGTTCAAGGAGGTCCTGGCTTAGTTCAATGATTAGCTAGTGTCAAAATATCTATTGTTTAATAATATAAATTATATGAAAGAGATTTGACCAATTAATTAGATTAAATGGTTTAAAATCCAAATATACCTAAGAGTTTAAGGGATTTGAAGCCTATATTGATTATAGATCAAAACTAATATTGCAATCCAAATTCAAAGATTTAATTGTCAATTACAATCATAGGTTTAGGGCTAACCTAGAGTTGGCCCAGATTTACCTATAGGCATAGTATGTTGTGGGCTCCAAAATTTTGCCACCGACCTCTCGATGAAGAGAGTATGATTTAATGTCAATCCAATTTTCAGAAGGTAGATAGAATAGTAGGTAAAACACTACCCAAAGATTTCACCCTCATTTTGTGATGACTTTAGATCTGGTTCTAGGTTTCCTATAGGCACAACCACTTATAGTTAATTGCCCCTCCCAATGCTGAGAGAGAACTTGTGATTAAGGCTAGTCGTTAGATCGCTTAATGCGTAGCATATAGTAGCAGCATGCAGAGTTTTATATTTTAAATTTATGAAGTTCATCATCATCCTGTAACTTAAAGCGGATGATTGGGGGAATGATGACGTGCCCGATCAAGGTCCCATGGTTACGTCATCCCGGGCTATCGTGGTCCCTAGTCTACCTACTCAAAGGAGGTAGTCGACCTAACCTAATCGAAGGATCCTTGTCAGCAGCCATGGGTTGCGTAGTTCAAGGGAACCTTATAAACCTAGGGTGGTGTTTGTCTAAGGAGACAAGCTTAAAGTCCACTTTACCTAACAAAGGGCTTTTTGCCCTATCAGGTGCACCCTATGGCTCACATCTCAAGGGGAAGAGCCATTAAGGAGCATGAAGGCCAATCGTAATATAATGGTGTCATTTGGTAGAACAACCAGTCGAGGACTCTAGTGAATCGCATCATATATGGAGCCTCCAAGCCACAGACAGGCCACGCCCACGGTATGAGATTGATTGAGAGTGAACATTGATGTGTACTTAACTTGACATTGGCTCATTTGTGAGCTAGAGTTTTCTTAATTTGTCACCTTTAACAAATAATTGTGGAAGGTGGATGGATTGAATTTTACTTTAAGTATTTAAAGATTGAATTTTATTTAGGCATTTATAACTTGATAACATATTAGAATTTTTCTTTAAATTAATACTTGATTTAAACTATTCAAATTAAATTGATCTGAAATTGCAAATACATTTTGATGATGATATCCCCTCTGGTTGAAATCTCTATTCAACACAGTCATCATCAGGTTAGATTTTAATGTATATATATTGTTATTGTCACGTTTTAGATTTTACGTCGCCATCTCACATACGTATGTATGTATAATTACGTTCATTTTAAGTTCATATATAAGGTAATTAAGTAATGTGTGTGTGTGTGTGTGTATATATATATATATATATAGACATTGTTATTGGCACATTTTAGATTTCAAGTCGCCACCTCACATGCGTATATGATTGTGTGTTTAGACTTTGTGTATCAGCCTATGCAATGCGAATCTCCATTTTAGATATTTCCATTTTTCCGAATATGCCTTGAGCAATTTATTTTGCAAATTGATGGTATTTATAAAATGTTGATAGTCATCGAAGTGAACTTAATTCCTGCGATAATTAAGATGAAAATGACCTCACATGTAGTTGTTGTCTCCGTCGATTTTACATTATCTCATTTTAACATGAATGTCTAAGTCAACATATGTCTTTTTCCTGCATCTAAAATTTAAATATGATGGTGTATTTCAATAAACATTATGACATCTTTACAAGCTCAAAATAAGTTTGAACCGGAGGAACATGTTGATCTTATTTTAAATTTTTGTATGACTATCAAGGCTTACTCATCTAAAATGCTTTTGAAAATTTTCACCCATACCTTGTTTAAGTAGTGCTTTAAAAAATTCTAGCATTTATAGATTACCTTTTTTTAGGCAATGAATATTATAGAATATATACAGTTACATAGGCCATAAATATTTTATCTTTCAAAATTTATCATTCATGCCATATTATTTAATAGCTTACTTTCTTACAACTTCAAACTAAGATGAAGAATAAAAAGTTAAATGCAATTTATTTTAAATAAAATTAAATTAACTATATTAAAATATTATATAAAGTGTTTTCTTCTCCTATTTTTAAATATCATTTATCTCTTTTATGAAAGATTGGCTAAGCTACTTCTGTTGTAAGAATAAGTAGACAAATGAAAATGGTGATCTCAATTGTCTTTCTTGGAACTTCCAATATTTTAAGATTGTTGTCCGCAAACAGAGTGACTATCAGGTCATGACATGCTCAAATGTAGACGTAAGTTTGAATCCTACATGCTGTTTATTTTTATTTATTTATTTTGAACAAAATGATCCAAACACTAAAAAATTTCAAACATGAGTCAATTTCAAATAAAAGAATTTTCAAATGAGCGAATATGAATAAACAACCAGCTCGCTCAAGCTCTGCTCATTTACACCTCTATTTAGCGTTGATGTGTGGTCCTCAACTATCTCAAATGGTCACTTGTTGGCCTACATATTATACATAGCCTTAGTATGGTACGTGAGACCTATATTCATACAATTTAAAATAAAAATAGGGCTCATAAAAGAAATGAGAAAAGAAGAAAAATATTTTTTTCCACACAATTATAATAAATCAACTCCACTACTTCCATGATAAGGTGAGAGAGATCTCTTCACAAAAATGGAACTCTTCTTCATCATTGATGACTCACCACCTAATAATCTTAAAAACTTAGTGAATTTTAGGTTTAAATTATATATTTATGGTTAATTAATGTTAATTTATGATTGTTTCTAATTTTTTTGATATTTTTGACAAGTGATTCTCATATGAATTAAAAAGGAAGAAATTAGAAATTTCAAGAACATTGCTAGCATTATGCAAAGCAACGCCACAACACTTTAATTGAAGAAAATTTGATGCTAAGATAGAGAATACACTGCCTAAGCACTAGATGTTGAGCAGCGAACCACTATATTTTCAGAGATTTGTAGCTTAAGAGAGTAACCATATTGCCTTCGCATTGCAAGGAGTAGCACTGCGATACTTGAAGGATCCCAATGAAGCCTAAATAATGTCTAAAGATAGTGACCAAAACACCTTGGTATTGAAGGACAACCTCAAAACACCAAAAATCTTCAAATTTCAGCATAAAATAGTAAGCAAAGCACCTAGGCGGTGAAATATCAACACTGCACCGCCAGAACAACTATTATTTAAGCAAAAAAGATAGAGACCCTAGTTCTTAGGTGCTATATATTAGGTGTCACGATGCTATGATTTTATAGATACAAATAAAAGGATTTTCAAATAAGCAAATATGAATAAACAACCAGCTCGCTCAAGCTCCACTCATTTACATCCCTATTTAGCGTTGATGTGTGGTCCTCAACTATCTCAATTTATCACTTATTGGCCTACATATTATACATAGCCTTAGTATGGTATGTGAGACTTATATTCATACAATTTAAAATAAAAATAAAGCTCATAAATGAAATGAGAAAAGAAGAAAAATGTTTTTTTCCATATTATTATAATGAATCAACTCCACTACTTCCATGAGAAGGTGAGAGAGATCTCTTCACAAAAATGGTACTCCTCTCCATCATTGTTGACTCACCAGCTCATAAGATCAAAAACTTAGTGAATTTTGTGTTTTAAATTATATATTTATGGTTAATTAATATTAATTTTTGATTATTTCTAATTTTTTTAGAAATTTCAAGAACATGGCTAGCACTATGCAAAGCAATGCCACAACACTTTAATTGAAAAAAAAAATTGATGTTATGATAGAGAATATACTACCTAAGCGCTAGATGATGAGTAGTGAACCACTATATTTTAGAGATTTGTAGCTTAAGAGAGTAACCAAAATACCTTGGCATTGCAAGGAGTAGCACTACGATACTTGAAGGAGCCCAATGAAGCCTAAAAAATGTCTAAAAATAGTGACCAAAACACCTTGGTATTGAAGGACAACTTCACAACACCAAAAATCTTCAAATTTCAGCATAAAATAGTAAGCAGAGCACTTAGGCGGTGAAATATCAACATTGCACCACTAGAACAACTATTATTTAAGCAAAAAGATAGATACCCTAGTGCTTAAGTGCTATATATTAGGTGTCACGATGCTATGATTTGATAGATACAATTTAAGCAATTTTAATCATTGGTACTAAGAGTTTCAAGACTAGTTTTTTGGAGTTATTAGTGATGAAGTGGGTGCAATTGATAAGAGAATTCAATAACTATAAATAGGTCTTGAATTTCATTGAGAAAGGATTTTGGAAAGTGTGTGTGATCTAATATATGTGATAGAATCACTTAGAGAGCGAGACTTTAAGTGAATGTGTTTGTGTGCAATAAGTGTTTAATCTTTATTGTTAACAATGAAGTTTGGAGAAAGAGTAGATCTGAAAGAGGAAAATTCAAGCTAGGAGACAAGGGATACTATTAAGAATAACTTAGAAGACTATTACTCAGCTCTATCTTTCCTTACTTTTGTTTGTCTCAAATGTTCTTCTATATTGATGACATGATAATGTTCTCTCTTTCTTATATTAGTAACTAAGTTTGTAATACTTTAAATTTCTTGAACCTTATATTATTTTGTATGATAATGTATTCTGAAGTTTAAAATAAAAGATTTATTATGTGAATAATTATGTTATTTTGCTTTTCTTCATGCTTAATTTAGTTGTGATTTAGCTAATTACAAACTTGACACATAGTGTGATATAGAGATATTAGAAGTCTTAGTAGAATAATTTAAAAAAAATAATCAGATCTTTTAAATATTCATAAGCATATGATATTGAGGATTTGCAATCACATAAATAGATGAAAATAATACAATCACTTATTTTAGTTAGCGTATATGTAAGCATATAATTAAGTAATTATAGTGATTAGATATTTTTGATCTAGGTATAGATGGAATGATAATATTGCTCATGATTAACAACTATCTATAATAACTCCACAATTATAAATTTCATAGAAACAGTCAAGGAGCCATAAATTCATAATATGTTTTCTAAAATTAATTAAAAATATTATTTTCAAAAATAGTTTTTATAATTTTTAACAATTTTAACTTTTCTACATTTTCACTTGGCTAGATAAAAAATTAGGATAGCATAATATTAGTACTTAATAGAAATTTATAAAAGAATATTGTGGAAGTAATACTCAACTCATTATTGTATTACTTGAATGACACATTTACTTGCGTACATCATTTATCTCAGTTAAGTTTTGGTTTTCATCTTGACCTTATATCCATCCTCTCTTATCTCAATCACCACAACGTCATCATCCCAATCTCTTCTCTCCTCTGATACTGCCCTATGTTATTTCAAATTTGGAACTGCCATAATGTCATCCACAAGCTCACCCTCACTTCATTTCTCTCTATAATCAGATACTCCACAAGCTCGACAACCTTGACAAGATGGAATGGATAGTTTGAATGTGATCCTACCCACATTTCTATGTAGCTATTGTGGAAGGTATGGCTTCACTTTGGAAGAAGATGGGGGCTATTGGCATCATTGAACTCAACAAGGAAAGCACCATCACTATAGTTATTGACAATTGGACCATCAATGTGGCACTAATGGCAGATGGTGTGTTGATTCAGGAGGAAGGCATCGAGGTTGGTAGAAGGATGGGGGAGCTAGGTGGAGGGGGTAGTGGAGTTGAGAGAGTTGGGAGAGTGATGACAATGGTTAGTTCAATATTTGATAGCAACAAGATATCCATTGACGTTGAAGAAGCTCTAGGTGATTATGACAATGAGGAGAGAGGAAAGTGTGAAATTGGAGTGGGAGGGGGAGGGAGAAGAGTGAAGTGGAAAAAGCACCACTAGAGGTTGTATATGCTGTGCAAACTGAGGGGAAATCATTGCCTATGTTATAAGGAGGCTAAGATTACGTGTTACTCGTAGAGGGGTGAATAAGAAACTAAGGATGAAGAGGAGAGTGGGAGAGGAGGAAAGAGACTATGAGAGAGAATTAGGAGGCCAAGCATTTTATTTAAAAAATTAATGAAAAATGGACAAACTAGTAGGTGTGGTCAAGGTAGAGAGAGAAAGAAAAATAGGGTGAGAGAGAGAGAGAGGAAATGAGTGAGAGAGAGACAAAGAGAAAAGAAGAAGCATTGTGGGCCAATAGAATTGAAAATTTGGTGAGGGACTAAAAGCAACAACTAAGTTCAAAAGGGTAAAGTTGGTTAGAGAATTGTGGAAGGAACTTTGCAATGGAAGAATATATGTATGTTTGATGAACTTAAAGTTTGTATGGACGTAGAATAGAAAAGATCATTTTTTACTTTAAAGCAATGTTTATATAAGACATAATTCATGAGAACTCCAAGTTTACATTTTAGGTCATTGGAAACTTGTTCTACTTATTTATTTAATAAGAAAGTTGAATGAGTTCTTAAGCAATAAATTGAAATTCATATTTCTATAATCACCATCTAAAATTTAGACCTCAGAAGTTCCCAATAACCTAAGATGTAAACTTGGAATTCTCATTAACTAAGTCTTATCTAAACTTTGTCAAGTCAAAAACACTCTTTTCCATTCTATATTCTCAGACACAAACTTTTAGCTCATCAACAAACATATATTCTTCCATGCCACCAAAGTTCCTTCCTCAATTCTCCAATCAATCTTACCCTCTTGAACTTAGTCATTACTTTCGATCTCCCACAAAAATTTTGCTTCTCTTGGCCCATAAAGCCTCTCTCTCTCTCTCTCTCTCTCTCTCTCTCTCTCTCTCTCTCTATCTATCTATCTATCTATCTATCTATCTATCTATCTCTCTATCTATCTCTTCCCCTTCTATCTCCTTCCCTCTCTATATTGACCACACTTACTAATTTGTTCATTTATCTTAGATCACTACATTAATTACATAATTAAACCACATGTCCTCTAAATTCTCTCTCATTATCTCCTTCTTTTATCCCCCTCTCCTCTTCATCTTCTCCTTCCTACTCAACCATCTATTGGTAGCCTACAAGCTTGGCCTCCCTATAATGCAAGTAGAGGCTGCTCTTTTGACTTATGTACGTATACTACCCCTAATGGTGCTTTTTTACTTTCCTCCTCCCTTACCCCTCCCAAGTCCAATATCCCCACTCCTCAACGCCATCTTCGTAGTCGTCACCATAGCCTTTTTCTTTGTCACCAAATATATCTCATTGCGCTCAAATATTGCAATAATCACCACCACTACTTTCCCACTTCCTTTATCTCCACTACCCCCCTCCACCTGGCTCCGCCCACATTCCACTTGCCTTGATGCATCCCTCATCAATAAATTCACCATTTACCATTATCATCATGGTGATGATCCCATAGTCCATAGTGACAACGATTGATTTGTTTGCATCGATGAGTTTTATAATGGTGAAGGCCTCTGTCTTCTCCCAAAGTGTAGCCATGCCTTCTATAAGAGTTGCATAGACATGTGGCTATGCTCACATTCAAACTATCCAATCTGTCATACTAGGGTTATTTGGCTAATAGAGCATCAGATTGAGGAGAGAAAGGAAGAGGTGGTAGTTCAAGATGATGGTAGATGATGATGATGTGGTGATTGAGATAAGAGAGAAAGGATATGAGGTTATGATGGTGGGTGAGTCATCGATGGGAAGTAGTTTTATTTTTGTGAAGAAATCTCTCTCACCTTCTCGTGGAAATAGTGGAGTTGATTCAATGTGAATGTATGAAAAAAAAATATTCTTTTTTGTTTGTTTTATGAGCCTTATTTTAAATTTTTTATTTCATTTGGTAAAAATACATAGGCCTCACATACCATGCTACGACCAAGCCAATATGCGATCATTTGAGATAGTTGAATGGCTCACATCAAAGCTGATTTAGGAGTGTAAATGAGGCAAGCTTGAGTGGACTCATTGTTATTTGTGTTCAGCTCATTTAAAAATTCATTTACTCAAAATCGACTCATGTTTAAAATTGTTCAAAAATCTATTTTCATGTTTGGGTCACTTTGTTAGTAATGAACTCATTTGGCTCGTTAGCTTAAATTGACTCAAATTCAGACAATTTTGAAAATTAATGACATACAGGATTCAAATATGTGCCTATATGGGAGCATGTCATTATCTGATAACTACTTTTTCATGTTTATAGAATAAGGGTTATCAAAAAAGCTCATTGTTCGCGAACAACTCATGTTCAACTTAATAAGTAGCTCGAGTTCCATAGGTTTGTTAAGTGAGTTGAACACAAATAAATATTTTAAGAAAAATTAATAACTATTCATTCTATCAACTTTTTAGCTCTCTCTCTCTCTCTCTCTCTCTCTCTCTCTCTCTATATATATATATATATATATATATATATGAAGTTACTACACTGTGGTAAATTGATAGAGTGGTATCGGGAATTGCATGGGTGCAAGTTTGAATTCTGCTAGTAGAATAATTTTATAATATATGTATATACTATTATTTATATTTTAAATTATTACACAAATGTGTACATTGAGAGTGCTTAACATGCCTTATATGGCATGCTCTGGCATAGGCACATGTTCAAATTTTATCTGTTGTTTATTTTCAAAATTTAATGAATTAGAGATAATGAGTTTAATATGGAAAAAGATCTAAATACGAACAATAAATTTTTGAACAATTTTAAACATTAGCCAATTTTGAACAAATAAAATTTTAGATATGTCAAATACGAACAAACAGTCAACTTTCTTAAACTTGGTTCATTTACACCCCTACTTGGAAGTGGGGCCTTGGACAAGTGAATATTATGGTATTGAAGAATATCTACTATTTATGCGTGATAGGTCTCCGAACTTCATATTAGCATAGTTTAATTGCATAAATTTGTATTTTTTTTTTTAGTATTTGATTTGTAGATTTTCCATGATATTTAATTTTTTTATTAGAGAGAATTTCATGATATTTAATTTTTTGATGTTCACCAAGCCTTGATAGATTGGGGATTCTAAGACCTATGAGTATTGTGTGAAAAAAAAAAAAAGCAATGTGCACTATTTGTATATAGAATAAAATATTAGGGGTTTATAATTTTGTTAAAATATTGTGTGAATTTTATGTGCAAAATATATAAGAATAATTATGTATAAAACAAAATATACATGAAAGATGTTGGAATAAAATGAAAAGACTAAAATTGTGTGAGTTTTATGATGAGCGAAAATTTTCCTTATTATTTTTCACGTAAATAACATGCATAATTGTTTAACAAAACTATAAACCCCACATATTTCATGTGTGCCCGCAATCTTATAAAACATCACATAAGAGTTTTATTTATGAACATTGCACAAGTTATTGAACTTTCAATCTATTAAGTAACATGAACACTACTATCTATAATTAGCAATGGCTACAAAGCCTTCTAAATATGTGGACAATAAAAATCACTAAGTTTCCAATCCTGTTCTTTTATGCAAATGGACAATCTTGGCAATGCTAAAAATTCAAATGTACTAAAAAATATATAAATATATGTAATTAAACCAAGTCAACTCTTACAAAATTAAAAGTTTTATGAGGAATTGGTATGTCATTAAAAAAATCTATTAGAAGCATATATCTCATTATAATATTTGAATTAGAAAGTGCAAAACTTAAATTTTAGATTATCTAAACTTTGATTTTCGCAAACTTATAGTTAAATTGAATGTCTCAATAAGGTGAATTCAATAATATCAAAATTGGTCACATGGAAGTCCAAATGAGCGTAAATCAAATACTTGAAGTGTGATTTAGAATTTTATAATATTACTTAAAAAATTCAAATACGTTTAAAATCTTATATTCTTATAATTAAATTGAGTGTCTCAATGAAAGAAATTTAAGTAGTCATGATCATTCAATTTTGAATTCATTGGACATTAGACACTTATAAATTTAACGAATGATTTATGAGAAAGGACTTATCATGGGTGTCCAACAATGTATCTTTGGGCTTTGGCTGAAATGATCAAAATTTTTATTTCAAAAAATATAAATAGACTCTTATTCTATATTTAATGAGTTAGACTTGAAATTAAAGAGAGTTAGAAGATATAAAAAGCTTTGGAGCATTTCTAAATGACCAACATAGATGATTAGTGTTAGCAACTATTATTATTTGATTATCATTATTTGATTATTATTATAATCATCATTATTTGATTATTATTATAATCATCATTATTTGATTGTCATTACTTGGTTGTTAACACAACCATTATCTCTAGCAAGTCGTCACTTGACTATCATTACCTGACTATTATCTCTTAACTAATGTCCACAATATATTTAATCTTCATTGTTGGATCTATAGATAATTGGTACATTGTAACACCATATTCTCAACTTAAGAGAAAGAGAAATTCTCTGTAATCTTAATCAACAATAATAACAACAATAACAACAACAATAACAACAACAACAACAACAAGCCTTTTTCCCACTAAGTGGGGTCGGCTAGATGAATCCTTCATCTCCATTTTGCCCTATTATGTGTCAAATTTTCATTTAATTCAAGTATACTAAGGTCATTTTTTATACATCTTAACAAAGTCTTTTTAGGTCTGCCTCTACCTTTCTTAACATAAGCCAAATCTAATGCATCTACTCTCCTAACCGGGTCATCCGACGACCGATGTTTTATGTGGCCGAACCATCTAAGGTGACTCTCTCTAATCTTATCACGCCAGCTACTCCAACTTTTTCTCGAACATACTCATTTCATATTTTATCTCTAAGAGTAAAGCCACTCATCCATCTGAGTATCCTCATTCTGCAACACTTAACTTAGTCTTATGCTTCTCTTTTATTGGCCAACATTCTACACCATAAATCATTGCAGGTCTTACCACCATCTTATAAAATTTTCCCTTAAGTTTAAGCGGTACTTTTCTATCACATAATAGACCAGATGCATTTTTCTACTTCAACCATTGTGGGCTCCGAAAATTTGCCACCGACCTCTCGACAATTTTTTTTTGTGAATTGAAGAGAGTGATTTGAAAGTGTTGGTGTAATTTTCACAATGCAGATGAAATAGTAGATAAGACACTACCCAGAGATTTCACCCTCATTTTGCAAGGAATTTAGATATAGTTCCAGGTTTCCTATAGGCACAAGCCCCTATAGTTAATTACCCCTCCTAATAAGTGGGAGAGAACTTTCGATTAAGGCTAGTTGTTAGATCGCTTAATGTGTAGCATATAGTAGCAGCATATGGAGTTTCAAAATTTAGATTATGAAATTTATCATTTCAGCTTAAACCGGATGGTTGGGGAATGATGGCGTGCATCTAGATCCTGGTTACGTCATCCAGTCCGGTCTAGTCTACTTAGTCAGAGGAGGTAGTTGACCCAACCTCATAGAAGGATCGTCATCAACAACACATGGGTTACATCGTCTAAGAAATCCTTGTAGACCTGGGGTGGTGTTTGTCTAAGGAGACATGCATAAGTGTACCTTAGCTGACAGAGGGTTATTTGCCCTATCAAGTATACCCTATGATTCACATCTCAAAGGACAGAGCCATTGGGGAGTATATGGGCTAAGGTTATGATCGTAATATAATTAAACCGGGCCAAAACCACGTCGAGAGGACTGGTAATATGCTTCATCTGGGAGCCAGTGCCACGCGGTGAGGACACGGGCCACATCCTTACTGGCAAGAGAATGATTGATAGTGAACATAGCATAACACTTGATTTGACATTGGCTCCTTTGTGAGCTAGAGTTTTTTAATTTGCCACCCCCAACAAACAGTTATGGAAGGTGGATAGACTGAGTTTTGATTTAAGTTTTAATGATAGAATTCCATTTAAGTAGTTTCAGATTGTTACTTAATTTAATTTAGAAAATTGATTAATTAGAATATATTTAAGAGCTTTAGATCCTATCAACTCTATTTAGCAGCTAACGGAGGATTAGATCTACTGTCACTTGACATAATCAGTTTTTCAAATATTTCACTGATTTTAGACTCTTATTATAAGTTTTTAGGTTTTGTTAACCCGGACCCAGTCCTAAGACTAAACCGGGAAATAACCCACGCAGCATTCTCAGACACTTGAATTTAAGCATTCAACGTAGTGTCGGGGTCCATGCGAGTGTATTTAAGAATTTAGATAGCTTTTTATTTCTGAGTTATGAGATTGATTTCAGATTTTTTGTTTAATTTGATTTGAAAAATTGATTAATTTGAATATGTTTAAGAGCTTTAGATCCAACTCGCTTGCTAATAGAGGATTAGATCTCGTCACTCGAATCAGTTCTGATATTTCACTGATTTGAAACTCTTATTGTAGATTTTTTTAGGTTTTGTTAACCTAGACCCAGTCCTAAGACTAAATCGGGAAGTAACACACGCAACATCCTCAGACACTTGAATTTAAGCATTCAGCGTAGTGTCGGGGCCCATGCATGTGTATTTGAGAATTTAGGTAGTTTTGTGTTTAAATTATGAGATTGATTTCAGATATTTCATTTAATTTCAACTTTAGCCTACACAATATTTTTAGACATTAAAATTTGCACTTGAAATCTCTATGTCCAAGTACGTGTAGGTGTTTATAGCTTAGCTAATTTCATCTAATTAATGAAATCATTGATTTTGAAAATCATAATTAGAATAAAATTTCTTAATTTTTGATCAAATGAAGCCCTATGATTTCTGTAAATTTTGATTTAGTATCTCCTTCTGTCTTCTTGTACAAAGAGCTACAGATCCGGTTGCGAAGATGATATTTTGATTTAGATTCTAGTTTAAAACACTACTGGCACTTAGTTTAC
Organism: Cymbidium sinense; assembly: GCA_021442155.1. Taxonomy (NCBI): domain Eukaryota; kingdom Viridiplantae; phylum Streptophyta; class Magnoliopsida; order Asparagales; family Orchidaceae; genus Cymbidium; species Cymbidium sinense. The sequence goes on along the minus strand of CM038223.1, from coordinate 27,028,972 downwards.
TTGTTGAGTTTTTGTAATTTTCCCAACTAGATTATGCTCAATTTACATCAATTTTGATAAGTTATGCCGATTTCAGTATTTATTGCTTTAGCCATACTCATGGTTATTAGCTAGCATAGTAATCACCTCCATATTCGTGTGAGAATTATTAAACTCAATTTGGATTTCATCCTTAGATTTTGAGTTTATTTCAAGTTTGTTATGAGTTTGGTATTAGTCTCCCCCAAATTCTAATTAGAGCTTGTTTAATTTTAAGAAATTTACAAGAAAAGAGAACTCACTTTATCGCTTTAATTTAAGCCGTAAATAATTATAATTAAAGTTTGTGAGTTTAATATTAGCCTCCCCAAAATTTTTGAGTTCAATATTAGCCTCCCCAAAATTTATTAGTTCAATATTAGCTTGCCCCAAATTTCACTTAAATTTTAAATGAATGTTCTATTCTTTCCCAAATTTTTCTTTAAAGGCTCCCCCTTTTTCTTGTTTGACGCTTTTAGTTTAAAATTAGCTGTAGGTTTCCTTACTTAGAATTCTTAAGTCAGTTCATTTCACTCTCCCCTTTTTTCTAAGTCAAAAGATTTGACACAATTTCGGTAGCCTCCCGACGTCATCCACATGTAGGGGCTACATCGAGTGTTTTGGCTTACTCGGTATGCTCTGTTGAGCCTAACGAGTGGTGTCTTGCGACACTACAGCCAATTTTCATCTCGTCGCACCTTATTGAGCACGACGAGGTCTTCAAACCTGAAAAAGACATACAATGCAATATATATTCCTCCCCCTTTTTTTTAAGTTTGGAAATCAGACAAAATTTTGGCAGCATTTTATCTAGGGGGAGCGATATCTAACAAGTGGTGGCTTACTCGATACACCCTGTTAAGCATAGCGAACAGTATCTTGCGACACCACAGTCTATTTTTCATTTCCTCGTGCCCTGTTGAGCATAACGAGGTCTTCAAACTTGTAAAGAAACATAAGCATATATATATTCACATTCACAAATCTCACATGTTCTGATGCATTTTTTGGCACGCTACAAGGCTAGGCAGAGGAATGGGGTTAGGTATGCAATTGGGAATATAAGGCAAGGAGTGCAATGCTAGAAATCGAAAGAAGAATTCGCTTATTGACGATATTCTTCCCGGTTCAGGGAGGAGCAAAAATGGGACTACTAAAATGAGGGAAGCGACGCCAGAAATAGAAGGAAGAATTAGCCTGTTGACGATATTCTTCCTCGATTTGTGGCGTAGTGAAAACGGGATGGCTAAAGCGAGGAGTGCGGTGCCGAAAATTGAAAGAAGAATTCCTTGTCGATATTCTTCCGATTTCGGATAACAAAATGGGACTAAAGCGAGGGTGCTAGAAATCGAAAATTCGTCACTTGATGATATTCTTCCCGATTGTATCCGTGAAAATGAAGGCTAAAGCGAGAACGTCATCGAGCGAAGAATTCCTATTAATGATATTCTTCGTTCAGTGAAGCAGGGCAAGCGAGGTGTGAATCGATAGAAGAATTCACCTTGATGATATTCTTCTCGACCGACAACGACAAAATTTGGATGGGTTGTGGGCTTGCGGGAAAGATTGCGCATAACAGGTCAGGTTTGTGGGCTAGATTACACAGAAATGGCCAGGTTTGCAGGCTGGATGGTACAGAACAGGCCAGAATAGTGGGCTGGTGGGCTATGCAATTTTGTGGGCTGGAGGAAGGAGCTGCGGGCCTTAGGCTGGAGGGAAGGAGGCTTCGGCTGGTAGGTTGGCTGGCAGGCTAATTTTTGGGCTGGTTGCGGGAGCAAGATTCGTCGGCTGTGGGTAACGGAACAACGACGGGATCGGGCGTGGAACTAGCATGCGCTAGCAGGCTAGTTGCGGGATCAGGATTGGTCGGTGTGGCATGCTGGTTTGGATCGTGAAATGACGGTGGATTGCAGAACGCCGGCGACAGGACGACAATGGCGACGGGATCTGCCGACGCGGGCTTGGCAGGTCGCGCGGGTGCGGCGGGTCGATTTATTGCGGGACGGAAGCATGTGCGAGCCGGCGGCAAAGTAGCGAAAGTGGGATGGCGGGTCGGCGGGCCCGTGGAGTGGGCTTGTGTCGGCGGGCGGCGGGTCACGCGGGATGCACGGGACGGAGGCGAGAGGCGGAGCGGACCTCATGTTTTTGCAGTTCGGGTCGCGAGCTATGGAAGACGGGGCACAGCGGGCTTGTTGTGGTCGCGGGTCGGGATGGCGGGTACGTGTACAGGTCTGGGGGGCACACGGAGGTGGCCGTAGAAGACGTGGCGGGCCGGGTACGGGCAGCGACAGCGGGCTGGGTGTGGGTGGCGATAGTGGGCCGTGTAGTGAATTGATTTTGTGATGTGCGCAGGATGTCGTTGGCGATGGGGGAATGCGCGGAACAGAGGAAACCGAAGCGGGGAGAATTTTACTTGCATTTTTCTTTTCGTTTCCGAGGAGAAAGGGCTGCAGAAGAGAGAAGAGTGGCAGAGAATATGGGAGGGAATGCAGAATGGGGGGAGTGGTTGCTTTTCAATTTTTTTTCTTTTTATTTTTTATTTTTTTGGCAGTTTTTCAGAAAACTAAAAATAGGGTGGAACGGTTGGACATGTGGGGTAATTTAGTAATTTTTAAATAAATTTAAATTTATTAAAGGGTTTTAATTTGGATTTCATGCCAGTAAATGTACATAGTCAATATATTTATCGATTTAAGATAATTCTAATATTACGAAACCGTCGTTATTTGATCGGATCGTTTGGTTGGTCAAACATTGAATCATTTATTTCAAAATGCGGCGTCGCCGCTTTTGATCTTCGATTTTTGTGATCATCCAAATTGAGTGCAATTTCTTGAATAGATTTTGGCGTTTCAAAGCCAATACATGATCAATTTCGAGCAGGTCGTTTGATCTTCGATCTCGATCTCGATATGCATTACAGCATTGACTCGACGCCGGTTGCTCATCAAGTCGGGAAATATTTATATCATAACCAATTTTAACATTCTGAATGTGATGGGGAAGTCCGTTTATTGATCGGAGGTCATCTGAGTTGATTTCAGTGATGTCATGTGCATTTCAGCCTCAATTTGTGTGTTGTCACTTCAAATCATTCGACATTTTCATAGACTCGCCCAAATTGAGTACGAATAGTCTCATTTGATAGTTTTTGATGTTTTGAAGCTAACTACATAATCAATTTCATGAACGAAAGTCATTCGAACATCGTCACAGTTTCTCTACTTAGATATGTATATCGACACATTAATAGCTCGAGCGCTTAATCGATTGATCGTTAAATTTTTCAATATTTATATTCTAATCGATTTTGAAGTTTTGAATGCAACGGCAAAGTCTGTTCATCGATCGGAGGTTATTTTGATCATTTTGGTGGCGTCAGGTATTTTGAGCCACAATTTGTGTCTTATCGCTCGTGGTCAGTTGAATTATAGTGAGATTTGATTTATGACACAAATAGAGGTCAACAAATGCCAACAAATGTGATTCATGCATGGAGCTGGAAGCAATGGTTGTTAAAATTGTCATTAAAATATCTTGCTTATTCGGACATGTAAATGTAAAATTGACCAATTTGTCGACTTCCATTAATAAGAGCTCTTACAATCTATCTGATGGCATTCGAAGATCTCTTTCTTTTATGTCATGCGGATTTGAGCCTCCTCAGACCACGGCTTCATGCTTGGTTGGATTTGATGGAGGAATTATTGTTTTTTATTGAAGGACTCCAGGAATTGGTTTAACCGTGATCATTTGAAATTCTTACTTCCACAACTTTGAGCTTACGGACTTGATAAAGATTGACTTTTGTCCATATTGACTTGTCGAGGTGTATGTATGCCATGAACGTGCTTTACTTTGATGGGTTAGTTGAAGGAATGTCTGAGATGACCCGACTTATATAGGGTCAATATTGAGTTATTAGTCTAACAACGTGTGCTTTAACAGACTGAATAACTACAAAATTCCTTTTGTTCAGTTGTTAGCTTTGTTTGATCTATAGAATTACTTTCTTGGTCCTATGCTTTCTGCTTTGACGGACTTGATGAGGAGATTGGCTTTGATCATGCTTTGAGCTTGATCAGATCATTTGATAATAGATTGAAATATCACCTTGCAGGTAATATGAAGATTGACTTGAGGCAGCCTTGAATTAAGCATTTCCTCATATTATCTTGATCTATCAATCAAGTAAAGAGATCTCCTAGATCCTGATTGCTTGTAATCACTAAGCTGGATCTAGTTTGAGATTAAACAGTTATCATCATTGGACTGACGAGCAAGGGCTCTTTCACTGTAGTCTTTTCTTACTGCTTGTTGAGTGAGGAGAGCGTCAGCAACTCTGTCATATTTGGGCTTGTTGAGTTCAACCTTTAGAACCTTCTCGAGTCTACGACTTAAGCTGCAGTGGGTTACTAGTTTTCTCATCCCACTGACGAATGGTGGCTTTTTCACTGCGACCTTTTCTTGAACTTGTTGAGTGAAGAGAGCGTCAGCAAGTCAGCCATTTGTGGGCTTGTTGAGTTTGACCTTTAGAACCCATCTGTGTCCTAGACTTTAGGATATAGAGGTTGATGTTTCTCCAACCTAATTGATTGAAGCTTCTGAAATCGAAAGTTCTTCTGACTTGATCTCCAAAATTTTGTAAATCTGGAAGATAAATTTCTTGACATTTAGGGTTGTCTTTTCATGCGTAGAAATAGGTTCTTTTTGTTCCTGCAAGAACATGCAACTTAACAGTGATAATTATAGATATATTCAGGGATTTCAGTATAAAGCTCGATGTCCACCTGAATTAGAATATATTTGAAGATCTCATTTTATGGCATGAAGTCAACTCAAATAAACTTAATATAAACTAAAAAAATGTCCCCTATCTTGTAGGGGGAATTTTAAAGTACATTTAAGAGAAATTTCAAGATGAAAATATACAAATACATCCATATTTGAATTGATGTACTCTAAAGGAAATTTTAACATATAATATTGATTTCATCTATATATAAGAATCTAAAAATGCCCCCTATGTAATAGAGAAATTTTCACGAAAAGTTCTTCATGTGGAGTATGTTTATTTAGGGATCTTGACATAAAACACGATACCAACCTAAATAGATATACTAAAAAAAATACCCCCTGTCTTGCAGGGGGATTTCTATTATACCTCAAGAATGTGGTCATTAGGTATAGTACTTTTTCAAGTATCGACCATTAATTGGCGGCATTGGTCTTTCACCCTTTAGGTCGATGAGTTGGTATGCCCCTCTTTGGTATACTTTTTCAATGACAAAAAGGTCTTCCTAGTTAAGCTCAAATTTGCCACCAAATTCTCAATTGAGGATAATTGGTCTTCTTAGCACCAGGACCAATTCTCCTTTTTGGAATGTTCGAGGCCTCACCATATGGTCAAAAGCCCTGGAAATCTTTGCTTGATAGACTTTTAGATTTTGATGAGCTTGTAATCTAACTTCATCAAGCGCGTCAAGTTCCTCCATTCTCAGACGAGCATTTTAATTTTCAATTAGATTGTATTAGATGGCTACTCGAAGGGACGACAACTCAACTTTAAGCGAAAGAACTGCTTCAGTTCCAATTATCAATGAATAAGAAGTGGCTTTAGTCGACATCTTGTAGGTAGTTCGATACGCCCATAGAGCCTCTACTAGCTTGGTATGTCATTCTCTTTTATTTTTAGTGAGAATCTTCTTGAGCAGCTTGACTAATATCATGTTGAAGGCCTTCGCCAAACCATTTTCTCTTAGATTATATATTGAAGAGTATCGCCAATCAATTTTGTGTCGATCGACGAATCTATAAATCTTTGCACTTTTAAAGGCTGTGCCATTGTCAGAAATTATTTGGCATGACACTCCAAATCTATAGACCATATTATGCGTAAAGAAGTTAATCACTCGATTGGTAGTAATTTCTTTAAATGGGGTAGCTTTAGCAGAGAAATGTCAATGTTTGCGATGTCCGGTGGCGATGGTGGATCAATTGGACCAATTACATCTCTGCCCCAACATTTGAATGACCAGGATGCTATTGTTAGGTGTAATAGATTTGGTGGTCGATGGATGAGATTCTCATGTACTTGACACTCATGACATTTTTTAGCGTGATTAATACAGTCTCTCATCATAGATGGCCAATAATAACCCATCCATTTTATCTTTACAGCCATCTTGGGACCTCACTAATGTGCACCACAAAGTCCTACATGAACTTCAACCATCACTTTGCTAGCTTCATCTACATCTAGGCATCATAACCACATTTGTTCAAAGGATCTACAATATAAAGTGTTGACGAAAGCATAGCGTAGCATTCTCTTTTTGATTTGAGCTTCCAGTGATTTATTACTTGATAATTTGCCTTCTTTAAAGTAGTCGATGAAGGCTTGCCTCCAATCACCTAACTCTTCTACAACAAAGGCTTCACACTATTTTTCTGAGGTAATGTCATTCTTAGCTCTTCTTGGTATAACTTCTTATTGATTTTGGGGAGTATGAGGAGCAACCTAGGTCCCATCCTGCTAGGTCAGATTTGATAACCCTTCTACTTGTGGGGATTGATACTTTATTGGCTCTAGGACTCGTCGAGTAAATATGTCAATCATGACATAATCACCATTCATACTTGCCATTTCCTTAGCTTGTTTTGCTAAACAATCAATTTTACTATTCTTGAATCGAGAGACTCGAGTTAGTGTGATATTTGGTATCTGCTTCATAAGCTCGAGAACTCGCTTATGATAGAAAGCTAACTCAAGCTTGTTAATTCTATAGATGCTAAGTACTTAATTTATAATAAGCTAAGAATCACCAAAAATGTGCAGGTTTTGAATGCCTATGAAAATAACTTCTTCCAGATCTGCCACTAATGCTTCATATTTAGCTTCATTATTAGTTCTTGGCTCGACCAATCCATATGATCATCTCATTATCCCTCCTTTAGGTGTTATGAAGATGATGCTGATTCCTGCTCTTGCTCTTGGGAAATTTAGATGTTGGACTTGTTTGATTGAAGAAGCTCTATCAAAGTACATTTCTCAAATTTGTGATTTTCTCTTTCATGAATGAGCATAATCTTCTCATCGGGCAAATCATCATTAAGAGAAGAGTTTGTAGGGATGGGATATGCAGATAGAAAATCTGCAAAGACTTGTCCCTTCATTGCTTTCTATGGAATGTATGTGATATCAAATTACAAAAATAGTACTGCCATCTTGCCAAGTGACCTATCAACGCTGGTCTTGTAATCAAGTACTTCAACAGATCGATCCTTGAGATGAGGGTAATCTTGTGAGATAACATATAGTGACGGAGCTTTTGGACTACAAAGATCAATGCTAAATAGTGCTTCTCTATCAGAGAATATCTCATTTATGCTCTAATCAGCCTCTGACTGATATAATAAAGAGCATTCCCTTTGCTTTCTTCAATGTGTTGTGGCAATAATGCTCTAAGGGACTCTTCTAATGCAGCTGTGTATAGAATGAGGGGTTTCCCAGGAGTAGTTATTGCAAGGATTGGTGGATTTAATAAGTAGCTTTTAATACTATTAAAGGCTTCTTAGCACTCCTTGTCCCACTTGAATAGAGTGTCCTTCTTCATTAACCTTGCAAACGGTTGATAGTGTCCTGATAGATTTGATATGAATCGACGGATGAATGTGAGCAGTCCTTATAAAGAATGAAGCTGGCGCAAACTCTTCGGTGGAGGCATCTCCACAATTGCCTTGATTTTAGTAAGATTAATTTTAATACCTCTATGATGTACAATGTACCCCAAGAATTTTTTGGAGGATAGCCCAAATGCACATTTTAAAAGATTCATCTTGAGATCATATTTCCTGATTCTCTCCAATATAATTCTCAAGTCTTAGAAGTGGTTTTCACAATTATAGCTTTTTACGACCAAATCATCGACATAACATTCCACCTTTTGATAAATCAACTCATCAAAAATATGCATAATGGCTCTTTGGTATGTAGGTCCAGCATTTTTAGGCCAAAGGGCATGACCGTGTAGCAATAGATGCCAATAGGTGTTCTGAACAATGTATATTTTTCATTCTCAGGTGCCATTTTGATTTGTTTGTATCCCGACGATCAGTCCATAAATGAGAACATGTCATAGTTGGAAGTGTTGTTCACCAATAGTCCTGATATTGGAAGCAAAAAGTCATCATTTAGACATGCCTTATTTAGGTCCCGGAAGTCAATGCAGAGACGGATTTTGTCGTTCTTCTTCCTAACTAGGACAATGTTGGCTATCCAAACTGCATACTTCTCCTCTTGGATGAAGCTTGCTTCAATTAGCATTTTAGTTTCTGCAATTACCTGTTCTTCAATCTCTAATCTCCAATCTCATTCGTCTAGGAGCTTGCTTAATGGGTGTTGCATCTAGTTTAATAGCTAGTTTATGAACTGCTACATCAGGAGATAAGCCTGGCATTTCAAAATATGTCTAGGCAAAACAATCCCTAAATTCACAAAGTAGAATTTTTAGCACTTCAACTTTCTCATCAGGAAGAAGGGCACTGACGAAAGTTGGATGACGATCATCCTCAGCCCCTAGGTTGACTTCTTTAAGTTCATCCATAGTAGCTATTTGTCCACCATCTTCAAGTTCTTTAGGTGCAGGCTTGGCTTCCACTTTTTCATCATTTTTAAGAAGAATTTCTTGGGAATCATCTTCTTCATCACTAAGAGTTTTTATCTCAGCTTCTATTATATTATAATAGGCTCTATCTTAATAGGATTTACGGATGAACCCTAGACCTTTAGTGATAAACTTATCACTTCTTCATGATGTTTGAGGACTTCTTTGGCTCCACAACTTGTTAAAGACTTGAGTCCTATGTTTAGTAGTTCCCATATAAATTCCAAGCTTATGCATCATTCTTCGCAATTTATATGGATAATATATTAGTATTCTTGTTGGCACTATCTCATCAGAACTTTTATGTTGAGCAGGCTGTTCAAAATGTTGAGGCTGAGACTCTTCAGATTTGTAAAATAGAGTTCTTGTTCCGCCACTCTCACTCAATGGTGACACATAGAATGTTATCAATTCTTCAATATTATGAACCTCCAGTGGACTGATTTCTTTGAAGCACTGTTGAGGGATGGGTATAATTTTGAGTGAGTCATCTGACTCTGCCAAGTGAGCTATCCTCTTTGATGCAACCATCTAAACTTCATTTCCATAAGTAGATTCAAAATCATATTCTGAATCAGAATCACTTATTTCATACTCTACTTTTCTTGAGAGCTTATAAGTTCTCTTAGGTTTGACAGGAATATCTTCTTCTTCTTCTTCTTCTTCTTCTTCTTCTTCTTCTGTGTCACTCCCCAAATGAGGAACTAATTTTCTTGATTTAGGTGTAGAATCAAATGTTTTAGGGAGAGTCGGCATAACCTTCTTTCTTCCTCCTTGCTTCTACTATTTCATTTTGTAAAATTGCTCTTTAGTTCCTGAAGTGGATGCTACTGCTTCAAGAGGCTCTGCTAGCTTATGCTCTTTGAGGATGAAATATTTTGCATTTCATAGATCTTTGCTTCATTGACGGAGAATGGTTGTAGGTTACCGAGAATTCTAAATTCTTCTCCATCTTTAAGATACTTCATACATTGATGCATAGTTGATGGGACCATGCCATACTCATACAGCCATGACCGGCCCAAGAGAGCTCTAAATGATGTATCAGCATCGATTACATGAAACTTGGTTTCTATATATAAATCCCTGAACTTGAGCGGGAGAATAAAAGAACCCAAAGTTTTCTACCACCTTTTCATTGAATCCATGAACCATCATCTTATCTCTCCCAAGAAGTTGAATATCGAGTGATAATCCTATCATTACCTTTAAACTCATAAGGTTGATAGAAGAACCTAGATTAATCAATATTTGGTTGATCGAGATGCCATCACTCTCTACAGTAACATAAAGAGGATGATTATGATCTGTCATTTCCAACATAAGATCTTATTCAGAAAATGTGATTACTGTGAGATCTTGAGTTTGTAATGCTTCGGTCATGCATTTCTTAGGAAAGTAAGCTTCATAACTCTCCGAATCTTTGAGAGCTTGTATCAAAGTTTCTCAGAGGTCTTTTGACATCAAGAGAGTCTCGTACACATTTAATTATGTAGGGATCTTTCTCAAGTGTGATAGAATATTATAATCTATCTTCTCGCTTGATTTAGGCTTTATTCTAGGATTTTTGGGACCGATATCTTCATTGACTTCAATTTGTTTGCATTTGTCTTTATTTGCATTTCTCTTCTTTGATGAAGGTGGTAAGACTTTATCACTTCTCAACTAAACTTGAATTATCTTATCTTACTCAAATTCTTCTAAATAGGTAGTTTCTTCGAATTCCCTTCTTATTTTGAAAGATTGGCCAAAAGGGCTAGACTCATTTTTCAATGTCAAACATTTCATAGGTGATGATATCGATGAGTCTGATTCTTTTTATCGAGAAAATATAGATCTTCATCTGAACTATTATTATCTTGTTGAGTCATTAAACAAAATTCAAATGTTAGCTCATCAGGCTCTACTTGCTTTCCTAATAAAAATTTTGATGAGTTGGTCAAGTCTGTCTGACTTCCCTTGTCATTTCAAAGTAACTGTTGTTGAAGAATATCTGACATCTCGCAGATGATTCAGCATATCTCTACTAGACAAGATTCACCATTATCTTTTTATCTGATTCAACAATACAAAGTTTGAACATGAAGTCTGCAAGCCTAAATGGCTGTCTTGCCGGCTGGTGATACTCCTCTAGATTGTTAATGATTTTTTGAGTTGTAGTTCTCTTCTTGATCTTGTTTTTCTTAGCCAGCTTCTTTGATTTATGAGGCATGCATTTAGTAGACTGCTTCTCATGCTGTGATGAAGTAGCCTTATCATAATACCGCTGAGAAGCCAAAATACATGGTTTAGGCATCTCTATTAAGTCCAATATAGGTTCAAGTGGTGATTTCAACTTAACACTAGGGACGTCTTTTAATTACTTCAGCATTTTTATGCTCTTTTTGGAGACTACTATTTGTCATACTTCAGTCTGAACTGATTTCTCCGTTTGTTTATCATTGTCGGATGTTACGGAAGATGATGTAATCATCCTAATAGATTTTCTTTTAGGGTTGAATAGAACACTGTTGGATAGTGTAAATTCACCTCACTGATACTTCCTTTATAGCCAATCTTTGAAGACATAATAGTATTTGATAGGGTGACTGATCATTCGATGATAGGGACAGTAATTTGGATTACTGACTTGATCAGCTTCTTCAGGCCTTTTAATTTCTGGTAACTGTAAATCATCTTTGACTGCTTGCCGAAATAATTTAGCCACACTGTCCCTTCTAAAGGAATATTCTTTATTCGTCTTTTCCTTAAGAGATGACTGCATTTACTCATCATCTCTTGTTGCTTGTTTTGGATGCTCCCAACCACTTGGAAAAGTCTGAGGTTTATCATTATCTCATAATACCAATTTTGGATGTGGATTAGAATAAACAGGCTTTTTATCCTTATCATCATCATACATCGGCTGCTTTTCTTTATCCACATTGTATATCACCCGCTTTTCACCATTTGAACTATAAGAAGCGGCGTGAGTTTCATTTCTTTTTTAGTCTGAAGGTTTATTTCTCTTTGCTTTATCAACATAGACTTCACACTTAAGGCGATTCAACTTTTCAAATTTAGCCTTGGAATGTTGCAATCGGCGCCATGCATAGAAATAGTGTCATTTTATCATCTATATTGCCCATTAGCAATTGGATCGCATGTTCTTCTTCCAATTGTTGCTCGTACTTCATACTTAGGTTGCGCCAATGACTTATGAATTTCATCACTGACTTATCTTTCCTTCTTTTCAACAAGGCAAGGTCAGCGATTGTGATTTTCTCTGTTGTACTGGTGAACCTTTTCACAAATATGGTCTCCAATTTAGCAAATATTTTAACTGAATCATTTGACAATTCTGTATACCATTCGATAGTGGCTAAGGTCAAGCTATTGATGAATTGACAAAAAGAAGTGCATCATTCCCTCTTATGTTACCACAAGTAGCCTTAAATTGGGCCAGATGTTGCTTTGGATAACCAATCCCACTAAAAGTATTAAATTTTGGCACTAAGTAACCTTTCGGGTATGACACTTGGTCTCATTCAACTGGGTAAGGGTGACCCTTACTCACCAGCTTTTTAGCCTGCTCTATGGCTATAACTGCCTTTATCTTTTCATTGATTATTGTTTCTAACTAAGCAGCTATTACAGTTCTCGGAGTGCTAGCCAAATTTTGAATTATCGGTTGGAGAGGTGTTTAACTTCATCCGCTTCATGCAGCATGTAGTAGGAGCGAGGTACCAGTGGTAAGATAGAAGTTGCATTGTTAACTACCTGTTGGTTAGCAGACAAAATAATTGTTGCACTTGATATGATATTCTTCTATAACATCTCCATCATGCTATTCATTTATACCATCATATCATTCATTTTGGTACCAAGTTGTGCAATCTCCTTATCTTTGGCCTCCATTTGACGCTGCATTTCTCTTTGCTCTCTAGCTAGTGCCATTGCATCAATCAGTACAGGTTATTCCTCTTCTTCTATTTCTTCTTATTGTTCTACTCCTTGCTCACTTTCAGGGGGAGAACTTGACTCCCTTCTCCTTGATTTGCGAGACGTTGTTGTTTGACGACATTATGATTATAGCTGTAAGTCGATCATTTCGGTTCAACCATATAGTACTTCAACGCCATGATCTCTTTCTCATTCTGTCTTCTTCTTCTTCATCTTCGACTAAGATTGAAGATCCATCCTCTATTTGCTTCTTTGAAGACTCTTCTTCATAAGCATCAAATTGTGTTCATTCATTGCATTCACATGGTGCTAAAGTGGGGAGTTCATCTATATCTCTAACCATATGACAACTTCCACTTCCATAGAATCTTCTTCATTATTTTCTTTCTACACATGAATTTATAATCGACGTTTCCAGTGGATCTCTGGTTGAATATGCGGAAACCACTTCTTCTTCTATTAAAGGACCACGATCAATGCCAACCTTCTCTTGTAGGGGTGAAACTGATCGATGATGGGATCCCCTAGAGGATTCTCCATGGTGTCAACCATCATATCTTTCATCATTGATATCCCTTCTTTTGTGTATCCATTTCTGATGAGTTAATTTTGAGGCAGATTTCTAAGTATATGTATCAGATGTCACACCCCTTCTATTACTCAAAGTTTCATTATGGGGTCTTGGCCTCCATATTTGCTTACCCTTTCATCGAGACCTTTTGGCAGTGAATTCTTGACATGCGCTCCAAGTGTCACGCTCCGATGCTCACCATGCAAAGCGTACTGGGCTCGCTGGGCAGTTATCAGAAGAGATGGCAACTTTCTTGGTGGAGCTTCAGTATTTTCCATCACCAGAGGCCTCTAAAATCTTCATTTCATTATACCTCTATCCTTAGCTACTTTGAGAACTTTATGTATCCTGACATATAGTGTTTCAGGCTGTCTCCTCTGTGGTAGTGGAGCTTGACTTGGTTGGTTCGAGAAGGACTACTTTATTTCTCCAGTAGAGCTATTGCTTTTTACCCACTTTAGATCAAAGTTATGGGTAGAATACCGCTCCGGCAAGAGTTGCTTATTCACTAGGTCATTCAAAGGGGATTTGCTAAGCTCTCACCGATTTCTCCTTCTTCTATCTTCGGTTAATTTACTCGATGAGGAAGCTTCATGATCATGCTTTCTAGTAAGTTCATAGCACTATACCACGAGGAATTAAAGATGCAGTTTGTCCCTTGACAATTTTTTTTATTACGGGAGCTTCAGATTCACCTAGCCTCTTGAAAACTGAAGTTCTCTATTGGGAGAACTCCTTGACAGTAGTTGGCTATTGAACTGCTGCATTACTCTGGCTAGTAGGAGTTTGAACTGAGGCCTTCTAGCATGGCTGGATGAATGTACGGGTGGGTACCGAGTTGCACGATAGAAAGAAATTTAAGCTACCAAATTGGATGGTAGCCCCACATCTCCGGTTGATGACATTGCGATGTTCACACCACGACCTAAATAAGTGAGTGCTTTGTAGATCCATTCTTTAAAAGTGAAAGATGGGGATTAGTAATTAACAATTATTATTTCACCCCATACTTTCAAGATGCAGAGGCGCTACAGAACAAATAATAGTGTAATAAAGATATACTCTATGGAATGATTCATTCTACATAGAGCCTCATATTGAATTTATTACATACTTAAATCATTATTTTTGTTTTGAATTTACAAAAAAATTTTATTGCTACTATAGCTCATATATGACTAGCCAAAGATGGAAAGAGAAACACGTCCCTAGTGGAGTCGCAAAAAATCTGTGTGCTCTAAAAATTCACCACCAACCCCTCGATAATTCTTTTTGTGAATTGAAGAGAGTGATTTGAAAGTGTCGATGTAATTTTCAGAAGGAAGATGAAATAGTAATAAGACACCACCAAGAGATTTCACCCTCATTTTGCGAGGACTTTAGATATGGTTCCAGGTTTCCTATAGGCGCAAGCCCCTATAGTTAATTACCCCTCCCAATAAGTGGGAGAGAACTTTTGATTAAGGCTAGTCTTTAGATCACTTAATGCGTAGCGTATAGTAGCAGCATATGGAGTTTTAGAATTTAGATTATGAAATTTATCATTTCAGCTTAAACCGGATGGTTGGGGGAATGATGATGTGCTCGATCTAGATCCCATGGTTCCATCATTCCGGGCAGTCGCGGTCCCTAGTCTACTTAGTCAGAGGAGATAGTCGACCCAACCTGACAGAAGGATCCTCATCAGCAACATATGGGTTATGTCGTCCAAGAAATCCTTATAGACCTGGGATGATGTTTGTCTAAGAAGACATATTTAAGTCTACCTTAGCTGACAGAGGACTATTTTCCCTATCAAGTATACCCTATGATTCACAACTCAAAGGGCAGAGCCATTGGGGAGCATACGGGCTACGGTCGTGATCATAATATAATGGAGCCGACTGGCCAAACCACCCGATCAGAGGACTCTAGTCATAACTACTTCATCTATGGAGCCTACTGATTAAGCCACGCAGTCAGAGGACACGGGCCACATCCTTACTAGTAAGAGATTGATTGAGAGTGAACATAGCAGAATACTTGATTTGACATTGGCTCCTTTATGAGCTAGACTTTTCTTAATTTATCACCCCGATAAACAGTTATGGAAGATGGATAGATTAGATTTTGACTTAAGTTTTTAATGATGGAATTCCATTTAAGCAGTTTCAGATTGTTACTTAATTTGATTTAGAAAATTGATTAATTGGAATATGTTTAAGAGCTTTAGATCCTCCAACTCGTAGCTAATAGAGATTACTCCACTGACATAATCAATTTTTCAAATATTTCACTGATTTGAGACTCTTATTATAGGTTTTTAGGTTTTGTTAACTTGGACCTAGACCTAAGACTAAATCGGGAAACAACCCACACAACATCCTCATACACTTGAATTTAAGCATTCAGCATAGTGTCAGGGCCCATGCGAGTCTATTTAAGAATTTAGACAATTTTTATTTCTGCGTTATGAGATTCATTTCAAAATTTTCATTTAATTTGATTTGAAAAATTGATTAATTTGAATATATTTAAGAGCTTTAGATCTTGTCAACTCTGCTTAGCTGCTAACAGAGGATTAGATCTACTATCACCTGATAGAATCAATTTCTTAGATATTTCACTGATTTGAAACTTTAGCCTACACAGCCTTTTTAGACAATAAAATTTGCACTTGAAATCTCTATATTTGAGCACATGTAGGTGTTTATAGCTTAGCTAATTTCATCTAATTAATGAAATCATTGATTTTAAAAATCATAATTAGAATGAAATTCCTTAATTTTTTATCAAAGGAAGCCCTATGATTTCTGTAAATTTTGATTTAGTATGTGAAAAGTGGAGGGTTGTGTTAGGTAGTCGATAGCTAACGTAAAACTTATCTAAATAATCATGACATGAATCCTTCAAATCATTGTGTTAATGCTAGGGCGTCCCCTGGAAGCGACACAATGTATGGCTTGAATACGTGAAAATGTGCTGAGCACGATTGGCTGTGTTGTTAAATAAGCAAGGGTTCCCACATTATGGACAAATGCGGGCAAAGAAGTTAGTCCATGAAACTAGAATTAGGTTAGGATCTTGGAATATAGGTACTCTTACATGTAAATTAATAGATATTATGGTTCATAGAAAGATAAATATTTTATGTGTTCAAGAAACTAAATGGGTTGAGAAGGCCAAGAGATTGATAGTTTAGGTTTTAAACTTTGGTATTCAGGTAAAAGTCAAACTAGAAATGGTGTAGGTGTGATTATAGATAAAAATTTAAAGGATAATGTTATAAATATTAATAGATGTGAAGATAGAATTATAGCTTTAAAGATTATTGTTAATACTAAGATTATCAATGTTATAAGTGTCTATTCTCCTCAAGTAGGTTTAGAGGTAAGTGCAAAAGAAAATTTTTGGAATAAATTAGAGGGATTAATACAAAAGATACCTCTTGAAGAAAAAGTATTTATTGGAGAAGATTTAAATGGACATATTGGTAGAGTGGTAGAAGATTTTAAAAGTATTTATGGTGGTTATGGATTTGGAGTGACTAATGAAGAAGGTAGGACTATATTAGATTTTGCTTTAGCTTATAATTTTGTAGTTGCTAACACTTTATTTAAGAAAAGAGATGAACATATTATTACTTATAAAAATGGATCTAGTAAAACACATATTGATTATTTTCTAATAAGAAAAATAGATCATTTAGATTGTAAAGATTATAAGATCATTCCAAGTGAAAACTTAAGTATCCAACATCGATTGTTAGTTTTATATTTTAAGATGAAAGGTTGTAAGAGAAAAAATAAACCAAATTATTATCCTAGAATTTGATGAGGACACTTATAGAACACAAATAAAAATATTTTTAAGAGCAAGCTATAAGAGATTATAATTTGGGATGTTCATAAGGAAGCTAATATTATGTGAAAAAAATAGCAAGTGAAATTAAGCAAGTTGCTAAAGATGTGCTTGGAGAATCAAAAGGAAAAGCTTCTTTTAATAAGAATAGTTGTTGGTGGAGTCAGAGTATGTAAGAAAAGATAAAAAATAAGAAGTATTGTTATAAAACTTGGTTTATATGTAAAAACTCATAGAATTGGGAAATATATAAAGTGGCCTGTAGAGATTCTAAGAAAGCAATATATGATGTAAAAAAAATTTACTTTTAGTGATTTATACAATAGATTAGATACTAAAGAAGGTAAAAGATGTATGTATAAGTTAGCCAACCAAAGAGATAGGAGAAGTAAAGACATAGTTCAAGTGAGGTGTATTAAGGATGAAAATAATAAAATTTTTTTTTTTTAGAAAAGGATATTGAAAATAGGTGGATGAGGTATTTTGATAAATTTTTCAATGAAGGATCAAAGTACGATTGATTTTAGTAACCTTAATACCTAAACAAAATAGAGAATTTCATTTTATCGTGATTTGTAAATCTAAAGTTAGTGAAGCTTTAAAGAAAATGAAATGTGGAAAAGCAGTAGGACCAGATAATATTCCAATAAAAGTGTAGAAATGTTTAGGAGATCAAGGAATTTCTTGGCTTACAAATCTTTTTAATGTCATTTTAAAGACTAAAAAGATGTTAGATGAGTGGAGAAAGAGTTTGTTGGTTCCTATATTTAAGAATAAAGGTGATGCACAAGAGTGTGCAAATTATAGAGGAATTAAGTTAATGTGCCATACATTAAAATTATGGGAGAGAGTAATTGAGCATAGGTTACGACGTGATACGAAGTTTCACAATCCTTTGGTTTCATGCTAGGTAGATCTACTATGGATGTTATACATTTGTTAAGGGGTTTGATGGAGAAGCATAGAGAAAGTAAGGAGGATCTACATATGATATTTATTGATTTAGAAAGCTTATGATAAAGTTTCAAGAGATGTTCTTTGGAGAGTTCTAGAACGAGGAGTTAATATTGGTTATATTCAAGTTATTAAGGATATGTATACTAGAGTACTTGTGTCCAAACACAAGGAGGATTGACAAAATATTTTCTATTTCGGATTACATCAAGAATCGCCTTTAAGCCCTTATCTTTTACTTTAGTTATGGATGTTCTTACTAAGCATTTACAAGAAGATGTACCTTGGTGTATGCTTTTGTCGATGACATTCTTCTTGTTGATAAGACTAGAGAGAGAGTCCAACAGAAACTTGAATTATGGAGGTCAACTCTAGAGTCTAAAGGTTTTCATTTAAGTAGATCTAAAAATGAATATATGGAGTGTAATTTTAGTTGTAGAAGTTCTAGTGGTAGTGTTGTGACATTAGGTGAACAAGTCATTAATAAGAGTGAGCATTTCAGATATTTAGGCTCTATTGTTCAAAATGATGGTGAAATAGATGGAGATGTTATTAGTAGAATTCAAGTTGGATGGTTGAAGTGGAGGAATGCATTTGCCTATTATGTGATGTTCCACTTAAAAAGAAAGCATAAGATGGTGTACAATGACATGAGAGAGGATGCTTAAGTGGATGAGTGGCTTTACTCTTAGAGATGGAATGCAAAATGAGTATATTCGGGAAAAGGTTGGAGTTGCTCCAGTGGTAGATAAGATTAGGGAGGGTCGCCTTAGATGGTTTGGCTACATAAAGCATCGGCCATCCGATGACCCGATTAGGAGGGTAGATGCATTAGATTTGCCTTATGTTAAGAAAGGTAGAGGTAGATCTAAGAAGACTTGGTTAAGATGTATAAAAAATGATCTTAGTATACTTGATTTAAATGAGAATTTGATACATAATTGGATGCAATGGAGATGAAGGATTCATGAATCCCCAAGGGGATTAAGGCTGTTGTTATTATGTTGTGCATCGTTTTCTATCTACTTGTACAAAGAGTTGCATCCTATGGCTGAAGACATTTTGATTTAGATTATAATTTAAAACACTATGCACTTAGTTTACTTGTTTGAGTTTTGTAATTTTTTAATTTGATTATGTATTTTACATATTTTTAGGTTAAAGTTATAGATACTCATTTTATTTAAACTTAATAAATCTAAAACTTCATATCCAAATTTTATTAGCCATTTATTAAGTATTTATTGTATATAATTATTTAATTTATTAAATTTTATCGCTATTTAAGTTTTAAAGATATAATGTTTTAGTTTAGTTTCCCTCAAATTCCAATTAGAGCTTATTTAATTTTGTGGAATTACAAGAAAAGAGAACTCACTTTATCGCTTTAATTTAAGCCTTAAAGAATTACAATTAAAGTTTGTGAGTTTAATATTAGCCTCTCCAAAATTTCTGAGTTCAATAGTAGCCTCCCCAAAATTTATTAGTTCAATATTAGCTTCCCCCAAATTTCACTTAAATTTTAAATGAATGTTCTATTCTTTCTGAAATTTTTCTTTAAAGGCTCCCCCTTTTTTCTTGTTTGAAGTTTTTAGTTTAAAATTAGCTGCAGGTTTCCTTACTTAGCGTTCTTAAGTCAGTTTAATTCACAATCCCCTTTTTTCTAAGTCAGAAGATTCGACGTAATTTGGCGATATCATCCCGCGTGTAGAAGGTTTGCGAGTTTTGGCTTTCGGTATCTGTTGAAGCGTGGCAGCTCATGACATCAACCCATTTTCATCTCATCGCGCCCTGTTGAGCATGACTAGGAGTGTGCATTATTTGGTTTTAACCAAAAAACCAAACCGAACCAAAATTTTTGAGTAATTTGGTTCGGTTTTGAACTTAGTAATTTGGATTTTGGTTTTAATTAATGAAAACTTTGGTTTTTGGTTTTTGGATCGGTTTGTTAAATAAAATTTTGGATGGAACCAAATAAACCAAAGTAATTATATGTGATGCGGTATTATTAATTTATGTATAATAGGTATATCTATTATACACTTATTTTTATTTATTTTTGAATATTTGGTAGTTGCTTTTTTAGAGGATCATTATCACATTTTCCAAAAAAATTTGGTTTCATAATATGGTAATATAGTTCCTTCAACTTCTAAGTTCAAAACATCGTTCAAGTAAGTAAAAATTAGTTTTAAATATTTTTTTAGCGCATGAAGTAATTAATTGCAATTTTTTATTATATTTATATTCTTTTTCTTATTGCTTGTTCATTATGCAATAAAAAAATATGCAAATAATTTTTAAATGCAGCCAACTTCAGTTTATCCAAAACCAAACCAAAATAATTGAACCAAATTATTATTTGGTTTGTTTGGTTTTGCATTTTATTTGATCGATTTAGTTCAATATTTTAGAATCCAAAACCAATCAGTTTAAAATTTATCATCCAATCCATCCAAATCAACCACACCCCAAGCACGAGATTTGAAAGATGACATACAATGCAATAAATATTCCTCCCCCTTTTTTTTTCTAATCGAAAATCCAAAATTTTATATTTAGTCGAGGGAGCGACATCTAACAAGTGGTGGCTTACTTATGCAAGCATTAACACGATGTCTTCAAAGAAAGAACACAATCATATATATATATATATATATATATATTCATTCCAATCCATTCTAATACATTTGTGGCTCATTGCAAGTGGGAGGAATGGGGTTAGGTATCTGAATGTAAAGAATCTGCAGAAGCATTTGATGATATTCTTTCAGTTAAAAATGGGATATAAATGAGGAAATCTAAAATCAAGAAATTATCGATATTCTTATTCAAAGAAAATGGGAATCAAAAAGCTAAGAGATGATAAAAAAAAATCGTCGCGATATTCTTCCTTCTGAAGCAGCAGATGACTAAAGAGAGGAGTCTGGCAGAAAATCGAAAGAAAAATTGCATTGATGATATCTTCCCATTTGTAAAAAATGGGATAGTAAAAGCAAGGGTTGTGGCAAAATCGAAAGAAGAATTCTTTATTTCGATATTCTTACGATTCTGACGAAGCAAAAATGAAAATTGGATGGGTTGCGGCTTGTGTGGATGGATTATGCAGAATGATTAAATGCTGAGAAATTTAAGATTATGGCTAGTTTGCAGGCTGGATGGCATAGAACGGGCCAGAATAGTGGGCTGGTGGGCTATGCAATTATGTAGGCTGAAGGAAGGAGCTGCGGGCCTTAGGCTGGAAGGAAGGAGGCTTGGGCTGGCGGGTTGGCTGGCAGGCCGATTTTTGGGCTGGTTGCGGGAGCGAGATTCGCCGACCATGGGTAACAGAACAGTGGCGGGATCGGGCGTGGAACTAGCGTGCACCGGCGGGCTAGTTGCGGGAGCGGGATTGGCTGGTGCGGTGCGCGGGTTTGGATCGCGGAACGGCTGCGGATTGGCAGAAAAGGAAACGGCGGCGGGATCCACAGACTATGGGCTTGGCAGGTCATTTTATTACAGGATGGAAGCATGGGCGAGTCGGCGGCAAAGCAACGGAGGTGGGCTAGTGGCAAAACTGCGCGGGTCGTGAGTTTGGCGGCACGGCGGAACTGGCGGGAACAAAGGCGAGACGGCAGGCGCGTGGAGTGGGCTAGCACCGACGGGTGGCGGGTGGAGGGTCGCGGGGGACACCTGGGTCGGAGGTGGGGCATGGGTTTGCGTGGTTCGGGTCGCGGGCGGCGGAAGACAGGGCGCAGCGGGCCGGTTGCGATCGTGGACCGGGATGGCTGGTCGGCGAGTACACGTGCAGGTCTATGGGACGCGCGAAGCAGGCCGCAGGAGACGCGGCGGGCCGGGTGTGGGCGGCGGCAGCAGGCCGTGCGCGGAATTGATTTTGCGGCATGCGCGGGACGTCACCGGCGGTGGGGAAATGCGCAGAATGGAGGAAACCGAGGTGGGAGAATTTTACCTTGCATTTTTCTTTTCGTTTCTGACGAGAGAGGACTGCAAAAGAGAGAAGAGTGGCAGAGAATATGGAAGAGAATGCAAAATGGGGGGAGTGGTTCCTTTTCAGTTTTTTTTTCTTTTTAATTTTTATTTTTTTTGACAGTTTTTTCAGAAAACTGAAAATAGCGTGGAACGGTTGGACATGCAGCATAATTTAGTAATTTTTTAAATAAATTTGAATTTATTAAAGGGTTTTAATGTAGATTTCACATCAGTAAATACACATAGTCAATATATATATTGATTGAAGGTAATTTGGTTCAACGCATCAACGCAACCGCTTTACAATCGGCGCCGCTGGATCAGCCGCCAAATTGAATAATTTCAAAATGCTGCCGCCACTTTCAATCCGCCAGATTGCCCAAATTGCGCTAATAGTCTTAATTTTAATAGATTTTCAAAGCCAATGACGTGATCAATTTCATGAACGGAGGTCATTTGATCCTCGTTGCCTCCTGATCTCGATATGCGAGGTAAAGATTGACGACTCGAAGCTGTCGGCTGTTAATCAAGTAGTGCAATATTTATATGACATTCAATGCGATGGTAAAGTCTTTTCGATCGAGGTCATTTGAGTTGATTTCGACATATTATGTATTTTCAATTTGCGCTATATCACTTCAAATCATTCGACATTTTACCACTCACGAATTGAGCGTGACGGTCTTATTTGATATTTTTGATGTTTCAAAGCTAACTATAATAAATTTTATGAGCGGTCGTTTGGACATTGTCATTACCGACCAATATGTGTGTAGCTTGAGCTTTAATCGATTGATCGTTAGATTTTGCAATATTTATATTCTAATTGATTTTGACATTTTGAACGCAACGGCAAAGTCCGTTCATCGATCGGAGGTCGTTTCGATCATTTTTGGTGACGTCCAGTGCATTTTGAGCCCCAATTTGCATACTGTCGCTTTTGAAGTCCATCGAATTAGACTTGGGCTTGTCTTAATTTGACACACATATAGAGGTCAACAACCATCCAACTTGAATTCTACTAATAACATCTCCCCCTATTTCACCATCATTTTGAACAATAGATCCTAAATATCTGAATTGTTCACTCTTTTTAATGACTTGTTCACATAATGTCCCAACACTACCAGTAAAACTTCTACAACTAAATTTACACTCCATATATTTAGTTTTAGATATACTTAAATAAAAACCTTTAGCCTTTAAGGTTGACCTCCATAATTCAAGTTTCTCTTGGACTCCCTCTCTAGTCTTATCAATAAGAAGAATGTCATTAGCAAAAAGCATACACCAAGTACATCTTCCTGTAAATGCCTAGTAAGAACATCCATAACTAAAGCAGAAAAGATAAGGGCTTAAAGCTGATCCTTGATGTAAACCAACTGAAATAGGAAAATATTTTGTCAATCCTCCTTATGTTTGGACACAAGTAACAACTCTAGTATACATATCCTTAATGACTTGAATATAACCAATATTAACTCCTTTCTTTTCTAGGATTCTCCAAAGAACATCTCCTGAAACTTTATCATAAGCTTTCTCTAAATCAATAAAAATCATATGTAGATCCTCCTTACTTTCTCTATACTTCTCGATCAAACCTCCTAACAAATGTATAGCATCCATAGTAGATTTACCTGGTATGAAACCAAACTAATTGTGAGAAACTTTTTGTATCACATTGTAACCTATGCTCAATTACTCTCTCCAATAATTTTAATGAATGACACATTAACTTAATTTCTCTATAATTTTCAAACTCTTGTGCATCACCTTTATTCTTAAATATAGAAACCAACAAACTCTTTCTCCACTCATCTAACATCTTTTTAGTCTTTAAAATAACGTTAAAAAGATTTTTAAGCCAAGAAATTCCTTGATCTCCTAAACATTTCCACACTTCTATTAGAATATCATCAGGTCATATTGTTTTCCACATCTTGTTTTCTTTAAAGCTTCTCTAACTTCAGATTTACTAATACGACGATAAAAATAAAATTATCTATTTTTGTTTAGGGTATTAAGATTGCTAAAATCAATCGTATTTTCAGATTCTTCATTGAAAAGTTTATCAAAATACCTCATCCACCTATTTTCAATATCACTTTTGAAAAAAAAAATACTTTATGATTTTTATCCTTAATACACCTCACTTGAACTAGATCTTTACTTCTCTTATTTCTTTGGTTGGATAAATTATACATACATCTTTCACCTTCTTTGGTATCTAATCTATTGTATAAATCACTAAAAGCTATATTTTTACATCATATATTACTTTCTTATAATCTATACGGGCCACTTTATATCTTTCCCATTTCACCAAGTTTTTACATCTAAACCAAGTTTTATAACAATGTTTCTTATTTCTTATCTTTTCTTGCACATTTTGACTCCACCACCAACTATTTTTATTAAAAAGAAGTTTTTCCTTTTAATACTCCAAGCACATTTTTAACAACTTGTTTAATTTTACTTGCTACTTTTTCCCACATAATATTAGCTTCTTAAAAATATTTTTATTAGTGTTCTTTAAGTGCCCCATCTAATTCAAGGATAATAATTTGATTTATTTTTCATCTTTCAATCTTTCATCTTAAAATCTAAAACTAACAATCGATGTTGGGTACTTAAACTTTCACTTGGCCTCTTACAATCCTTACAATCTAAACAATCTATTTTTCTTATCAAAAAAATAATCTATCTGTGTTTTAGTTAAGCACCTTAGTTTTTTTCATTTAGTCAAGCACCTTAGTTTTTTTCAAAGTTTTTCACATAAAAAATTTATTTTTCATTGCATTATTTTCTTCTATTTTTGCGTGTTATAATTGTTTGCACATAACATACATAATTATTAGTTATTCTTCAAAACTATTATATTCAGTTGCCGAAGATTTCACCTATAAGCCAGAATATGAACACCTCCATTTTCATTTGTCTCCTTATTCTTACATAGACAAATAACTTAGCCAATCCTTAATAAGAAGAGAGAAAAATGCTCTATCAAAAAGTAGGAGAAAGTAGCATGGGAGAAAATTAAAACATTAAATAATATCTTATATCTTTAATTTTATCTTTTTATAATAAATATATTTAATATTCTAAAATTCAGTATGCAAAAAGTCTATTATTAAATAAGGATTGAATAGTTTTGGAAATTCAAAAAGACAAAATGCTATACAGCTGACATATGCTTTGTTGTTTCCTATAATAATAGTAATTCACAAATGATGGAATTTATTAAAGCACTTAAGCACTCGATAAAGCATGGATAAAAAAATTTAAAAGCATGTAGATTCCAAAGGATTAATGCATATCCATTAGTGTGTGTGTTTGTACATAACCCCCATAGTTTAGGGGGTGTGTGTGTGTGTGTGTGTGTGTGTGTGTGTGTGTGTGTATGTTAATCCCTATATCTTGAACTGTGGGGTTCAGGTAAAAAATGCGTTGATGTTAAGCAATTAATTCTTGTGCTCTCTACACCTAATATAAGCTTGCAAAGTTTTGCAATCAAGATCGTGTGAAATCATACTTTGGTGTTACAATCATGCGCTATAAAATATATTTTACTAATGATGTGCTTTCACTCTCTTCTTGAAATTTCTAAGCTCATATGATTCAAGTTGGAGGCATCTCCACCTTTTCATCTATCATTTATTTATCTTTCTTGTAACAATAAAAATATAGATCCTGCTACTCATACGAAATCATGTTCATTCTTTATCAGCGAGAAGTTTCCCAACATAAAAAACCAGATCTAAGTTTTGGAATAGTCTCTCATTCTCTATTGGTGGCCATTAAATTTAAGTTATTTGTTATTACTAATGACATCCCTCATGTTGATAATCATGATCAAGAAGTTGTTCTCTCACTCATTCAACAAGCTCAGAAGACCCCTGCCATCTTTATAATCATCATCTATATTTATTTCTATAAGTTATTTTGATTGAAGATATCTTCGATATCTCCCTTAGTTTTGAGATTATTAATGTTTAAGAAAGCCTGTAGTTCTCAAAATTAGCTCACTTTTTTTTGCTCAATTTTAGTAGATGTCATGCGAGGAGAAAAAGTTTTATTTGAAAGTCTCATATACTATTAGAACCTTCTATGAATTTTTTTATACTATACCCAAATAAAGAATGAAATATGACTAAATTTATTTTCTCTGCATTCTTTTTTTATTTGATCTTATGATTTTTTAATTATTATTTCAATTAATCATACTCTCCCAAAAAAGTGAAAAGAAAACATGAAAAATAATCTTGATGGAAATGCTACTTCTTGTTATAAGAGACTAGATTTGATAAGTTGATAGTCTAGTTAATAGACAAATTTCTATATTCTTTTTTAGAATCCATTTTATTTTGTGCTTTTTAATGTTATTTTTAAAAATATATTCTCTTGATAAAATTTTTAAGGGTTTTAAATTTAAATTTCTAAACTAAATCATACTATATTTAAAAACACTCAAAATTTAGCTATTTTGAGAGTTTTTAAAAATAATTATTACCATCAAATATATTTTATTTTAAATTAAACTATAACTGAAATAAAATAAAAAGTAAAAAATAAAAATAAAAAGACTTATATAGCTCCTTCATAATGAGTCCATTAAGGACTTGCTCTGATTGTCCAAAAATTTTCTAATGTTGTATAGACAATTTCTAGCATTTTTCAACAAATATTTTGTCTCCTAAATTTTCTAACAAACTTGAGAAATTATAGAGATTATTAGAAATCAGACAATCTGAGGCCATCAGATAATTTTAGAAATGCTAGAAACTATTCGATAATTAATAATTGTTAACAATCTTGTAATATTGCAGAGTTACTTCTTCTATATATAGAAAAAATAAACAATATGCAATGTTAACAATGATTAATTATCAGATAATTTCTAACATTTCCGAAATTATTTAATTTGATGGTTCAAAATTTTATAATTTCTAACAATTCCCAAGTTTGTTAGGCAATTTGAGAACAAAAATAGGCGTTGAAATATATTAGAAATTGTCTACACAGTATTAGAATTTTTTTTTTTTTTTGAGAACTCTTATAATTTTCTCTAAATCAGAGAAAAATAGACAGTATGAATAGGGGATCTCAATAAATTTTTAATATTATTTTCTCTTTCTAAAATCAATAAACTCAAGTCTCAAATGAGAGAAATAGAACAATCAGAATAGACAGCAATCTCTAGTTATCCCGTGATTGTGCAAAAGATGCTATTATCTAATCCATTGCAAAGCCCCTCTACTGGTGATGAGATCAACATTAGAAAGCACAATTTTGAATATTAAACCAACAATATCAAGGGAAAAAGAATCTATAGATAATTCTCGACTTATTTACGATCAATTTTATTTTATATAGTTTTTATTTCTATGTCATTTGTATATATTACATTATTTAAAAAAACTCAAAATAATTTTTAAATATTTTGATTATTTTTAAAAATAACTAATAATATCAAATATTTTTATTTGTACTTAAAATATAAATAAATAAATAAAAAATAAAAAATAAAAGTGATCCCAAACAACCTCTGAGTTGATCATAGTAAGGGTTGAGAGCTTTATGTTGTCTTTTAGTCTTTTTTTTTTCATTTGAGATTTAAATTTATTGATTCAAGAAATAGAAAAAAAATAAAAAAATTTATTGAGATCTTAATATTCATGATATCTATTTCTCATCTGATCTAGAGGAAACTCCCTCTCTAATTATAATATTATAAAATAATTATATTAATCGTTGGAACCAATAAATCAGCAGCTATACAGATCGTGAACTCATTATCAACCCGATTATCTATCATATAAGGTTTTAGCAAAATAAAGAAAGTTTTAAAAATTTTATTCAAGTTAATTAAATTGCGGTGTTTAACAAGTAACCACCTAAAAAATACAAGCATTCATATCAATTAATGCAAAAAATTATGAAAAAGAAACTTCAACAAAAACATGTATACAATGATTAAGCCAAATCTCATACGAGAAATATATATATTTATCGTATGAGATTTGGCTTAATGATTGTATACATATTTTTATCGAAGTTATTTTTTTCATAATTTTTTACATTAATTTACCAACATATCAAGTTGGAGACATTTCTGTCAACTTCTCAAATATTTCTTCATTCATAAGACTTGTTATATTCATCAAAATTAGATTTTTAAAGTTGTTTTCTAAAATTTCATAACTAAATAGTATTGCTTGCAAGGCTTTCTTTTGCAAACTCATCTTCTCATCCTTAGTATATACCACGAGCAAAGTAGACTCACCTCAAAAAAAGTTGTTCAGCAAAATAGCTAAGTCAGACCCAGACGATACGGGCTACATGCCAACTTATTAACTCTACGATTAAAGCATGCGCTATGAGATATTGTCAGCAAAGGACTCATCATTTGCTTAGACAGCTTACCTGACTGATCCAATAGACTTGATTGGTGTATCCGATGGGTGGCTTTTACGGAGGTACTAGCCTTCTAGTACTCATCAATAACGCAACTCGGAATGGATTCTAACAATAAACTTGCTTCACAACTAGGTCCAGGTGATCAAGTTTACTGATCAGGGGTGCCATGTCACTTAAAGGTCATACCTCGAGGGGAAATTTTTAAAATAGGCACAATGTTAATCTTAATTAAGCGTTTAGGCATGAAAATTTTTTTTTAAGAAAAATAGTGTTGATGACGAAATGCGTTATTGATTCATCAAAATGGAATTATTTTTTTTTTTCGTGATTTTAAGAGAGAGAGAGAGAGAGAGAGAGAGAGAGAGAGAGAGAGAGGAAGCACGCGGAGAGAGAGAGAGAGAGAGATTTTATTAATTTTTTTAATTAATATAATTATTTAAAATATATAATTTAAAAATATTTTTTATAAAATATTTAATAACTAAATATTTATATATTTAGTTATTTATATATATATATATATATATATATAATTAAATATATAATTTAAAAATATTTTAAATATATATATATATAAATTTAAAATTTATTTAATAATTTTTATTAATTAAAATAATTATTAAAATATATAATTTTATTAATTTTTGTTAATATATAATTTAAAAATATTTAAAATATATAAAAATAATTTTAATAATAAATAAATTATATAAATAAAGTAATTATATATATATATATATATATATAGTTATTTATATATTTAAATTATAGAAATTTTTTTAAGTTATATAAATAATTTAAAAATATTTAAAATATATAAAATAATTAGTTATATATATATATATATATATATATATATATATATATATACATATATATATATATATTTATTTTATTTAGTTATTTATTTATTTAAAAAATATTTATTTATTTAAAATATATAATTAGTTAAAAAAATAAAAAAAAATTAAATTATATAAATATTTAGTTATTTATATATATTTATAAAATATTTAGTTATTTTTTATTTATTATCTAAAGCCAATAAATTATATAAATAAAGTAATTATATATATATTTATAAATATATTTATTTATATATTTAAATTATATATAAATATTTTGATATATAATAATTTAAAATATTTAAAATATATAATTTAAAAAATAATTTTTATAAAATATAATTATATATATATATATATATATATATATATATATATATATATATATATATATATATATATATATATACATATATATATATATATATATATATATAACATATATATATATATATATATTTATTTTAATTTATAATAATAATAACAAAAAATATAAAAAATATAAAAATATAAAAAAATAAATAAATAAATAATTTTAAAATAAAAAAAGGAATAAATATATATATAATAAATAATTATTTTATAAATATATAAATAACCAAATATTTATATAATTTAATTTTTATTTATTTATTTAACTAAGTATATTTTTAAATAAATAAATATTTAAATAAATAACTAACTAATTAAATAAATATATATATATAAATAACTAATTATTTATTTATATATTTTAAATATTTTAAATTATTTATATAACTTTAAAAAATATTTAAATAATTTAAATATATAAATAACTAAAATATATATATATATATATATATATATATATATATATATATATATATATATATATATATATATATATATATATATATATATAATTACTTATTTATATATATAATTTATAAAATATTTATATAATTTATTTATTTCTTTATTTATTTATTAAAAAAATTATTTATATATATTTTAAATATTTTAAATTATATATTAACAAAAAAATTAATAAAAAAAATATATATTTTAAATAATTATATTAATTAATAAAAAATTATTAAATAAATTTCTAAATTTATATATATAATTAAAAGTATTTTTAAATTATATATTTAAGTATATATATAAATAAATAAATAACTAAATATATAAATATTTAGTTATTAAATATTTTATAAAAAATATTTTTAACTTATATATTTTAAATTTTAAATAATTATATTAATTAAAAAAATTAAAAAACCTCTCTCTCTCTCTCCTCTCTTGTGATTCTAAAATCACAAAAAAAAAAAAAATTCATGATGATGGCAAATGACACATAGTCGGTTTATTTTCTTAAAAAAAAATTTCAGTAAATCTAATTAAGATTAACATCATTTCATTTTAAAATTTTACATAATTTTACACAAAGATTATTCTCACGTATCAATTTTAAGTAGTCCTAAGACTTAGTGTATATATATATATATATATATATATATATATATATATATATATATATATATATATATATATATATATATATATATATATATATATATATATATATATATATATATATATATATATATATTATGAGTCCCGATAGTTATTCATGTAACCTGCTACCCTATAAATAAGAGACTTGGAGGCGTTCCTAAGGAGAAAATATTACGTGAGTCCGAGACGATTTTTCTGACCCAATCCATGGCGACAGTGTGTCCGCTTTTTTTTTCCAGCCTTAACCCGCCCGTTCGCTCAAAAGTGGGAGAAGAACGAGATGATACCGTCGTTGACATTCCTCATCTGAACGCTTTAGGGCTTTCTTTCGACGAAGGATTTTTCTCGCCTTAGCTCGCTCGACGCACGCATTATCCCTTCGGTGATATAGCAAATCAAAATTGAGGTATTGTAGGTGACTAGGTATTTACACATGCATTCCCGAACTTGAATGAATTTAGGTTTACTCGTTCTTCACCGCCCAATGAAAGATTGGTTGTTTTTTTGTATATTTCAGATTTCTCTGACTCTCTCAGGGTACATAGCATTTAGGATTTTTTTTCCAGCTTTAGCTCTTGAGATTATGTTCATTATATTCAAATGTAAGCAATTTGACGCTTTTGGATGATTTAGAGTTTTTTTGCATTCTATATACCTCTTTGGAGGTACAAATCATTTAGAGTTCTTTCCATTTATTTTGCCTGTTATTGAGATTATGTTTGGGCATTCCAATGGAAGCATTTGAGGCGTTTGGATGATTTCTGTGGTATTTTGCTCAGACTGTACCTCTTTGGAGGGTACGTGATCATTTATGACCTTTTTTCCAGTTTCTTTGGTGCTTATTGAGATTATGTTTTATTCCAATGGAAGCATTTGAGGCTTTGGATGATTTCGGGTATATTTCATCTCAGACTCTATGTACCTCTTGAGGGTACAGCATTTGACTTTTTTTCCAGCTTTTATTGGATGGCATTGGGGTCTTTTTCATTACTCTTTGTACCTCTTCTGCATTTGAGATTTGAGATTTTTCCATTTTCTTTCTATTGACATTATGTTTAGGCATTCCAATGGAAGCATTTGGAGGTAGTTTGGATGATTGGGGTCTTTTTTCAGACACTCGTACCTCTTTGAGGGTGTACATCATTTAGACTAACTTTTCCATGCTTTATTGAGATTATGTTTATGGCATTCCAATGGAAGCATTTGGAGGCAGTTTAGATTATTTTTGGGGGATATTTTGCATCTTTACTCTCTGTACCTCTTTGGAGGGTACGGATCATTTATGACCTTTTTTCTAGTTTATTTTGGTTATTTATTGAGATTATATTTAGTACATTCCAATGGAAGCAATTTGATGACTGCTTGGATGATTTCTGGAAGGTATTTTGCATTTATACTCTCTACCTCTTTGGAGGGTACAGAGAATTTAGGGAGTTCTTTTTCCAGTTTATTTTTTCTTGAGATAATGTTCATTACATTCCAATGGAAGCAATTTGAAAGTCGTTTGGATGATTGGGGTATTTTGCATCTCACTCACTTTAGGGTACAGATCATTTATGACCTTTCATTTTCTTTTGCTTTATTGAGATTATATTTTAGGGCATTCCAATGGAAGCATTTGGAGGCGCTTTGGATGGTTTTGGGTATATTTTTCTTCAGACTCTTTGTACCTCTTTGAGGGTCTGAGCATTGGGACTTCTTTTGCCGTTTATTTTGCCTATTTCTTGATTATGTTTAGGCATTCCAATGGAAGCATTTGGAGGCTATTTGGATGATTTCTAGTGGTATTTTATTTCCACTCTCTCCTTTGGAGGGTACATCATTTTGACTTCTTTCTTCATTTTATTTTGCCTAATTATTGAGATTATATTTAGGGCATTCCAATGGAAGCAATTTGATGGTCTTGGATGATGGTATTTTTTTTTGCATCGATTCTCTATACCTCTTTGGAGGGTATCATTTAAGTTCTTTTCATTTTATTTTGCCTGTTTATTGAGATTATATTTAGGGCATTCCAATGGAAGCATTTGGAGGCAGTTTAAATGGTTTCTGGTGGGTATTTTGCATCTGTACTCTCTGTACCTCTTTGGAGGGTACAGATCATTTATGACCTTTTTTCCAATTTCTTTCGGCTGTTTATTGAGATTATATTTAGGGCATTCCAATGGAAGCATTTGGAGGCGCTTTGGATGATTGGGGTATTTTTATTACTCTTGTACCTCTTTGAGGGTACATTTTATGACTTTTTCCATTTTCTTGGCTATTTATTGAGATTATGTTTACAAATGGAAGCATTTGGAGGCGCTTGGATTATTTCAGGGGTCTTTGCTGACTCTGTACCTCTTTGAGGGTACGATCATTTACGACTTTTTTTTCATTTTCTTTGCTGTTTATTGAGATTATGTTTAGGCATTCCAATGGAAGCATTTGGGTAGTTGGATGGTTTAGGGGTCAGACTCTCTGTACCTCTCTGGAGGGTATAGATTATTAACGACCTACTGACTTTTCTTTTTGAAGTTTACCATGTCTGGGAAAAGGATAACTTGAGATGCCTACCAAAGAACGTGTTATAATATTAAAGATGCTTTACGATAAAACCACTGACATTTTAAAGAGGCTTCATCTCCATCAATTCATTAGACTCCATGGAATTAAGCAAGACTCGGTTGCCATTACATCGATCATGTCTTGCTGGGACATAGAAAATCAAGCTTTATTGTTGGGTGGGCAGTGCATTCCTTTCACCCCCGATGAAGTTACAGTGATGATAGGGATGCCAAACAGAGGGGAGAAGGTCTTATGGCAAATCCTCACCGTCACGCTCAGCTAATCTGACTAAATCAACTTGAGAATTAGATGGTTTCGGTCAGAAAGTACGCGTGCATACATATATCAAATCTATTTTTTATATATCACAATTATAGGGTGGCATCAGAATTGATTGCCTACGATGACATAGATAGATTTGCTGAATACAACTGGGCAGAGGCCATTTGGGACTTTCTAGTTTCCCAATTTGATGTTATTACATCAAAGATTCAGACCTAGAGGGCGTTACATGAGTGGCTTTGTCACCTTTTGATGGTATGTTATATCTCCGTGAATGTATAATTTAATCGTTGAAGTTTACCGCTTAAAATATTCATTGTAGATATGGGCTGAGCACATAAGCATCATAAGCCTGTCATTTCCATCTACAAAGCACGTATGCTGCGATGGGCAAAAATAGAGTTTCCAAATAATGCTTTCACTAGTTTGGGAGGACACCAGGTGACATATAATAATATCACTTAGTTCATATAAGAATGTCTTTATTTATGTTGTATGTCTTCACATTTTCTTATTTATCATAGGTCCTTTCATTCGAGGACATATTAGAAGAGGAGAACTGCTCCTTCGTCCGCTTTCCAAGATCTACACATGTCGAGCCCGATAGCAGTCCCATTTTAAGTCCAATTAGTGCAGCCCCCACTGAGTCTCCATATGTCTCTCCTCGATATTCTCCCTCATCTAGTATATCTAGCATGCCCTCTGCTACTACCCCCACAACAGACTTTGTGGTGGAGAGGATACTGCTGTTTTAGGACTTGAAAGATACAAGATCGTCTTTCATGCAACAATGAGAGGATGGATGGGCTTGATTTGTGGGTTCGCGCTATCGAGGAAGTTCTTGCAGGGGGTCCTACCACCCCAAGTGTGGGGAGGTTCCTAGGGGGGTCACCAGGGAAACTCTGAGGAGGCTACCATGAGCTTCCCCATGGAGGGTACTGGGAGGCTACCAATTGGAAAGCCCCGAGGAGGGGCAGAGAGGAAGCTCTTGTGGAGGCTACCACAGGAGCTTCCACTATGGAGTTGGATACTTCCAACAGGGAAGCCCATGTCGAATTGACCGTAGGTGAAGTTCTTGTGGAGGCCTCCACTACACATGACGATGCTCCAAAACTTGCAATCGGCAGCATTGAGCGTGGTATGAAAGCTCGATAGATAAGAAAGAGGAAAGCTATTAGTTCCCCCTCCACACATACTTACAGGAAGTCAAGAGCAAGAACAAGTGATGTGATGGCCTCCACTCAAGATGAGAAGCCGGCAGCAGAGGTATTAAGTTACTTTTTTGTTTAATTTTGAGATAATAGAAATAGATTTAACTAAATGTTTTTATAGGTTCGCAAAGATGAGCCAATCAAAGTCGATTACCCACAGACTGCTATCATTGTGGTGGAGGAGCATCAATTGGAGGTATGAAAAACACTCAGTAGATCGATCCTTAATTCATACTGAATCTAGCTCTTCATCATTAACTTTCGACATCGGTAATTTCATTGCAGCCATCAGAGGCACTTCATGTTGTTAAGTTCTCATCCAGAGCTATTTTTCCTAAGCTGATGCTCGATCTTATTGACACGTCATCATTAACTAGAAAAAAAAGTCATAAATGCTCTGTACCCTCCAAAGAGGTATAGAGAGTATAGATGCAAAATATCCCCCAAAAATCATCCAAATAGCTTTCAAATTACTTCTATTGTAATGTAATGAACATCATCTAAAGAAACAGGCAAAATAAACTAGAAAAAGAACTCCTTAAATGCTCTATACCCTCCAAAGAAGTACATAGAGTACAGATGCAAAAAAATACCTAGAAATCATCTAAGCAGCCATCAAATTGCTTCCATTGGAATGCACTAAACATAATCTCAATAAACAGCCAAACTAAATTGAAAAAAAGGTCATAAATGATCTGTACCCTCCAAAGAGGTATAGAGAGTACAGATGCAAAATACCCCCCAGAAACCATCCAAATAGTTTTCAAATTACTTCCATTGTAATGTAATGAACATTATCTCAAGAAACAGGCAAAATAAACTGAATAAGAAGTCCCTATATGCTCTGTACCCTCCAAAGAGGTACAGAGAGTATAAATGCAACAAAACACCTAGAAATTATCCAAGCAGCTATCAAATTACATCCATTGGAGTGCCCTAAACTTAATCTCAAGCAAAATAAATGGAAAAAGGACTCAAACGCTATACCTCCAAAGAGGTACAGACAGGATGCATCTAAATCATCCAAAATGCAAATTGCTCTAACGAATGTAATGAACATTACTTTCGCAAAATTCAAAAAAGGCAATAAATGTTTGTGAGAGGTGTGATGAAAAACATATTTATCAATATTCCAATGATTACAAGGTCCTCAATAGAGATTAACTCAATCACTATTGCAAAGATACAAACAAACCAAGTGAGAAATTCTAGCTAAATCATCTAAATATATGGTGTGTTAAGTTAAAGAGTCTCATCTTGGGATTCTAAAGTACTGAAAAGATCGCAAATGGAACACAAGATAATGTCATGCAAAATGTTTCTAATAATATCCACACGCAGACTTAGATTGATTAGGAGCTTGAGTTAAAATTGCATGTATCATATAATCGATGATTTCTTACAAAGATTTGTGATATTCGTCCTCAAAAATACCGCAAGAGATAGTGATGCAACTTTATTTTAAACATGTTCAACAATGATTTGTTTCTCAACAAAAAAAAATGGGTTTGAAGATTCGAATATTTAAAATACTAAAATTAATACCAAATAAAAAATTACTCTTTCTTGGATCTCTATTTAAGTGAGTTGGATTTGGAGAACTTATCCTTAAGATGTCTTTTATCATTATGATTGACTTTTCTTAACTACTTGTCATAGAGAATTAATTTATTATAAAGATCATCATATAGTTTTTTTTAGATAAGCATATAGATCTTATCTGCTTAAGCTTATTTTATTACATATCGAATTTATGATCAGAATGATATTTTCATCAGCTTGTACATTCTTAATTTTTTTCAGATGCACTATCAATGTAAATATTCTTTGCTTTAGATATAAGAATATTTTTGTAATGACAAATATCTTTTGATTAAAATTTGATCTAATAATTCATATACTTATTTCCAAGATACTTCTAACATTTTGATATTATTATTTATACGCTTATTCGTTTATTTTATTTTATTTGCAAAATTTTATTAAAATAAATTTTATAAAATTGAATAACTTGATTATAAATAAAATATTTTATGTTTATTTCATACATAATCAATAATTAATTTTTTTTAAATCATTGTTCTTCTAATGATTTTTTAACTCTTCCTCGAGTCACACTTATCAATTTATAAAATACTCTTGTAATTATCTTATTACTATTAAAGCAATGAACCTCATGATTTGAAATATGCTATAAACAAATGATGAGTACGCAATAAATTTCGATAGCTCGTATATTATCTTGATCAAATTTAATAATGTTAATCAATAAAAGAAATATTTGGAAAAATAAATTTTTGATAAAAAAAATACTCAAATAATATATATTTTACGCCATGATTCACTTAAACAAGAGGGCACAAACAAGATTATATTTATTGAGTTAAGAACTGTATCAAAATTATCACATAAAAATCATATTTTATCCTACATGATGCTCCAAAAAAAGACTAAGCAATACTATCAACTTGAATTTCAAACATCCCATGTTGCTTTTTTTTAAACAACTAATTGATTGAAAAATCCGATTTTTTTCTCTTTAATAAATTTCTCTTTTTGTAACCTGATATTTTCTTAAGCCAATTCTGTTAGATAGTACAATGATAATTTGCTCTAATTCTCTATCATAACAGATTCATTAATGCATCTGTAATCAGAAGATGTATCTGCTACCAAAGAATGATTATGTCTTTCAGATATTTTAAAATTTAAAACAAAGAATCTAATCATTAACTTCAATCAACTTTTTAATTTTGTTAAGCCATTTAAAAAGATTTCTTCATTTTTGTAAAAAATCTTTTGATTTCCTTTTGAGAATAAATGATATGGTCCTTAAATAAAATTTTAAAATAAATATGCATACGCCTCGTTTTTCCATCATAAAGTTTTAAATTTGGGTCATTACATCACGACTCATCAATTGAATTCATGCCAAACATACAAAAATATGTTACAAAATACAATGCAAAACCACCCAAATCATCCAAACATCAAATTGCTTCCATTAATAATATAAATAACATAATCAAAGAAAGAGGCTAAAATAAATGAAAAGATAAATGATATGTACCCAAAGAGGTGATGAAAAGACCCCAAACCATCCAACCGCCTCCACAAGAATGCCTCTAACCAACAAAATTAAAATATAAAGCTAGAAAAAATCAAATGTTCTCCACACATACTTACAAAGTCACGAGCAAGAACAAAATGGCTCCAAATATCAAACACAGGTATTGTTACATGAATTTTGAGATAATAAATGATTTAACTAAAAAGCAAAAAAATAGCAAAAAAGATCAAATCTATGCTATCTCAGAGGACATCAAGAGGTATAAAAAAAACTGAGATCGATCCTTAATTCATAATCTGCTCTTCATCATTAACTTTACATCTAATTTCATAAACCATCAAAAAATCATCAAGTTCTCATCCAAGATGCTATCTTATAAGGCATAAACTAGAAAAGTCAAAATACCAGACTCCAAAGAGGTAGAGAGTATAGATGCAAAATACCCCAAAATCATCCAAAGCCTTTCAAATGCTTCCATTGTAATGTAATGAACATAATCTAAAGAAAAAAGGCAAAATAAACTGGAAAAGAACTCAAATGCTATACCCAAAGAGTACATATAGAGATGTAAAAAAAAATACCAAATCATCCAAGCCATCAAATGCTTCCATTGAATGAAAACATAATCTCAATAAAGCAAACTAATAAAAAAAAAGTCATAAATGATCGTACCTCCAAAGAGGTACAGAGAGTGTGATGCAAAATACCTAAACCATCCCAAATAGTTTTCAAATTGCTTCCATGTAATGTAACATATCTCAAGAAGGCAAAATAAACTGAAAAAGTCTAAATCTCAGACCTCCAAAGAGGTACAGAGTACAATAAAATAAAAAACACCAAATTATCCAAGCAGCTATCAAATTACATCCATTGGAGTGCCCTAAACTTAATCTCAAGAAACTGGCAAAATAAAATGGAAAAAAGGACTCAAACAATCTATACCCTCCAAAGAGGTACAGAGTAGATAAAAAAAACACAAATCATCCAAATAAATTTTCAAATTGCAATCGGAATGTAATGAACATTATTTCTAGAATCATGTTGGAAAAAAGGCAATAAATGATTTGTACCTCGAGAGGTCATGCAAAACATATTTATTGTACATATTTATTGCTACATCAATGATTACAAGGTCCTCGTAGGGATTAACTCAATCATTATTAAAGAGCTACAAACAAACAGGAGAAAATCCCCTAGCTAAATACAAAATATCTGGTGTGTCTAAGTTAAAGAGTCATCTTGGGACTCTAAAGAAAAAGATTGTACAAGAACACAAAACCGATAATGTCATGCATCAAAATATTTTCCGAAATAATATCCATCATCGCCTTAGTGTACCCTTCATGACCGATTGGAGCTCGAAGTTAAATTCGCTGTAGAACATCATATGATGATTTCTTACATCGATGTGTGATATTACGCATTCAAAAAAATACCCGCATAACAGAGGTGATGCAACTTGTGACTAAACATGTTCAACAACACTATCGACGTTTTAGTTTCGCAACAAAAAAAGTAGAAGGTTTGAAGATTAACAAAGAATATTTAAAATACTAAAAACTAATAAAATAGAAAATTACTCTTGGCTTGGATCTCTCCCAATATCCCTTAAGCCTTGAGTTGGAAACACCCTTTGACGCTGCTTAACCGATCCTTTAAGATGTCTTTTTTTATTGTGGTTGACTTCTTCTTAACCGCTTTGTCAGGGAGAATTCCACTTATTATAGAGTCGACATCATCATATAGTTTTTTAGGGATCCAAGCATATACCCCTCTCTTATTGCCGCGTCCTCGACGCTTATTTGATATGCATATCGACTTATGTGGTTCCAAAATAATGCCGAGTATTTCCATCAGGTTGCCACATCTCTTAATTTTATGTATGCACTATCAATGTAAATATCCCTCTTGCTCAGACCATCGCATGAGAAGATACTTGTCCGAATGCACAACATCTTCCCCGACTAAGAACTCGATACAAGGGCACAAAGTAATCCCATCATTTCAAATTTTTTGCAAGTACAAGTTACTGGGTAGTCCTATCAAAATGCACAACCCATGTTTTGATGCATTTTATTCTCTAAGTTTCTCACCAAATACTCCATGGTGGCTATCCGACTTAGCATCGATAGCCTCCAACTCCATGCAAAAAATTCCTCTTCAAACATAGTGTAAACCTTTCTTGTATAAAACATATAGCTTATTTTAGAATTGACCGGTCTTAACACAAGAACAATCGATGACTACACTTGAAGTCTTCATGTTCATTCCGATGCCATGTCTCCATAACCTTTTCCAACCCCAAGAAATAATCAGGAGCAAACTTGTTGGTTTAGATATTCCACATACATTGTGGACTCACTATGCTTGACAAGATGCCCATGCAGAATGAGTCCACAATGCAGTGGACCACTTGGATCTAATCTTATAAAGCTCGCCCAAGCATGATCATGCAAATTGCTTCTTCTAGCATGCACCAAGCTTCTTTAAACTCTTCCTCCGAGTCACACTTACTCATGCATTTATAAAATAGCTTTGTACTATCTTATTACTATTAAAGCAATGAACCTTGAAGGAGCTTTCTTTGAAATATGCCATTGGCACAACCTATGATGAGTATGCGGCAATACAATTGATTCGCCATAGGATCTTGATCGCTGAATATTGTTATAGATGTCACATTCATCAACCAAAGAATGTTTGGAATAGCCATGAATGACTCAATTGTCTCTTCCGATAAAAAAGGCTACTCCAAATAATACATTTTGCCGATGATTCACTCCAACAAGAGGGGCACAAACAAGATTATATTTATTGAGTCTTGTATCAAAAATTATCACATCCCCAAAACAATCATATTCTATCCTAGACATGCCATTGCTCCAAAAAAAAACTTACTAAGCAATCCGACTCATCAACTTGTACATCCCATGCAAACATCCCATCCGTTGCTTGCCTTTCCTTAAACAACTATATTAATGCATTACTATCACCATTCGCAATCCTCGATCTTTTCTCTTTCTGAATAAAATTGAAAGCATCTCTTTTGTGAACCCGAATATTCTCTACGCCGCCAACTTCCTCGCTAGATAATGAATGCATCGCTGTTCTAATACCGCCTCATTTGTCTTCAACACGACGCCTTCTCATCGCTAATTCATGGATCGAGAGAAGATGTCGCCAGCACCAAAGAATGATTATGACTTTCTCAGATATTTTAATATCGCCCAATTCCTCCAAATCAACAGAGAATCTAATCATGGTGACAACCGCTTGTATCAACTTCTTTCTCGAATTTTGTTAAGCCATTTAGATTTCTTCCACCAAATTTTGCACATAGAAAATCTTTTGATTTCAATTTGAGTTTGGCCAATAACTAGTATGGTCCTTCCGAACACTGAAGCCAATTTGATGTGCATAGTCACAAGATAAGTGCATACGCCTCCGTTTCATTCTGAACAGTGATGCCAAGGAGTTTCCCAAATTTGGACATCACGACTTCATCGATACATTGACATTCATCCAAATATACAAAAAATATGTTACAAAATACAAATGCAAAAAACCACCCAGAAATCATCCAAACAGCCATCAAATTGCTTCCATTGGAATATAATGAACATAATCAAAAGAAAGAGGCTAAATAAAAAAAAGTCAAATGAGTACCTCCAAAGAGGTACAGAGAGTACGATGAAAAAACCACCCAAACCATCCAAACCGCCTCAAATGCTTCCATTGAATGCCCTAAACATAATCTCAATAAACAAAAAAAATGGAAAAAGTCTCTAAATACTCAGAATTCTCCAAAGAGGTACAGAGAGTAGCAAAAATACCCCCAAATAATCCAAACCGCCTCCAAATGCTTCCATTGAAATGCCCTAAACATAATCAATAAACAAAGCAAAAGAAAATGGAAAAAAGTCTCTAAATGATCTATACCTCAAAGAGGTACAGAGTACGATGCAAAATACCCCAAAAAAACCATCCAAATTGCCTCCAAATGCTTCCATTGGAATGCCCTAAACATAATCTCAATAAAGTAGCAAAATAAACTGAAAAAAGTCATAAATGATCTCAGACTCCCAAAGAGGTACAGAGTACAGATGCAAAATACCTCTAAACCATCCAAATCAAATGCTTCCATTGAATGTAAACATAATCTCAAGTGCAAAATAAACCGGAAAAGAAGTCCTTAAATGCTCAGACCTCCAAAGAGGTACGAGAGTATGCAAAATACCCCTAAAATCATCCAAAGCCTCCAAATGCTTCCATTGAATGCCCTAAATATAATCTCAATAAACAAAAAAAATAAAAGAAAGTCTTAAATGCTCCATACCTCTCAGAGTACATATGAAAAATACCCCCAAACCATCCAAATGCCTCCAAATGCTTCCATTGGAATGCCCTAAACATAATCTCAATAAAGTAAAATAAACTGGAAAAAAATGATCCAGACTCCTCCAAAGAGGTAGAGTACATATGCAAAATACCCCCCAAAAAAACCATCCAAACTTTTCAAATGCTTCCATTGAATATAATGAACATAATCTCAAGAATAGGCAAAATAAACTAAAAGAAGTCTTAAATGCTCAGACTCTCCAAAGAGAGAGTAGATGCAGACCAAACCATCCAAAGCTTCAAATGCTTCCATTGGAATGCTAAATATAATCTCAATAAAAGTAGCAAAATAAACTGGAAAAGTCATAAATGCTCTCAGACCTCCAAAGAGGTACAGAGAGTACAGATGAAAATGACCCCCCGGAAACCATCCAAATACCTCCAAATGCTTCCATTGAATGCCCTAAACATAATCTCAATAAAAAACAAAATAAACTGAAAAAAAGTCATAAATGCTCAGACTCCAAAGAGGTACAGAGTACAGATGCAAAATACCTCCAAAATCATCCAAACATCAAATTGCTTCCATTGTAATGTAATGAACATTATCTCAAGAAATAAAGTAAAATAAACTGAAAAAGAAGTCCTTATCAGAATTCTCCAAAAGAATGTAGAGTGATGCAAACCAACACTAAAAGTAAATAATAGCAATACGTAAATCCAAATTGCTTCTAATGGAATGTAATGAACATATTCTCTTGACAC
This sequence comes from Cymbidium sinense, assembly GCA_021442155.1. Lineage (NCBI taxonomy): Eukaryota > Viridiplantae > Streptophyta > Magnoliopsida > Asparagales > Orchidaceae > Cymbidium > Cymbidium sinense. Next base: position 26,986,058 of record CM038223.1, on the reverse strand, counting down.
CAGAATATCACTAACATTAGAAAAATGCACGAAAAATTTAGATGAATTTTTATTTAATACATCCTCAAAATTTAAATTTGCTATTTTCTCAAGCGTTCTCCATCTTCATGATTCTTTTGTAAAAGTAAATGAGATTTTTTATTTCTCTTCGAGCTCATTTTGCACTAACCCTAAACCCTAAATCGCTATATATTTTTTAAATTCCTCCGCATTCCAAAACGGGGTAGTTGGGAAGTGTAAAGCGGCGTGAATATGCCACCCTTTGCGACCGTCCGTTCGATTCTTTAAGTTAGCTAAAAGCGGGAAAAAAAAATTGGACAGTCGCCATGGATTGGAGTCCGCATAAAGCTTCATCTGACGTAATATTTTTCGTTCTAGATCTTTGGACTTTTTTAGACTTTTGAGCTCTCTAATATCTCTACACTCTTATTAGAGTTTGCATAGTGTGGGATACTGGTCATATTTGACCATTATTGTGTTCATTTGAAATTTAAAAACATAGTTGCCGGATCACATCTTCCCCTAACTCCCCACCTTCTCTCTCTCTCTCTCTCTCTCTCTCTCGCTTCACACTACTTGGTTCTCTAAAATAGATGAGAATCCAACACTAAACCATAACATTCTGACCATCATTAGAAATGATTTCTTGATAATATGCACATATTTACCATCTCATAATAATATTACTTCTTTAAATATTATTAGTAATGATGGAAATATGGAGAGATTAGGGATATTTCACATCCTTCTAAGTAAAAGACACTATTTAGTGTAAAGCTTTCAATCCATATTTTTCATATAAATTAAAATTTTATATGCATAAATCAGATTTCATAATCAAAATAACAACAACAAAAAAAAAAAAAAAAAAAAAAAAAATGTCAGGCCTATTCACTAAATTAAAATAGAGCTGAAGGTGACTAGTTTATTTTAGATTTATAATAAACCTTGTTATTGTTATTATATCTAATATGAAAATGTCATCCTAAATGTAAAATATATTTATTTGATTTTTCTCTTTAAATTTTAATTAATTAATGAGACTCGATGGCTGTTAAGGATCACATCAAGGGCTACCTAGGGATATAAATGAATCTAGCGTTCGATAAGTTACTCATGCTTGGCTCGATTATAGCTCATTTAATAATTGTTTGATTAATTAGTCAAACAACTTTGATCATTTTCATAAATACTCGATTGCTAAATGAACAAGTTTAAACAGCTTATTCAGTTCAATTATGTTCACGAATAATATCATTTTAAACTCCTAAATGAGATAATTGAAGGAGCTCAATTAAGATTCAATTATGTCTCAATTAAGGCTCGTTAAGGATTATTAGTGAACATTATTATTTAATTTTTTATTTTTTAGACTTGATAAGCTTTAATTGATATAGCTCATGTATATTTTTCTCAACAACCTCCTCGCAAACAATCTCAATTAACATTTGATTAAAGCTCATTTATTTCATTAAACGAGCTATTTATTAATGGGCTCGATAATCTCAAACTGAGCTGATCTTATGAACAAACTCAAGCCAAATTTGAATATAATTTTTTTAAAACAAACTCAAAACTCAATCAAAATTCTTAAATCTCGAATTGAGCACAAGCTTGATATTGGTAAATAATTAAGAGATTCCAGGTTTCCTATATGCGCGAGCACCTATAGTTAATTACCCCTCCCAATGCTCAGAGAGAACTTTCAATTAAGGATAATCATTAGATTGCTAAATACATAGCATATAGTAGTAGCATGTGGAGCTATCAAATTTAGGTTTGTGAAATTCATCATTAGTTAACTTAAAGCGGATGGTTGGGGGAATGATGACGTGACCGATCAATATCTCATGGTTCCGTCCTCTTGGGTTAGCGTGGTCCCCAGTCTACTTAGTCAGAGGAGGTTGTCAACCCAACCTAAAGGAGATCCATGGGAGGCGTTGTAGTCCAAGGTGAACCTTGGGCTTCGGTGGTGTTTGTCTAAGAATACAAGTTTTAAGTCCACCTTAGCTAATAGAGAGCTTTTAGTCCTATCAAGTGCACCATATCATTCACAACTCAAATGACAAAGCCATTGGGGAGAATACAGGCTACAATTATGACCATAATATAATGGTATCATTTAGTGGTAGCCACCTAATGAGTTAGTAGTGATTTGTAAAAGTAGGTTAATTTAATGGAATTGAAAGAATATTTTTGCCACATTAATGTTCTCAAGCTAAGGAAAATTTTAGCGACTTAATCTCAATTTGAGTATGTTAAAAGTAAACTATTTAATAGAGATGGCATGAAAATTTTGAAAAAGAAAAATGTTTAGCACCTATAAACTTTTTATATTGTATGATTGGAATATCTTAAATAAAAGAAATCCACAAAAACTCAAACATATTAAAGCACTTTAAAAAATGCATCCTATGCTTGGAGAAAAATGTAAGAATAAATTCATGTAAATCAAATTAATCAAACAATTTTATTCTCTTAAGAAAATCATTCTAAATGCCTACACACCATCCCAAGCCAGTTGAAGTAAAATATACAAAAATAAATAGGAACCATATTCAAATCAAATAAACCAAAAATTAAAGGGTGTAAGATGACTTTTGTTCTAATAAGAATCAATTTTATAAATCAAGCAATGAAAAAATTTAGAAAGAAGTGATTAGATATAGTGATTTCTCTTGTCAATGCTCTGATTCTTCTTTCTCCTTTTTGCACTATTTTTATTTAACTGGTGAAAAGGAATTTGAAGGAATTTTCTTTAACTAATTTTTGTAAGTCTTGGATGGTCTAACTTTATAATGAACTAACTTTTTGGCCATTTTTTTTTGACAAATCTTGCTTAAGTTTTCTGTAGAAAAACAGCAACCTATTTTCCCCATCTTTCTTTCTTAGGTGTTTGTCTCTATAGTACAGAGTAGCATGTTACTTTAATCATAAGTCAGAAGACCATATTATTAAACTATACCTATATATTCTTTAAAAAAGCAATACATTATCATGTGACTTGAGAGTTCTTTCATACATTTTAAATGCTAATTAGTCTTTATTTTACTATGAAAAAAAAGTAAACTATTAAATAAGAATGGTATAATTTGATAAACTAAATTGATGAATGCACCACTCATCAAGATGTATATATATAATAGAATTTTAAATGAGTCAAATCGAGCTTTAGTTAAGACTAAGTTGAGCTAAAGTTATCTACTTAATCCCAGCTCAAATTCAAGTATCACCTTCATTTTGATCATATAAAAAAAGTTGATCTTGGCTCATTTGTGTACTCCCACAGTAGAGCTTGACTCGAGTGCATGGGATCATTGGAAATAATAAGAAGTTATAATAAAAAATCACAAAAAAATGATTAATGTGTTTGATAATATGTGGGAGTTTTTTTTTTAGTGGCATCAATATGTAAAATACTAAAGAATTATAGTATGAGGTCACTATAGAATGGTTTAAGGCAATGGTAGAGGACATCAATATGTAAAATAGTGATGATTTCTATATTAAACATTAAAGAATTATTTATATTTCTTCCATCCAATTTGAAGTAAGATTTATGAACAAGTATGCTTATTTAGAATTTTATTCTCATTAATTATACAACAGAATAAAATAGTTAGCATAATATTCTAAATAGATTTATCATATGATATATTATAATAACATTATGAGCATCATAAATCTAGAAGAAATGGGAGTTCTTTTCTACTCATCTTTGATGTCATCATTAGGTTTGACGTTAGCCCCATTCAAAATTAATTATTTATTTTATTGGGTGTTCTATATGGCTTAATTAAACTTATTCTTAAGCTTTGTTTAGTATTTTTTTATTATTTATCTCTATAAAGTTAGATTTTACGTAAAAATTTTGATTTATACAAAAATATGTAGTGAAAGCTTTACATTAAATATGCAACTCCTTCATAATTCATGGAGTATTCTTAGTGCAATTGTCGTAATCAGAGAATCCCTTTCTTTCTCGAGTAAAATTCACATGTTTGTTTCCTATTTATAAACTTTGGTAAGTTTAATATTTACTAGTTGGTCTCAATATAGAATTCACTTTATAACTATTCTTGTGATTTAATTATTATCTGTAATAAAAATTAATTATTAATTTTAATAAATAAAATACTAAGTTCATCTCCAAAAAAAATTTCTCTAAAGTATATTGAACATATTGTAAAATACAGCAAGAACCGACACAACATTATTAACTTTTGACTTCGTAGCATGTTTTTAGTAAACCTAATAGCTACCCTACATACACAATAGAAATATGAACAAAGTTTATAAACATTTCGTATAATATGAAGCATTGGCTCGTTGGCATAATATGAATATTTGATGTCCATTTAATAATTTGGGGTAAAATTAAAATTTCAAAAAAGAAAGTTTGAAAGCATCAACCTCAAGTTTAGAGTATAATTGTAAGAGAATTTAATGATAAAATTTTTATACTATATATAACTAAATAAGATTTTTCTTAAATTTAGGAGGTGATAACAACCCCTAATCCCTTTCTAATTTCAATCTCTACTAAAAATATTTTAAAGAAAGAAGTCTTATGATGAGATGGTAAATATGTGCATATTATGAGGAATCATATCATGTGATGGTTGGATTTCTAAGGTTGTGGATGATGAGATAAGCCAACAAAAAATATAGAGGAAAAAAATAATTTTGCGAGCAACAGTACTAACCATATATAAATGAAAGAGTAGTAAAACTGAATAGAAAATTAAAAAAATGATAAATTCTAAAACTAAGTAATTAGTTTTCAAATGAATCAAACACCTGAACTCATTTATTTGACAAAGCCATACTTTTACTCAGATTTATTCTTAAGAGAAGGGCTTTTGCTAAAAATGATTCTTGAAAATAAGCTAAGCTTTTACTCTCATAGTAATTTTCTTGGGCATGGCTTTCAGAATTTCAAGAAATTTACCAAATGGAATGTCCTCCACCAAAAACTAATAACAATATTCCAATAGTTTCTTAACCACACCAGCCTAATATCACTCATAAGATTTGTTGATCTTACCTTTAGAATGAGGTAAACATAGCCTAAATAAAATCTTAATCTTTCTATTGAACCTATCATTAAACTTAGGAAGACTGATTTGAACAAATTGAACGATAAATATCAAAATGCTTTTTAAAATTAAATTCTCCCAAAATTAAAACTAATGATCAAAATAACCTTTCCTTGAGCCCAATTAAACTCTAGACTATTTTGGAGTCATTTTGATGAGGGTGGGATGGTCAATTAGGGCCAAATTTGGCCAAATTCAATTTAAATATAAAATTGAGTTATAAATTCACTTCTAAATGACTTGAGATTATCTCTTTGATCATTTAAGAGAAGATTATCTAGATAAAATATTAATATTCATATTGAACCTATCATTAAACTAGGAAGATTGATTTGAACAAATTGAACAAAAATTGCTAAAATGATCAAAATGCTCCTCAAAATTAAAATTAATTAGCTAAACAACCTTCTCTTGAGCTCTATATAGCTCAAGATCATTTTGGAGTTATGTGGATGAGGTTTGGAACATGGTTAGATATGGCCCAATTAGGCCCAATTCAATTTAAATATACAATTGAGTTATAAATTCACTACTAAATGACTTGAGATCATTTCTTAGTTCATTTAAGAGAATTATTTAAATAAAATCTTAATCTTTCTTATGAACCTATCATTAAAATTAGAAAGATTGAGAAAGAATTGAACAAAAATTGCCAAAAATTATCAAATTGCTCCTTAAAATTAAATTTCCTCAAATTTAAAATTAATCATCTAAATAAATTTCTCTTGATCCCAATATAAATTCAGACTATTTTAGAGTCATTTGGAAGAGATTTAATTTATGGCCAACTATGGCCCAATTAGGCCCGATTTAGTTTAAATATAAAATTGAGTTATAAATTACTTCTAAATGACTTGAGATCATTCCTAGATTATTTAAGATAAGGTCATTTAGATAAAATCTTAATCTTACAATTCAGCCTATTATTGAACTTAGGTAGGTTGATTTGAATAAATTGAACAAAACTTGCCAAAAATTACCAAAATGCTACTCAATATTAAATTCCCCAAAAATTAAAATTAATCATATAAAGCACTTACTCTTGAGCCAAATTTAGCTCCAGACCATTTTGGATCATTTTGATGAGGTTTGGATTATGGTCAATTATAGCTCAATTAGGCTCAATTCAATTTAAATATAAAATCGTGATATAAATTCACTTCTAAATGACTTGAGATCTGTTCTTTGATCATTTAAGAGAAGGTTAACTAGATAAAATCTTAATTGTCCTATTGAAACTATTATTAAACATAGGAATATTTATTTGAATAAATCAAACAAAAAAATTACAAAAATTACCGAAATGCTTGTCAAAATTAAATTGCCCCAAACTTAAAATTATTGATCTAAATAACCTTCTCTGGAGTCTAATATAACTCCAGACTATTTTAAAGTCATTTGGATGAGATTAGGATCATAGTCAACTATGGCCCAATTCAATTTAAATAAAAATTGAGTTATATATTCACTTTTAGATGCTTTTAGATCACTTCTTATATCATTGAAGAGAAGGTATTTAGACAAAATTGTAATCTTACTATTGAACCTATCATTAAACTTAGGAAGATTGATTTAAATAAAGTGAACAAAAATACCAATGAGCCTCAAAATTAAATTTAATCATCTAAATAACCTTCTCTTAAGCCCAACATAACTCTAGACCATTTTAGAGTCTTTTGGATGAGGGTTGGATCATTGTTAACTATGGCCCAATTAGGCTTAATTCAATTTAAATATAAATTTGAGTTATAAATTCACTTCTAAAGGACTTGAAATAATTTCTTAGATCATTTAAGAGTTTTATGAGCACTAATTGACTATAGTTAACCAAGTGAAGTTTGATTGATTTAGTGGGCCCCACTCAATAAAATAATTATTTTTCTCTAAAATTTTGGTTTCAAATGAACTCAATTGTTGTGAAGGACACTAAGAATAATTCTTAGAGAAAAATTAAACACTAAAACGCTTAGGTCAAGCCCATTGACCCAAAAGGCCTATTAAAGGCACTTTGAAAAATTGGTTTGACTAAATTCAAATTAAATTTAACCAAATTTGTTTAAAACAATCTCCATGATATAAATAAACATCTTAGATAGAAATCAAATCTTTTTTTGATCAAAATAAGTTAAATGGCTCATAAACCCATTAATGATCAACTAAAATCATTTATGGTAAAACTTTTTCAAATTATCTTTAATGATAATTAAACTTAGATATTTTTTAGTTTCACTTACTCATTTAGTTTAAAATTAAGTTTAATGAATACTTGGATTGACCTAGAAAAAGGCATAATCTACGACTAAGCTAATAAGTTCATTTGTGTTTAAAATATATTAAACTAAATATAATATTTATGAAACGTGGTTTGCCACATCTTTGAATGCCTCACTTCTCAAATAATATAATCAAAGTAAAATTGAGCCAAATTATTAATAATTGATATTAATTCATTATGAATATTTTGGACAATCCATCAAGTAAAATAAATTTAATTAGATATCAAATTTATCAAATCCTTAATAAAACCAATTGATTAATCACCCAATCCAAACTCAAGTTCAATTAGTATTTACACTTGTATATCTTAGTGACTCATTTATGGCCTATCAAGATTATAAAAATTAAACTTAAGTAAAATTAATTTAATCTTAATCAAACATGGCTAGATGATAAATTAAATATTTAGCTACTGACTATACTAAGCCTAATCAGTTAGGTCGATTTAAATGTTAAACCAACCCAACCAAAATTCCCAAAATAAGCTTAATTGAGCTCCTAAGCTAAATTTATCCAAACAAGAGTATATTAAGCCCTCTTTAAACAAATCCCATTAATCTTAGACCTTTTTAAGCAAGCTAGTTGCCTTTGGATCAACCAACCATAGATTGTTACCATAAGCACTAATTGATTTAGCCTTAACAAACCATATGGTGGTCTTTTTACTATTAGGTGATAATGGCCACTCATCTTCACCTTTCTATCTTGTCTTTAATGACAATTGATTAGAAATTTTCCTTCAAGCCATCAACATTGTTCAAAATTATCTTGAGTTTAGTCTATTAATAACTCTTATTTTAGTGGAGTCAAGTTACACTTTTTTGTACCCATATCAAACCATAAGCTTCCAAAGATCATTCTTTAGCTTTTACTAATCCTAATTTAGAATCTAACCCTTTCTTCGATCAGGCGACACCACTTTGTCTCAGCTTAGTGTGGGCTTCAAAATTTTGCACTTGGGCTCTTGATGAAATAGAGTGTTAGATTTGTGCAGAGTGAAACATTCAGAAGACAAATATTTTTTGTTTGTAGATAAATAAGACACTACCTAGAAATTTGACCCTTATTTGGTGAGGGCTTTATAATTAGTTCTAAGTTTCATATAGGTAGAGGCACCAATAGTTAATTACCCCTCTCACAATAGTGAGAAAAAACTTTCAACTAAAGCTAGTCCTTAGCCGCTAATTGCTTATTATATAGTAGCAACAAATTGATTTTAAAATATCTGAAATTCATCATTTGACATAGAAAAGCATATGTTGGGGGATGATGATACGCCCAATTAAGATCTAATGATTTCATCATTCTAAGTTGTCATGGACTTTGATCCACTTAGTCAACTCAACTTAACAAAAGGATCATTATCAACAACCATGAGTTGCATTATAAAAGGAGACATTATGGACTAAAGTTGATGTTTGTCAAAAGTGATAATTTTAAGTCCACTCTAGCTGATACAGGGCTTTGTGTCCTATTAGGTATACATTATGATTCACAATTTAAAGGGATAGGAAACCACAAAAGAACTGTTGACCTCACTTTTGGAATGAGGACTCATCCTTCCCATCTTAGACTTAGGAGACTTCTAAGCACCAGAATTTTCTTAATCATAGGACACTTCTAGTAATTATGAGAACACTAAACCCAAGCCTAGGGACTTAGGAAGGTATACCCTGAGTTTAGGATTTGCCTTAGGACAAATAGGTCTTACTTATCCTATGGCCAAAACCAAAACCCATGCTTGCCCATTCATCCAAAGCCAACACAACTAACCTCAATTGGATCTTGTCTTATATCCAAATTCCTAGCCAAATTAACTTAACCCTTAACTTAAATCAATTCCACTATCATCCTATGGATCCAACCCAAGCTCATTCAATTGAAACTAAATCCAATTGATTTTCACATAAGCACTTATGGTATTTATTTTTGAGATGTGAGACACCACGCAGATCTTAGGGGATACTTATTGAAGTGATCGGGTATGACATTGAGGTATGATATACTATCTTGAAAGGTAGAGACATCACCCTTCAATGGACCTAATAACCTAATAAGGACTCCTAAGGCATGATAGGTCTTCGAATGTACCAGAGATTTTTTTTCCTGCTTTACATTGATGAATAAAGCAAGGTTTATGTTAAATCGAGTTCTAAAGTTTCATGTGGAGGCAAGCCTTCATAGTTAATTACATTCTAATGAAAGGTAAGTTCCTTAGGAATACTCTTGATTAAAGTAGACAATTAGGGTCTCTAAAGATTTCAAGGGTAGACTATTAATAAATTAGTTATATCAAAAAATCAAATGGGAAGGTTCAAGGAGAAGACTTATTTTAGAAGCCAAAAGAGATGAGTAGGGAATGCTCATGATACTAGGAAGCCTAGTGAGCATTCCAATATATCCTATGATTGGGTTTTATATGATTGAAATTGTAGAGATTAATTTTATTGAAGTTGACATTTTATTAGAAAGTTAGGACATATAATTCAATCAACACAAGATTGTGAAAATACATAAGAGGTGAGAATTTATGCTAGTAGTCAGAAAGATGTAGCAACCTCGGATCCTAGATCTATAGAGCTTTGGCATAAGCCAAAGCATGGCTTAAGTCTAAGTGAAGATGGGTATATAGTTTATCTCCACAAGGGAGGATAAACCACCCGGCTGTTGGGCTTATAACTGCCTGGAGTGGCACCCAGCTAACTCCTCCTATGCTTTAAATCCATATAGTCTGGTCATATGAAATTGCAAGATGGTTGGGCTATTATTAATTTAGAGAGAGACTAAAGTCCTTAAACTCACTCCCTAAGAGACTAGAGCATGAGTGGTATGAGTAATAACTTAATCTGTAAATATAAATCTATTCAAATTTTATTTGATTTTTGACACTTCATTTTGACAAAGGCTTTGGGATTTTTATATGCCTAAATGCATGATGAAGTAGAAATGTTGGCCAAATCAAGAGAGAAAGAGGGCGAAGCTCCGTTAGTAGGGGCTGCTCTCACAGGTCAAATGGTCCTTATGCATGTAAGGATGGAGGCCCTCATTTTGCAAAAGTGATTCAAGATGCATGCATGATGTGAGACATACAACCATACAGCTAAGGGGTTACTAAATCTTTTAATTATCTTGATTTACAATTTAGGCTTTAATGTGAGGTTATGAGCTATAGAAATTTTTAATTATGAGTGATTAATTGGGTATAAAATTTATTTTATCCTAAGAGCCTAATCGTATCCAGGCCACACATTCAAACACCAATCATAAAGAAACTAAGAAAAGCATGCATTTTCTAATGCATAATGTAAACATGACATCAAAATTTTTTATAAAACTAGCATGAAAGAATAAGAGGCTCGTACATTCGGGTGCCACCCTACAACCTGAAAAAGAAAAGATGGGTAGCCAAGTTCTACCCTTAAACAGCCCAGAAAATGAAAGAATAATTATAATTATAATGAATGAATGTTATGGGCGGGGGGTCGGTCTTCATATCTTCATTCCTTATTCTTCATCTATTCATGCCTCTTCCTTCTCGTTTGATTTGATTTGCTCCACTTCGAAGGCATCACAAGGCACCCTAGGACAAAGCCTTCTAGCCACTGCTCATTCTAATCTTTCATAGAACTAATCCTAATTCCTAATTGCAAAATTACATTAAGAATAGGAAAAATAAATCTACCTACACTTACAAAATAGAAGTTAGTTAAACATACATACAATCCCAAGTAGTTATATCATAATTTGGACTTAGCACCCTGAACATGTGTAACCAAACCCACCTATCCTAACTTGGGTTATGCTTAGGGGCTTAAGCAACTTGCAAAGAGAGCATTTATATTTATTTTTAAGCAGCCCATTTAAGCATAATCCACTGCAGAAAATATGATTAGGCTAATCACGATCTATCATCCAGTCTACAACAATATATCACAAAATAATATAAAACATGCATCATACCAAGCACCATCCTAACATAAAGCTAGAAGTAGTGGATTAATTCTAATGTGTGTGTTAAGGCTTATGCGGTATGTCTTGCTAGGCATTATAATTATAGTTATCTAAGTATAGAAAGATTTAATTTAGCATGAAGGGTTGGTTTCATTTGAAGTTATTTAATTTATTTGAAATTTTAATTTGTGTTTTCTTTTGTTTCATTTGATTACACTTAGCAACTAAGTGTTATAAAGAGAAGAAAAGAGGATTGCCCTCTTTCATACCCACCTTAAGCTATTTTCTAAGGCATGTTAATTTGATTTAGTTCTCTTTAGTGAATGGCTTATTACACATTTTAAATCAATCCTAAGTTTAGGTTCACTTTAAATAATCTCATTCAATATTAAAGGCATCTTAAAATTAATTTGATTGAATTACTCTCACATGACATATGTTAAATCATTCTTTTCCATGACATGTAACATGCATATGATTAAATATTAAGTATACTTACACATAAAATATGTTTTAGCACACTTAAATGATGGATGTGAACATGCATATTTAAAGTTTATATTTTCTATTTGATTGAATAATTTAATTATATTAATTTTAAAGCTCTATCCAAATTCTTATACAAAAATACATAAGGATAAAACTAAATAGGTATGTGTCCTTGTTAACCAGGGAAGTGAGATAATCAAATGACCTCCTTGGGGCTAGCTAAATCCTCATATTCTTGGGATGTCTAGACTATATACCCACTTGCATTCAATCATATATAAATTTGGATACATGAATATAAGAAATAGAGCTCTTAAATCACATGATTAATTAATTCAACAACTTAAACAATTATGAATGCATCTATTTTTGATAGAAAAGAGGATTTCCATTCCCTAATTAAATATACACATATATGTAAAAAAGACATAAGAAAGTACATGCCTTTGTTAACTAGGGAAGTGAGGTAATCAAATGACCTCATCGGGGCTAGCTAAAGCCTCGTATTCCTAGGATGTCTAAACTATATACCCACTTTTCTTAAATATATACACATATATTCATGATTAAGAGGATGAAAACCATGCAAAGGTTGTATTTTCTTTGATTGAATTATCTATGTATATGTATTAAAGCTTTATCCAAATTCTAATGTTGAAATACACAAGGATGAAATTAAATGGAGTACGTGCCTTTGTTAACCAGGGAAGTGAGGTAATCAGATGACCTTCTTGGGGCTAGCTAAAGTCTCATATTCTCAGGATGTCCAGATTATATATCCATTAACATTCATATTTTTGTAAATCAACACATAAATAAAAGAAAGAAAGCTTCACTTCATACACCTTAAACTATAAGCACATACATCTCTTATGTTTTTATAACTATCATTACTACATATGTCATCTCATTTATAAGCTTTTGAAAATTATATTTTGATTTAATAGTGATAATAACTACACATATATTTAATTAAATTAGCACATGTAAGCTTTACATAAGGAAAATCATTTAATTTAATTTAACTTTGAAAAGATGAATGCATGATTTCAAATGATATACACTATTTAACATGTTTGGAAAGGAATAAATAAACATAAACATATGATTTTATTCAATTAAATTAATTCCTAAGGACAATCATATCAAATAAAATTATTTAAGATAAACCAAAATTGCTTTAATATCATTTTTTTTGTTTCATATTTGATTTGGTTTAAGGAATATGAGAAGAAATTTGTTGATCATAACCCATTCCCATGTTTGTGAATTAATTTGGTTTAATAAGATGCAATTAAGTTGATTTTATAGATTAATTAAATTATAATATGCATTAAACCTATTAATTAACCCTTACCTATGTTGCCTTAAAGTAATTAACTAAATAATTATGAGCCAATATGATTTGATTAATTAAGATTCCTTGTAAATATAATTTTTATTTGATTAATTAAGCAATTTAATTAACTGATTAAGCCTTGATTAATTTAATTAATGAAGTAAACTTAGGGAAATAGATTAGAAAGGAGACCTTAATCTTATCCAATGGGTTCATTCATTGTTAAGTAGCAATTTATGACTTAATTAATTAATTTATTACTATTCATGGGATTAATTAATTATTAATTAATTTTAAAAAGTAATTGGAGCTTAATTAGTTAATTTTCCTGATTAATTAAGCAATAAATCCCAATAAAATCATGGGAGGCAGAAGTCATCCCATTGAATTAACACACAAAGTTTGAGTTAATTACTTAAGTAGTTAAAGAGTAATTAAGTTAATTAATATTGTAATTAAACATTAATTAAGCCTTAATTACTATTCAAAATTAACTAAGAATATTTTTAATAAATTCTCCTCTAAAATACATTCAAAATGAATATTTATTTATATTTTTATAATTTTTCGAAGCCTAAGCTTATTTAAATAATTTTTCATAATTCTTTATAAAGTCTAATAATTTATTCTACTAAAATAGACTATTTAAGCTTCAAAATTCAATATCTCTCAATCCAAAAATTCGTTTAACTTGAAATTTTTATGGTAGGTGTATTTTAACTTCAGTTTTAATCCCAAAGATTTTTAGATCAATCTGATGTGTATTTTTGGTTTAATTGATGAAGTTTGATTTTCACAAAACTTAAATTAATCTTAGAATACTAAGTAAAAACTTAGAGATTTTAGAATTTTTGGATTCCTTTCAAAAAGACAAATCCAACAAGACCTTATTTGTAGTTTTTGGTTAAGTGTTTTATTTTCTATGAAATTTTGAAGTTTCAGGTTATTTTAATTAATTTTTAAAAGCAAAAAATCTCAAATTTCTTACTTAACCCAATCTGCATTGCGCGGTGCTGACTGGATCATGTGTTTTCATGCGGTGCTGCGTGACAATAGAGAATTGTACATGTGTCGCTGATGCGTTGAACAAGCGGGAAATGGCGCATCTCGATTGGACTGTTTAATCATTGATCGGATTGTCTGATCATGGATTAGACAGTCCAAATTGAATCACATGATCTAAGGGCTGAAATCAATCACAAATCTGCTCTAATCACAACCGTCCATCCCCATCAATGGGAGATCGGATGGTTGATGTGTCGTCCTCCTCCCAGCAAATAAAAATGATGAAATTGAGTAGACGAACGGATGAATTTGACACCGAAGGACTTCCAGGGCTCTATTTCACGATAATAATTGCCAAAAAAACTTCTATTTCACATTAGGATTGTTAAAAATGAGAGATGCAAGGTATATCTAAGAGAAATTCCTAGAATCTTGTAAACATCCTCACAAATAAAAGAACCTATGGCTGACTAAAGGATTTGAAAATTACCTCACCAGGGATGGTTTTCGGTGGCTGTGTTGATCCGAGCACACTCCTAGATTCGAGAAGAAGCATTGGGATGAATTTAGGCCCTTATATCTTCTTGGAATGTTGTACCCACCAATGGCCACCACCTCCTTTACAGAATTTGCTTAGTTTTGGTGTTCTTCTAACCCAAAAAGAAGTGGGAAAGGGGTCTTATTTCTTGGGGGAGCACTTGGAGTGTGTGCAATAGTAGAATAATTCTTTTGGAGGCCTATTTTCCCTTGTGCTTGGTGGTGGTAAAAAGTCACCACTAATGGTGATTTTTTCCTCCTAGTGGATATCCTATGGCTTGGGGTGGTTGGGAATGGCACAAAATCATCTTGGGTGGCTTAGTTTGGTTGGCCAAGGCTTGGGAGGTGGCTGCCAGGAAAGATTAATGGGTGTCCTATGAGTTTCAAATGCTCCAATGGGGGAGGTTAGCTGAATTCACCTTCCCATGAGTCATGGCCAACCAAACCACCTCTTGGGTCAGGTTGGATAGTGTCTTAGATGCCTAGGTGGACCATTAGGAGGGTGTTAAGTGGCTAATAAATGAAATTGACCACTTACATAGGTGATTTGTCTTATGTAATACCCTAAACCTAAGGGTAAAATGGCCATTTAGCATTGGATTTGATTTGGATAGATTTGAAATGAATTAGAAGTGATTTGGGCCAAATTTCATATCATTTGGAGTTCATTAGGTTAGGTTTGGCTCAATTTGACCCATTTGGGTCAAATTGGGTCAAAAAGAGTTATGTTGACCAATTGGGCTAATTGGGTCAAACCAAGGGTTGGATCACGTTAATATGACCATTTGGAGTGTGTTGGTGTCATTGGCTTGGTTCAATTTGGTTTAGGTTTATGTTCATTTGAGTTCATTTGGGTCAAATGGGTCAAGTTGACCAATTTGACCCAATTGACCAAATTAGCTTGGGTCATAACTTGGCCTAGGATCGGTTGATCATTTGGAATGTGTTGTGAGCTTTGGTTGAGTTGAATTTGGATTTGATTGAGTTGTATATTGGCTTGATCCTTTAGGACAAGTTGGGTTCAATAGGTCATTTGAGTTTAGTGCATCAATTGGGCTCACTTGAGGCTTTGGTCAAGTTCAATAATCAATTTGGAATGAACTTGAATCATTAGTTACACTCAATTTGGAGTAGATTTTGATTTGACTCATTTTAGCCATTTAGATCAAATTGGGTCAACTTGGGTCAAGAGAGCCAATTAGGTTAGGTTTGGCTCAATTGAAGGTCAAAGTCATGTTCAAGTGTTGATTTTGGATGGGTATTAGTCATTGGTTTCAAGAGATTTGAGTTAGGTTGAAATTTGGCTAGTTTAGGTTCATTGGGTTAAAGGGTTAACTTGGTCAAATGGCTAGGTTGATTTGGTTTGACCCAATTTATGATAATTGATCAACTTAGGATAATCAACAATCATGCCATGATATTTAGATTTGCTTAATTCACTTTGATTTGGAATGAATTAGATTTTGGTTAATGTAGGTCAAATTGGCCACTTTGAGTCAAGTGAACCAATTGTGTTTAGTTGGCTTGATTTTGACTTGAGTTTGATTTAGTTGATTTTATATATGGATTTAGGATTGATATATAAATCCAATTGCAATTAGTTTGGGTTCAAGTGGGTTTTGGTTCACTTGAAAATTTCAAGTCAAATGGGCTAAGTTGGGTTTGACTTGGGTTGATTTTGATTTGGCTTGTTGATTGTAAGTTTCATTTATATTTGTGAATATGATTGAAAGTATAATTGATTTATCAGAAAATCAATTGAATTTGGGTTTTGGGATGAAGGAATTTGGTTATGTCCATGAAATTGATTCAAAGGAGTTAGGAAAGATTTCAAGTTTGGATTTGATCATGGGCTTCAATCATTTGGCTTAGGATTTGAATTTAGATTTGGATTTGGATTTGAAATTGAGTTTGATTGTAGGTTTGATAGGGTGAATCTAGATTGGATTTGAGTGGGTGGGGTGGGAGGTTATCCTGCATGGCCTAATCTATGATTAACCCTTCTAAATCTTTAGGTTTAGGTTAAGTGTTCACCTAATAGCTAGAAGTGTCTTATGATTAAATAAGTCTTAGTATCTAGAAGACTCCTAAGTCTAAGATGAGAAGATTGAGAACTCACTCCAAAGTGAGGCCAACAAAAGGACCCCCAATAGGTGTGGTGTAACTAACAAGGCACACCATACGTATTAGCGTTGTCCAAGACGTAAAAAATGTCTAGAAGATTGCAAGTGCTAATGGAAATGATCTATACTTAAACCGAAGATAGGTAGAATCATGATCTTAGTGCAATGTAGCTCTCTTTATCCTAAGGGCATAAGAGAGTCAGAAGGAAATCATTGGGGATTGAGTACATGAACCTTCCACTACGGAAGCAAGTTCAAGCTATCCGCTGGGGATATGGATTTGAGTTTTACTCTAAATATGATTTATTTGGGTGTGTATCCACTGGGGATAAGAACCAATAATCTGCTGAGGATCAAGATCAAATTAACTCAAATTTACTTTATTTTAATTGATTTAGAGGCATATCTGCTAAGGTTATGGGCTCGAATCCACTAGGGATTGGAAATATGAACCTTCCACTAGGGAAGTAGGTTCGGGCTATTCGATGGGGATAAGAGTTTGATTGGATTTTTTTGATTTATTTGATTAGACTCCACTGGAGAGGTTGGTTTAATTTATTAGGGCTCCACTAGGGAGGATGGTTTAATTGAGGGAATATCTACTGGGGATATAAACCTAGTTGAATTTAATAGATTTAGATTTTTGATTTAGGTTCCACTAGGGAGACTAATTTGATTTGCGCCTCACTGGGAAGAAGTTTAGTTTGTCCAATATATTTAATTTTACTCCACTAGGGAGGTTGGTTTTAAATTTGGTTTGTTATGGACCCTGTCGGTGTGCGATGGACCGCACTAAGAAGGAGCCATAGAGGCCTTGGCCTGTCTTAGATTTACAAGTACAGAGGGATAATCAACCTATTATAGGGTAGGGCTATCTGACCTAAAGGTTATCTTTTGGTGTGCAATGACTATGCTAGGAAGAAAGCATACCAGACTTACATCTTCCAAAGCAGGGAAAAGTCACTGGGGTGATCTGTTAGATGCGTAATAGATCGAACCAGACCTAAGGCGACTACTGAGAGTGTGCCACTGGGATCTTACCTTAACTCAAGAGCAATCAAAAGTAATTCATTTTAATTTGATTTGATTTAGAATGACTTAATTTGATTTGGTTTGGTTTGGTGTGTTATGTTATGGACAATGTCGATGTGCGATGGACCAACTGAGAAGGGGTTACATCGGCCTTGACCTGTCTCAGATTTAGAAATCTAAAGGGGTAGTCTACCAGCTACAAGGTAGGACTATCAGGACTAAGGGTTTCCTTTCGGTGTGCAATGGCTAGGCCAGGGAGAAAGTGTAGCACACTTACATACATCTTCTAAAGTGGGGAATAACCACTGGGGTGACCTATTGATGGTGCAACAAATCAAACCCAACCTAGGGTGGCTACTTAGTGAATGTCACTGGGGACTTATGTCAGCTTAGGAGTAGTTAGGATTAATTTCATTTTAATTTGATGGACCCTATCAGTGTGTGATGGATCACACTGAGAAGGGGCTATGTTGGCCTTGACCTATCTCTGATTTAAAGATCCAAAGGGTAGTCTCTAGGTAGACTATCTACTATGGGTTGCCTTGATTATTACGAGCTACAAAAAAAGCATAGCAGACTTACATCTTTCTAAGCAGGGACCAGCTACTGGGGTGACCCATTATTGTATAATAGATCGAACTCAACCTAGGGCTACCCATCGGTGTGCAACAGTCATGCTGGAAAGAATGTGTAGCAGACTTACATCTTCCAAAGCGAGGAATGACCATCGGGGTGGCCTGTTCGTGGTCCAACAAGTCAAACCCTACCTAAGGGTGACTACTGAGAGAGTGCCACTATGGACTTATCTCAACTCAAGAGTAGTCGTGATTCCTATAGGGAGTTTTGTTAACACTGTCCTAAAGATAGAATGCCTGCTTAGGAAAGGTGTCACTGGGGGCATTAATTCCTAATCCACAATCAAATATATATTTTTTGTTTGTTTATTATCATGGACCCTATTGATTTGTGAGGGACCACACTAAGAAGAGGCTATGTCAGTCTTGACCTATTTAAGATTTACTGGAAAAAGGGAGAATCTGCACATCCATGAAACAAAATCTCTAACCACAAGGGTGGTTACTAAGAAAGGGGGACTGTCCAACCTAGAAATAACCTAGGTAGTGTCTAGATAGGGTTGCAAAGTGATCCAAATAGAGTGCCTACAGGAGAGGTGACACTAGGGCGTTATTCTAGACTCTGTAAATAAGGAAGCATGTAAGTGTATGATGCCCAACTCAAGCAGAAAGCATAACAAACTTACATCTGTCAAGAGTGGTGTATCCACCAGGTGGGTCACTATTAGCATAGCAAACACCAACCAACCTAAGGTGCTCGTCGGTGTGTGACAGTCAATCTAGGAAGAAGGCGTGTGGACTTACATCTCCTTAAAGTGAAATTATTCATTGGAATAGCCTATCATTGGCTCGACAGATGCTATCTGACCTAGGGCTTCCCATCGGTGTGCAACAGTTGTACTTAAGAAGAAAGCGTAACCGACTTACATCTTCCAAAGTATGGATCAACTATTGGGGTGACCCATTGATGGCATAATAGATCAACATGACCTAAAAGTGACAACTAAGTAGGGAGTCACAAAGATGGGCTGGACCCAGACTTGAAGTAGTGAAGAGGAAAGGAACCAGTGGGGACTTACACTAATCCTCCACTCAACCAAGTCAATTCACGATGGCTAGTTTAAGAAGAAGGCGTAGCAAACTTACATCCTCTTAAATGAAGCTAATATGACGATAGCTTACCGACTGCATAGTAAGGCCTACCATGCTGAAAATGTGCTCGTCAGTGTGCAGCAGCCAAATCAGGAAAGAAAGTGTAGTAGACTTACATCTTTCTGAACGAGAGACCACTAGGGTGATGCACTAGCAGGGTAACACATCAGCCCGACCTAGAGCAACTAATGAGTGAGTGCCACAATGGGTGTTATCCCACATCAAAGTTGTCCAAGATAGACCTGAGTATACCTCGGTCATGATCTTATGGACTTCATGTTTGTCTAAATAATGTAACTGCATATGATCAAGAGATAGTCGGTATAAGGTTCCACCCATGAGAGTGTAGGAAATGGCTCTCTGCTTCACATGATGTGCTAATGACTTCTCTTGAGATAGTTTTCCTACATTTAGGTAATCCATGAATGGTTTCCTCCAATCTAACTTCTCATCCTTTTTGGCATGGCAACCTCCCATTTAAGGGAGTACTTTTTGATGAGTTCAATATCAATAAGGGATATGGCTCATCTATTTTGGATCCTTATCGATATAGACTCATCATTCGGACATAGCAACTCCTTGGCGAGTTTGGCTAAAGCATCAGCTGTGGCATTTTCACCTAAAAGAATCTTGTAAATGGTAACCTCCAAAATTTGGGCCAACAACTCCATAGTGTACTTGTGCTAGTGGTGGACCTTAGGCTTGAGAACCTTGTAGGACCTAGGGATTTGATTGATGACTAATTAAGAATCCCTGTAGATGTTGAGGTTCTGGATGCTTAGAGTAACGACTAACTCTAGACCATCAATCAAAGTGTTATATTTGATTTCATTGTTGGTGCAAGGATTGGATAGGTGATATGAGAATCTCATCACATCGCAGTCCGAAGTTAGGAGAACAACTCATACCCCTGCCTTTTTTGGGATAGTAGATTGTGGTTCTTCTCCTCTTTGAGAGGAAGCCGCGCCATCGAAGTACATGCCCCAGTGGTGAATGCTAGTGTCCCCTAAGTTCATGATTTATTCATCGGTCATCACTAAGAGTAGATTGTAGTTGTCTTTGCTAAGTAATCCGTTAGTGCTTATCCTTTCACCGCATGGAGGGGTACAAAAGTAATATCAAACAAGGAAAAAATAATGGACCAGCATGCCAACCGTCCGGATAACATCGATCGTGTCATGAGATATTGTAGTGGATTGATCCTCGAGATTAAGTTAACCTTATGAGAAAGCATATAATGCCATAGCTTTTGGGATGTGAAGATTAAAGCTAAGCAATGCTTCTCAATGGGTGGATAATTTACTTCAACAGGGATTAGATGACGGCTGAGATAGTAGAGTGTTCTATTTCCCTTGGTCATTGGCTTGAGCCAACAAAGTGCCAAGAGAGTCATCCAATGATGCGGTGTAGAGCATGACCTGCTTGCCTGGGATAGAGCCTGATAGGACTGGCAATGTCATCAGCTAGTACTTGATGTCTTCAAAGGTATGCTAGCACTTATCATTGCACTTGAACTTGGAATCCTTTTTTATAAGTGCTGAAAATGGCTAGCACCTTCCTGGTAGGTTGGATATGAAGCATCTTAGATATACCAACTACCCTTGAAATGATCTGAGTTGGGTTAGACATTTAGGGGATGGCATTTCTAATATCACTTTTACCTTCTCTGGATTGATCTCGATTCACCAGTTTCGGACAACAAACTCAAGGAACTTCCCTGAAGCTACTCTAAATGCACACTTTAGGGGGTTCATTTTGAGGTTAAATTGTGTTAACCATTGAAAAATACTCAGGTCAAAGAGATGGTCTTTCTTTTCTTTATTTTGACTACAAAATCATCGACATAGAATTTGATTTGATGATGAATGAGTTCATCGAAGATTTGAGTCATGGCCCACTAGTAGGTAGCGTCAGCATTTTTAAGGCCGAAAGGCATGACCTTATATAAATAAATTCTGATTGGAGTTCGAAAAGCAGTGTTCTTCTCATCTTCAGGGGCCATCTTTATTTAGTTGTATCCAGATGAGCCATCCTTGAAGGAGAAGACTATGTGAGATGAGGCAAAGTCCACCATTAGTTCTAATATCAGTAGTGGAAATTTGTCTTTTGGACATGCCTTATTTAAATCCCTAAAATTGATGCATATGCAAATTTGGCCATTCTTCTTCCTAACTAGGATGACACTAGCCAACCAAGTAGGGTATTTTCTTCCATGATGAAGCCACCATCAATCAATTTCTTGAATTTTGAAATGACTTGTTATTCAATATCTAATCGCATGTGTCTAGGAGCTTGCTTGATAGGGTTAGTACTATGCTCTATTACTAGTTTGTGGACTACTACGTCAGAAGATAAACCAGATATCTCTTCATAACTCCATGTGAATCAGTCCTTAAACTCAGTCAATGGCCTATCTAAGTCATTTATTTTAGTTTCATTCAACAAGGAACTGATGTAGGTCTGACGTGGATTGTCTTCAGTCCCTAAGTTGATTTCTTTGAGCTCATCGATGGTTGACTTGATCTCCTCTTCAAACTCTAGTGTTGCATCATTGACTTAAAAATCATCATGATCATCTGAAGTTTCTAAGCACACCTCATCATAAGAGTTAATGTGATTTGAAAAGAACCTATTAGACTCTAAATTATTGGTGATGACTAAGTAATAATCATCATAATCAACTAGACCCACTGTACCGAATCCTAGTACTGGTCTTGATTGAGAATGTCTTCATTTATTTTGTCATAACCTCTTGAAGTAATCTGACCTGTGTTTAGACCAAGCATATGAAATCAATCTTTTCTTTACTAAATTTAAGACACGTGGAGAGTACCAATCAAAAGGTAATTATATTAAATCTTTATATGAATCATCCTCAAGCTCTACATCAACTTCTTAAGTTGAGGATGATGCTCCCAGAAAGGACCTCTGAGTCTTCACATCTGTGGATGAATTAGGGGCTTCCTTAACTACCAAACCCTCAACTTTCTATGAAGAAAGTGGGATTAGAGCAAAAGTTCCCAACTGATGCCTAACTATTTCACATATAGACTTGAATACATTCATGCTTTACTTTGGAGCCTGGTCTTCATTGCTATCTACTTCAAATGACACATCCAAAGGAATCTATTGCTGAGAAGAGCTGGCAGGTGCACTAATCATATACTCATCCTCTGAACTAGATTCTAAGGCTATATGGATAGTGGGTGTACTCCTGGTAGTTGGGACATATCTTCTAATGGGTGGCTAATAACGAGGTTTTTTGCCCCTAAGACTGCCTCTGAACTGGCCTCTTTCTCTGCCTGGCAGAGGTTCGGTAATCCTACCCATGTGTTCGAATGGAGTAACGAACTATGGGTGGAATCTAATGTCAGGCTCCACTTCCTCCTCCAAATCTATTTCTTGCTCCCTTTTATTTTCTTCTTCATTTTCTCTCATTTTTTTGTCTTTCTTTTTCTTTTTCTTTTTCTTTTATCTTTGAACTTTGGCCAAGTTCGTAAGAATAGATTTGTTGATGTTGAGGGACATAGTAGGCACATCTTCATATATGCCGACCATGTGAACTGTAAATGGCTTAACATCTCCTTTAACACAGTAGGCGATCCCACTTCTCACAAACTTCATAGACTAATGTAGAGAGAATGAAATCATGTTGTTTTCATGTATCAACGGTCTCCCAAGTGAAGCAACAAAGGATGTATCTGAGTCTATAATATGAAATTTAGCTTCAGTCTTCCAATCATCTATCTCCAAAGATAATACTATGGAACCTAAGGCCCTCTCACCTTGTTCATTGAATTCTCTCAACATCATCCTTTCTTTTTAGAGTTTGAAGATTTCACTCCTCAAGTAGGCAAGGGTTCTTAAACTCATAATATTGACTGATGCACCTAGATCAACCAACACTCTAGATAGCCTAAATCTGCCCATATTAATTATGATGTAGAGGGGACAGTTGTGCCCAATCATTCATAGAAGCAAGTCTTCATCATTGAATGTAACTCCTAAGTTGTCCTTCATATGGCATGCCTCTTATTCAGTAATGGTCGGCTGACAAGTAGAGCCTTGATTAGAGATTCTCTCATCTCTTTGGATAAGACAATGGCATTGTATGCTTGCTTAAAAGACTTTTTTAAGATGAGCTATTGTAATCAACTTTGGCTCCTAGCATATCCATAGGTGGAGCATCTTGTGGAGGGGATATCTGCTCACTAGAACCAATGACTTACTTACCCTTATCCTGAGGTGCTACCCTAGGAGGTAGAACTTTTCCACTACATAGGTTAACTTTGGTGACTTCATGTGGCGAGTTGGTGGAAAGTTCTACCTGCTCGTTGGGTATACCTACAACTTCTTCTACAGGACCCTCGGAGTCAAATGACTCTATGTTAATCTCAATGGGTGAACTCGATTGATTCAGAAAAGGAAAGTCTGATTCTAAATCATAAGAGAAAGGATCAGAATTATTTGTGTTATTATTATTATTTAGACTTGGAAAGCTTTCAATTGAAATGAGATCATCAGGACTGTCAAAAGTAGAGAAGATATAAGTGGAACCTGCTTTCTTCATTGATTTCATTCTAGGTGGAGGTACATGATAGAAATCAAGTAAAGTAAGCGGAGCGAGGGGTTTAGTGCCCTCATCTGCAGATATAATGTTTTTGGTAGTACAATAAGAGCTGGATGAAGTGGTAGTAGCTGCAACGATAGAATGAATGTTGAACTAGGATGGTAGTTGCACTACTTGGCTATCTTAGGAAAGTGTGGATTGTTGCTGTTGCTGTTGAGCTCCCACCATCCCCAGGTTGTCTTTAACAGCTTACAAACCTTCCTTGATGTTGGAGATTTGAGCTACCTTAGGTACCTGCAATGAAAGTTTATTGATCTTAGAAATAATCTTTTTAGATGTTCAGGATAAAGAGATATCCCAATCTTCTTTTATCTTAAGAGAATCACATGTATCCCCAAGGATTACTATGAAGAGCTAGAGGGTTGTTCTAACAAGTAATCCTTAGTAATAATGGCTTTGTACTTGTGTGCTGGTCCTTGAAAGAGATGCAATCTTCTAAGACATGGCCTACCCTGTAGTGGCAAGGGAAAAAGTTAGGATCATTACTCTTGCCCACTTCCTCTGGCCTCTTAGGCTCTGGTAGATGAAAATTAGATTTCTTTATGGGATTTTTAAAGTTTTTCCTGACTAACTCCCTCTTGAATGAATAGGGTTAATTTAATTTGTCTAAAAGAGTAAGTGGGTAGGAGCTACCTGGCAGTTAGTATGAATATCTATGCTAAATGTACTGCTATGGAGGCAGCGGTGGCAACTGCTTTGGTAGTTGTGGTGGCCAGTATGATGGTCAAGGTGGTGGAAGAGGAGGTGACAAAGGCGGTTGCTGAGCTCATGGTCTCTCAAAATGAACTCTAGCTGGCTGCTTCCTCCTATCTACTGACATGATTGTCCCTATCCTCTTCTCTAATACTTTCTGCAGCTTGGTCTTGGGTGATTGGCCTTAGAAAGGCAACTATTTGACTTCCTCTTGTAGATTGGCCACCTTGTTGATTAATTTCTAAAATGTTTTGATTATGAAGCCTTTGAACATGAAAGAAAATGGGTCATGCATATTCTTAAGAAGAATTTTGATGACATGCTATTTGCACAGCTGTGGTTCACATTTCATACTCAAGTTACGACACTTGAGAATACAATCAATGAGGGACTCATTGAGATTTTGTTTGGCTACAACGAGGTCGCCCACAGTTACCCTTTGATGGGCTCCAGCAAATATCTTGATAAAGAGTCCTCACAAAAGTCTTCTAAAGTTGGCAATTGATTATGCAACCCATAGACTAGAAAAAGAAGTGTGTCACGCCTTAGCAATATAGCTCTCAAGTGTGCACCTTTCTCACTTCCATCGAAGATCTTAAAGGGTGGTGGCACGAACCCCTTGGGATACTAGACTGTGTCAAACTCCTCCCGGTAAGGCCTACCCTTCGGAACGAATGAACTACCCTGGGCTTGCACCAATGTTTTCCTCACTTGCTATTCCACCATCTATTTGATATCATTTTCAGGCACGGAGGTACTATCAATGGCCTTCCTATGTAGGCTACCACTATTCCGATCCATGAGAGAAGTACTCTTGGGAGGTTTCAAGATGTACAAAAGCTTAGGCTACTTGGCCTCCATAGGACTGGGTTGTGATGCTGGAGTTTGGTTTTGAAATGCTAGAACTGCTGTTAGCAAATCATCAACCCTCCTTTCCATTTTTTAGATATGCTCATCCTTCTGCCTGAGCTATTGAAGGAGGTGGTGGGCCGAGTGAGAAGTTTCTCCTTTCTCGATCATAGAACCTTCCTGACTCTGATGGTCCCTATGGAACGATCCTTGGGTATCAACCATATGGGCTTTTGTTGAGTCCTCAATTAGATTGCCCTCATCGAGGTCAAAGTCTACCCTACCCTCTTCCTGATTTGAATGATCGCTCCCAAGAAGTTCATCTCAGCAAAGTAGTCTTCTAGGATGTCATCTAAAGAATGGTCTCCTACTCTATTGGGCTAGACTAGTACAAACACCTACTAATGGCTGACCATAAGATTGTGCTCATTTGACTCTATGCATCGGATACTAATTATTGACTAGATGCTCTCGTTAGGAGGATCAACTAGCATAGGGACTTCACTAGTATCCCCTCCTTTTTTTGCTACTATTGATGGTTGTGGTGGTGGCATGACCACGACACTTTTGGGTCGCCACTCCCTCATTACCACGACTGAAGTGAGAGGTCAAATATGAGAGCTCGACCTCACCTCAATTGGTGGGATAGATGGAGTGGGATCCTTCCATAGTGGGATCACCAATGGGGATGCCCTCTCCCGAATGTAGACTTCTAGACTTTGGTAGGAATTATGGAACAGAGCAGTGTGATGAGAGTGACATCACTGCCCTCTAGTGGGAACTCTCCTCTGGTGATTGGTGGTGGTCATCAGCACTATGATATCCATATGATCAGTCATCGATCGAAAATCAACAAGGCAGGCACGTAGGACATACCTCTTCCTCTCTTTCTTGCCTACTTGGGCCATAGCTCTAACCTCAGTGGCCTTTTCCATATAGATCTAATCTTTGATGCTCCTAGGGATCACAGACATCAAATCAAATAATGCACCAGACTTTGAGCATCTGTTGGCTCTACCAACCTAGCGAAGAACTATCTTAAGGTCTGCATAGGGCTTCCTCTGCTCCCTAGCTGTTACCTCAAAGTGAGTTGGTGGTGGAGGTGATCGCAATCCTCAGAATCCTCCTCTCCGAGGGAGGGGTGAAACTTTATAGCTCAAGAGAGGTCTCACGGGGAGAACCCTCCTTAGCGATGTGGGAGGCACCATCGATCTACTTGCCTACTCACTCATAGTGCCGCTTGATCTTCCTGTTCTTATTGCGGCATTGAGTGCGGGTGAGCATGGTAGAGCGAGAGCTGGAACCTACCTCAAAGTTAGGGAAAACTATCTTGGATGCCAAGATAGCCTTCTCCTTCAAAGTGGGGGAAACCAATGAGGAGGTGTTGGTTCGCACCGGGGCTGTAGTAGGGACAACAATAGATTGCATTGGCCTGGGAACCACTGACATTGGAAATGTTGGAGCTGGTATAAAAAGAACTGAAATTGATGCTGCTAAAGCAACCTGGACAGCCTTCCTCTTCAAAGTGAAAAACTGTTCAGGAGGTGAAAGCGAAGAGGCTTCTCCACACCACCTCTAACAGTGGTGAGGGGCTGCCCCTCATAAACTATGGCGACATGAGCCATGGCCAATGGGTGGTGGTCATGGTGTGTATGGCCTAATCCAATGCCAGATCCACACACGACAGGAAAGAGAAGATGAACTTGTTGGAAGCCATAATAACTAAACTGGAGACAGAGAAAGCACTAACTGTGTTGATACCTCTGCATTTGTTGAAACATAACTAAGTCAGACCCTTGCTTTGATATTTGTCTTGAAATATTAATCTTCTGATATTTATTTGGAAATTTGAACCCACACTTAACAAATTTAGGTATGCTAAGTGGGGTTCATTGGAGAGATTTTAGAATGTGAGGAGAGACTTTGCCATAGAATTTGATCTTGATTTGGAACCCATATCCAATAAATTTGGGTATGTTGGATGGGATTCATTCATTTGGAGAGAATTTGGAGATGAATTTGTTTTATTTTATCCTTTGTTTGAAAATTTAATTTTGGAATCATCACTTAGCAAATTTGGGTATGCTAAGTGAGATTAAAGTGCATGTTTGAAAATATTTGGAAGCAATTTTGTTTGTTTGCGATGATGTGTGTCATCTGTTTAATTTGTTTTAAAAATGGGGTCCTTACTTAGCAAATTTAGTTTATAAACTATTTTAAGAGTTTATTTTGTTTTATTTTTAAAGAGGGGAATATTTAACAAATGTATATGTTAAATCCAATTTTTATTTAATAAACTCTCATTTGCAAATTTGGGTATGTTCAAGTATTTTGTTTTGATTTTGAAAGGGGAACTTACTTAACAAATGTGGTATGTTATAGAGTCCAATTTAATTTTTAAAAAAGGGAATTCTCATTTGACAAATTTGGGTATGTCAAATGGAATTCAAATGTGTTTCGATTTTATTTTTGGGTGATTTTTCTGAAAAGGGGAGTTCCACTTAACAAATTTAGGTATGTTAAATGGAATTCAAATGGGGTATGTTATATTTATTGATTTTCAAAAATGTGATTTTTGAGTGTGATATTGCTTTTGAAAAGGGAAACTCCAACTTAGCACATGAGGAATGTGCTTAATGGAATTTCAATTTTATTTCATGATTTCATTTGAAAATAGGATCTTCATACAACAAACTTAAGTATGTTGAAATAGAGATAGCTATTTTCAAAAATGTGCTTTTGAAAAAGGGATTTTAAAATTATTTGATTTTAATTTTGAAAAGAACCTCCATGTAACAATTGTAAACATTGTTAAATGGGGTTTGGTTGTCTTTAAATGTTTTTGAAAATTTTACGCAAATCTTTTGTCATCTGACTTTTAATTAATTTGAAAAGTACTTTTTGAAAATAATATTTTTGTGAAGGATTTATTATGGGATGAACCTTGTCTTTCCAAGAGGATGGTAAAGAGGTTCTAAAAATTTTTTTTAGTCATCTCCTTTAGTTTAGTTAATTTATTTTTACCTATTGGGGGAACCCAATAGGATTTTTAAAACCTACACGGAGTGAGGTCCTAAAACCTAAAGGAAGTTGGCTACCTTCACTGAAGGATGAAATAAGCAAAGTGCCAATGGAAAGATGAATAGTCTTGGGATTATATAAAATATAAGTCCACTATCGATACTTGGAGATAATAATTGTCTACTAAAGATGGAGAGAGGAACCCTCCCTAGCAAATTCACTAGAAAAATCTGTGGTGTTTATTTTTGAGATGTGGGACACCACATAGATCTTAGGGGGTACTTATTGAAGATATCGGGTATGACATTGACGTATGATGCACTATCTCAAAAGATAGAGACATCACCCTACAATGGACCTAATCACCTAATAAGGACTCTTAAGGTATAATAGGTCTTCGAATGTACCAGAGATTTTTCACCTACTTTACATGGATAAATTAAGCAGGGTTTATATTAAATCGAGTTCTAAAGTTCTCAATGGAGGCAAGCCTCCATAGTTAATTACATCATAAGGTAGGTAAATTCCTTAGGAATACTCTCGATTAAAGTAAACAATTAGGGTCTCCAAATATTTTAAGGGTAGACTATCAATAAATTGGTTATATCAAAAAATCAAATGGGAAGGCTCAAGGAGAAGACTTCTTTTATAAGCCCAAGGAGATGAGTAGGGAATGCTCATGATACTATGAAATATTGAGCATTCCAGTCTATCCTATGGTTGAGCTTTATATGTTTGAAATTGAAGAGATTAATTTTATTGAAGTTGACATTTTATTAGAAAGTTAGGACTTATAATTCAATCAACACAAGATTATGGAAATGCCAAAGAGGTGAGGATTTATGCTAGTAGCTCGAAGAAAATAACAACCACAGATCCTAGATCTAGGAAGCTTTGGCAAAAGCCAAAGCACGACCTAAGTCTAAATGAAGATGGGTATATAGTTTACCTCCATAAGAGATGCTAAACTACCGACTGTTAGGCTTACAATCGCCTGGAGTGGCAACCAGCTAAATCCTACGCTTTAAATCCATGTTGTCTGGTCATATGAAATTGCAAGATGGTTGGACTGTTATTAATTTAAAAAGAGACTATAGTTCTTAAACTCACTCTTTAAGAGACTAGAGCATGAGTGGTATGAGTGATGACTTAATCTGCATATGAAAATCTTTTCAAATTTTATTTGATTTTTGACACTTCATTTTGACAAAGGATTTGGGATTTTTATATGCCTAAATGCATGATGAAGTAGAGTTGTTGGATAAATCAAGAGAGAAAGAGGGTAAAGCTTCATTAGAAAGGGTTGCTCTCTCTAGTCAAACGATACCTATACGTGTAAGACCAGAGGCTCTCATTTTTCCAGAGCGATTCATGATGTGAGACATATAACCATATAGCTAAGGGGTTATTAAATCTTTTAATTATCTTGATTTACAACCTAGGCATTAATGTGAGGTTATGAGTTATAGGAATTTTTATTGGGAGTGATTAATTGGGTAGAAAATTTATTTTATTCTAAGAGTCTAATCGTATCCAGGCCACACATTAAAACACCAATCATAAAGAAACTATGAAAAGCATTCATTTTTAATGTACAATGTAAACATGACATCAGACAATTTTATAAAATTATTGCAAAAGAATAAGAGATCGGTGCAGTCGGGTGATGTCGTACAACCTGAAAAAGAAAAGCTAAGTAGTTGAGCTCTACCCTTATACAACCCTAAAAATGAAAGTAATTACACTTATAATGAATGAATGTTATGGGGTCTTCATATCTTCATTTCTTCTTCATTATTCATGTCTTCATGTCTCTTCCTTCTCCTTTGATTTGATTTGCTCCACTTCAAAGGCATCACAGGGCACCCTAGGACAAAGCCTTCTGGCCACTGCTCATTATAATCTTTTATAACACTAATCTTAATTCCTAATTACAAAATTATTTTAAGAATAGAAAAAGTAAATCTAACTACACTTGCAAAATAGAAGTTAGTTAAACATACATATAATCCCAAGCAGTTATATCATAATTTGGACTTAGCACCCTACACATGGGTAACCAAGCCCAATGCTTAGGGGCTTAAGCATCCCGCAAAGAGAGAATTTATATTTATTTTTAAGTAGCCCCTTTAAGCATAATCTCCACATAAAATATGATTAGGCTAATCACGGCCTACCATCCAGTCTATGAGGCATACATCCTAACATCCAATCTATAATAATACATCAAAAAATAAAATAAAACATACATTATACCAAGCACCACCCTAACATAAAGTTAGAATTAATGACTTAATTCTAATGTGTGTGTTAAGGCTTGCGTGGTATGTCTTGCTAGGCATTAGAGTTATAGTTCTCTAAGTATAGAAAGATTTAATTTTACATGAAGGGTTGGTTTCATTTGAAGTTATTTAATTTATTTGAAATTCTAATTTGTGTTTTCTTTTATTTCATTTGCGTTATAAAGAGAAGAAAAGAGGATTGCCCTCTTTCATCCCCACCTTAAGCCATTTTCTAAAGCATGTTAATTTGATTTAGTTCTCTTTAGTGAATGGCTTATTACACATTTTAAATTAATACTAAGCTAAGGTTCACTTTAAATAATCCCATTCAATATGAAAGGCATCTTAAAATTAATTTGATTGAATTACTATCACATGACATATGTTAAATCATTCCTTTACATCAAATGTAACATGCATATGATTAAATCCTAAGTATACCTACATATACAATATGTTTTAACGCACTTAAATGATGGATGTGAGCATGCACATTTAAAGTTTATATTTTCCATTTGATTTAATTATTTAACCATATTGATTTTAAGGCTCTATCCAAATTCTTATACAAAAATACATAAGAATGAAATTAAATAGGTACGTGCCATTATTAACCAAGGAAGTGAGGTAATCAAATGACCTCCTTAGAGCTATCTAAAGCCTCGTATTCTCGGGATGTCTAGACTATATACCCACTTGCATTCAAACATATGTAAATTTCCATACATGAATATGAGAGAGAGAGCTCCCAATCATATTGTTAATTAATTCAACAACTTAAATAATTATGAATGCATGTATTTTTGATCAAAAAGAGGATTTACATTCTCTAATTAAACATACACATACAATTATAAAAGACAAGCAAGTGTGTGCCTTTGTTAACCAGGGAAGTAAAGTAATCAAATGACCTCCTTAGGACTAGCTAAAGCCTCGTATCTTGGGATCTCCATACTATATACCCATTTTTCTTAATACATACACATGTATTCATGATTAAGAGAATGAAAATCATGCAAAGGTTATACTTTCTTTGATTGAATTATTTATGTATATGAATTAAAGCTTTATCCAAATTCTAGTGTTGAAATGCATAATGATGAAATTAAATGGAGTACATGCCTTTGTTAACCAGGGAAGTGAGGTAATCAAATGACCTCTTTGGGGCTAGCTAAAGCCTCGAATTCTTGAGATGTCCAGACTATATGCCCATTAGCATTCATACTTGTGTAAATCAACACTTAAATAAAAGAAAGAAAGAAAGATTCATACACCTGAAACCAAAAGCACATACATCTGTTATGCATTTATAATTATCATTACTAGATATGTCAACATTCATTTATAAGCTTTTGAAAAATACCTTTTGGGTTTAATAGTGATAATAGCCACAGATATATTGAATTAATTGAACACATGCAAGCTTTACTTAAAGGAAAACAATTTAATTTAATTTAACTTTGAGAAGATGAATGCATGATTTCAAATGACATATAACATTTAACATGATTGGAAAGGAATAAATAAACAAAACATATGATTTTATTCAATTTAATTAATTCCTAAGGATAATCATATCAAATAAAATCATTTAAGATAAACCAAAACTTCTTTAATATCATTTTTTGTTTCATATTTGATTTGGTTTAAGGAATATGAGAAGAAATTTGTTGATCATAACCCATTCCTATGTTTGTGAATTAATTTGGTTTAATAAGATGTAAGTTGATTTTATAGATTAATTAAGTTATAATATGCATTAAATCTATTAATTAACCCTTACCTATGTTGCCTTAAAGTAATTAACTACATAATTATGAGCCAATATGATTTGCACATGAATGGAAAATAAATTTGCAATGATCCTAAGAAATAAAAGGGGCCTAATGCAATTGGCTCATGATTAATAGTTAATTAAGTTAAGAAACTTAATTAAGTACTTTATAATTCTCCAACACATGTAGTCTAACTATAATTTTCTCAAGATTTCCTTAGGTTGTTGAATACCCAAGGGTCTACCCAAGACTTCATTAATTAATATTCCTTGTAAATATAATTTCCATTTAATTAATTAAGTAATTTAATTAACTGATTAAGCTCTGATTAATTTAATTAATGAAGTAAACTTAGGGAAATAGATTAGGAAGGAGACCCTAATCTTATCACATTGGTTCATTCACTACTAAGCAGCAATTTATGACTTAATTAATTAATTTATTACTATTCATGGGATTAATTAATTGTTAATTAATTTAAAAGAGCAATTAGAACTTAATTAGTTAATTTTCCTAATTAATTAAGTAATAAATCCCAATAAAATCATTAGAGGCACATGTCATCCCATTTAATTAACACACAAAATTTGCGGATAATTACTTAAGTAATTAAAGAGTAATTAAGTTAATTAATTTTATAATTAAACTTTAATTAAGCCATAATTACTATTTAAAATTAATTAAAAATATTTTTAATAAATTCTCCTCTAAAATACCTTCAAAATGAATATTTATTTGTATTTTTATGATTTTTCTATAATTTTTTATAATTTTTCAAAGTTTCATCTGATTTAAATAATTTTCCATAATTTTTTATAAAGTCTATTACTTTATTCTACTAAAATAGACTATTTGAGCTTAAAAATTCAATATCTCTCAATCTAGAAATTATTTTCATTTGAAATTTTAATGGTAGGTGTATTGCAACTTCAATTCCAATCTCTAAAAATTTAAATTCAATCAGATGTATATCTTCGGTTTGATTAATTAAGTGTTTTTTAACTAAAACCTAAATTAAGCTCAGAATACTTAATAAAAATTAAAGATTTTTGATTTGTTGGATTCCACTCAAAAATCCAAATCTAACAAGCCCTTATTTTTGCAATTTTTTATTTAGTATTTGATTTTTTATGAATTTTTGAAGTTTTAGGTTATTTTAATTAATTTTTATAAGTAGAAAATCTTAATTTTCTTACTTAATCGAAGCGGTGCTAACTATATCACGTGTTTCCATGCGGCGTGATTAGGTTGTGCACTTTCATGTGGCACGCGGTGCCAAACAATAGATTGGACGTCAAACGATAAATGTGGAAATGGCACATTGACGACCATCCATTGATCGCATAATCTAGATTGAATCTCACGGTCTGGGGGGCAAGATTAAGCATGGATATACTTTAATCGCTGTCGTTCATCCCCAACAATGGGAGATTGGATGGCTATTATGTCGCTCCCCTCAAGGAATGAAAGTGAAATCTGGACAATGGAAAAATCCAAATGACTTCTAGGGCTTAATTTCATGATGATTCTCATCTAAAACTTTTATTTTCACATTAGGATTATTTAAAATGAAAGATGCGAGGGATATCTAAGGGAAATTCTTACAATCGAGCAAACATCATCACAAACATAGAAACCTATGGTTAGCTAAAGGATTTGAAAATTACCTCACCGAGGATAAGTTACAGTGGCTGTGTTGATCCAAGCACACTCCTAGATACAGAAGAATCCTTGGGTTGAATCCAGACCCTTGCCTCCTCTTGGAATGTTGTATCTACCAATGGCCACCACCGCCTTGCCAGAGTACGCTTGGTTTTGGTGTTCTTCTAGCCCAAAGGGAAGTGGGAAAGGGGTCTTATTGCTTGGGGGAGCTCCTGGAGTGAAAATAGTAGAATAATGCTTTTGGAGGCCTCTTTTCCTTTGTTCTTTGTGTTGGCCAAAAATCACCACAAATGGTGATTTTTGGCTCCTAGTGGATGTCCTATGGCTTGTGGTGGTTTGGAATGGCAGGGAATCATCCTAGGTGGCTTAGTTTGGTTGGCCAAGGCATGGGAGGTGGCTAACAAGAGGGATTAGTGGTGTCCTATGGGTTTCAAATGCTCCAATGGGGGGAGGTGAGGTGAATTCACCCCCCCATGAGTCCTGGCCAACCCAACCATCTCTTGGGGTGGGTGTCTTAATTTAGTGGAGGGTGCCAAGTGGCCAAGGAATGAAAATGACCACTTACATAAGTGATTTGTCTATGTAATACACTTAACCCAAGGGTTGAATGGTCATTTGGCATTGATTTGATTTGGCAGATTTGAAATGAGTGAAAAAGTGAGTTGACCTAATTTCATGTCATTTGGAGTTCATTAGGTGATGTTTGGCTCAACTTGACCCATTTAGGTCAAATTGGTTCCAAATGGGTTAGGTTGACCAATTGGTTAAATTGGGTCAAACCAAGGGTTGTGTGAAGTTCATATGCCATTAGGAATGTGTTGGTATTATTGGTTTGGTTCAATTTGGTTTAGGTTTAGGTTCATTTGAGTTCATTTGGGTCAAATAGGTCAAGTTAACCAATTTGACCTAATTGACCAAATTTTCTTGGGTCATGACTCAGCTTGAGTTTTGTTGATCATTTGGAATGTGTTGTGAGCTTTTGTTGAGTTCACTTTGGATTTGATTGAGTTGTAGATTGGCTTGACCCTTTAGGTCAAGTTGGGTTCAATAGGTCATTTAGGTCAAGTGAGTTAATTTGGCTCACTTGAGGCTTTGGCCAAGTTCAACAATCAATTTGGAATGAACTTGAGTCATTTGTTGCAATCAATTTGGATTAGATTTTAATTTGACCCATTTTGGCCATTTAGGTCAAATTGGGTCAACCTAGGTCAAGAGAGCCAATTGGGTTAGGTTTGGCTCAATTGAAGGTCAAATCATGTTCAAGTGTTGATTTTGGATGGGTATTAGTCATTGGTTTCAAGAGATTTTGCTTAAGTTGCAATTTAGCTAGTTTAGGTTCATATGAGTTAAAGGGTTGACTTGGTCAAAGGGCTAGGTTGACTTGGTTTGACCCAATTTATGATAATTGATCAACCTAAGATGATCAATAATCATGCCATGAAGTACGGACTAGCTTAATTCACTTTGATTTGGATTGAATTGGATTTTGGTTAATATAGGTCAAATTGGCCACTTTAGGTTAAGTGAACCAATTGGGTTTAGTTGGCTTGATTTTGAGTTGAGTTTGATTTAGTTGAGTTTATATATGGATTTAGGATTGATATATAAATCCAATTTCAATTGGCTCTGGTTCAAGTGGGTTTTGGTTCACTTGAGAATTTTAAGTCAAATGGACTAAGTTGGGTTTGACTTCAGTTGATTTTGATTTGGCTTGATGATTGTAAGTTTCATTTATATTTGTGAATATGATTGAAGGTGTAATTGATTTATGAGAAAACCAATTGAATTTTGGTTTTGAGATGATGGAATTTCGCTAAGTTCATGAAATTGATTCAAAGTACTTAGGAAAGATTTTAAGTTTGGATTTGATTATGGGCTTCAATCATTTGGCTTGGGATTTGAATTTGGATTTGGATTTGAAATTGAGTTTGATTGTAAGTTTGATAGGGTGAATCTAGATTGGATTTGGGTTCTGGGGTTGGAGGGTTATCCTAATCCCTAAGGCATAGTCTAATCCTATGATTAACCCTTCTATGTCTCTAGGTTTAGGTTAAGTGTTCACCTAATCAATAGAAGTGTCTTATGACTTAGAAAGTCTTAGTATTTAGAAGACTCCTAAGTCTAAGATGAGGAGATTGAGAACTAACTCCAAAAGTGAGGTCAACAAAAGGACCCCCAATAGGTGTGGTGTAACTGACAAGGCACACCGCACGTATTGGCGTTGATCGAGAAGATCAACAATGTCCAGAAGATTGCAAGCGCTATCAAAAATAACCTTTACCTAAACCAGAAAGGTAGATAAAATCATGATCTTAGTACAAAGTAGCTCTCTTTATGCCAATGGCATAAGAGAGCCTGAAGGAATCTGATGGGGATTGAGTACATGAACCTTCAACTAGGGAAGTAGGTTCAAGTTATCCGCTGGGGATACGGATTTGAGTTTGATCATGAATATGATTTGTTTGGGTGTGTATTAGCTGGGGATATGAATCTACAATTCACCGAGGATCGAGATCAAATTAACTCCAATTTACTTTATCTTAATTGATGTGGAGGTACATCCGCTAGGGATATGGGCTCGAATCCACTAGGGATTAGAAATATGAACCTTCCACTAGGGAAGTAGGTTCGGGCTATCCACTAGGGATAAGAGTTTCATTAGATTTCTTTGATTTGTTATATTAGACTCCACCGGGGAGGTTGGTTTAATTTATTATGGCACCACTAGGAAGGATGGTTTAATTGAGGGCATATCCATTAGGGATATAAGCCTGGTTGAATTTGTTAGATTTT
The DNA here is from genome assembly GCA_021442155.1 of Cymbidium sinense. Taxonomy (NCBI): domain Eukaryota; kingdom Viridiplantae; phylum Streptophyta; class Magnoliopsida; order Asparagales; family Orchidaceae; genus Cymbidium; species Cymbidium sinense. The sequence continues at coordinate 26,948,774 of CM038223.1, read as the reverse complement.
GATTTTGATTTAGGCTCCACTAGGGAGACTAATTTGATTTGCACCTCACTGGAGAGAAGTTTAGTTTGTCCTATATGTTTAATTTTACTCCACTAGGGAGGTTGGTTTTAAATTTGGTTTGTTATGGACCCTGTCAGTGTGCGATGGACCGCACTAAGAAGAAGCCACCGAGGCCTTGGCCTATCTTAGATTTACAAGTCCAAAGGGGCAGTCCACCTGCCATAGGGTAGGGATATACAACCTAAGGGTTACCTTTCAGTGTGCAACCGCTATGCTAAGAAGAAAGCATAGTAGACTTACATCTTCCAAAGTAGGGAAAAACTACTGGGGTGATTTGTTGGATGCGCAACAAATCAAACTCGACCTAAGGTGACTACTGTGAGAGTGCCACTGGGGATCTTACCTCAACTCAATAGTCAAAATTAATTTCATTTTAATTTGATTTGATTTAGTATGATTTTATTTAATTTAATTTGGTTTGGTATGTTATGTTGTGGACCTTGTTGGCGTACGATGGACCCACTCAGAATGGGCTATGTCAGCCTTGACCTATCTCTGATTTACAAATCCAAAAGTCCCAAATGAGTCAAAATCCAATCAAACCCAAATCAATTACAATCAAGGCCATAAATCAACCCTAAATTCATCAGTGAACTCTTCTCAGCACTCAATTCAATCCAATTCAACCCAACCAACCCATTTGGTCCACTTGACCTAAAGTTCTAAGTGACCAAATTGATTCAAACTTCAATCCAACCCAAATTGGATTGAATCAACCCATCCAATCTCCTCTATGATAATTGTTGATCATTCTTGATTATTCAATTGCAATCAATTGGATCAAACTAAGCCAATTTATTCATTTGATCAACTTGACCTAATTAACCTATATGGACCAAAATGAACCAAACCTCTTTCCAACCTCAATTGATTGAAACTAATGACTCCCATCAATTATAAATTGAGTATAGAACATGACTCAACCACCAATTGATTCAAATCAAGTCAATTTGGTCTCTTGACCCAAGTTGACTCAATTTGATCCAAAAGGCCAAATTAGGCCAAATCAAATCCTAAATCCAATTGATTGAAACCAATGCTTTTAATAAATAACAAATTGATTATTGAACATGATCCAACATCTAATTGAATCCAATTTGATCAAACCAACCCATTTGACCCATATGACCCAATTTGATCTAAATGGTCAAATTGAACTAAATCATCCCCAAATCTAAATTAATTCAAACCAACACCTGCAATCATTCTCAAAATTATCAATTGAACTAAACCAACCCTCCACCAAAGCCAATTTGGCCATTTTGACAAAATAGGTCAACTTAACCCATTTGACCCAAATTAGCCCAAGCGAACCAAATCCAAATCCACTTCAAATTAAATCAAACCAATGGCACCAATACATTCCAAATCATCATTTGAACACACCTAAACCCTTGTTTGACCCAATTTAACCAATTGATCAACCTAACCCAATTGAACCCATTTGACCTGTATGGGTCAAAGTGAGCCAAACCAACCCAGCCAAACTTGACATGACTCATCCTTGGGTCACCATGGGTTAGCTTAAGTGGACCCAACCCATGGTGAACCCAGTTTAAGCCAAAACCCATTAACCAACCCACCTAAATGAGACAAAATTTTCATTTGCATGGTCTAACCTACTCACTAAGCCATGAGAGCCACCTTTGGTCATTCTTTGACACTAGAATCATTGACCCAACTTGACCCAAGGCTATTGGGTTCAACCTTGGGTCATGAGAGGGTGAACTCACTTAAGGTACCCCATTGGTTCACTTAGAGGAGGAGGTACACCCCATGCCAGCCCATGCCATTGCCTCAACCTCTCAGGGTCCTCCACCTCAACAGTCCACTGCCATCACCAGCCACCTACCCTGGCCAAACACCGCCAAAGGCCAGCTAATCTCATATTAGTTCACTTGGGAGGAGAGTATACTCCTCCCCCATCCATTCAAACTTCACATGGAATTTCTTTAGGTGATTCTGAGTAGTCCCAAAGCTTTTCTCGATCCTTTAGTGCACCCCATTGCCGGCAAGACCAACCTCTATTTGAAACTGAGAGCCCCGTTTGTTCAACCTCACCTAAACTCCACCAAACTTAAATTAACTCTTCACACACCTTCCCCTAGCTCCAACAAATCAAAATGAATTGATCCTTTATCAATTTGATCAATGGAGACCACTCCAAAAAAAACTCTGGCGAGCTTAGTGGCGGCACTTAGTCCACAGGGGCATCGACGGGGAGGCATCTCGAGATCTTCTCAACACGATTCATCTCTTCAAGACAAACCTACCTTAGTTGATAGACCACCGATCTCTAGCTTCAGCGAGGTAAAACTATAGCAAACCATAGATAGTCCCCTAGGTGTTGGTCCTTTATGAAGCAAAATGTGATTGGATGCAATTTCCACTGTACGATCCTCTTAAATCTCTTCCCTGCACATTTTGGAGTTGATCTCGACGTCCCACGAGCTCCGACAAGCTCAGATCAAAGTAGCAGAAAGTGGTGTTGTACGTATTCTTGTGCTCAGGGGATGACAGATCATCGACCATCTGTTTCATGTGATTAGATGGACCACAATGATTTAATCCATTAGATTTTTCAATTTAATCTAATAAGAATCATTAGATTAATCTCTGTCATCCGAACCAAGATCGAACGGCGAGGATAAAACCACATCCGCCGGTAACTCAACCACCACAGGGGACATTTTAAATAGCTTATCCCGTGGCACCACATGTAAAGTGTCTCCACGTCAGCTCCCGCGTGGTGCCGGTGGGTTAGGGCATTAATTAGGTGTTGAAAATATTATTAAATAGTCAGAACTTCAAAATTTTATAACTAATTATAGAAAAATTAAAAAAAATATAAATAAACCTATTTTGGAAAGAGTAAACAAAGGAGAATTTAATAAAAATAAAATTCCTAAGTTTGATTAATGAACAATGCTTAAAGTGTATCATAATTATCCTAATTATCCTAATTATCCTAATTAATGCATAATTACTTAGCCAATTGATCTCAAATCTACCTCCCATAATTTTTTTAGGATTTCTTGTCCATGTAATTTGGAGAATTTAAAATTCTAATCTTAATTACCCTCTTTAATCAATATAATAATAATTAAAATTATTAAACAACAAAAATTAATTATTAATAATGGTTAATCACTATTAATAGTGGTTTCATAAGGCGAAAATGATTAGGACCTCTTTCTTAATTGTTCTCCTAAATGCATTTCATTAAGGGGCTTAATTAATGGGTATGTTAATTAATGGTTAATTAAGTAAATTAATGAGATGACAATTCAAATTAAAATGATAAATATTTTAGATAATTCAAACTGAATTCATGAGTTCCTCTTTATTTGTTTAATGGCATAAAGAATTTTAACAAGCATATGGTTAACCCATGAGTGTGGGAAAACCATATAAGTACTTAATTAGATTTTTTTAAAGTGATTAACCCTTAAAGCATGAGCCTCATTGCATTAGGTATTCATTAGTGCATTATAAATTTTAATTACTCATTGGTATATCATTAGAGGCTCATGGTTAAATGGTTAATTAAATTAAAGAGACTTAAGAAATGAATTAAATTAATTTCTTAATGATCTAAACTTAATCAATCAATAAAATTTTCTTAATTACTTCTTCTTAAACACATTAAGTCACTAATGTAGGATGGGGCAAAACAACAAATACTATTTCTCCTTTTTAAGTTTAATAATTTAAATCCAAAATCAAACTTCATAATAACTTTGGTTGACCTTAACTGGTTTTATTTAACTTGATTGTCCTTAGAAAGCAATGTGGTTGAACGTATCATGTGGCAATGTTTAATTATTCATTTTCAATCATTATAAACTTGTATGCCATTTTATATCATGTATTCATGTTTCCAAATAAAAGAGTCAAATGAATATGATTATATATGTGTAAGTTGCATGTGTTGGATTAATCCTATTATATGGCATGGCTATTATTACTAATAAATCTCAAATTATTTTTCAAAATTATAAATTAATAATGAAGAATTAAATTGATGTTGGCCATGGATATTATATGTGATTTACATTTTCTTATAGCTTAAACATGTTAAAGCATTGTTTTATTTTCATGATTCATGTGTTTGTTTACATGTGTTTGAATGTTAATAAGTATATAGTCTGGACATCCCAAAAATACGAGGCTTTAAGTAGCCCTAAAGAGGTCTTAGATTAGCTCACTTTCCTAGTTTAACAATGGCATGTACTTACTTAATTTCATTCATATGTGTATGTATGCTAGAATTTGGATAAAAATTTACTTTTACATGAGTAAATAAATTTGCTAATATAGAATCTTTTGCATGAGTTTCATTCTTATATTTTATGTATACATTTATGTGTATTTAAGATATCAAGTATATAATATGGACATCTGTGGTGTTTATTTTTGGATGTTGGGGGAAGGGGGGGTGTAGGGGGGACACAACACAGATCATAGGGGTACTTATTGAAGTGACCTGGTACGAGATTAAGGCATGATGTACTATCTCAAAAGATAGAAACATCACCCTACAATGGAACTAATCACCTAATAAAGACTCCTAAGACATGATGGGTCTTCGAATATTCCAGAGATTTTTCCCTTGCTTTACTTGGAAAGATAAAGTAGGGTTTATATTAAGCTAGGTTTTTTAAGTTTCATATGGAGGCAAGCCTCCATAGTTAATTGCATCTTAGAGAATGAGATTCCCTAAGAATACTCTCGATTAAAATATATAATTATTATCTCCATAGATTTCAAGGTTAGACTATCAAAGGATTGGTTATATTTGGAAGATCAATTGGGAATGTTCAAGGAGAATACTTATTTTTGGAATCCAAAGGAAATAAGTAGGGAATACTCATGACACTATAAAGCCTAGTGAGCATTCCAATCTACCCTATGTAAGACTTTATATATTTCAAAGTGAAGAGATTTTTATTCTTTTGAGTTGCATTTTTACTAGGTTGTTAGGGCTTATGATCCTCCAACACAAGGTTGTGGAAAGGTCTAAGAGGTGAAGATTTTTACTTGTAGCCCGAAGGAAATAGCTACCTTAGATCTTAAATCTATGGAGCTTTAGCATAAGCTAAAGCACAATCCAAATCAAAATGATAGGTGGACATGAGGGATTAACTCCAAAAGGAAGGAAAAATCATCCGACTTCTGGACTTACAACCGCTTAGATTAGTCGCTAGCTAACTCCTCATACGATTTAAAATCATGTAGTACGGTCTTATGAATTGCAAGATAGCTAGAGTAGTTATTTAATTTGAAAGAGACTAAAGTCCTAAACTAACTCCCTAAGAGACTAGAGCATGAGTGGTATGAGCATACAAATGTAAAATCTTACAAATTCTTATTTCATTTTGAAAAATCATTTTAGATAAAGGATTTGGGATTTTTATATGCTTAAATGCAAGTTGAAAATTGATTGTTGGCTAAATTAAGCGGGAAAGAGGGTGAAGCTCTATTGTAAGGGGTTGCTGTCATGGGTCCAGCAGTCCCTATTGTGTAAGGACGGAGACCCACATTTAGCAAGAGTGATAGAAAATTCATGCATGATGTGAGACATACAACATACAACTAAGGGGTTGCTAAATATTTTAATTATCTTGATTATAACCAAGGCTTTATGATGAGATTGTGAGTTAATTAAAATTTTAATTATGAGTTGTTAGTTGGGTAGAAAATTTATTTTTATCCTAAGAGCCTACCATGTCTAAGCCACACATTAAACCATCAATCATAAAGAAATTATGAAGATCATGCAATCCTAATGCACAATTTAAACATAACATCAAACAATTTTATAAACTAACGTAAAAGAATAACAGGCTGGTGCAGTCACGTAACGTCGTACACCCCAAAAAAGAAAAGATGGGTAGCCGAGCTATATCCTTATACAACCCATAATATAAAAAGAATAATTATAATTAGAATGAATGCATGCTATGTGGGCTTTTCACTTCATTTCTTCATTTCTGATTTGATTGTCCTCCAAAGGTATCACATGGCCTCCTGAGACAAAACTTTCTACCCACTACTCATCCTAACCCCTCATAAGACTAATCCTAATTCCTATTACAAAAATTACATTTATATAGGAAAAGTAAATCTAACTACACCTCCAAAATAGAGGTTTGCTAAACATACATACAATCTCAGGCAGTTATATAGATGATTTGGACTTAGCACCCTGCACATGGGTAACCAAGCCCACCTATTCTAACTTCGATTATGCTTAGGGGCTTAAGAAACCTGCAAGAAAAGCATTTATATTTATTTTAAAGCAACACCTTAAGCATAATCCCCTACATAAAATATGATTAGGCTAATAACAGCCTATCATCTAGTTTATGAAGCATACACCCTAACATTCAGTCTAAAATATTATATCACAAAACAAAACATACATCACACATACACCACCCTAATTTAGGACTAGAAGTGGTGGCTTAATTCTAATGTGCGTGCTAAGGCATTCTGTAGTATATCTTGACTAAGCATTAATGTTATGATTTTTAAGTGTGAATAATTTTAATTTAATAGAAATGTTGGTTTCATTTCAAGATGTTTAGTTAATTTATGAATTTTAATTTTAATTCTGTTTGGTTTCATTTGATTTACACTTAGCATCTAAGTGTTAGAAAAAGAGGAAAGAGGATTACCCTCTTTCATCCCTACCTTAAGCCACTTTCTAAAGCACATTTTTATGATTTAGTTTTCTTTAGTGAATGACTTATTAAACATTTTTGTTAATCTTACATTTAGGTCAACTTTAAATTATCCTATTTAATGTGCAAGACATCTTATGATTAATACAATTGAATTACTATCACATGAAATATATCAAATCATTCCTTTCCATCACATGTATCATGCATATAACTTCAACACTTAACATATCTATACATACCATGTATTTTGACACACTTAAATGGTGATGAATGCAAATACTTGGAATTTATATTTTTAGTCAATAGAATTATTTATACATGTAGGTTAAATCTCTATCCAAATTATAATACAAAAATACATAAAGATGAAATCAAATAAGTACATGTCATTGTTAACTAGGGAAGTGAGGTAATCAAATGACCTCCTTCAGGCTACTTAAAGCCTTGCATTCCAAGAATGTCCAGACTATATACTTATTAACATTCAAACTTATGTAAATCTATATATGAATCATAAGACAAAGAGAACTAACTTGCATGTAATGTATGCTAATGACTTAGATGGTTATGGCTGCATATTATTTTAACAATATAAGGGGATTTTCATCTTTCAATTAAGCACACATACACATGTATAAAAGATGTAAGCAAGTATGTGCCATTGTTAACCGGATCAAATGACCTCCTTGGGGCTACTTACAGTCTCATATTCTCAGGATGTCCAGATTAAACACTTGCTATCTTAAATACACGTGAATGTAAATACAATAATAAGGATGAAAACTATGCAAAGATTATATTTTTTTTTAGTTTAATTATTTATGCATATGAATTAAAGCACTATCCAAATTATAATACCAAAAATATATAAGAATGAAATCAAATAAGTACATGTCAATGTTAACCAGGGAAGTGAGGTAATTAAATGACCTCTTTGGGGCTACTTAAAATCTCGTATTCTCAGGATGTCCAGACTATATACTTGTTATCATTCAAATTTATGAAAATCTATATATGAATCATAAGAAATAGAGCTTCATAGTTATTGAAGTGATCGGGTATGACATTAAGGTATGATGTACTATCTCGAAAGATAGAAACATCACCCCTTAATGTACTTAATCACATAATAAGGACTCAAGGCAAGATGGGTCTTCAATATACTGAGATTTTTCCGCTTACATGGATGAATAAAGTAGGGTTATATTAAACTGGGTTCTAAAGATCCCTAAGGAGGCAAGCCTCCATAGTCAATTACATATTTGGGAATGAAATCCCTAAGAATACTCTCCATTAAAGTAGACAATTATCATCTCCAAAGATTTCAAGGTTAGACTATCAAAGGATTGGTTATTTTTGGAAAATTAATTAGGAAAGTTTAATGAGAAGACTTATTTTAAAATCCAAAGAGAATAGGTAGGGAATTCTCATGATACAAGGAAGCCGAGTGAGCATTCCAATCTATCCTATGGTTGGGCTTTATGATTTTGAAGTTGAAGAGATTTATATGTTTTGAGTTGAAATTTAATTAGTTTGCTAGAGCTTATAATCCAACAACATAAGATTATGAAAATGCCTAAGAGGTGAGGATTTAAGCTTGTAGCCCAAAGGAACTATGAAAATGCCTAAGAGGTGAGGATTATTTATAACTTTAGTTATGAGTTGTAGTTTGGTAAAATATTTTTTTATCCTAAGAGCCTAATCGCATTAAGGCCACACATTAAAGCATCAATCATAAGAAACTATGAAAAGCATGTTGTTTTCAATGCACAATTTAAACATAACATAAAATAATTTAATAGCTACCCCAAAAGAATAATATGCTAGTGCGGTTGGGTACCGTCGTATAATCTGAAGAGGAAAGATGGGTAACCGAGCTCTACCCTTATAGAAAGAATAAGTACAATTGTATAATAAGTGAATGTTATGGGGGTCTTCATTCTTTATTCTTCATATCTCCATTTCTTCCCTCATTGCTTCTTCGATTTGGTGGATTTCTAGGCCTCACATGGCACGCTAGGACAAAGCCTTCTCGCAAATGCTCATCCTAATACCCCATAGAATCAATCCTAATTCCCAATGCAAAATTATATTGAAAATAGGAAAAGTAAATCTAACTACACCTACAAAATAGAGATTAGCTAAACACACATACATTCCCTATTAGTTATATTTATAATCTAGGCTTAGCACCTTATACATGGGAAACCAAGCCCACTTATCCTAACTTGGATTATGCTTACGAGTTTAAGCAATCAACAAAGAAAGCATTTAAATTTATTTTTAAGCATCGTTTAGACATAATCCTCTTGTTGACCTCATTTTTAGAATGAGCTCTCAACCCCTCCATCTTAGACATAGGACTTCTCTTAGACTTTAAGAGTTCCTTAGTCTTAAGACACATCTAGTGATTAGGTAGACACTCAACCTAGCCCTGGAGACTTAGAAGAGTTAGCCATAGGAATAGGTTATGCCTTGTAGGGTGTTAGGAAAATTTGCCTACCCTATAGCTTGAACCAAATTCCTCACTTCCTTCCTTCAAATCAAACTCAAATCAATTCCAACTTAAATTATCAACATCAAATCTTAAATCAATTCAAACTTGATTGATTTTCTCCAAACTCAAACCAATTCCAAATGATTGAAGCTTATGATTGAAATTCCAAGTTCAAAAATTCTTCCTAAGTCACTTTGATTCTACCTTATGGACTTAGCCTAAATCAAATCTAAATCAATTCAAATTCAAGGAATTTTCTCATAACCCATTTATATTCTCATTTATATTCATAAATATAAATGACATATAAATTCAAATATCCAAAAGTCAATTCAAAACTCAAACTCAAATTCAATCAAAATTCAAACGAAGCCTTTCAAGTCAAATTCTTGAACTAAGCCAAATCAAATTCAAATCAAGCCAAACTCTTGATTTTTATTCATGATTAAATCAATCCTTTAATCATGGATCCAAATATAAACATAAACTTCAATCATCAAATCAAAACTAAATTCAAAAATCAAACCCAAGTCAAACTCACATTCACCCTTTGAACTTGAAATGATCAAGTGAATCAAAACCCATTTGACTTCAATCCACTTGCAAATGGATTTATATTTCAATTATAAGTCTATATGTGAGTTCAATCAAACTCAAATCAAGCTTTGACCAAGTCTTTTGACCCACTTAGGCTCACTTGACCTAAAGTGATCTAAAGTATCCCTTATGAACCAAATTCTAATCCTCCCCAAATTGGATTGAACTAAGCATACCTAAGCCTCACATTGTGAGCAACAATCATCATGAGATGATCAATCACTCATCAAGTCAAATTAAGGGTTAATTAAGTCAACACTTAGCCAAATAAAACCTAAACTAGCCAAATTCTACCATAGGCCAAATTGATTGAAACCATTGATCAAAACTCATTCATGATCAATGTTTGAACTTGTCCAGGTCATCATTTGAGCCTAACCTAGCCTAATTGGCCACTTGACCCAAGTTGACCCAACTTGATCTAAAAAGTCAAAATATGTCAAAACTTGATCTAAGACAAATTGATTGAAACCAATGGGTCAAGTTCATTCCAAATCACTTGTTAAACTTGACCAAAGCCTCAATTGATCAACTAGACCTAACATAGCCCAATTGACCATGAACCCAACTTGACCTAAAGGGTCAAATTGAGCCAAACTCAAATATAAATCAAATTGATTGGAAAAAAAAAGATACCAATCCATTTTATATGACCAACCAAACATGAACCAACCCATGACCTGACCCAAATAGGTCAAATGGGTCAATTTGGTCAACTTGACCCATTTGACCTAAATGAACTCAATTGAACTAAAACCGAATATAAACCAAATCGAATCAAACAAAAGCTGCCAAAATATTTCAAATGGTCATATGGACTTGACCCAACCCTTGGTTTGACCCAATTTCACCAATTGGTCAACTCAATCCAAGTTGATCCATTTTGACCTAAATTGATCAATATGAGACAAATCATATCAAACCAACTCCAAATTTAATGAAACTTGGCCCATCCCATTTTTCAATCATACCAAACATATTAAAATTGAAATACAAGCCAAATGGCCATTATACCCCTAGTCCATAGGGTAACTTAAAATCAAAATCACTTGAAATTTAGTCAATTTATTTTCATGGACACTTGGCATCCTCTTAGTGGACCAAATGGTCACTAATGAGGATGGTGCACATGACCCAATAAGTTTGGGTTAGCCAAACCCAACCCAAGGTCAAAACTGATCACCTCACTTGACATGGGCACATGAGAATCATTCCTCCACTCATTTCAAGCACATGGGAGCTTCACTACTCCACTCCACACCCAAAATAGAATGCCATGCCACTCTAAATGGCCTAAGAAACTCATTGAATAGGGTGAATTAGATCAAAATGACAAAGAGAAGCTAGGTCATCTGATTCACCTAGGGGGAGATATACTCCCCCTAATTCCACTTCAATTCAAAACTCACACTGATTGAGCTTAGGAAACTGTAGCTAACCCAAGGTTCCTCCAAGCTTCCTCAGCCCATTATGATTTCTTCATTTTCAGTTTCTCTTAAACCAAAAATAGGGAGCTCCCTCAAATATCCATCTCATCTAATACACAAAATCAAGCCAATTCCTCTTACAAGCTTCTTCAGAGGACCTAATCAAACTCAGTCCAAGCTTCATCCAAGTTCTTAAGGTAAGGGAGGGGGTGCTTTGATCAAGGCAGTGAGCATTTGAAGGTGAGCTTGGTCCATAGGAAGATCCACTTCATCCTAAGGCTTGAAACTTTCAACAGAGCTTCGTCTCCACTAGATGAAGCTACCTCGATAGATTTGAGTGCCGGTGATAGCCTCGAGCGAGGTATGGATCAAAACTGTGCCTAGGGAGTGTGTAGTCTTTTGTAAAAGAAATTTTCATCTCAAGTAAAATTGGCCATTGGATGTATTCTCCCTTGCATGAAGATGGTGTGGGTTGATTTTGAACTCAATTCGAGCTCAATCGAAGCTCGGATCTTGTCCTAGAAGATGGACGATGGCCATCTCCCATAGGTGAGCTCAGAGATGGATCATGGGCTATCCATCCATGCATTTTGGATGGACGGCCATGATCAAGCCACATAGGATCCCGTGATTTACACCTTAAGAACCATGAGCTCGATCTCAACCATATGATCTTTGATCAGACAGGTGAGGAAAGCAGCGCCACCGTTGATGCGGCACAGGGATGTGACAACTTAAGTGACCAATCCCGTCGCACCGTGCCAGCCTCCACGTGTCGCCGATGGGATTAGTCATTTAATTAGGTTATTTAATTAATGGATAATCATGGAAATTTCAAAATAACATAACTAATTCTAGAAAAATCATAAAAACATAAAGTAAAATGCACTGTAGATGATATTTCTTAGGAGAATAATCTAAAATTATTTTAAATGGATTTTGAGTAGTGTATGTTCCTCAATTAAGGTTTTAATGAAAATTTAATAACCATAATTACTCCCTAATTATTTCATTAATTCATTTCAAACTTCTCTAGTGTATTTAGTGAGATGACCTCTGCCTCCCCTAATTTGCAAGGGATTTATTGATGAGTTAATTAAGGAAATCATATAATGAATCCTTAATCACCCTCATAATGTAGTTAAGCTTAATTAAATTTGTAAATAGTGGTTTAATCCATTTATTAGGTTAATTGAGCCTTGCTTAAGTGAAGAAGAGGTTTATGGAATGGATTTGGGGAATTTTCCCTAAGCCATTCCCTAAATCCCTTTCCTTACTTAACCCAAATTTAATTAAGGGCTAATCTACTAATCACCTACTTAATTAACTTGATAAAATTTTCAAATAAATCCAAATCTTAACCAATTCATCTTGGGTAGATGGTTAGGTGTTCAATAACCTAAGTAGCTTAAGGAAATCAAAATCCAACCCAGATGTGTGGGATGGGTTATGAAAGTACTTAAATTAATCCCTTTAGATTAATTAATCACTAATTATGAGCTAATTGCATTAGGCCCTTTCTTTCCTAGGTGCATTGTTGATTTAAAATCCTTGTGTGGTTTTATGTCATACATTAGCTCATAATTATTTGATTAAATATGTTAGAGTGGAGTAGGTAAGGGGTAACTAATGCACTTAATTCACACCTTAACCTAAACAAAAATATAAAAAAAAATCATCTGAGGGTTTTAAGATTGAACTAAAATAACATACACATGTGCGAAGTGGGTTAGGACCAATAAACCTCTTCACATTTCTTAAATTCAAATCAAACTCAAACAAAACTAAAAATCTCTTTAAAACAAATTTGATTTGCTTTAAATAATTCTATTTCATAGGATTATCTTTAGGAATTAATTAGTGTGAATGAATTTACATGGTTTCATCACTTTACTTATTTCCTAGCATGCTAAGTGTGTATGTCATATGAAATTCATGCATTCATGCCTTTTAAAAATAAAATTAAAAATGAAATATTTTCTTTATGTCAAATTGCATGTTTTGGCTAAAGTAAGAATAAGAATGGATATTATCACTATTAAATCCAAAATTGCTTTCAGAATTCATAAATAAAATATCAAAACTAGAAGGTATGCTGCTTATAATTATTTATAAGCTTGCATGTGAGTATAAACATAAAGATGTGGATTGTGTGACTTCTCTTCTTTTTTTTAGTATAGTTTTGAATAGATTTGCAAAGTGTATAGTTCATTTAAAAAGAACATAACACTTGCTTAAATTCATTCCTATTCATTTCTATACTATTAATTAAGAAGGGTATTCACACTTACACATGTAAATTGCATAAACAAATTAATCAAAAAAATGTAAACTTTTGCATCTTTCTTTTTTCATTCATTTATTTTGTACATGCATATATATTTAAGGAAAGTGGTATATTAGTCTGGACAACCCTGGGGTTGCGAGGCTTTAAGTAGTCTTAAGTAGATCTTGTACCTTACACCCCTGGTGCTAACAATGGCACCATACTCACTTATGCCTTTCATACATATAAATGTGCATATGATAAATGGATAAAAGAATCTCTCTTTTTATACTTAACAAAATCATGCATCTTAAAAAACATTCAAATTTCTTAAAAAAATTCTCCTAGCATTCATCATTAAGGTGAACTAAATATTTCCATTTTCATGTATAGATATGCTTAGAATTCATCCATATGCATGTCACACATGTTGGGAAAGAAATGAAGTGATGTGTGTTTTGTGATAGTATTTCACTTTACTTAATCTTAAAATGCCTTTCTTTTGAATAGGTTTTTTAGGCAAAATCAAAACTTAGGATTAATTTAAACACATAATAAAACATTCACTAAACAAAAATCAAAAATGGATTTACCTTAGAAATTACTTAAGGTAGGGAGGAAAGATAAGTTATTTTCTCTTTTCCTCTCTTTACAACTTAGTAATTAATTGTAGGATTCATTTATACCAAATCAAAATACAAAATAAAATCAACCAAAGCAACTAAATCACTTACATAAAACAAACCCTCTAAGTTGAACATTTTCATACTTAGAAAACTTCAACCTTAAAGCCTAGCTAAGCATATCACACAATCTTAAATACACATTATTAAGTCATCATTTCTAGCTTTAGGTTAGGTGCATGGTTTATTGTTTTGTTTTTGTTTTATGATGTTTATTTAGTTTGGATGTTAGGTGTATGTATTTAGACTGAATGGTAGGATCTTAGTCTAACCATTATCTTCTCAGGGATTGTGCTTAAGGGGTTGTAATAAAAATATAAATGCTTTTGGTGTGCTTATACCCCAAGCATATAAGCATAACTCAAAATAGGCCAAATGGATGTGGTTACCCATGTGTGGGATGTTAAGTCCAATTTATACATATTCATGCTTGGGATTGTATGACTTGTTTAAATATTTCTATTATGCATGTTTTAGGCGATTTTATTTTTCTAATTTTTATGTAATTTTGCAATTATAATTTTGAAATGATTGTTATGGGGGATTAGGATGAACATTGGTTATAAGACCATGTCTTATGTACCATGTGAGGCCTTTGGAGCAACCACATTCTAACCATCCAAAAGAAGCAACCAAAAAGAAGAAAGAAGAAATGAAGAATGAAGACCCCCATAACATGAATTACTTGCTTGATTGTATTTAATTCATTTATAATCCGGGTTGTGTAAGGGTAAAGCTTGGCTACCCAATTTATTTTCGGGTTTGTACGGTGGAGCCCGACCACAAATGGCCTATTATTATTTTGGGCTAGCTTTATAAATTGATTGATGCTTATTTAGCTTGTGCATTAAGATGATATATTTTCCTATTTTATTCCTTACTTTGATGTATGGCCTGGATGATGATTAGGCTCTTAGGAAAATAAACTTTATATTTAATTAATCAATTCAAACTAAAAATTAAATAACACATAACCTCACCTAAAGTGTAGGCTAAAAATCAAGATAAAAAAATTAGTAACCCCTTAGCTAGATGTTATATTACTTTTCTCACATCATGCATAAAAAGCATATTATTTCACGCTTGATTGAAGGGCTTTCACCTTTGCCAGAGAACTTGGCTTGACCTGTGAGAGCCATGGTGGAAACACACCTCCTTACCTTACTGATTTTGGCCCATAATCTAATTTCTCATGCATTAGGCATATGAATCCTAAAGCCTGTGTCAAATTGATTGTCCAAAATAAAAATTTGCATTAGCTTTAAGTCATTAAAGCATGCCCTACATGATCTAGTCTCTTAAAGAGTATGTTTAAGGATTTAATCTCTTTCTAAATAAATAATAGCCTAGCTATCTTGAAAAAGTATTTGGCTTGCCTACATGTTTTAAAATCGTAAGAGGCGTTAGTTGGCGGCCACCCCAGGTGGTTGTAAGTCCAATAGTTTGGTGGTTTATCCTCTCTTGTGGAGGCAAACACAATACCCATTTTTGCATTAGATTTAGGTCGTGCATTTGTCCCTCGCCAAAGCTCTCTAGATTTAGGTTGAGGTTTCTACTTTCCTTTATGAGCTCGAGCATAAATCCTCACCTCTTAGGTATTTCCATAACCTTGTACTATGGAATTATAAGCCCTATATTTCTAATAAAAATTCAACTCAAACAAATTAATTCAATTTCAAAAATGTAAAGCCCAATCATAGGGTAGTTTGTGATGCTTACTAAGCTTCCTAGTATCTTAAGCATCCCCTACTTGCTTTCATTTAGTTTCGATAAGAACTCCCTCCTCTTGATCAATACCACTAGACTTTCTAAAAATAAACCAATCAATTGATAGTCCTACCTTTCAAAATCTTTGGAGATAATGATCATTTACCTTAATCAAGAGTATTCTAAGGAATCTCATTCCTTAGGATGTAATTAACTATGGGGGATTTCCTTGTAGGAAACTTAATGAACCCAGTTTAAAATAAACCCTACTTCACTATTCTATGTAAAGTAGGGGAAGAATCTCTGGTACATTCTGAAGACTCATAATCCTTAGGAGTCCTTATTAAGGTGATTAGGACCATTACATGGTGGTGACTTCTATCATTCGAGATAGTACACCTCTCCTCAATCTCGTACCTGATCACCCTGATAAGAATATCTGCGGATCTACGTGGCATCTCAACAATGTGTATTTTTTTATATATTTATATTCATTTATCCTCTTTTTTTCCAAAAAGAGGAGGGGATAGATGAAGGCATATATATATAGATAGATATATAAATAGTTTCACCACACCCCTACAAAAATAAGATTAGGCTAATATCGGCCTACCATCCAGTCCAAAAAATATACACCCTAACATCCAATCTAAAATATTACATCACAAAAAAATATATACACCATACATACGTCGTCCTAACTTAAGACTAGAAGTGGTGACTTAATTCTAATGTGTGTGTTAAGGCTTGTGTGGTATGTTTCAACTAAGCATTAAAGTTATATTTTTCTAAGTGTAGAAGACTTCCATTTAACATAAAGGGTTGATTTCACTTTAAGTTATTTAATTTGTTTGTAAATTTTAATTAGTGTTTTCTTTTGTTTCATATGAATACACTTAGCAATTAAGTGTTATAAAGAGAAGAAAGAGGATTTCCTCTTTCATCCCTACCAAGCCACTTTTTAAATCATGTTAATTTGATTTGGTTCTCTTAGTGAATGGATTAATAAATGATTTAATTAATCCTAAATTTAGGTTCACTTTAAATACTCAAATTCAATATGAAAGGCATCTTAAGATTAACTTGATTGAACTACTACCACATGACATATATTAAATCATTCCTTTCCATCACATGTAACATGCATATGATTTAATCATAAGTGTCTCTATACATGCAACATATTTAAACATTATTAAATGTTGAATGTATGTGTATGCAAAGTTTATATCATTTTATGTGATTGAATTATTTAATCAAATTAGTTTAAAGCTCTATCTAAATTCTTATACAAAAATGCATAGGGATGAAATTAAATAATGTCATCATAACTGTGAGGTAATCAAATGACCTCCTTAGGGCTACTTAAAGCCTCATATTCCTAGGATTTCTAAACTATATACCCATTTACATTCAAACATATGTAAACTTGTATGCATGAATGCAAGAAAGAAAGCTCCAAATCACATGCCCAACTATTTCAATCACTTTGTCAATTATGAATGCATGTATCTTTAATAAAATAAAAGGGGTTATAAATCCAAGATTAAGTACACACACACACACACACACACACACACATATATATATATATATATATATATATATATATATATATATATATATATATATATATATATATATATATATATATATATATAAGAGACATGCTACATGTCATTGTTAACTAGGGAAGTGAGGTAATCAAATGACCTCCTTGGGGCTACTTAAAGCCTCGTATTTCTGGGATGTCCAAACTAAACACTTTCTTTTCTAAAATACATATGGATGTATACATAAATAAAGGAAAGAAAATTATGCAAAGATTATATTTTTATTTTATTGAAGCATTTATACTTGTGGATTAATGTTATATCCAAATTCTAATGTAGGAACACATGTAAATTAAATTAAATAAGTATGTGTTGTTGTTAACCAGAGAAGTGAGGTAATCAAATGACCTCCTTGGGGCTAACTAAAGCCCCATATTTTCTGTATATTTAGACTATATACTCATTAACATTCAAACACATGTAAAATTACATATGAATTAAGGAAAAGAAAGCCTTAGTTCACATGTCTCGACTATAAGCACATACAAACCTATATATGTTCATAACTATTATCATTCTAATCAATGTAATTGATTTATAAGCTTTAGAAAGTAATTTGAATTTATTAGTGATAATAGCCACACATATTATAAATTAATCCAACACATGCAAGCCTACATAAAACAAAATCATTTGAATCAATTTACTTTGAAAAGATGAATGCATGTTTCAAATGATATACACCATTTAACATTATTGGAAAGGAATAATTAAACATAAACACATGATTTCATTAAATCATACAAATTCTTAAGGATAATCATATCAAATAAAATTGTTTAAAATAAACCAAAGTTTCTTTAATGCCACTTTTGATTTCATATTTTGATTTGATTTAAGGATATGAGAAAAGGTTTTCTCATCCTAACCCATTCCAATTTTTGATAATTAATTTGGTTTAATGGAAAATAATTAAGTTGATTTTATTAGTTAATTAGGTTGTAATATGTATTAAATCCATTAATTAACCCTTCCCTATGTTACCTTAACATAATTACTCAAATAATTATGAGTCAATATGATATGCACATACATTGGAAATTAAATTAGCAATGACCCTAAGAAATGAAAGGGGGCCTAATGTAATTGGCTTAAATTAATTATTAATTTAATTAAGAAACTTAATTAAATACTTTTATAACTCCACCACACATGTAGGCTAATTATAATTTTCTTATGATTTTCTTAGGTTGTTAAACACCTAAGGGTCTACCCAAGATCTCATCAGTTAAGTTTTGGTATGATTATGAGTTCAATTTAATTAACCAAGCAATTTAAATAATTAATTGCTTTAATTAGTTTGATTAATAAAATGAACTTAGGGAAATATAGAGGAGGCCTCAATCCCATTCCATTAGTCCATTCCATGTTGGATGGTGATTAATCACTTAATTAATTGACATTTTACTATTCATGTGACTAATTAATGATTAATCAATTTATGAGGGTTATTAAAGCTTAATTAGTCAATTTCCCCAATTAATCAAGTAATAAACCCCAAGAAAATTATGGGAGGTAGAGGTCATCCATTGAAATTAACTCACAAAGTTTGGGATTAATCACCTAAGGAATTAATGAGTAATTAAGCTAATTAATTTCTCAATTAACCTTTAACTAAGTTATAATTACTATTTAAAATTAATTAAGAATATTTTTAATCAATTCTCCTCTAAAATACCTTTAAAATGAGTATTTATTTGTATTTTTATGATTTTTCTACAATTAGTTATGATTTTAGAAATTTTCAACCATTAATACATATTAATTAGGCCTAATTAACCCTTAATCCCGTTGGTGCCATGTGGCGCCCTTTCCACGTAGTTCTATGGGATTGGTTATTTAAACTTATCCTAGTCAACGCTTGTGAGGTGGTGGCAGAATGAGCTTTCTTATGCGCCTTCTGATCTAAGATCAGACAGCCACGATTAATCTCATAGTGCTAAAGAATAAAAATAGATAATTCTATTAGATTTAAACATGATCGTCTGTTCTAATCACACGTAATGGACGGTGCTTGATTCCTCTTCTATTGATCAAACAAAGATGGACACCGTCCACCTTCCTTCGATCGATTCGAGCTCAACCGAGCTCAAATCAATCTCAAATTGATCGCACACCTTCATAAGGAAGATCCAAGGATCCAATGGCCAAGATCGTGTGGGGTGTTATCTTTAAAAATCTCTAATGCATTTTCAAACAAGGATCAGTTCAATGGCATACCTCACCAGAGCTTAAGACTGATGCCAAATTCGATTGAGGAAGCTTCGTCTAGTGGAGATGAAGCTCATTGACAAGACTAGCATTTGAGGTAGTTCATTCGAAAGGCCAATAAATGAGATGTAGGTGGTCGATGTTAATTGAAGTCCACCAACTGGCCGTTGAGAAGCTTGGGAGGTGATTCATTCTTGCTCGACTACATCCAAGGATGGTGTGTGCAAAGTTAATTGCACTTTGGTCAAGCCTTGAGCAAATGGGATTGAGAGAATGGCTCCCCTATTTTGGCTTGAAGAAATCCAAGAGTGGGGAATGTCGAATGAGCTTGGGAGTCTGAGGAATGTTTCTAGTGGCTCATCTTGGGTCATTAGGTCTCTAAGGAATGTAAGTGTGTTGGTTTGAGTGAAAATGAGGGGGGTGTATACCGCACCCCCCCCCCCTTCACTTGGATTGGATGGCTCAAACTAGTTTGGCTTCTTGTGGATGCTTGGCCATCGGTGGTGGCTAGGAATAGTTGGGATTCTTTTTAAGTGGCTCTATTTGAGTGGCCAAGGCATGTGAGGTAGCTGCTAAGAGGGATAGTGGGTGTCCTTGGTGGTTTCAAATGCTCTAATGGGGGAGGTGAGGTGATTTGACCTCCCCTTAGGTCATAGCCAACCCAACCACCTTTGGGTCAAGTTAGTTAGTGTCCTAGGAGCTTAGGTGGACCAATGAGAGAGTGTTAAGTGATTAAGGAATGAAAATCACCACTTACAAGGGTGATTTGTCTCAAGTGATGCCCTTAGCCCAAAGCTAGGATAATCATTTGCATTGAATTTGATTTGGTCAGATTTGAAATGAGTCAAAAGTGAGTTGGGCCAAATTTCATGTCATTTGGAGTTCATTAGGTTCAATTTGGCTCAATTTGATCCATTTAGGTCAAATTAGGCCAAATCGATTAGGTTGACCAATTTGGTCAAATTGGATCAAACCAAGGGTTGGGACAAGTTCATATGATCATTTGGAGTGCATTGGTGTCATTGGTTTGGTTCAATTTGGTTTGGTTTTGATTTTGGTTAATTTGAGTTCATTTAGGTCAAATGGGTCAAGTTGACTAATTTGACCTAATTGACCAAATTGGCTTGGGTCATTTCTTAGCTTGGGTTTGGTTGATCATTTGGAATATGTTGTGAGCTTTGGTTGAGTTTAATTTGGCTTTAATTGGGTTTTAGGTTGGTTTGACCCTTTAGGTCAAGTAGGGTTCAATTGGTCATTTGGGTCTGGTGAGTCAATTGAGATCAATTAAGGCTTTGGCCAAGTTCAATGATAAATTTAGAATGAACTTGAGCCATTAGTTGTAATCAATTTGATTTAGATTTTGATTTGACCCATTTTAGTCATTTAGGTCAATTTGGGTCAACTTAGGTCAAGAGGGCCAAGGTTTGGTTTGGCTCAATTTTGGGTTGAGTTTGATTTAGTTGAGTTTATATATAGATTTGGGATTGATATATAAATTCAATGGCAATTGGTTTGAGTTCAAATGGGTTTTGGATCTTTGAAAATTTGAAGTCAAATGGGTTAGGGGGTTTGACTTAATTTTATTGGAAGATTGTGGATTTCATTTATATTTGGGATGGTGATTGAAGGAATAATTGATTTATGAGAAAATCAATCGGATTTGATTTGAATCTGAATGGAATTTTTCCAAGTTCATGGAATTGGCTTAAAGGGTTTGGATTTGATTTGGTTTGGTTTAGTTTTATTAGTTTTGGTCATTTAATTATAGATTTGATTTATATTTAGGAGGATGATTGAATATATAAATTGATTATGAGAAAATTAATTAAATTTAAATTGATTTGGGTTAAGATTTGGCTAAGCTCATGAAGGTTGATTCAAAGGACATATGAAGGATTTTTTAGCATGATTGTATGTCTTGGTTTGGATCTGATGATTGAAAGGTTGAATTGGTATTTGAAAAAATCAATTGAGTTTGGAGTAATTTGAATTTGGCTAAGGCTAAGTCCATAAGATAAAATCATAGGGCTTAGGTTGATTTTGAATTTGGATTTGATCATGGTTTCAATCATTTGGCTTAGAGTTTGGATTTGGATTTGGATTTGGATTTGGTATTTGAATTGAATTTGAGTTTTGGTTTGAGAAGGTGAACATGGATTGGGTTTAGGCTATATGAACTAAGAAGAAGAAAAATTATACTGCTTAGCCTATATAAACTATCTAATATATAAAAAAATATTATAAAGGTTTACTTCACCCATCAAATATAGAATATGAGATTATAAAATGTATATTACTAGCCATAGATGTAGCAGAGTCTGGAAGAAGTAGCGGGGGATGATGATGATAGTTAAGATATATATATATATATATATATATCAATTAATTAATGTTAACGTGGTTGATGAATAGTGGAGATTAAGAGATACTCTTTGATTGATGATAACATAACACCGATGCTCAAACAATAACAATTAGTTGATGATAGTTGATTGACAATAGTCAAGTGATACATGTTAGAGAATGATGGCTGGGAAATTATGATCAACTCATAGTACTTGCTAGTACTGATTAATAATTTTTATTATTATCAAAAGATCTATAATTCTTCAAATTTCTAAATACTCACTCATTTTGAGTTCTCTTTATGTAAATAATGGTGAATTATTTTTAATTTTTGAAGTAACATGTTAATAAATTTGGTTCAAATTTTAAACACATTATTTGATGGCTTATATGATTCTTTTAATTATAAATCATTTTTTTGGTATTTAAATAAATTAATGATATTTGAATTGAGAGATTGTGCTATTTATTTTTAGTGATGTGTTCTGTGTGTATATATGGTGGACCAATGGGAGAGTGCCAAGTGATCAAGGAATGAAAATGACCACTTACATGGGTGATTTGTCTCAAGTAACACCCTTAGCCCAAAGCTAGGATAGTCATTTGGCATTGAATTTGATTTGGTCAGATTTGAAATGAGTCAAAAGTGAGTTGGGCCAAATTTCATGTCATTTGAGTTCATTTGGTTCAATTTGGCTCAATTTGATCAATTTAGGTCAAATTGGGTCAAATCAGATTAGGTTGACCAATTTGGTCAAATTGGATCAAACCAAAGGTTGGGTCAAGTTCATATGATCATTTGGAGTGCATTGGTGTCATTGGTTTGGTTCAATTTGGTTTAGATTTGATTTTGGTTAATTTGAGTTCATTTAGGTCAAATGGGTCAAGTTGACTAATTTGACCTAATTGACCAAATTAGCTTGGGTCATTTCTTAGCTTGGTTTTGGTTGATCATTTGGAATATGTTGTGAGCTTTGGTTGAGTTTAATCTGGCTTTAATTGGGTTTTAGGTTGGTTTGACCCTTTAGGTCAAGTTGGGTTCAATTGGTCATTTGGGTCTAGTGAGTCAATTGAGATCAATTAAGGCTTTGGCCAAGTTCAATGATCAATTTAGATTGAACTTGAGTCATTGGTTGTAATCAATTTGATTTAGATTTTGATTTGACCAATTTTGGTCATTTAGGTCAATTTGGGTCAACTTAGGTCAAGAGGGCCAATTGGGTTTGGCTCAATTTTGGGTTGAGTTTGATTTAGTTGAGTTTATATATGGATTTGGGATTGATATATAAATTCAATGGCAATTGGTTTGAATTCAAATGGGTTTTGGATCTTTGAAAATTTTAAGTCAAATGGGTTAGGTTTGGTTTGACTTGGGTTAATTTTTATTTGGCTGGAAGATGTGGATTTCATTTATATTTGGGATGTTGATTGAAGGAATAATTGATTTATGAGAAAATCAATCAATTTGATTTGAATCTGAATGGAATTTGTCCAAGTTCATGGAATTGGCTTAAAGGGTTTGGATTTGATTTGGTTTGGTTTAGTTTGATTAGTTTTGGTCATTTAATTATAAATTTGATTTATATTTAGGAGGATGATTGAAGATATAAATTGATTATGAGAAAATTAATTAAATTTAAATTGATTTGGGTTAAGATTTGGCTAAGCTCGTGAAGGTTGATTCAAAGGACATAAGAAGGATTTTTTAGTATGATTGTATGTCTTGGTTTGGATCTGATGATTGAAGGGTTGAATTGGTATTTAAGAAAATCAATTGAGTTTGTAGTAATCTGAATTTTGCTAAGGCTAAGTCCATATGCTAAAATCATAGGGCTTATGTTGATTTTGAATTTGGATTTGATCATGGGTTTCAATCATTTGGCTTGGAGTTTGGATTTGGATTTGGATTTGGTATTTGAATTTAATTTGAGTTTTTGTTTGAGAAGGTGAACATGGATTGGGTTTAGGCTATAGGGTAAGTGGATCTCCCCAAGTCTTAAGGCATGGCTTAATCCTATGGTTAACTCTTCTAAGTCTCTAGGCTTAGGCTAAGTGTTTATCTAATTGCTAGGAGTGTCTTGTGACTAAGGAAGTCCTAGTGTCTAGAATACTCCTAAGTCTAAGATGAGGAGATTGAGAACTCACTCCAAAAGTGAGGTCAACAATATATAAATCCTATATGTATTCTTACCTATCATCTCTCCACATATTATTGTCAATTTATAAACTTTGAAAAATAGATTTGAATTTATTAGTGATAAAAGCCACACATATAATTGAATTAAGTCAACACATTGTAAATAAAAATAAAATCTATTTGATTCATTCACTTGAAAACATGAATGTATGAAACCATAGGACATACAACATTTAAAGTCATTGGAAAGGAATAACTAAATATAAACACATGGTTAATTCAACTAAATTAATCCCCAAAGATAATCACATCAAATAAAACTATTTAAAGAAAATCAAATCTTATTATTAATTTGATTCTAGGATTTCGATTAATTTGAAAGAGGAGGAGATTTGCTTGTTGTTTTAATCACATTCCCATGTTGGTAAACTTAATTGGTTTAAGAAAAGGTAATTAAGTAGATTTTATGAATTAATTAAGTTTGATCTTTAATTAAATCAATTAATTGCCCTTACATATGCTTCTTTAATTTGATTGACCACTTAATTATGAGCCACAAAACACATGAACATATGAGAAAGTAAAATTGCAATGCTCCTAAAAGGACCTAATGCAAATGGCTCATAATTAAAAGTTAATTAAGTTAAAGAGCCTAATTAAGTACTTTAATGATTTTCTCACACTTATGGGCTAATCATGATTTCCTTAAGGGTCTTTATGTCTTTAAACACATAAAGAGGAACCCTTAATCTCATTATTAAATATATAATATGATTATGATTTCAATTTGATTAATTAAGCCACTTAATAAATTAATTAAACCCTTAATTAACTTCTATATTAATTAACCTTCTTTAAAATGAAATGGGCTTGGGAAAAGAGATTAGGAAAAGCATCATAATCCCACTCCCTCATCCATTCACTATTAAATTGTTATTAGTAAATTTAATTAATTAAATCTTGATGTTTAAATCATTAATTAATCATTAAATTAATTAAAGAAGTAATTAGGATTCAAATGATCAATTTCCCTAATTAACCAAACAATAAATTCTAAAAAAATCATGGGAGGCAGAGATCATCCCATTAAATTAACAAGGAATGTTGGAATTAATTGCATAAGTAATTAAGGCTTAATTAAGCTAATTAAGTATACAATTAAATCTAAATTAAGCCTTAATTCTATTCAAAATTAATTGTAATTAATTTTAATTAATTCTCCTCTATATTACCTCTAAAATGAGTATTTATTTGCATTTTTTATTTTACTATAATTTGTTATAATTTTTCAAAATTTCAATGATTAAATCAGATTAATTAAGCCTAATTAAGTTTAATCTCATCGACACCACGTAGATCGTTAATGTGGCATGCTTTCCATGTGGCGCCACTGGATAGGTTACTTAAATGCGTCTGAGTCAGTGCTGACGTGGCTGGCGGCAGACGTGATTTTGTCCCCGCCGTCCGATCTAAGATTGAACAACAAAGATTAAACATGCAATTCTTAAGGGATTAATCAAATCAAATCTAATAGATTAAATATGATCGTCTGTTCCGATCATGCAAAACGAATGACGCATTATCCATCATCCCCCGAGCGATGGGAGACGGACATCGTCCATCTTCCTTCACTTAATTCGAGCTGACTAGAAGTCAGATTGGCTCGGGATTGAACCCACACCTTCACGAGGAAGATCCCAAAGGATCTAACAATCAGATTTCTCATGACATACACATTCTCTTCAAAAAGGCCCAGATAATTTTGTCAAAAGCTAGGTTTGAAGGAGTATACCTCACCAGAGTTCAAGACCGGTGACACAATGCTTGAGGTAGCTTCTCCTAGAGGAGGTGAAGCCCTATTAAGAAGCTCGAGTGGTAATTCCTCATCGTTTGCTTTGTTGACCAAGGATAGCCCCTTTACAAGTCGACCTTGATCGAAGTGGCACCTCCGATGGTCGGAGACCTCAAGAGAAGATTCGATTCATCTCGATGGAGCTTGGTAAATGTGTGGGTGAAGTTAATTTGAATGGGGTTCAGTATATGTGAAGTTGGATGAAGAGGTGTCTTTCCTTATTTCGAGTTGATGGATTCTGGAGATAGGAAGGCTTGGGGAGCACGAAAAGTGCTATGGGGATTTCAAAATAGCTCTTGGAAACTCTCTAAGGGTGAGTGTGTGTTAATTGAATTGAAATAATGGGGATATATCCCCCCCCCTCCCTTGGATCAATGGCTTCGATTGGATCCACCATTTTCAGCCATTTGGCGTCGTAGGTGGCCGGATAGGTTAGGACTAAGCTGATGTGGCACAGTTTGGTTGGCCAAGGGCCTTGGTTAGTGGCTCGAGGTGGTCTCCTTCTTCCCTGGGTCTGATCAATGAGGGGAGAGGGGTTAAGCCACCTCCCCTTGGTCCATGGCTGACCTAGCCCATGTGGGTCGAGTTAGCCATGTAGGTAGGGTTTCATTTTGGGTATTGGGTGGCTGCCAAGTGAAAAGAGGAGGAGTTGACCTTCCTAAAGTATTTTTGATCCCATGTGGGGAGCTTTAGCCTTTGGATAATAGGTCAAATCGTGTCCCAATTATGTTGGGTTGGGTTTGTGCTGACCCAACGTGAGCCAAGGATGGGGTCAAGCCAAATTTCATTAGGTTTGAGCTTGGTTTGAGTGGGTTTGGCTCAATTTGACCCATGTAGGTCAAATTGGGCTAGGTTGGGTCAAGTTGACCAATCGGTCAAATTAGGTCAAACTAATGGTTGATTCAAGTTCAATTGAGTATTTGGAGTATTTAGGTCCAATTGGTTTGATTAAATTTGGCTTGGATTTGATTTTGGCTCATTTGAGTTCATATGGGTCAAATGGGTCAAGTTGACCAATTTGGACCGATTGGCCATATTGGCTTGGGTTAGGTGTTGATTTTAGTTTGATTGATCAATTGAAGATGATTGTAGGCTTTAGTTTGAATTAATTTAGATTTGGTTTTGATTTAGGCCAAATTGATCTTTTAGGTCAATTTGGGCTAAATGGGTCAATTGGGTTTAATTGGTCAAATTGAGTTCAATCAAAGGTTCAATCATGTTCAATGATCAATTTGGAATGAACTTGAGCCATTGGTTGCAATCAATTTGGATTAGATCTTGATTTGACCCAATTTGATCTTTTGGGTCAACTTGAGTCAAAGGGCTAATTGAGTTTGGTTTGGCTCAATTGATGGTCAAGTCATGTTCAATGATTGATCTTAGGTTGATGTGAATCATAGGTTTCAATTAATTTGTCTTGAGATGAAATTTGGCTAGTTTGGTTCATGTAGTTTGAGTGAGTTGACTTGGTCAAATAATCAAGTTTACTTGGTTTAACCCAATTGATGATAATTGACCAATCAAGGATGATAGATAATCATCATAGGAGATTTTGGTAGGTTTGGTTCATTCTAATTTGGGTTGGGTTGGAATTTGGTTCAAATAGGTCAAATTGGTCACTTTAGGTCAAGTGGACCAATTGGGCTTAGTTGAATCAATTTTAGGTTGAATTGAGTTTAGTTGAATTTATATATGGATTTAGGATTGATTTATAGTTTTGATTGCTATTGATTTGGGTTGAAATGGGTTTTGGCTCTTTTGGATATTTCAAGTCAAATGGGTTTGGTTAAGTTTGATTGAATTAATTTTGGCTTAGGTGATTTGATTGTAGATTTCATTTATATTTGGGATGATGATTGGGGAAATAATTGATTCATGAGAAAATCAATTGAGTTTGATTTAGATTGAAGGAAATTTTGGCCAAGTCCATGGGATTAAATCAAGTGGCTTAGGAAGGATTGATTTGAAATGGTTTGGTTTGGTTGATTTGAAGTTCATTATGGATTTGATTTAGATTTGGGATGATGATTGAAGAATTAAATTAATTTTGGTAAAATCAAGTGAATTTGGTTTAGATTGAAGGAATTTGGCTAAGTCCATAAGATTTAAATCATGTGGCTTAGGAAAGATTGATTTTATTTGGTTTGGTTTGGATTGATTGATTTGAATTTGATTATGAATTTGATTTATATTTGGGATGAATTATGCTTGGGGTTTGGTTTAGCTTAAGAAGGTAAGTATGAATTTGGTTAGGCTATAGGCTAGGTAAGTTTCACTAATCCTATGATTAACCCTTCTAAGTCTCTAGGCTTAGGTTAAGTGTTCACCTGATTGCTAGAAGTGTATTATGACTAAGGAGAATCTAGTGTCTAGAAGACTCCTAAAACTAAGGAGTGTAGATTGAGTCCTCACTCCAAAAGTGTGGTCAACAACATCCTGGGAATACGAGGCTTTAAGTAGCCCCCTAAGGTGCTCTTAGATTACCTCACTTCCCTGATTTTACAACGGCACGTACTTGCTTAAATCGTTAATGTATGTGTATGTATACGTAGTTAAGGAATGAAAACTCTCTTTTTTTCCAAAAATGCATGTATTATCATTCATTCAAGTGTGCCAAATACACACACACACAGATATATATATATATATATATATATATATATATATATATATATATATATATATATATATATTGCATGTATAGGTATGTTAAGTTCAATATCATATGTATGCTATTGATGATGAGAAAGAACGAGGTAATATTACCCATGATATAGTAATTCAATCTCATTAATCTTAATATGCCTTACATGTTTAAATAGACTTCTTTGGGATTAACCCTAACCTAGGATTAATAAAATATTTAATAAATCATTCACTAAAAGAAATCAAAAATGATAATAACATGCCTTTAGGAAATAACTTTGGGTAGGGATGAAGAAGGTCAAACCTCTTTCCTCTCTTTATGATAGTTAGATGCTAAATAAATATTAAGTGAAACAAAAAAGAAAATACCAATTAAAATTAACCAATCCTTTTTATCACTTGAAGTGAACACCCAATGTCTAACTTGCATAATTCTAAACTTAGATGATCATAATCCTAAAGGCTAGTAAGACATACCACACTAAGCCTAAGCACACATATTAGAATACTAAGTCACCACTTCTAACTCTAAGTTAGAATGACATATGTCATGATGTTGTGTTTTGTTTTGTGAAGTAATATTTTAGATTGGATGTTAGGATTACTTATGCGTAGACTAGATGTGAGGCCACTATTAACCTAATGATATATTCTATAGGGAATTATGCTAAAGGGGCGGTTAAAATGATAAATGAATATAAATGCTTTTTCTTGTAGGTTATTTATGCCCCTTTACATAATTCACATTATGACAGGTGGGCTTGGTTACCCATGTGTGGGGAGCTAATCCCAATTTATAGAATATAACTTCTTGGTTTCAATGGTTGTTTAGCTAACATCTATTTTATAAGTGTAGTTAAATTTCAATTTTTTATAAATATGTAATTTGGCAATAGGAATTAGGATTAGTGCTATGGGGTTTAGGATGAGCAGTGGCTAGAAGGCAAAGACCTAGAAGGCCCTGTGAAGCTTTGGATCAAAACCAAATCAAAAGGAGGAAATAAAGATGAAGTATGGAGACCCCCATAACATTCATTCAATTATAATTATAAAATTCTTTTGTAATTCGGGTTGTATAAGGGTAGAGCTTGGGTACATAACTTCTTTTATTTTTTAGGCTGTACGGTGGTATCCGGCCACACCAACCTTTTATTCTTTTACAAAAATCTATGAATGTTTGATTACTGTGTCTAACTTGTGCAATAGAAATGACATGTTTTTCATAGATTTCTTAAGTTGGATGGTTGCATGTGTGGCTTGGATGCGGTAGGCTCTTTTGAATAAAATTAATTTTTCTACTCTCATTAATAACTCATAACTAATTTATAAAATAATTCATAACCTCACTTTAAATCTTAGGTTATAATCAAAATAATTAATAGATTTAGCAACCCTTTAGCTGAATGTTGAATGTTATAACATCATGCATATCAGTTATTTCATTCTTGAATATGGAGGGTCTCCACTCTTGCATGATAAAGGAATGCTTGATGTGAGGGCATCCCTTGTAGTGGAGAATACCTCATCCCACTAACTTAACCAATAACCTTATTTCATCATGCATTTAAGCATAATTGTCCTAAGCCTTTGTCCAAATAAATGTGTCAAAAAATAATATAAAAGATGATAAATATTTATATTTATTTAAAGTCGCATCTTCATGTTAGTCATGATCTAGTCTCTTAGGGAGTGAGTTTAGGACTTTAGTTTCCTTCCAAAATAAATAATAACTTAGCGATCTTGCACTTACATAAGACCGACCTACATGGTTTTAAAGCATAGAAAGTGTTAGCTGGTAGCCACTCCAGGTTGTTGTAAGTTTAGAAGAGTCAGGATGGGTTTACCCTCCCTAGTGGAGGTAAACTATTATATCCCACTTTCTGCTCAGATTTAGGTCGTGCTTTTGGCTTATGCTAAAGCATCCTAGATTTAAGATCCAAGGTTGCTTGTTTCCTTCAGGCTATGAGTATAAGTCTTCACCTCTTAGGCATTTCTACAATTTTGTATTGATTGATTATAAGCCCTAGTATTCTAATAAAATTTCAACTCAAATGAAAGTAAACTATCTCTTTCAAATACATAAAGCCTCATTATAGGGTAGACTGAAGCACTTACTAGGCCTCCTAGTATCATGAGTGCTCCCTACTTATATTCCTTTGAAATCTGAAAATAAGTCTTCTGAATTGAACTTTTCCACTTCATTTTCAAAAATACTCAATCCATTGATAGTCTAACCTTGAAATCTTTAGAGATATTTATTGACTACTTTATTTGATAGTTTCCTTAGAAGATTCATATTTTCTAGAATGTAATTAATTATAGAAGCTTTCTTCCATAGGGAAATAAAGAACCCAACATAAAGTAAACCCTGCTTTTCTTTTTTGTACAAAGTAGGGGAAAGATCTCTGGAATATACGAAGACTCATCTGCCTTAGGAGTCTTTATTAGGTGATTAGGTCCATTGTATGGTGATGTTTACATCTTTTGAGATGGTACATCATACCTTAATATCTTACCCGATCATTTTAATAAGTACCCCTAAAATCTATGTGACATCCACAATGACTCCAAATCAAAACACTAGAAGAACATTCAGGCTACAACCATGATCGTGACATAGAGGGCTTTAGTCGTAACCATTTTATATGTGGAGCAGACTAGTCAAATCGCACGGACAAATGACATGGGTCACATCGTTATTGGTGCAAAATGTTTTGAATGTGAATGTAGTATTATACCTAATATAACATTGGCTCTTCGTGAGTTTAGGTTAACATTAAATTTGTCATATTCGATAAATAATTGTAAAACTGGATGTATGGATTTTGATTTAATTAATTTTTTAAAATGATGAATTTATGCATTTTATTTTCTTTTTTTTTTTGAATATTTTATAATTATTTGGAGTTTAATTTTGGGTTGATTTAATATTGAAGATTTAAAAATTTTAATAGTAATAAATCTCTCATATTGAAATCTACAATCAATACGACCATCATCAAATTACAATTATGGTAAAATGTCCCATATATACCTCTTAAATTTTATTTATTGGGTTGGAGGGGACATAAATAATTAAAGAAAATGACATAGACTCTATGACTATTATGGTATAAACACATGTACATTAGAATAATATCAATAAGCGTTGCCTCAAGATGAAGTGGCCTCCCATGATAGTCAATACACTATGTGCTAAATATAGGGTGAGTTCACATAATGAGTCATTATTGAGTTGCACCTTAGATGAGTGGAGAGCGAATTTGCATGTTAGGGTCTCTCTTTGGGCATGTTGGGTTTGATGAGTTTGTTTGGTGAGTTGTGGTGAGCCTTCTATACAAGATGGTGAGCCTTGCTAAAAGTTGCCCCTTATCTTTTACATTTCTTGGGTCACTAAGTAGGTGGTGACTTAATTTGGGATGGACTCTAGAACGAGTTGGCTTTATTAAGCTACTAGATTACCTTATTTTTTGCTCTATAATAAATTGGTTTGTCTAGAGTATAGCTTGGTATACAACTAATTCTAAATAAGTTAAATTCATAGTAGACAAACTTCATCATGTTGTAATGCTACTCTCTCTTGGTTAACCTCTTAATAAATTAATAGAATTTAGCTAAATACTCCCCATCTTGTGAATATGACCCTCTAGTAACAAGTTTTAAGAACCTTCACCAATTATATTATGGCATTCTTATTTAAGGATTACTTGTCAATTGATGAATGTTGGAGAGGGAGACTACATTATTATAGGAACTATACTTATCAGCTATTAGATGAATGTTTATAGAATATTGAAGATATTTCTTATGATGAAATCGAACTGTTATGTATTACAAAAATTTAGGATAATAAGGTAAAAATTTCTTATCTTAGTAGTAATACAAATATTTATATACATATAGATTAAGGAAATTTATAAAAGACATAAAAACATTTACATATAAGAATAAGAAAAACTATACTGCTTAGCCTATATGAACTATCCAATATATAAACAAATATTATAAAGGTTTATTTCACCCATCAAATATAAAATATGAGATTATTTAATGTATATTACTAGCCATAGATGTAGTAGAGTCTGGAAGAAGTAGTGGAGGATGATGATGATAGTTAAGATATATATATATAGGTTATATATAGAAGAGCATATATATATATATTATATATATAGTTATATATATATATATATATATATATATATATATATATATATATATATATATATATATATATAATAATGTTAACGGGTTGATGAATAGTGGAGAAAGAGATACTCTTTGATTGATGATAACATAACGATGCTCAAAACAATAACAATTAGTTGATGATAGTTGATTGACAATAGTGTGATACATGTTGAGACAATGATGGTGGGAAATTATGATCAACTCATAGTACTTGCTAGTAGTGATTAATAATTTTGATTATTATCAAAAGATCTATAATTCTTCAAATTTCTAAATACTCACTCATTTTGAGTTCTCTTTATGTAAATAATGGTGAATTATTTTTAATTTTTGAAGTAACATGTTAATAAATTTAGTTCAAATTTTAAACACATCATTTGATGGCTTATATGATTCTTTTAATTATAAATCATTTTTTGGTATTTAAATAAATTAATGATATTTGAATTGAGAGATTGTGCTATTTATTTTTGGTGATGTGTTTTGTGTGTATATATGAGGGGACACAACGCATATCTGAGGATGTACTTATTGAGGTGATCGGGTATGACATCAAGAAATAGTGTACTATCTCGAGAGATAGAAGTCACTACCCTATAATGGACCTAATCACCTAATAAGGACCCCTAAGGCATGATGGGTCTTCGAATATATCAGAGATTTTTCCCCTACTTTACATAAAAAAGTAAAGCAGGGAACCAAGTTTGTTAAGTTCCCTATAGAGGTAAGCCTCCATAGTTAATTACATCTTAAGAAAGTGAATCCCTTAAGAATACTCTCGATTAAAGTAGGTGATTGTTGTCTCCAAAGAATTCAAAGATAGGACTATCAACAAATTGGTTATATTTTAGAAAATCAAGCAGGATAGATCAAAAGGGGAGAGTTATTATCGAAACCAAAGGAGATGAGTAAGGAGTGCTCATGATACTAGGAAACCTAGTGATCACTCCAATCTATCTTATGGTTGGGCTTTATGTATTTAAAATTGAGGAGATTTATTTATTTGAGTTAAAATTTATTAGAAATCTAGAACTTATAATTTCACAATAAATGATTATAAAAATGCCTAAGAGGTGAGGATTTATGCTTATAGCCCAAGGGGAAATGATAACCTTAGATCTTAAATCTAGGGAGCTTTGGCGAGGGCCAGAGCACAGACCTAAATCTAAGGAGAAAGTGGGCATATGGTTTACCTCCACAAGAGAGAGTAAGTCGCTCAACTACTGGACTTATTACCGCCTAGGTGGCAGCCAGCTAACTCCTCCTACGCTTTAAATCCATGTAGGCAAGTCATATGCTTTTGTAAGATGACTAGGCTATTATTATTTAGAAAAAAAACTAAGTCCTTAAACCCACTCCCTAAGTACTAGATCATGAGGGTATGAATAATGACTTAAATCTAATGCAAATTTTTATCAAATTTTATTTAATTTGGGACTCTTTATTTTGACACAAGCTATGAGATTTTGTGTACCTAAATGCATGATAAATTGATTATGGACCAAATCAAGAGGGAAAAAGTTGTTCTTCTAGCATATGCTCTTAAAGGTTAATTTATATCCTGCAAAGATGGAAGCCCTCTCTTATCAAGAGTGAAACAATATGGTTATGCATGATATTAAACATGAAATCATCCAAAGGGTTGTTAAATATTTTATTATCTTGATTTAATTAGGCTTTTATATGAGGTTATGAATTATTTTAAAATTTTAGTTATGAGTTGTTAATGGGGTAGAAAATCTATTTTTATCCTAAGAGCCTAAATGAATCTAGGCTACATAGCAATGATCAATCATAAATAAACTATGAAAAGACATGCTATTTTTAATGCACAAGCTAAAGAAAATATCTAACAATTTTATGAAGCTATCGTAAAAGAATAAGAGGTCGATGTGTTCGGGTACTGCCATACAACCCGAAAAGAAATGTGGGTAGCCGAGCTCTACCCATATACATTTCAGCATAATGAAAGAATAATTACAATTATGAAATGATAAGTGTTATGGGGGTCTTCATTCTTCATCCTCCACTCTTCACTCTTCATCTTTCATTTCTCATTTTGATTTGCTCCATTTCTTTTTTTCCTTTTGGCTTGATTAGGATGTTTCTTGCTCTAAAGGCATCACATCGTATACAAGACTTGGTCTTATAACCAATGCTCATCTTAATCTCTCATAACACTTATGCTAAACCTAATGTAAAATTATATTAAAATGAAGAAAAGTAAATCTAGCTACACCAACAAAACAAATTTTAGCTAAACACACCATACAACCCAAGCAGTTATATGAATAATTTGGACTTAGCACCCCACACATGGGTAACCAAGCCCACCTATCCTAACTTGGGCTATGCTTAGGGGCATAAGCAACCTATACAGCAAAAGAATTTATATTTTATTACAGTGTCCCCTTAAGCACAACCCCCTATAAAAAAATATGATTAGGCTAATATCGGCCTAACATCTAGACTACGCACATACACCCTAACATCCAATCTAAAATAATACATCACAAAATCAAACATACACTAAACCATGTACCGTCCTAACATAAAGCTAAAAAATTTATGACTTAATCTAAAGTGTATGTGTTAAGGCTGGTGTGGTATGTCCTAACTAGGCTTTAGAGTTATTATTTGCTAAGTGTGAGGGATTTAATTTATAAAGGGTTGATTTCCCTTTAAGTGATTTAGTTGATTTGAATATTTTACTTAGTGTTTTCTTTTATTTCATATAGCCTACACTTAGCAACTAAGTGTTATAAAGAGAAGAAAGAGAGGGAATCTCTCTTTTATTCCTACCTTAAGCCATTTCTAAGGTAAGTTAATTAGCTTAGTTCTTTTTAATGAATAGTTTATTATGTGTTTTAATTAATCCTAAATTTAGGTTTATATTAAATACAATCATTCAATAAGAAATGCATCTTAAGATTAATTAGGATGGATTACTATTACATAACACACATTCATTCATTCATTCATTTCTTTCCATCATGTATATCATGCATGAGTAAATCTTAAGCATACTATACATGCAATTTATATTTTTAGCATACTTGAATGATGAATGCAAAGAAATGTAATTGGAATTTAAAGATTTCAGTTTTGATTGAATTATGAATGCATGCCTTTATTACATAGAAAATAGGGATTTTTCATCCATTAGCTAGATACACATTCACATGTATAAAAGTTTTAAGTGAGTACGTCGTCATTATTTCCTATGCCAGGGGCATAAGGTACAAGACCTACTTAGGGCTACTTAAAGTCTCGCAACCCCGGGATGTCCAGACTAATATACCACTTTTCTTAGATATATGTAGATGTATAAGTAACTATAAGGATAGGAAAACCCATGCAAAAATTGTATTATTATTATTATTATTTATTTGATTTATGATTCTTATTCATGGCCACATCATACATACATATGTATAACCATTTTAAGTGAGTAATGACCATTATTTTCACCAAGCATAAGATACAAGACCTACTTAGGGCTAATTAAAGCCTCGCAGCCCCTAGGTGTGCTGACTAATATACCACTTTTCTCAGATACATATGAATGTACAAAAAAAATCACATGAATAAGGAATCATGCAAGAAGTCATATTTGATTTGATTATATGATTTACATATGTGATATGAAATTCTACCTAAGTCTTAACATGGAGATGCATAGAGTAAATTTTAGGCAAATGTTGTATTCTTTTCAAATGAACTATACACTTGCAAATCCTATGTGAATCCATGTTAAGATAAGGAAAGAGAACTTCATATGCACATCTTGTATTATCATCACATGCAAATTTATAGATATTTGTAATTAATATTACTTCATTTATAATAATTTATGTATAGCTTTGAAAATAGTTTTTGATTTAGTAGTAATAATAGCCAAACCTATTTTAATTTAAGTCAACACATGACAATTTGACATAAAAGAAATTATTTCATTTAATTAATTTTAAAAGAAATGAATGCATGATTTCATATGGCAAGCAATATTTAGCATGATTGGAAATAAATAAAGGAATATAAGCACATGATTTCATTCATCCTAATTCTGATAATCACAACAATAAATAAGACTATTTAAAATAAACCAAAATTCTTTAAAGATATTTTTAACTTTGAGTTTGATTTGATTTAGAAGTATGAAAGAGGTTAATCTAATCTAATTCCCCATGTGTGAATTAATTTGGTTTTAATGAAGAATATTTAAGTTGATTTTATGTTTTAATTAGGTTAAGCTATGAATTAAGTGAATTAATACCCTTACCTATATCATCTTAAGTTAATTAACTAATTGATAATAAGTGAATATGATATACAACCATATAAAAGTAAATTTGCAATGCTCTAAGAAATGAAAGGGGCCTAATTCAATTGGCTTATGATTAATAGTTAATTAAGGTTAAGGGATCACTTAATTTCTCACACATATAAACCATAATTTTTCATCTCTCACTTTGGGTTATTGAAAAAGACCTACCCAAGGTTAATTAAGGGTTGCTTAGGTGATGAATTTATTTTTTAACTTTAATTTCATTAGCCTAATTAATTAATTAAACACTTGGTTATGTTTTAATTTGAATGATGGAATTAACTTAGGGAAAGGGATCAAGGGCAAGGCACCAATCCTAATCCCTAAATCATTTAAAACATTCAATTATATTTTGATTTACTTATTTTGAATATTAATGACTTAATTAATCAACTAATCATTCCATTAACCATTAATTAATTTGATTTTTAAAGGTAAAGAAAACTTAGGAAATAAATTAGGAAAACTATCCCTAATCACATCCCCTAAGTTATATTATTGTTAAAGAGAGGTAATTAGTTTTAAATGATTAATCAACTTATTGTTCATTTATTAATTATGATTAATTTATTTAAGAGAGTGATTTGGGCTTAATTAAGTGATTTCCATAATTAAGCAATCAATAAAATCCTAGAAAAATAGAGGAGGTAGAGGTCATCCACCTAAACATCCACAGAAAATTTGAGATTAATTGAGTGTTTAATTAAGGTGTAATTAAGCTAATTAGTTTTTGATAAAACCTTAATTAAGCTAAAATCACTATTCAAAATTAATTAATAATAATATTTCTAGATTCTACTTTAAAATATCTTCAAAATGAGCCTAAGTTTATATTTTTTTGGATTTTCTATAATTAGTTATGATTTTAGATGTTTCACACTTAAAATGAATTAGCCTAATTAAACCTTAATCCCATGAGATCGTGGCGGTGGCGTGCTTTCCACGTGGCATGACGGGAATGGCTATTTAAGTTACCACATCCAAAGGCTGACTCGGATGGTAGTGGATGCGATTAGATCCATGATTTAGGAAAGGAATCAAAGGATCGCATGGATTTGATCAGGCGTTCATTCTAATCACGTGGGATGGATCATGATCTATCCCATTCACGGCGATGAAAGATGGATGTCCATCTTCCCTTGCTTGATTGAGCTCCAAATTCTTCCACACCTTCGGGAAGGGAGGCGCACACATCCAACGGTCAAAATCCATGAATTTCAAATTTTCTTTGCAAAGACCAACCCACTTTTCCATACAAGGCTCGGTTTGTGAAATTACCTCACAGCTAATGTCCAGATGTAACGTCAAGGTAGCTTTAGTTGTGAGGCCTCTGAAGAGCTTTGAGCTTGATTTGTGCTAGAGTGCTGGGTTGACCAATCCACATGCAGGGGGCTTAACTCCTCGACTCATCTCAGGTGCTTGGGAAGCTTGAGGATGATTGGTTAGCTTTTAGAGTATGGATGGTGTGGGTGCAAGGAATTTGGATTTGATTTAGTGGAGAGGGAGTATTGCTCGGATAGTGGTGTCTATTTAGCATTGCTTTCGGAGGAGGAATGTCGATGGGGAGGGCTTGGGGATCACTTGGAAACACTCACAGGGGCTTTGTGGCTTAGGAGTCGATGCAATTGGCATTCCTTTTCACTCGAGGGGTATACCCTCAATTGCCCAAGATGGATGGACGGCAGTGTGCGCATGATTTGCACTGGCTAGCCACCGTCCGACCGCCAAACTTGTCTCCATCAAGTAAAGGTGGCATGCCAAGGATGGGAGGAGTGAGGGGAGGCTGCCATGGATCCATTGTGCAAGGGTTGTAAGGGCTTGGATCCAATGGGTGCTCGGTTTGGGTTGGAGGTGAGTCAACTCACCTCCCAAAGGTCCTTGGCTGACCTAGGGTGGGCTAGGTGGGTCAGGAGAAAGTTCTATGGAGTGCTAAAGGGGCTGCCATGGGGATGGGAGAGTTGACTTAGCTTGGATCCATTGGTTTTGAAGCTTTAATTCCATGGTTTTGATGGCTACTTATCTTGGTTAGGACCCACTTAACTTTTTGGGGAGGTCTTAGGCTGACCTAGGGTGAGTTTAAGTTGAGTTAAATCAACCTGCAAGATTCCATAAGTTGGATTTGAGTGGTTTGGCTTGGAGTGGTCAAATGGGTTCTATTTGGGCTAGGTTGGGTTGGGTTGACCAATTGATCAAATTGGGTCAAACCAAGGCTTGGCTTAGGTTCATATGATGATTTGGGATATTTTGGTTCAATTAATTTGGATTGGTTTGACCTAGGTTAGGTTTAAATCATGATTTGGAATATTTTGGTGTGATTATTTTGGTATGGTTTGGCTTACGTTTGAATTTGACTCATTTGGATTCAAAAGAGTCAAATTGGTCAAGTTGACTAATTTAACTAATTTGACCAAATTAGGTTGGGTTAGGTGTTGAGTCAAGTTCAATTGGTTGATTGAAAATGATTGCAAGCTTTGGTTTGGTTTAATTTGGAATTAATTTGAATTTTGGCCATTTTCACCCTTTAGGTCAATTTGGGCTAGGTTGGGTCAAGTTGACCAATTTGGTCAACTTGGGCTCAATCATGGCATTTGTCAAGTTCAATAAGTGATTTGGCATGAACTTAAGCCATTGGTTGCAATCAATTTAGATTAAATCATGATTTGACCCATTTTAGCTTTTTAGGCTAATTTGGGTCAACTTAGATCAAATGGCCAATTAGGCTTGGTTTATCTTAAGTGAGGGTTTGGTCATATTCAATAATTGATTATGAGTGGGTTTGAGTTAATGGTTTCAATTAATTTGGCATATGGTAGATTTTGGCTAGTTTGGATTTCATTTGGGTTAAATGTTGACTTGGTCGAAGGCTAAGTTTGACTTGGTTTGACCCAATTAAATGCAATTGACCACCCCATGATGATTGTTGATCATGATTGAGATTTATATGGGCTTGGTTCAATCCAATTTGGGTTGGATTAGAACATGGCTCAAAAAGGTCCTTTAGGTCACTTTGGGTTAAGTGAGCCTAAATGGGTTTTGGTTCATATGATAATTTCAAGTCAAAAGGGTTAACTTGGGCTTGATTTGGGTTGACTTGGATTTGGTTTGATAATGGTGGTTTATGTTTATATTTGGATCAATGATTGTAGGAATGATTGAATCATGAAGAAATCCATGAGTTTTGAGTTGATTTAGATGTCATTTAGCGAAGTTCAAAAGTTTGCCTAATATAGCTAAAATTGGGAATTTGATTTGATTTGGATTTGGTTTGGACCATTTGAATTTATATTTCATTTATATTTATGAATATAAATAAAGATATAAATGTTTTATGAGAAAATCACTTGAGTTTCGAGTAATTTGGAAGCAAATTTGACCAAATTAAGAGACATAGGCCAAAAGAGGCTAACTTGGATTTTGAATTGGTTTGATTTATTTTTGAATTGGTTTGAAGGGTTTGAACCTAGATTTCATTTATATTTGTGAATATAAATAAATTAATGAATGATTCATAAAGAAATCGACCAAGTTTGAGTTAGATTGAAGGAGTTTTGACTAAGCATATGAAGGTGGTTCATAGGGCTTTGGAAGAGATTTGGAATTTGAATTTAATCATGGGTTTCAATCATTTGATTTGGGATTGGATTATGATTTTGAATTTGATTTGAGATTGAATTTAATAATTTATAAAATCAATTGGATTGAGGTTGATTTGGATTTGGTTAAGGCTAAGTCCATAAGATAAAATCAAAGGGCTTAGGAAGGGATTTAGAGTTTGAATTTAGTGGTGGATTTCAATCATTGGATAGTAGGATTTGATTTTGGGGTTTGAATTTGAATTTTATGTTTGGTTTTGAAAGAAGGAAGCAAGGATTGGGTTTGAAAGAATGAAGCAAGGATTGGGTTTGGGCTATAGGGTAAGCAAGTCCTCCTAAATCCCAAACGCACAATCAATTCCTATGGCTAACTCTTCTAGTTGGTTAGGGTGTTCACCTAATCACTAGAAGTGTCTTAAGACTAAGGAACTCTTAGTGTCTATAAGAGTCCTAGATCTATGAGGAGGAAACTGAGAGCTCACTCCAAAAGTGAGGTCAACAGAGATCCAAAGCTATTTTCAATGGCCTGAAATTGATGCACATGGACAGACATTTTAGTGGCATCAATCATGGCTAGCTGTCGATGATTTTTTTTTTCTTGATAGTAATGCCCCTCTTCATTTTCGGTTTTTTTTATCATCCTTGAACCTCTTTGCCATTTTTGTCCTCTCCTATTGCCTTATTTGCTATATTCATTTTTGAAGCCAATTTTGGTTTTGAATGTACACTGCTTTATCTTCCTCTTATAAGCATTATTTAGTATTTTCATTGATTAGATTTTATTTATTTTTCATGAAAAATTTAACATTTTGATTTTTTTTGTTATAATATTAGATCTATATTATTGTTATACTTTGTTAGGTTAGTTCTAAATATGTTTTGTAGTTTATAATATTTACTTAAAACTTTTATAATTTTTTAATCTATCTAGATTTATAATTTATGGAACATATATTAGATTTAAATTTATTAAATATTATCAAGATTTTAAACTTTTAATATTAATTATTTGTTTGTTTTAATTTTTTAGGGTTAGAATTTTTTATACTTTATGCGCTTATGTTTATGAGACTATTTGGACTTATATTTATGATGATAATTTTTTAAGTGGTATTTTATAATATGTATTTATTCTACTATGTATATATAATTTTAGAATGATGTATGTAAATACTATATAGATTATAAGTTGAGCATGACAATCCTTTTTCTTATTAATTTTGCATATGTTTTTGATGGTCTAACTACTGGAAATTGTAGTGTGGGTTGACAAAATAAGTCTCATTGGACTGAATCAAATAACCAATGCTCATTTAAATTTCTAGTGGCCTGGCTGCTAATGTCTTGGGCTACTATAAATACTAGCGAGCTTCTTTGGTGAATTCAACAATTCATCCATGGGAAATCTTGAGTCTCTTTCAAACAAGTGATTGATTCAAGTTTCAAATTATTATTATGTTATATTTCAAATCATAAATTAAATCACCTTGATTTCAAGTTATCGTATTCACATCAAATATTTTAAAGATTCATTTACTTCATATATATATTTCAAGTTTAATTATTATTCAAAATTAATATTAATTAAAGTGAGCTATCTTTTATTCCTATGAATTCACTTGCCTAAATATTATTTTAGTTGGGTTGTGAGAGAAAAATTATTTTGAAATTGAGAGTTAGATCCTTCTTTCTTCTTTTTTTCTTATTTTTTGTTGGGTTGTACTTGCCCGTTAAGAAAAATACGTTCTTGGGTTGTACTTACCCGTTAAAGAAAGTATAGTGTTGAGTTATACTTGCTTATAAAGGAGAGTATGAGAGATTTGTTATAATCTCATTTTGACATAGTGAATTCCTAGTTTATGTTACTAGGAGTAGCCATAGGCTGATTTTTGTGGTTTGGCCGAACCATGTAAAAATCTCTATATTATCTTTTTAACTTTTCTACACTTTACTTTTCTATATTGTTGTTGTTTGTTGTTTTATTTATCTAAAGCTTTAAGTTTTATACAAAAGTTTAAAATTAAGTTTTCAGAAATTACTTTTTAAAATCCCAATTCACAATACAAAAAATAAAATAAATAAATACAATAAAAGAAAAATCGTAGCCTCAAATCTTTTATTTCAAAATGAGAATCTAATTCATACTTCAACATTAAAAAACCTTAATGTTATTACCTATAATAATTATATCATCAATATATATTGAAAGTAAAATATATGTAAAATTTGTGCACTTAATGAAAACATATAGAGTCGTGTTCATTGGAGTGAAATGAAGTGAGCTAAGTATAATTGAAACCTTCTCAAATCAATTATGAAGGCTCTATTTAAGATTATATAATGCTTTCTTAAGTTTGCAAACTTTGTAAAGATTATGAGAAACACTATAAAGAGGAATCATGCATATCTCTTATTGGTGGTCACCATTTAAGAAGGCATTTATAACATCTATCTTAGATATAGGTTGATGATGATACAATAACAATCGAGTATGATGGCTGATACAATAACATTTTATTTAGAAGTGTCTCTATGAAGAAATTTATGTGTTCCATCAAAATCAAGCAACTTACAAAATTATACTTCACTCCTAATCACACAAAAAATACTTCATTAACAATTGAATGTTGCTTTTGACAAGTGCACAAAATGGGTTATAATGCTTTAAAAAATGAAAGTAATGTTTTATAAGATAAACCTAAAAATAATGACTATAAGCTTGATCAAAGGAGACATAATATTGATCTTCAAAAAATATATGCAATTATTTCTTGCTAACACAATTGTAACTAATTCTAGAAAAAGTGGGGATTAAATTTATTAAGAGAAGAGAAATACACAAAGGCAGTTGCAACAAAGTAAAATGGTGAAAGCTCCAAAAATCAAACAAATATCAAAATTAAAGATGAAACTAGATAATCATCACCTAGGAGGAAAAAACTATAATAAAGTTTTTTTAAATCAAATAGTTTAAAATAATAATAATCATAAAATATATTAAAATATAGAGTAATCATTTAATTTGGTAAATAATATTACAATCTTTGTTATATATACTATTGAATCAAAAAATTAATAAATCATTTTGATATCATAGTATCACATTTTAAATAAATACTATAATTCTAATTTGACTCAAATTGTCTTTGAAGCAAAAAAAAGCAGTGGAGCTTTATGTGACCTATCTTTGATTTATAAATTGATTAATTAAAGTTTGACATGTTTTTTCAAATCAATTAAAAATTGTAAAATTAATGATTGATATCAAATTTTTCAAGGAAAAACTAGCTAAATTCCCAATGAAATTTCTTATGTTATTGAAGTTATTTATTTCCATACAAATATCACAATCTATGCCTACTATTTATACTAAGAATCTATTGTATTTATTGTTATAATATATTCTTATTATTGAGGATATTTTCAATTATTATGTTTTTCTTTATTAATCTCTTTTATTACCAATATATATACACTCTTGTGTCAACATATCTTTCAATTCAATAAAAAGTATTGTAATTTTAGGACCACTACTTAGAAAAATTTATCTAGAATTCATCACTTGGTCACTACCTCTTCGAAAGAAAAAGGTAAAAAAAAGAAAAAAAAATTACAATCCAAAATAATTTGAATGAAATTCCTTCCAAATCATTTCAACCGTTAAAATAAAAATGGAAAGAAAAGGGAAAGAAGCATTGCATCATTGACAAGAAGAATCTCCATATCAAATCGCTTCTTTCTATGTTCTTTCATTCCTCACTTTATAACCTTGATTCCAATTAGAACTCTTTACATAAATGGTGACCATATCCACCACTTACTATTATATAAGCTTTCTAATGAAGACATATTTTAATTGTAGAATTCATCAAAGCTATCTTATTTGGATGCCTTTTAGGATTTTAGAATGATTATTGGCATCATGTTTGGAAAGAGATAATTTTTATAATGTTAATCCTATTGTATAAGACTCCTCATTCAGATTAGGATTTCATTCAAAATAATTTTAAGTGTTTTTGAATTGGCCTGAAAATATTTGAATTGGTTATGAATTATTAAGTATAGTCTTTAAAGGTTTCTAGAACCTCCTTGAG
Source organism: Cymbidium sinense (assembly GCA_021442155.1). Lineage (NCBI taxonomy): Eukaryota > Viridiplantae > Streptophyta > Magnoliopsida > Asparagales > Orchidaceae > Cymbidium > Cymbidium sinense. The sequence goes on along the minus strand of CM038223.1, from coordinate 26,903,838 downwards.
TCACTCTATGGTCAAATTTATCTAAAGAGGTTGCTAAAGTTTAATCTTGATTTAATTGGTTTGACCTAGATCCTCTTTATATAGGTAAGGTTTTTTTTTAATAATGGCTAAGGCAATATACGCTATGTGTTATATCAATTTAACATTTGAAAAGAGTAATTACCCATACCATTCATATAGGCATTAATAGCTTTCAAATGGGTTTAACCTTAAATTGAATGGTTTCAAATTTGGATTTAGTGTCTTTCCTTGGCATGGGATAAACCTTATAATTAAACTACCTTGCCTTAGGGTAGGTTTGGGTCCAATATTGACAACAATTTTCCCTTCACATTAGTTTAATTGGTGAATCACTATCACATTTGACTAGATATATCAGTGGATAAACCTCTAAATATACTACACTTTTATACTTCTCTTCACATACACTTAGTCAAGCATTAATGTCACTTATATATTCACACATTCATTTAATTATTTATTTATTCTCTTATATCTCTTTATGCATAATATTATTTATTTATTTAGGTAGGCTATTATTTCTCACAATATAAATTGATATATTCATTATGAATTGTAGTATATTTAGAGGAAAGTATATATATTATAAAAAAGGGGACATACTTATCATTATTATGACAGATATATACATGCATATATTAGTACGAGCTTTGACTAATAAAAGAGAATAAATTTAATATTTTACTTCAGCTAATTAATCGAATGAAAATAATAATATGATATGTAACATATTTATTTAATTTACTATTCTCTTAATAAACTTAGTATTAATATAGCCCAGTTTATTTATTCTATAATAAAAATAGTTTTAACTTTAATAACAATAATTATAGTTTTCGTTATATTTATATAATCATTAATAATTTGAATTATCATACTGCATCTATTTTTTAGCCGATCAAACCACTCCAATGTTTCAATTTTATAATATTTCAATTATATTACATTCTATTTATAGCAAACTAAATGTCCTCTAAAATATTTCAATTATACTATATTTTAATTTCATTATATTTCAATTATACAATATTCATTTTTTTAACAAATCAAATAGTCCTTAAATAATTTGTATTTGATGATCTTTACATTGTCTACTTACATGATTTAGAACTTCATTCATCAAACTAATCCTACAACGTGGTAAGCTTAAAATCAGGGCCAAAAATTCATAATAAGTATTAAAACACTGTTGAAAAAAATTTAAATATACTATATTCCAATTTCACTATATTTACATAGTATTCTTTCTTTTCAGAAAATCAAATATCCCCACTTAATAATCACCTAAAAGTTCTCTGCTAATATATGATAATATTTCTATCATTAATTTTAATTATTTCATCAAACAGTAGGTAGGCCTGATTGAATACTAAACACCCCTAGCAGCTGAAGAATATCCATCAAGCATGTCTTAATTAAGTACTATTAATATTTAATTAGTGCTAATAAATTACATAAACAGTAAGCACTTCAATTACTAGTAGCTTGTATCACACTACTGTCCTAAACGTCACACTTATTATACTGTTGTCCTCCCGATGTTGACATGGCTTTCCATCCTTATTGGGCTTTCGTCTCGTGTGAGTTAAGCGGTACGTACACTCCAGCCTATGCATTTGAGAAGGCATTTTTATTGGAGCAGAAATGAGTTCTAGTTATTTTGTAAAAGTAGGTTAATTTAATGATACTAAAGGAATATTTTTGCCACATTAATGTTCTCATTCTAAGCAAAATGGTAGCGACATAATCTGAATTTGAGTATGTTAAAAATAAACTATTTAATAGAGATAGCATAGTTGAAAATTTTGAAAGGAAAAATGTTTAGTGCCTATAAATTTTTTATATTGTAAGATTGGAATATTTTAAGTAAAAGAAATTCACAAAAACTCAAACATATTAAAGCACTTTTTCTATGACGTTGGATTAAGAATTTCGAAAGAAGTAAGATATTTAAAAGTAAGATGAATCCCGTTGGAACACCCCACAACCATATTTAATTTTATTCCAAAAAAAAATGCATCCTATGATTGGAGAACAATGTAAGAATACATTTATGTAAATCAAATTAATTAAGCTGTTTTATTCTCCTTAAAAAAAACCATTCTAAATGCTTACACACCATGCCAAACCAATAGAAGTAAAATCTACAAAAATAAAAACAAGAAATATATTCAAATAAAATAAACCCAAAATTAAAGGATCCTTGTTAGAGGAGGTAGTCATCTCGGAGTCGAAAAGTAATCAACCCAACCTGACTAAAGGATCTTGTCAGCAGCCATGGTGATGTAGAACATCATGAGGATCCAGAAATTAGAGCTCAAGGTCCATATATAAGATCTCAAGCTTAAGCCCAAGAAAATTCAAGAAAGAAGAAGGCTTAACCCATTAGCTTGCTAAGGCCCATTTAATGATTTCATCTTTTTTATTTATGTAATTTTTAATTTTCTTCTAAAAACTTCATGTTTGAAATTTTGCAATTAAAAATTCAAAGCATGACATGTGAGGTGGTTGAATCCACATAAAATAATAGCATGTGAAATGGGTGGATGGCATAAAATAATGAGGTAATTAAATACTTCACATTAATGTGGCCACCCACCTTTCCCTCTATGTTTTGAATTTTTTTTCTTTTGAAAGATGCTTGTAATGGCTATAAATAGTCCCTCTTACTAGAATGAAAGGGATCTTTGGCAATTACAAACTTTTGAGTTATTCTTGTGGTTTGAGAGCTTGGTGGCCAAACCTTGACAATCCTTGATCGGAGCGCTAGTTATCCAACATACCCTCTTCCTTCACCTCCAATTCTCATGTTCTCTCAATCTCATCAAAAGAAAGAATGCCCACCTCCATCAAATTTGGTATCAGAGTGAAGCCTAGAAGGAGTAAATTTGGTCAAAATTTTGCTTCAACAAAGGGAGCATCTCAAGTGCTGGACTTGTCTTCAAACTTGTGAGTTTTTCTTGGACTTATGAGGTTAATTAATTTTCTTTTATATGATAGTTTAAATACATATTAGTAGCTTGAAAAGATATATATTGCTTGCAGGTTTATGGTGATAGCGTAAAATTTTAATTAGTAAGCTCCATTATATATTAGCTATTTTCCAATTGTGTGAACTTGTGTACCCAGTCCCCTCCCCTAAAAAAAAGGAAAAAAAATTAAAACAACACCTTAGTGAGGTAATTCTTCACCTAAAACAACCTAACCATTAGTGCAAATCAAAATCTAATTTCTTGCTTTATTATCATTGTTATTGTTTATGGTTAATTTTAGAAGTTTCTTTAATTAACTTATGATAACTTATTTTCTTAAGAAAAAAAAATTATAGTATATATATATATATATATATATATATATATATATATATATATATATATATATATATATATATATATATATATATATGCATGCATAATAATATAATAATAATAATATGTAAACTAGTGATTTTGGAACAAATAGAACTTTGTCAAAAGACCTAAACTATCTAAGGAGACTTGGGATTTAAGTATGTACTCTCCTCCAAGTTCTCTTAGCTTAATATTTCACTTTGATTGCACAATTATATTATACTTATTTTTTATTTTATTTTTTCATTTCTTTTTCATTGATCTCTTTCATATATCTTTTTTTTCTTTAAAAAAAATCTCATGGCACCAAAAACTATCTCTCAAGATCAAGTTGAAAATTTGACTAGATTAATTGATGCCTTAGATCTTAGGATCCAAGATAATGAATTAAAAACTCAACAAATATTAGAAGAAAGTAAGAATCAAATGCAAGAACTTAAACAACAAATGCAATCTCTTATAGCATCATACAAAATAATAGTATCAACTCCTCCACACCGCTCAAACCGTGCCAATAGAATAGATGAAGAAGATTCATATCCAAAATAATAGAAAATCAACCACTTAGAAGACATCAATTGCTAGAAATGGTGGAAGGGAGAATATTATTTTAAGGCTATAGAAGACTCTAATGATCCATCTCAAGAGTTAAAGTAGAAGCCCCAACTTATGATGGTATACATGACCCAAATAAATTTCTCGATTGGTTAGTTCAAATGGATGACTTCTTTGATTGGTATAAAATGGATGATTACCAAAGGTTACTTTTACTAAAATGAAATTGAGGGCATGCAAAATTTAGACAAATACTTTAGTAAAGAACAAAGATTAGGAAGGACAAACCTCACTTGGATAGAAATGAAAGAAATGTTAAGAGCAAAGTACCCCCAGGCATCATGATAAAAAAGTTGCATACAATTATTAACTTTGAGGTAAGGTAATTATATTGTAACTAAATACTTGAATACTTTTGAAGATCCAGTTTCTAGAACTGATTGTGCTGATAATGATTGGTAATTAATCAATAAATTTGTTATTGGACTTAAGACTGATATTAAAAATGAAATTGAATTATTTGACCCACAATCTTTAGAGGAAGTATTTCATTATGCATTATTGGTTGAACAACAAAAGAAATCTTCCTCCCTCTCTAAAATTAAAAGTCAAGTACCTTCCATTTCATCCCATAGATCTATTAGACCATCATCCAAATGGCCCATCCCTTTGCCTAAAACTTCAATTGAAGGAAGCTCTAAGAACATTAGGGAAGTAATGTGTTTTAAATGTCAAAAGGGTCATATGAAAATCAATGTAAAGCTCAAATCTTATTTTTAGAAGAAGTTGAAAATCCAATAGATGATAATCTAGAAGAAGTTTATGATGACACCCCATTATCGATGAAGAATTGAATTAATGATGACCCTCATGTTAATGTGATGAGATGTCTTGTAAGAAAAAAATGAGGCGAAGATTGGAGGAGAAAAAACATTTTTAGCATGTATGTTTTGTGTAATGAAAAGAGATGTAGGTTAGATGGAGGGAGTGCTATGAATGTCATTTTAACACACACCTTAACTCCAACCTAAAATCAACCTCACCAACCATTTCATGTTAGTTGGGTAAATCATACATCTCTTCCCATCACCAATTGTTTAGTTCTTAAAATAGGAAGCTATGAGGATCAAATTTGGTGTGATGTTCTCCTAATGGGCATTGCTCATATTCTCTTAGGAAGACCTTGGCTATATGATATGAATGTTATTCACTATGGTAGGGAAAATACTTATGTTTTTTTAAACATAATAATAAGACTATTAAACTCTACCAATAAAGCCAGAGAAAAATACCCTCCATAACACACACAAAACAAAGAACCTATGACTTGCAACCTAAGCCTTATTGAAGAAATATCAAACTAATTAATTATCATAAAATCCTACCATCCTACTAATTATCATTTCTTCTTACTTTAAAACATCGACTCTTTTCTTTACCATAAGAGAAACATGATGAGTTACATATATATGGGTAACTATTAAATTTAATGAGTTTTAAGACATTATTATTAAAGGGGTTTATTATTAAGAGAGTTTTAGTAGTCGATTATTAACTCAAAGAAAGATGGAACATGGCAAATGTGTTGATAGTTGAGCAATAAATAAAATTAAATATATATAGTTTTCTTAGATTAGATGATATGTTAGATTTAATCGTGAGCAAATTTTTTTTCAAAGATTGATCTAAAAGTGGATATCATCAAATTCGATTAGATCGGAAATGAGTGGAAGACAACTTTTAAGACCGATGGACTTTATGAATGGCTTGTCATGCCCTTTGGACTTTCAAATGCTCCTAGCATTTATGATTAATGAATACTTCTTAAACCATATATAAAATTTTTGGTGGTGTATTTTGATGATATTCGATTTTAGTCCAAGTGAAAATGAACATCTACAACACCTACAAAAGTCTTGAACTACTTAGACAAGAGAAATTATACATTAATTTTAAAAAAGTGTTTCTTTTTTCAAGCTGAGGTAATCTTTTAGGCTTTATTATATCCACTACTAGACTTAAACTTGATCCTTCTAAAGTGAAAGCAATCTTAGATTGGCCATCACCTAAAAGTTTTACAAGAAGCTTCCATGGTTAGCCACTTTTATCGAGATTTATTAAGAATTTTAGTACCATTGTCTGATAAGACATATACTAAAATTAGATAAATTTTGTTGGACTCTAATGCACAAAAGGCTTAGAAAATTAAAGTTCTTATCACTCGCACCAATCCTTAGGCTTCCCGATTTTTTTTAAAGCCTGACATGTGATGCTTCAAGAATTGGGATAGGTGGAATTTTAAGTCAAGAGAATCATCCTATAGCATTCTTTAGTGAAAAATTAAATGAAGCTAAACAAAAATATTTCCACTTATGATAGAGAGTTTTATGTTGTAATTCAAATCTTAAGGCATTGGCACATTATCTCTTACATAGAGAATTTATACTTAATTATGATCATCATGCCTTAAAATTCATTAATACTACCAAGTCACATAGGCATGCAAAATGGGTTGAATTTTTACAAGACTACTCTTTTGTTCTAAAGCATAAGCCTGGAATTGAGAATAAACTTGCTGATGCTTTATCCAGGGTAAACCTAATGATTTTCTCTTTAGAATTAAGAATCCTAGGATTTGATAGAATTAAAGATGATTATATTGTGTGCCCCGACTTTCACCTAATTTATCTTGAACACCTAGATAAACCAATAACTTTACAAGGGATATTCTTGATAACAAATGGATATTTATATAATATAAAATAATTCTGCATTCCTCGATCTTCTCTTAGAGAATTCCTTATCATTGAGCTACTTGGGGTGTAGTCATTTTGGAAAGGATAAGACCATATGTTTATTAGAAAATAGATTTTATTGGCCTTCATTAAATGAGATGTTCAAAAATTGGTGGCTCAATGTTTAATTTGTAAACAGCTAAAACTATCAAACAAAGGACAATACACGCTTTATGTCCTTATAGTGGGAAGACCTATCAATGGATTTTATTCTAGGATTACCTAGGATAGCTCGAGGACATGATAGATTTTTGTTGTAGTGGATAGGTTCTCAAAATGGCTCATTTCTTACCTTGTTCAAAAATAAATGCTTCTTATATAGCCAAATTATTTTTTAAGGAAATAGTGCAACTCCATGGTCTCCCTTTAACCATTATTTTTAATAGATACGTTAAGTTTGTCTCATATTTTTGGAAAATATTATGGAAATTATTAGGTACTAAATTAAAATTTTCTTCTGCATTTCACCCACAAATTGATGGACAAACAGAAGTAGTTAATCGCACCATAAGAAATTTGCTTAGATGTTTAGTAGAAAATTTTAGGAAATTGGGATTTACATTTACCAACCTCAGAATTTTCCTATAATAGTACTATATCTAGAACTACAAAAAAATCACCATTTGAGATAGTTATGGTCAAAACCAACACCAATATGTAAAACCCATCATCTCATGTATTTTCGATGCAAAGATTCTCATTTGCTAAAGATTTTCAAAAGCCTCCATGAAGATATAAGAAAACAAATTATTATAAGTAATGATAAATGTATGCTTAAGGCAAATCATAATCATTCAACAAAAGAATATAAAGAAGGTGATTATGTATTGATTAGCATTTTGTTATCAAACTACTAGATATAAGAAATTACATGCAGCTTGTGGTCCATTTAAAATTCTCAAGAAAATTGGAACTAATGCTTATCACCTTGATTTGCCTGATATGCTCATTCATTCGGTTAAATATTGAAGATATTCTATCATATGAAGGAATTAGAAAACCTCCACTTGTTGATCTAACTCTTTAGCGGAGATATAGCGCTTGAAGCCCTCTTCCTTTGAAGTTGACTATATTATCACCGAGGAAGCACCCATTAATCTAACCAGATCATTTTCTAGTTTGGAAGAATAAGCCACCGGTGAAGACACATGGTTGACTGTCTTGATTTGGAGACTTTAGACAATTGGTAGAAGACTTCTTAGATTTCAACTCTACGGGCGAGTTCAATTGAGCCAGGGGTTGGTAGAACATCATGAGGATCCAGAAATTAGAGCTCAAGGTCCATTTATAAGATATCAAGTTAAAGCCCAAGGAAATTCAAGAAAGAAGAAGGCTTAGCCCATTAGCCTACTAAGGCCCATTTTATGATTTCATCTTTTTTATTTATGTAATTTTTAATTTTCTTCTAAAAACTCCATGTTTTAAATTTTGCATTTAAAAATTCAAAGCATGACATGTGAGGTGGTTGAATCCACATAAAATAATAGCATGTGAAATGGGTGGATGGTATAAAATAATGAGGCAATTTAATGCTTCACATTAATGTGGCCACCAACCTTTCCCTCCATATTTTGAATTCTTTTCTTTTGAAAGATGCTTGTAATGGCTATAAATAGCCCCTCTTACTAGAATGAAAGGGATCTTTGGCAATTACAAACTTTTGAGTTATTCTTGTGGTTTGAGAGCTTGGTGGCCAAACTTTGCTAATCCTTGGTGGGAGCACTAGTTTTCCCACATATCCTCTTCCTTCACCTCCAATTCCCATGTTCTCTCAATCTCATCAAAAGAAAGAACGCCCACCTCCATCACATGGGTTGTGTCATCCAAGGAGACCTTATAGACTTGGGGTAGTGTTTGTTTAATGAGACAAGCTTAAGTCCACCTTAGTTAACAGAGAGATTTTTTTCATATTAAGTGCACCTTATAGTTCACAATTCAAGGTACAGAGCCATTGGAGCATACAGGCTACAATCGTGACCGTAATATAATGATGTCATTTTATGGCAATTAAGGACTGGTAACCACATCATATGTGGAGCCTAGCAAATGTGAACAAGGACCGACGTCCTTACTAGTATGAGATTGATTGAGAGTGAACATAATTGTGTACTTGACTTGACATTGGCTCCTTTATGAGCTAGAGTTTTCTTAATTTATCACCTCCGATAAACAGTTGTGGATGGTGGATGGATGAAATTTTGCTTTAAATTTTTTTAGATTGATGATTTTTATTTAGACATTTAAATTAAGCTTCTTTTATAATTTTTATATTTGTATGAAATTTAATTTTATTTGATTTAATATTGAACTCTGAATATAACATGGTGGTGATATCCCCTCCGATTCAAATCTCCATTCAATATAGCCATCATCGGGGTATATAGGTCTGCATGATCATTTAGTTTATTTTTTTATATCCTATCGACTCTATTAATTTAATAAAAGAGGATCAGATCTAGATTTTTATTTTGAGAATTTTGAATTTGAGGTTATTGAATTTAAATAACTTGGACATTTTGATAATGATGACCCCTCCGGTTGATATCTTCAATTAACTCACCCATCATTGGGGTGTGAATGATTTGAATATTCACATTATAATTTGATAATTAACATTCTCTTTCAAATTGAATACATCCAATTGAAATCTGCAATCAACGCAATCATTACTGAGATATAGATCTTGTCAACTCAACTTCTTTGTTGAGATGGTCTATTAAAACTTGTGATTGTATTTCTCATATCAAAATAGTGAGCTTAATTTTTAAATAAGAAATTTTTTCTAAGGCGTTTGATGGATATATGATGTAAAATAAAATTACTCTAATGATTGAACACTCAACTTGTAATCAATCATGCCAACTCTAACCTAGGAGGATTGGATTGAGTATGTGAGATTTATGACTTCACCCATATAAAAAAGGTGTATTTTTAAATTTCATTGAATTTTATGCAACTTGTAGAATTTGCATGCTTTACGAGGAAATTGAGGCTAGGCCTAAGATGCTCCTTATGAAATGTGTAAATTGCTTTAAAGCACTTGCACACTTCTTTGAAGTATCATATTTGAATTAATTTCTTGCTCAATGATATGCATGTTCAATTAATTTACAATGCTAAGTTGCTTGTAATAATTCGAGTATTAGATCGCATCGTAATGCTTGCAAATATTAATCTTTTCAAATTATTTGTATGTATGATAATGTATAATATCTAAACATACAATTAACTAATTTATGTAATCTCATTGACTTGCATGTATTTTAATACAAATTATTTGAAGTTGAATGTGACACGACATGTCTTTAAAGTCATTTTAAAAGTCTTGCATATCTTTAAATCTATGTATATGAAGGTAAAAGAAGCATGTATCAAAAGATGAGTAGGATATATTTATTTAAAACCCTATCATGAAAGGGCCCATTTTTTTGTTCTCTTATACTTATCCTTTAGGGATGCGAGTCCCATAAGAGATTCATTCTTTTCTTTATAAATAGTGAGGGATGGGAATTCATTTTCACCATCCTTCAACTCACATCCAATTCTCACATAAAACTTTGTTTGAGAATTTGAGTTGAATTCCCCTTATTTGTTTGTGTTCTTGATCTTAAGCAAGCTTCTTAAGTCCTATAAGTCCTTCTAATTTTGCATTTTAATTTTATGCTGCATTTTTTTTTTTTTTGATCTCTTATTCGACTTAATATCATATGTTTGTCCACTTAGTGAAATTTTAAGTCCCATGTATGTGTATTTTTTGGTATTACACTGGCAGCATTTCACTGCATCACCTCCCAGGGAGGTATTTTAGACCACTGGGGCATCGACAAGAAAGATATGTATGTGTGAGCACCATAGAGCACTATCTATCATTAAGAAAAGCGTATAAGATCTTTCACACAGAAAGAGCACATTTCTATTTAAGAAAAGCGTGTGGTGCTTATTTCACAAATCTTATAGTTTAGCTTATATATGTGAGGAAAGCTAAATCAATAATGAAATCTATAAAAGTATAATATATATATATATATATATATATATATATATATATATATATATATATATATATATATATATAAAATAGTTTTTTTATGTTTTAGTTAGGCTTTTTTAATGTTCTTTTTTTATTTTTTATTTTTTTCTGTTTTTCCAAATCGGAGAGAGAGAGAGAGAGAGGGATGGCTCGAAGGAAAGAAAAGGATAATTTTTTTTTTGATAAACCCGAAAGAGAGATAGAGCGAGAGGGTTAGTTACACGTGTGGGATGAGACATTTTTTTTAAAATAAGTATAATTAGAATGCTAATTAGGTAATTAAGTATGGTTAAAAAAATTTCAAAATAGATGCAATTCTTGCTGCTTACGTTGAATCTGACGTGGCGTGGTATACGTTGAAATGAGATATCCGGGTGATTATTTGATACAGAATTATTATTAAGTGAAGCGTATTTCGTCTGAAAGCCATGTATTATATTAGGCGATATATTCTCGGTTTACCTATTGACTCATTTCCTCGCGTAGAGCTCACATCTTTTTTGAGCGGTCCTCTCCCTCTCAAACTTTCCACCGCCAGCTCTAATTCATTCGTGACTTGTCGGTAATGAAAGGAACTTCTTTTTTTTTCCCACGGTCTTTCCGCTTGCCAACTTCCCTCTCCCATCTATCAGCCGTTGGAAGTCAACATTAACTTTCGGTGACGATTCTGGCAGCTCCATTTCGTTCGAGGAAAATTCGTTTTGCGGATTCTACATTTTTTTTGCGTATTTCCCCATTGTTCTTCGTAAACACAAGGTAAATCACTTTTTTTATCAATTTCTAAATTAATAGTGATCTAGTTTTTCTGTTTAATTAAAACTACTATTTTTCATTTCATTGTATAAAGCTCGATACTATTTATGCTCATTTTTGTTTGATCTTGATTTTTTGCATTTTTTTTCCTCAATAGTTCTGATGGCGAGGAGCACCACCCGGCGTCGGTAACATAAGCTCTAGAGGCCGACCGTTGGGCCACTCGAGGTTCATCCTAGCATAGCATCTCTCAGACATCGTGCGCTCCCGATCTTGTAAATAATATTTAATTTATTTTTTAACTTACATGTGCTTTCCTTTTATTTTGGTTAATGACAATTTTTTTTTTGCAGAGCACCATGCTTGAGGCTGCATCACACTTGCTTATGCTGAAGGAGTGGCTCATCACGATTCATCAATGTAGGCGTGCTACACTATGTTAGTCGCTTAACTTCATTCCCTAGATCATCATTTCTTACTATGGTTGAGAGATAATCTCCATGATACCACACTTGTTGTTGTGGTGAGATAAACTCAAGGCGTAATGATCCTGGGACTACTGAGTTGATGGGCCATATCATGGCCCATTGTGATTGCGAGGGAAGAGATGGGACACGGCTTTGATTGTTGTGATGATTTGTTGACAACACCACGACGTGATATGTGATCATGATCTGGTCAGTCACATTCGGAGATGGGTGAGGACATGCACCTTGAGGTGGACTTTTTGAGTTAGGTCGAGCACCAAGGAGTTTTTTAGGCATGCCCATTCTATTCTTTATTAGTTGTTTCTTCTTGATACATCAGTTTAGAGATCCATTTGCGGTATCTACCACTGAGGACACGGATACCTTACGATGGCTATGGTGCGGTTCTTGCTTTATATAAGTTGTCAGTCTACTAGGCCCAGGTGCAACATGGTTGTACACCTCAGATATGGGCTTGGGAGCATATTCATGTTGGAGCACTACATGTGCCATATCTGCGAGCTTGATGATCTCGTTGGGTTGAGGTATATTTGTTAAGTGTACTTTCAAATTTTATAGCTTTTATATGTGTTTAAATTATTTTTTGTATACAGATGGAATGAGTATGTTCGTGATACGAACATTTGATTCTAAAAATGATGGATAACTTGTGGCATACAGGTTATTCAACTTGATTCAAATATATAACTAATTTGACATAATTTTAATATGCAGTGATCTGGGGATACAGTTGCAGATCACGACGTCTATCGATACATGCTGAGCTCGAGATATGGTTATCACGTCCCTCTTGGAAGAGGGTTGAGTGGCATTACAGATAGAGTGTTGCGATTATCATTCATTCGATGTAGCCTAGTTGACCTAGTTTCAAAAGGTGAGATTAAAGCGGATGTCGGCAGGTTGATTACCACATCACACATTGCTTCTTGGGAGGCGGAAGGATTCTCGTCGAGGCTTAGATGAGGATGTCAAAAAGGCGACCAATACATGTCTTTGGTTTGATCGTGGGTTTCTCTGTATTTATCCAATCCTCACCACTTACTTGCGCTAGAGCACCGTGGAAGCGTATTTATGTAAGTCGATATAAGTATTCATCTGAATTCAATATTTATGTAAGTGATAATTTCACATACTATTTTTCATGTAGGCGGAGCACATCGCGGCAACTCAGGACATCTTTCAGCCATACTTCGGTGATGTGGATGAGCACCACTTACAGGGATGCGTCGATAGGTATGAGCTACTATGACTGGATGGCGTGTACATATGACACATATTACGGATGTCTGATGTCCCATGGCCCGGAAGCGTCGGGCCATCTACTTATGCGGATCAAGTCCATCACATATCGATCCGTCCTTCCTATCGGCCTACATATGAGTCGGCATCTATCTTCCAATCACGACGATATTGTCGAAGATCTTACCTTTGGAGGTCATCATTTGCGTGATCATCCATCCTGCACGAGAGGTGTGCGATTCATCAAGTGGGAGTTAGATGTTAGGGTGTATTTGTTGCTTTACGTTTCTTTTATTTATTTTATTCATTGATCATTTATGCTTATTGACTCTCATTTAGTTGAATGTACTTGTTCAAATTGGGATGAAAATACTCAGATCATGTTATTATATTTCATATGCACTTTCTTTGAACTACTTGAATCAAACTAAACTGGTGTTCTACACAACTCTTTCGCCTGCTATTTTGTGTAGTATTACATTCAAACGGTATACAAACTTGTAATAAAATAAATTTATTTTAAAGTTCGTCACTATACAAATGAATCAAGGTGTAAATTAAGTAAAAAGGTAATAAGTGACTCTATTATAAAAGGCACAATATTAAAGATTAACTTCAACACAATAAATCAATCAATACTAATCTAAATTAAAACATAAATCTAAATATAGAAGATACATGTGTGATTACTAATATTTATGTTAAAATCATATAATAATTATTAGAAGTAATGCAAATCAAAATTATAAAGATACTTTGCACAATAAGAATTATTTTTGACTTAATATCATACTTATATCCCAAGATTTGTAAATAAATGATACTTAGTTTAAAAAAAAAAACATGAACAAGTTGCCCACTTGGTGACTCTCATTGACCACTTTCACTCATTTCAGCATTGGCACGCCATGTCATGTCAAGATGGTAGGCCAATCAATAATTGGTATCTATTTTGAAAAAAAAAATTTAACCATACCTAATTACCTAATTAGCATTCTAATGATACTTATTTTAAAATTGCCTTGGGATGAAGGGTGGAGCTCGAGTAGGCAGCAAGATGTGAGGATGTTGTGAGTTTCTGCGATGAAAGCGTATTAGTGAAGCTTTCATGCTAAAAGGTAAGGTAGCATGAGATGCATGCAGTGGGCTATGACCGATCAGATGAGAAAGTGAGTTTGGATGTTCACATGAAGAGGGCAGCTGTAATAGACTGTAGGGGGAAAATTAGCTAGAGTGCTAAGCAGGAGGAATGAAATAAGGGGATTATTTTTAAAATAGGCTTAGTATTAATCTTAATTAGGCGTTTAGGCATGAAAAAAAATTTTTTATAAAAATAGGCCTTAAATTGTCAACGGACTTTTTTGGTGGTTTTACAAGAGAGAGAGAGAGAGAGAGAGAGAGAGAGAGGGAGGTTTTATTTTTATTAATTTTTTAATTAATATAATTATTTAAATAATATAATTTAAAATATTTTTTATAAAATATTTAACTAAATATTTATATATTTAGTTATTAATTTTATTTATAAATATAATTAAATATATAATTTAAAATATTTTTAATATATATAAATTTATAAATTTATTTAATATTTTTTATTAATTAATATAATTATTTAAAAATATAATTTTTATTAATTTTTGTTAATATATAATATAAAATATTTAAAATATATAAATAAATAAATTTTAATAAATAAATAAAGAAAGGAATAAATTATATAAATATTTTATAAATTATATAAATAAAGTAATTATATATATATATATATATATTTATTTAGTTATTTATATATTTAAATTTATATAAATATTTTTAAGTTATATAAATAATTTAAAAAATATTTAAAATATATATAAATAATTAATTAGTTATTTATGTATATATATATATATATATATATTTAGTTATTTATTTATTTAAAATATTTATTTCTTTAAAATATATAATTAGTTAAATAAATAAATAAATAATTGTAAATTATATAAATATTTAGTTATTTATATATTTATAAAATATTTAGTTATTTATATATATATTTATTTATTTATTATATATTTATTCCTTTCTTTATTTATTTATTTTTTTATATTTTTATATTTTTTTATATATTTTTTTGTTATTATTATTATTATTATAGACTTATATATATATATATATATATATATATATATATTTATATATAATTAAAAATATTCTATAAAATTATTTATATAACTTAAAACTATTTATATAATTTAAATATATAAATAACTAAATAAATTTATAAATATATATATATAATTACTTTATTTATATAATTTCTTCCTTTCTTTATTTATTTATTAAAATTTATTTATTTATATATTTTAAATATTTTTATATTATATATTAACAAAAATTAATAAAAATTATATATTTTAAATAATTATATTAATTAATAAAAATATTAAATAAATTTATAAATTTATATATATAATTAAAAATATTTTTAAATTATATATTTAATTATATATAAAAATAAATTAATTAATAACTAAATATATAAATATTTAGTTATTAAATATTTTATAAAAACTATTTTTAAATTATATTATTTAAATAATTATATTAATTAAAAAAAATTAATAAAAATAAAACCCTCTCTCTCTCTCTCTCTCTCCCCTGTGGTTTGTAAAACCACCAAAAAAAAAAGGGGTGCCAGTCGTCTGTCAAACGGACGACTAGGCCTATTTTTATAAAAAAAAATTTTCATGCCTAAACGCCTGATTAAGATTAACACTAAGTATTTTAAAATTAATCCCATAAAATAAGCTGTGGGGTTTCTCGAGTTGGATTTCATCAAGGAAGAGAAGAAATTTAGCGTGGTATTTTGAGGCATTTGACCTGTGTGGGAAGCAGGTTGACGAACTCTACGTGGAGACTGGAGGCCGCATGACGGGATATTATGTAACGGCCTGGTGAGTTCGGCGATAGGAGTGGTGCTATTGCCGGGCTGGTTTGGAAGTTGACGAGCAGTACGGGATAGAGGATATTAGAGGGATGCCGCGGAGTAGTTCAAATAAGGAGAAGACGATGGAGAGAAGAAGCAAGAGGGAAAATTACTGTGAGTTTGGCGTGAGAAAGAGAGCAGCGAAGTAGAGATAATCGAACCTAGGAGAGAACACTTTTTAAGTAAACCACTTGTGTGAATGAGAATGGGACGTATGTGAATTTTTTTTTTTTTTTATGAGATAGATGGGACGAGACATTCAAAAAATGACAGATTTCAGCGAAAAAAATCAGGGATTGGACTAGGGGTGTAAGTGAGTCAAGCTAGCTCATGAACTTACTCGAGCTCGGCTCATTAACGAGCTCACGAGTCAAGCTTATCGAGCCACGAGCTCAAACTCGAGCTCATAAACAAGCTCGAAAATTTTTCGAGCTCGAGTTCTTGCCTGGTTTGACTCGGCTTGGTAGCTTATCGAGCCGGCTCGTTTATATAATGACGAACTGTAATTATCGTGTATCACATTATCGGTTCAATAATTTATCGAACTTTTTAAACGAGCTCGATCATTCGAGTCGAGCTTGAGCTTTACTTTCTTTAAATTGAGTCGAGCTCGAGCCTAGTAATTAAGCTCGAGTAGAGCTCGAGCTCGAGCTCAAGCTC
Source organism: Cymbidium sinense (assembly GCA_021442155.1). Lineage (NCBI taxonomy): Eukaryota > Viridiplantae > Streptophyta > Magnoliopsida > Asparagales > Orchidaceae > Cymbidium > Cymbidium sinense. The sequence continues at coordinate 26,886,976 of CM038223.1, read as the reverse complement.
AACAGGGTTTAAACAAGCTTAACTCGATTAAGTCTAAACTCGACTCGACTCGACTCGTTTATACCCCAAGATTGGATGGCACTTATGAGGATGGCAGTTTCAAACTAGACCATTCAATTAGGTTATGTTCGTAATTAAGTTCATAACGAGCCTAATATTGATATGCATGTATTTCTCATTTGAAGGTCTGAAAACTTTTCAGGGCCAAAAGCCCATTAATGTTAATGATTTAATGGCTGTAATCATTTCAATATAAAAATTAGTTACTTATAATAATTATAATAAGTAAAAAAAATAACCAGCATTTTATCAAGACTTAACTGTATTCTATTACTATTTTAATATACATGTAACTTAATAAAAAAAGGTTAATACATACATAATTTATAATTAACTTGCTGAAATTAATTAAATGTGAATATATATATATATATATATATATATATATATATATATATATATATATATATAATCTCATCATTTTTATACAATAAGACGATCTTGATTTATTTAATCATTTGATTACTTTGTATTTTACAATTGGAATCAATTATTTCATTAGCTAATTAATTTATGCTACATGATGAAGAAGAGCGCATTAAACATGATATTTAAATAATTTAAATACATTTGATCAAATTTAATTTAAATATTTAATTTAGTTTGATCTAATAATATATATTTTTACTTTTTTAAAAAATTATTTCATCGCCAAATTTGTCGTTGAGCATTTCAAATTTCATTTCACTATTTCTTGCAGACAAGTAATTATGAGTTTTACATTTGTACATCGACTTATATAATGTAGATGTCTAGTTTAGATATATTTGACATTCTGGACATAGTAGCAAAATCTATTTTGCAATCGGAAGTTATTTGAGCAACGTCGAGGTCGAATCAGGTCAATTTTGATTCAAATACGTATTATCGCTTCCGACTGCTTGACATTCGCGTAGACTAGTCCGTATCGAGCGCGGATAGCCTCGTTTGATAGGTTTCGACGTTTCAATGCTAACGACGCAATCAATTTGGCGAGCGAAGACAGTTTGAGCATTGTCTCAAGCTCCCGACTTCGATATGCATGTTGGCGTGTTGACGGCTCAATCATTTGATCGGTCGACCGTCGGACTGTGCAATATGTATCTTTCAGCCAATTTTGACATTCTGAACGCAACGGCGAAGTCGTTCGTCAATCAGAATCATTTTGACTAGTTTCAGTGATATTCAGTGTACTTTAGGTTCAATTCGCATGATATTGCATTTGAAGCCCGTTGAATTCATCTTGTGGGCTCAACTTTACTTATGTAGCATGCCTGGAAGTCAATATGAATCAATTTTATAAATTAAGCAATGAAAGAATTTAGAAAGAAGTAATTGGATATAAAGATTTCGTTTGTCAATGCTCTAATTCTTCTTTCTATTTTTTGTACTATTTTATTTAACTGGTGAAAAGGAATTTGAAGGAATTTTTTAAAACTAATTTTGATAAGTCTTGGATGGTCTAACTTTTTAACCATTTTTTTTAGCAAATCTTGCCTAAGTTTTCTGTACCAAAACAACAACATACTTTCCCCATCTTTCTTTCTTAGGTGTTTGTCTTTGTAGTACAGAGTAAAATGTTACTTTAATCATAAGTTAGAAGACCATATTATTAAACTATACCTATATATTCTTAAACAAAAAGGGAATACATTATCATGTGTCTTGTGAGTTCTTTCATACATTTTAAATGCTAATTAGTCTCAATTTTACTACGAAAAAAAAAAAAGTAAACCATTAAATAAGAATGGTATAGTTTGATAAACTAAATTGATGAATGTTTACCACTCATCAAGCTATATATATTATATAGAATTTTAAATGAGTCAAATCGAGCTTTAGTAAAGGCTAAGTTGAGCTTAAGTTACCATTTTTTTTTATCATTTTTTTGATCATTTGGAAAAGTTGATGTTGGCTCATTTGTGTATTCCCACACTAGAGCTTAACTCGAATGCCTGGGATCAATGGAGATAATCAGAAAAAATTATCAATGAGTCTGACAATATGTGGGGATTTTTTTTTCTGTTTTTTTTTTTAATTTTTATAGAGGGCATCAATGGGTAAAGTGCTGATGAATCATAGATGGCACTATAGAATGGTTTAAGATAATGATGAGGACTTGCGGTCGGAGTTCACTATAGAGGGCATTGAAGTGATTAATGAAGATGAGTCATGGCAAAAGTTTAATGTAAAGGCATCAAAGGGTCTAGCAGCATGGAGTTGCAGAAAAAAGTTCATTCGGGAAAGACATTAACAAGTCCAATAGTGTTTGGAGAAGAAAAGGAGTTTGTGAAAATGGATACTCATTATTGAACTGGATAAAATAAAATGAGAGAAAAACATTAGGATTTAGGGCAGAGCCAGCATGCGAGCCAACAAATTGAGTTATCGATCTGGAGCTCTACCTCAAGCTCAAACTTGTATAATATTTGAGCTTTAATCTAAGCTAGAGTCTGCAGGTCGATAAACTCGACTTGTGAGCTTACAAATAAGTTTAAGTTAACTTCTAAGTCAACTTAGCTCATTTACACGTCTAATATATACAATAAATATATGCATCATCATTACTTAAAAATAAAGAAAATTAATTAAAATTTTGTTTTATTTTAGCACTTTTTTTGGAAAAAGTTATGGATGATAAATAAATAAATAAATAATCAAATAATGTACATTTTGCAATATTAAAGCTTTTGCATATCTAAAATATGATCAACATATTCCACCAACTCAAGTTTGTAGAGTTGACCAATATTTTATTGGAATACATCACAATATTTAAGTTTTATACGTGGGTGAAAGAAATATAATGCTTGGAGGAAAACTGATGAATAAATTCTTAAAAAGCATATAAACCAAATCAATTTTATCTCCATATAAGAAGAAAAAATGATTTTCTCGTAATGCATGTCATATATATTTTGAATTATTAGCACATACTTCAAAGCATTGACAATAATTTTTATTTCTCAAAATGTGCACTCAATTGATCCGCAACTTTAAGTATTTGCTCCTATATTGATACTTCAACTCGTATAACGAGTTGCCTCGTGATGCGTGCAATTTTCTATCTATGTACATTAATCACTTATATCTTAACATAATGATATGAATGTTAAATTGCCTTGAGATATGTGCCAAATTATATTTGTTTATACATACTTCGATAAGATATAGTTGAATTTAGATATGAGGTCGCCTCAAAGTACATGCAAAGTTTCATCTTTTTATTATTGGTAAATATTTAAATGCATCGAATATAAATTTTCTCTCCGGAATACTTGCTAAAATAATTCACAACTCTAAATAACTTAAATTGCTGGCATATATTCTAATATGATAAATATGAATAGATATTATCTTGAGATACATTCATTTGAGCGTCTTACAAAGGGCTAAATTTTCAAATTAAGCCTGATTATTAATTAAATTAGCTAATTAATCATTTTTTAAAAAAATTTAAAATATAGCGGTCGGTGAAGTGGCATTAACTGATCCAGTCGGCCGATCTCTTTTTCAATAAAAAAAATTAAATTAAAATCCCGTTTTGGCTCATAGCTTATTAGGGTGATTTTGGCGCATTTGGTATCGTTGAAAAGATAATGAAAAATTTTACTACTTTTATGTTGACAATTTTTGATGAATCTCACCCGATGAGCCGCAATTAAATCTTTATATGTAATGTTAATTTAGTCTCGAGATATACCTACATTTGACTTTGTACCATAATAAATACATATATGACAAAAAAGTTCTTAAGTCAGAGTTGAAATATATGTAATTTCACGTTGAATGTTTGCTCCTCATATTTGAATTAACCAAAATAAACTAAACTAATAACAAACAACACTATAAGTATACAATCACAAGAAATTGAATGAGTGAACATTAAAAATAAAAAACAGCTACAACTACATGCCATGAACCATAAAAAAATAGCTACCAGGGGTGTAACGGGATGGTGGTACAGAGTCAAATGTATGTATTTATTATGGTACAACTACAACTTTTTTGTCATATATGTATTTATTATGATACAGAGTCAAATATAGGTATATCTCGAGACTAAATTAACATTATATGGAAAGATTCAACTGCGGCTCACCCAGCGAGATTCGTCAAAAGTTGTCAACATAAAAGTTGTAGAATTTTTTATTATCTTTCCAACGATACTAAAATGCATAAAATCGACACCTAATGAGCTGATATGACCAAAAATGGGGACTACCAATTTAATTTTTTAAAAAATATATTTGGGGCCGATGTGAGCGGTATTTGGCATCAGTCGATTGCAGTTCCAGCTCAAACTATTTTAAATTTTTTAAATTGCCTCATTACCTAATTAAATTAATAATCAGGCTTAATTTGAAAATTTAGCCTCCTCTCTACCTAAACAATCCGGTGTCTCACCCAGAAGGCTAAATTTTCACAATAGGCCTGTTTAGTAATTAAATTAACTAATTAGGCATCTTAAAAAAATTTAAAAAGTAGGCTAGTCACCCGTCGGGGGGGCATTGGGATGCCAGTCGGCACCGATGCCGTCGGCGTTCATCCCCAAATTAAGCGAATGAAAACCCGAGGCGCCTCGCTCATCTCTTTTCCATCGATCCCCGCCCCATTCGGCTCGGCCGGATCCATATCAGGTGGAAAGTGCTCGCCGGCCGGGAAGCTCTCCAGGTGAGGAAGGATCTCAGGGTTTTATTGAAATTTTCTGATTTAGGTATTTCTAACCTTAAACTAAAAAGTTGTTAGAGTTTGAATTGTATGAGTTTATTTTGTATGTTTAAGTTAATTATGATTCTCATAGAAAGTTTGTGTTGGATCTCACTTTGTTTGTGGTGTTTTTTTTTTATTTTTTAGGGATTGTAATTTGTGTAATATGTTTTGCTTGATTAAGTGTGTATGTGTAGTTTAATTAAGTGTTACCAAGTTTTTTTTGGATCTCACTTTGTATGTGGTATTTTTATTTTTTTAGGGATTGTAATTTTATGCATAATATGTTTTGCTTGATTAAGTGTGTATGTGTAGTTTAATTAGGTGCTATCAAGCTCTTTAGTTGGATCTCACTTTGTATGTGTTGTTTTTATTTTTTTAGGGGATTGTAATTTGTGCACAATATGTTTTGCTTGATTAAGTGTATATGTGTAGTTTAATTAGGTGTTATCAAGCTCTTTAGTTGGACTAGGCGCATATGTGGTTTTATTTTTCTGGGAAAAGTTTACTTTATGTGTGATCTTATTTGGTTAATATTTTTGTGCATGATGTTTTTTTGCAAATGAAGTACGTGGTTGTTTATAGATGTAAAAGAGACCGATTGGCTTTTATAAGTGTGCCATCACACAAATTGATTGTTGTGACATTACAGTATTTGGCTTTTATTTGTTATGCTGAAATAACCTGATAATTATGAGAGGCATCATGTTCTCTTCTAGGATTGTGTGATCGTTTGAAGATCAAGCTCCATGTCGATTTCACATATTAGGATAGAGTGATTGTTTCAAGATTAAGTTGTTGTCTAGGAATGTGTGACTCTTTCAGCCTTCTTTATCATATATTAATGCAAGCTTTCTTGTGTGTAATAGGTAGCAGTTCAGATACTGGTGTTTCGTTATTACTAGTTAGTGATGAGTTGAATCACCATGTAGTTCTTTACTATGGTGGTGAACTCAGAGTAAGCGACGAGTTCATTCCAACATATATTGGTGGGAGAAACCGTCCAGTAGAAATCCCACGATGGATTAAATTTGAGGAATTATAGAAAAGAGTAATGATGTCGTTGAAGCTAGATCCATCAAAGTTCTCTATTAATTTGGTGGGTTGTTTTCCTATTGGAGCTGGATTTATTGCAACACACATTAACGATGAAGAAGTATGTGAAGCTATAATTAATGCAGTATGTGCACAACCTATTATGGTATATGTCGAAGTTGAGGAACTCCGATGTGGAGATAGGGAGGTCAACAATGCTGATGAGCAAAGAGCTGGAATCGCCACTGATTACATCACACCACCTTCTTAATTTAGCACTCATGTTGAATTGTATGAGTCTGCAGCAAGAGAAAATGAATATTTCGCTGACATAAGTCCTACTCATATGGCTGACCCAGAAGTTAATGAACCAAACCCACCAACTAATGAAGATGTTGAATATGAAACTATGCCCAGTGGAGATAGTAGCGATGATGATGACGACGATGATAGTGACTCGGAGCAGGCCGATTTAAGGGCAATAGAACCATCCTATGTGGTCAAAGATTTGATTGTCGATTACTCAATGAGAACAAGTCATACTGATGAGCATTTGATACATAATAATGATTACATGCATAATGCTCAAACTAATAGAGATTGGGATGAAGACATTGCATTTGATAGCCCATCAGATGATTCATCCTTTGGAGAGGAAAACTGCATCCCTGATGAATTGGTTGAAGGTATGTGCTTTCGTGACAAGAAGCAGTTACAATTTGTTATTAAGGATTGGTCAATTATCAACAATGTTGAGTATGACATATATGCTTCGAACCAATCAAAATTCACTGTATTGTGCACCTGCCATTCTGACATAGCTAGACCATGTTTGTGGCACTTACATGCCTGCTCAGTTAAGAGGTTGGGTGGTGCTTGGAGGATTAGTTCAGTAGGCTCACATCATAGTTGTACTCATTCTATTCTTAATGTTGGACATAAATAATGCACATCACAATTCATCAATTATTTTATCCAACCTGCAGTCAGACGTCAGCTGGATCTGAAGCCCAGGGAGATTGTAGACTGTATTGAGTCAAAGTTCAACATAAGAGTGTCTTATATGAAGGCATGGGATGCACGTAGAAAAGCAATTAAGGCAATTTTTGGCAGTTGGGAGGAATCATATAGATCATTGATAAATTTATAGTTGTTGTTTGTGCATCAATGTCAGGTTCAGTATACCGAGTACACTCCATAGAATCGAATAGATTCCAACAACTGTTATGGTCGTTTAAGCCGTCAATACGAAATTGGCAGTATTGTCACCCAATTTTATATCTTGATGGGACTTTCCTCCTGGGTAAGTACAGAGGCACTCTACTTAGTGCGATTGGGATCGATGCAAAGAATGGCTTGTTCCAAATGGCATTCGCAGTTGTGGAATCAGAGTGCGTAGAGTAATGGATTTGGTTTCTACACACATTATAAGATTTGATCCCATTAGTATCTACAAGGGGTGATCTCTGCCTCATCTCAGATAGCATGCAAGTCTAGTTTTCTTAAACGTGCACATGGTTTACCAATTCAAGCTTTGATCACAGCAGTATACTACAACATAGTTTTCCTTTTCATGAAACATCTTGATACAGCTACAACTCTAGAAAGTCAACAAGAAAATTTGTTCTCCCCATGCATTAAAGCTACATTGCTGGCTAATGAATGCGAGGTAGGGAGATTTCATGAACCAACTATGATATCTCTGTTTGAGTACCAAGTGTTTGATATCAACAGTAGAACCTACAAGGTGGAAATATCTAAAAATTATGAATGCAAGCCACACAGACAACCGTAACCATCTACCTTGTGCACATGTGATTGCTGCTTTGGGACATCGACACCTGAACCACGTACAATATGTCTCAATATACTACAGCTTGCAAAATTATATTAGCACCTACCAAGGAGATTTTCATGTCATACCTGATCGGGAGGAGTGGCCAGAACACATTATTGAAGGCATATATGAAAATTATAACTCAACTAATATCTAGAGAAAGTCTGGTATGCCAAGGACTAGCAGATTCAAAAAATAGCATGGATGAGAATAGTACTAGAAGCTCCAGGGCGTGTAGTGTGTGTAAGATTATTGGGCATAATAGGTCGACGTGCCCTCAAATGCATGCGCGTAGGGTGTGATATGTTCCAATTTATTTGTTGGTTGTCTGTTGTCCTAGTGTGTGTACTTGTGTGTCTGTTGTTTTTGTATTGCAAGGACAAATAAGATTCTAGTATGTGTTTATTTTATTTAGCTTTTCTATGTACTACAAATTCAATGATGGAAACTGTTTCAGTTATCTTTCATAGTGGATGCTTGCAGCTTGTACCTTTGTAGTTAAAATTCAAAAATTGTATGTTTTCGTTAGGTTTTTGCTGTGTTGCCAACTCAAAGTTGTTTGTTTTGGTTATCAGTCTGCGGTTGTTTTTGGTTATCTTTTTTTCCATTTCCCCTATACAATGCTATAAAATGTTTTTTTTTAATCTGACTCTATTGCTTGTTGCACTTATAACAAGCAAAGATGTCCGGTGATGAAGCTCCCCGCCCCCCATGCAGGAGGAGGCGACGACCAGAGGAGACAGTTGAGGACTACGGCCCACCACCAGCAGGTGTACACCATAGCATAGCTATGCTCCGTGGTCGGCACAGAGCAGCGCATCCTGATTCGGTAAATTTTTTTTCTAAGAAATTTGTGAGCCTTTATACTTATGTAGTTGTTATGCATACGCATTCTAAGCATACTTCGTTGTGGTTGCAGGTTTCAGTGCTGGAGACAGCTGCGCACTTGTTGATGTTTAGGGAATGGTCTGTTAATTTTCTTAGATTCATGGGTGCCTTGCGAGATATCGTGTGGTCAGACAGTTCGGCATGCCTCCTACGATTGATGTTGCCCCGATAGATCCATCGTTCGTTCGGGTTGATGGACGAGAAAAGGCTGATGTTGATTGGGTCGAGTACCACCACTCTTATATTGCACAGTGAGAGCGTCGATGCGAGTTGGTTGTGTGGTGGATTCATCACAGCATGATCGAGAACCAGCGATCAACCAGTACATGAGGTGGTACCGTTCTTGGGCTTCACTTTACATGTTGAAGGCACCGAAAGTTCTTCCTGACACATACTACCCCCGTGCACCTGGAGACCATTTGATGGTTAGTTTATGTGAAATTACAATTTCTTTTTTCTTGTAACATTGAAACCATGATATAAATTTACATTATTTGCAGCGTGAACAAATTTTGAACACTGAGGATATATTCCAGCATTATTTATGTAGAAGTGATGACACAGAATTTCAGAAAGACATCAACCATTATGAGCGGTTGTAGAGGCGGCGAACATGCACATCTCGACGAATACAATGATCTCGACATTCCAAGTACTTCATCGGGGAGCAGTTACTCGATGGATGTGGGTCCATCCTCTACGCCAGTGGTGGGACAGTCTACATATACATTTACATAGCCACCCAGTATTCATATCAGGATGCAGTGTGGTCTCAGATGCACCCTTGGCATGCACCGATCCCTCCAACATATGATCCACCGTCATTCCATATGACACCGCCATACGAAGCGTACTACGGGTGCTCATTGCTATCTCAGGCTTCCATTGATATACCACATGTTATGGACTTGCGATGTTCGCAATAACCTGGCGAGCAGGTGGAAGAGGAGGAGGACCATCATCAACATCATCTACGTGATCGGCCACGTCGACCACCATCCCATTACACCCTTGGTAGCTATGCGATTCCACCACGCAGGCATCGACGATGATAGCTGTGTTATCTTATTTTTACAGTTCATGACATGTAGTTTTAGCTATTTTTATTTCTAATGTTTACTCATTTAGTTTCTTCTGATTGTATACTTATAGTATTGTTTGTTATTAGTTTAGTTTATTTTGGTTAATGCAAACATGAGGAACAAAGATTCAACGTGAAATTACATATATTTCAACTCTGACTTAAAAACTTTTTGGTCAAATATGAATTTTTAAGTTGATATAGACTCAAATGTAGGTACATATCCATACTAAATTAATATTACATGAAAAGATTCAACTGCGGCTCACTGGGCGAGATTTGTCAAAAGTTGTCATCATGAAAGTTGTAAAATTTTTCATTATCTTTCCAACGATATTATGTACGTCAAATTCTGACATCTAATGAGCTTGATATGGCCAAAAAATGGGTACTGCTAATTTAATTTTTTTAAAAAAATATTTCAGAGCCAATCGCTTAGTCAGTGCGGGCAACTACGCCTATTTTTATATATTTTTTTAAGATGCCTAATTAGCTAATTTAATTACTAAACATGCCTATTATGAAAATTTAGCCCACCCAAAATTCCTCATCTCCATGCGTGATTCCCGTAATCCTACCTAGCATCTCGCCGCCGCCGACTATCCGTCACTCCCGACTACCAAGACTGTCGTTCCTCTTTCTCTTCTCGATCTCCACACACCTACAGTTGCAACCTCCACCTCCTTTCAAGCCAGAACCCACAGTTCCTGGGAATAGCCAAGCCAATCTTCCCATGGTCTCTCTCCATCTGTTACTCACATCCCTCGCTTTTTTTTTTCTCCCTCGTTATGTTCTCCACATGAGAAGTCATTTTTAGTTCCCTCTCTTCCACGAAAATCCTATCCCGCATGCACCTTCCCCTCTTAACAACACCACACTCTGCACTTGCCACTACCCTCGTCCCTCTTCCTCCCTTCCCTATAATAAGAGAAGATGATTTGTGTGGGGCCCATCATAATTCAAGGCTAAACAAAAAGACAGAAAAAATCACCCTTATTATTAATTAAATTAGCTAATTAGACATTTTTTTAAAAAAATTTTAAAATAGGCCGATTGCGGTCGGTAGCTGAAATATTTTTTTAAAAAAATTAAATTGGCAGTCCCCATTTTTTAGCCATATCAGGCTCATTAGGTGTCGGATTTTGGCGTACTTGATATCGTTGGAAAGATAATGAAAAATTTTACAACTTTCATGTTGACAACTTTTGACGAATCTCTCCCAGTGAGACGCAGTTGAATCTTTCCATATAATATTAATTTAGTCTCGAGATATACCTACATTTGACTCTGTACCATAATAAAGAAGACTGAAAGAATCACACATTCCTAGAAGACAACTTAATCTTGAAACAATCACTCAATCCTAATATGTGAAATCAACATGGAGCTTGATCTTCAAACGATCATACAATCCTAGAAGAAAACATGATGCCTCTCATAATTATCAGATTATTTCAGCATAACAAATAAAATTCAAATACTGGAATGTCACAATAATCAATTTGTGTGATGACACACTTATAAAAGCCAATCAGTCTCTTTTTCATTTATCAGATCGACATCTCAACTATGTTGTAGTAGTAATCCTATAACAACCACGTACTTCATTTGGAAAAAAAACATCACGCACGAAAATATTCACCAAAAAAGATCACTCATAGAATAAACTTTTCCAAAAAAAAAAACACCGCATATGCATCTAATCCAACTAAAGAGCTTGATAATACCTAATTAAACTATACATACACACTTAATCAAGTAAACAAAATTTCGCACAAATTAAGCTCCCCTTAAAAAAAATAAAAACACCACATATAAAATGAGATCCAACACAAACTTCCTATGAGAATCAAAATAATTAGCTTAAACATACAAAATAAACTCATACAATTCAAAATCTAACAATTTTTTTCGTTTAGGGTTAGAAATACCTAAATCGGCGGAAAAATTCAACAAAAACCCTTGCAAGTTTCTTCTCCACCGACGGCGAGCTTCCCTGGCCGGTGGCGAGCAATTTTCGGCCGGTGGCACGGATCAGCGATTCGGAGAATGGGGAGATGGACAGAGAGCAGTGAGCTAGTGGCGATTCTGGGGTTTTCGTTCTAATAATCTGGAGATGAGTGTCCGATCGGTGGTGGCCGGTCGAGGTCGGCATCGATCGCTCCTTGGCGGGCAGATCTATTTTAATTTTTTTAAAACTGTCTATTTATCTAATTAAATTAATAATCAAACTTATTTTGAAAATTTAGCCTAGAGAAGATGAGGTGTTTTATCGTGAAATGCTCAAGGGAATGAATTAAGAGTCAGTTTCTTTTTTTTTTGGAAATAATTTGAGGGCTTAGCCCAATTCCATTCCAAAGTAAAAGAGATTACAAGTAAAGTGCTAAAAATAAAAGAGCTGTAAAGACACGTATGGAACTACAGATAGTTCCAAGAAAACAAAAACAGCAACACTATAAAAGGAAATTTAAAACAGAAAGACGAAAATAATACAGGCCCCGCACTGAGGTCTGCAAGCACCAACTATTAACTCATAGAAAGGCTGGACTCAGACATCAAAATAGAACCCACGTTTGCCATTATCCGGGTCAGGTAGCACAGAATGAGAAGACAATAGCGGTTGCCATCACTGCCTTCCGTTGGAAGAAAGCATGAAAAGCCACAACCAAGGTTGCCGTGAAGGCCAGCTAGGCTGTTCTTCACCCAAGAATAAGACATAGATATTGCACAGTGCTACAGTCATCATCATCCAGTTCCCTTGTCTATCAAAACTAAGATGAGAAGAGATGAAGAAATCAGAAAAGGGGGGTATTAGTGAATATCTGAATTCCTCCAGTTCCTTAAAATTTGTATAATATGCGCTGGCCATGAATCCTTGAAATTCCACCTTGCTAACTTGAGAGCAACACGATTTTTAATATGATTCAGTAAGACCGGAAGAGGAGAAGATTTGAGGGAATACAGCTAATTGTTTCTCTCTCTCCAAATAACATAAACCATAACAGCCGTAATAAGATAATGTAACCTTTTGATTATTTTATGCTCACTTGAAGCCGAATTGCTTAAAACCTGCTGCAGGGAAGATTGTAATAAAAAGAATTGTCCATTTGGGAGGAGGGTTCTAACCATGTTCATAGAAAAAGGACATTCAAAGAAGAGGTGCAAGTGAGATTCAGGAGAGTTTTGACAAAAACAACAGTCAACTATATTACCCAAACCTCTCCTAGAAAGAACATCTGAGGTTTTTAGTTTACCCAAATAAGCCATCCAACAGTAGAGAGCATAGTTTATTGCATATCCTTTGAACCAAATTTCCCTATACCAATTTACTGGAAGATGAGACTCAAAGAGAGCCTTTTTAAAATCCAGGTTTGATGGGTTACAATTGTTTTCCCAGGAGATCCAATCCATCCCTCCGGTGAGAGGAATACTAAGAATGTTGCTTAGCTGTATAGGAAATTCTGAAAGGGCACCCCTAGGTAGAGTCCAACACCCTTCAATGATAATAAAGCTGAGTTTAGCCTCAAACGGAAGACCCAAAGCCATAAATCCATTGTACCCCAGAATGCTAGCTAGTGTTTTGTTTCCATAGCATGGATCCTTAAAAAGAGAGAAAGTGTTTCCATTCCCAATATGATACTCGAATTTGTCTCTAAACCGATTTGCATAGGATTTTAGTTCCTTCCATAAGGGAGAGGCCTTAAGGATGGAAGAGGTCCAAACCGACCCATATTTCTGCTCACACCATATAGCAAAGAGGGAACCTGTTTTAAGGGTTTTCCAAAGAGGTTTGAGTTCTGAGAGGAGTTTAGAAGTTGAGAAAGGAGGCCGTTTTATCTTTCGAGTAGTTTTCTCCCATGAGATAGTAAATAACTTCTTAGCCTCCCCACTATGGTAAAAAAAGTTTGAAGTGAGAGTGCATATGCGCTTCATAATACCTTTGGGAATAACAGTGGATCTAAACCAGTAGGAGAGAAGGTTATTCACAGATGATCTGATGAGTTGGAGTCTACCTCCTAGTGAAAGGAATTTACTCTTCCAACCAGCCAGCCATCCCTGAAGTTTGTCAAAAAGACCATTGAATTGAGCCATCTTAAGAGACCCCGAAATCAAAGGGATACCAAGATATTTAATTGGGAAAAATTCTTGCTTTATATTAAGTATATTGATTAAGCTATCCATTCTTTTGATTCCTTTTGAGAAGCAAATCAGAGATTTTTCCGTGTTGACTTCCAGACCTGTGTATGACTTAAAGCACTCAAGACATTTCTTAAGAGATTCCAAAGTAGAGGATTTTGCAGCCCCCATAACCAATTAGTCATCTGCAAATAGGAGGTGAGAGATGTTGCAAGAGCCTGCATTAAAAGGGTTGTATCTGAATAAATTCACCTCTCTTTCAATAAGGTAGGAAAAAGTGTCCATGGCAAAAGTGAAAAGAAAGGGTGAAAGAGGACATCCTTGCCGCAAGCCATTCTTGGAGAAAAAGTAATTCTTGATTTCACCATTTAGAACCACAGAAAAGGGAACATCAACAATGCAATCCTTCACCCAGGTTGAGAGAGGAGGAAACCCCTTAGCATGGAGTGCGTGGATTAATCATATCAAATGCCTTTCTAAGGTCAAATTTTGCAATGAACTTCCCTAAATGATGAGATGATGAAAATTCATTACAAATCTCATGGGCCATTGCCAGATTATCAGCTATGTCGCTTCCCGAAATAAAAGCAGATTGAGCAGGGTTAATTAGAGAAGGAAGAACTTTCTTAATTCTATTGACAAGGATTTTGGCGATCACCTTATAAAATGTGTTGCATAGAGAAATGGGGCGGTAGTCAGAAATTGAGCTTGAGTGTTTCACTTTTGGAATCAAGGAAATCAGGGTGTGCTTGAAAACATTTGGCAGCTTTTGAGTTTTGAAGAAATGGTGAACAGCCTTCATGAATTGTCTCCCTGTAATATCCCATGAAGAGGTGAAGAAATTGGATGTAAATCCATCGGGCCCTGGGGATTTATTTTCATTGATTGAGTTTAATGTTGAATGAATTTCTTGATCTGTTATATTGGTTTCCAACTCCTCAGGCAGCTCTAAAGAGAGTGTTTCTCCAAGAGGGAGATCCAGAAAGTTAGGTAAGTGGGACCAGTGATTTCGATACATGAATCGATGGGTTAGTCTAGGTGTGTGCTGTAAGAGAGTGATTAATGGAGAATGATCAGATGAAAGGGGGGGGAGAACTTTATAGTAGGAGAAAGGAAACATTCCTAACCAAACAGAATTGCACAAGACTCTATCCAGCTTTGAGCGTATAGGATTGTTAATTTGTTGGTTGGACCAAGTGTAGAAGAGCCCCGTGCTAGGGAGGTCCATAACTTCACAATCGTTAACACAATCTCTAAATGCCAGGGAGTTATTAAGAGATACAGGGTTCCCTCCAACCTTCTCAGAGCTTAAGAGACAGCAATTGAAATCTCCCATATGACCCAGGGTAAAGACATTCCCTCAGCTAATTCTCTCAAAGAGTTCCAAAGGGGCACTCTAAAGTTAGCATCATTTTCTGCATAAACACAGGTCAAGAGGAATGTTTCTGCACCACATATGGAAACAGAACCTTGAATGAATTGAGATGCTGTTACCAGAGGTTTGAATTCCATGAAAGCAGAATTCCATTTAATCCATATGCGACCACCTTGATGCGAAATTGGAGCATGGATTGAGGAGGGAATAAGGTGAGTTTAAGAAAGCGAGGTGAAATCAAAACTAATCTTAGTCTCAAGTAGACAAAGAATATCGAGCCTGTACTCATTGATGAGTCTTAAACAATCTTGCTTCCTGCCTTCAGCTGCAAGGCCACGGACATCCCAAATGCCCAAGTTCGGAAAAGTCATTGATAGGTTGAGATGGAGGGCTTCTTGCCCTTTTTCTGCTTACCTTTATGTGTAGAGGGGGTCATAGTGGAGCCAGCCTTGAGCGTCTCTCCATCTTGGACAGTTTTAGCAGGAGTCTGAGGGAGTTTCTCCTTTGCCTTCTGCATTTCGATTCGAGAGGGAGAAGTGGCAGCTGATCTTGTTACTACTCCAGAGATTACAACATCACTTTGAGGTTCTAAGTGAGGCTCAAAAGCATTTTGCTCCTCATTCATAGTGAATCCAACATCTTGACTGGGGATCTCATCTGTTGGAGGCGACAAAATAGGAGTTTGATTGAGGTGGTATGAGATTGTGGGTTGGGGGGGGGGGGGGGGTGGCGGGGTCCTTACATCATCAACAATTCTCTCCCCATCAATATCAGGGATAGAGGAGGGTATTTGTGAGTGCACTTCGTTTAGCAGGATGAAAGGATTCTCTTTTGTGTTTTGTAGGGAGGAGGGCGACTTCGACTGCGGCTTCTGTTATTGGTGCATTTATTGGGTAATTGAGGATGAAAAGTTTGTGATTGGGGACAAGACTTCTCTTCATGTGTGAATGTATGACATTTCGAGCATGCTGAGGGCTTCCAATCATAGACGATTTCTTGGTTAAATTTCATCCCGTTCATGTTGATTGGGATTGAATCCGACAGAGAAGAGGTGGTACTTATCTGTACGCATATTCGAGCAAAAGTAATTCTTGCCTTAGTAGCGGTGAGATTATCAATAGCAAGGGGAACCCCTATCCTGCTAGCAGCTTTGGAAAAACCCATTTCGTTCCAACAACATAAGGGAAAATTTGGGAGCTTAATCCAAAGAGGAAGCTCAGAAACTTTTTGAGAAAATTCAGTCCATACGAAGACAAATGGACGTCCGTTGAGGAAGCAAGGCCCATTGTCCCACACTAGGTTATAATCTTCAAGACAAGTGAATTTGAAAAGGAAGAAATCCCCTTCAAAGGTAAGCAACTCGAGGGTCCCTTTAAATTTCCACTTCTTTTTGATAGCAGCCAGAAGAGAGTCGTAATAAGGGCGTTTCCCAATTGCATGTCCCACAAGTGATAGATTCCATTCCTTTTGTCCTTCAGAGAGCTCATCCTCAGAATGAAACTTCAAGAGTCGGATGGGATGAATGATAAGGTAAAAACTTTGCTTTTGTTCTAGGAGAAGGTCCTTCCAATTGCGGTTTGTTCGGGAGGAAGCGCCAGAACATTGGGAAGGTTTTGAGATAGTTGAGAGTGGAGGAAAAGATGCGTTGAACATTTGACTGGCCGTTGCCATAGATCCCGAAAGGAGTAAGGGAAAAGGAAGATAGAGAAGTGATAAAAGGTGCTGACCTCCGGCAAAAGCCAGAGGTCAGTGAAATGTATAAAGGAAAGTGGTGGAGAAAGCAGCAAGGTATCGAGAGAGAGGAGAAAGAAACTCGAGGAAAGAAGAACTTACCGTCGGAAACCCTAGCCGCATACCTTGCAATGTGTAATTAAGAGTCAGTTTCATTTTATTATTATTTTTCCTTAATTTGACGCGACGGAAGGATGAGATGAGTGGCACGAGGCAACGAACGAGGAGGCACAAAAATTCTGTGTTTCGGTGAGATAGGTTGAAACTTTAATTTGAAATTTATTCCCAGCTACTTAATTACGGCTTAATGTTTATATAAATCGAAATAAGTCTATTCAATTTGAAGGCGTTAATGCATGTCTTGGATTAAGTATTTTGATAGTTTTAGCATCTAAAAAAATAAATTAAACATCCATAATTAAGCGAGAAAAAACAAATTTATTTATTTATTTTATTAGTTTTTTAATGCATATCATTTAAGTTTATTATTGTTTAACTAGAAAACCATTGCGGTAGAGTAAAAGTTTTCCTTTAGTTTCGCTTTTACACACAAGTATTTAAAGAGTGAATAAGAAAACTCGAATTTTACGTGAAAACCTCAAAAGAGGGAAAACCATGGGGTAAAACTTCCACTGTATGCGTTTGAGTACAAGATCTTCCCTATAACGGGATTACAGGATTGCATATGAGAAAGGAACAACAGCTATGTGACAATGATCAGGTTATAATAGTTGCTAGTAGTAGCAGATGATGATGAATTATGCGGAGCAATCACCGGTGAAAATACGGGAAACAATCACTGGTAGAAGTCATTATAATGGAGGCAGAGATTGTGATGGCAAGGATCCGGCGGGCGCGGTGGTTAGTGGCGATGGTGTGCTTGGAGGATCTTTAGAGCTCTCTCCTCTCTTGCTTGCCTCCCCTCATATGAGGAATGAGGGCTATTTATAGATTGGAATGAAATACATGCAAAACCACCACTCCACTTCATGGACGGCTCAAAATGATCCCCTTGATCATATGATGTATTTTGTGTATTTGAATGCTCAAATGATGTCGGAATTATGATATCTTGAACTTGTTAGATTTGGCTCGTTAAGATGCTCGATTTGACTATAAACACTCCATGTTTAAGAGTTGATTGATAATAAATGCTTGATCTCGGTTAGTCTTGATTCACGATCAGATTGCTTTCTACGTCAAGATTCATGCTTCGACTAGTGAAATTTTATGGTCATATCAGTTGCCCCCCTACTTTTGGATGATATTATCTCAATCATCCAAAAATATATATGTTGAATATTTGAAAATAGCACATTCTTCAATGAAATTTGTGGGTCCATTAACCATAATTTTGAGAGAACATATCTTCACGGGAGCATAAAATTATGACCATGAAGCTGCAGGAGTGAATGTATATAGTATGTGCGGGTCGAGATTTGATGTTATGGACCCATCCAGACCGCAGGCGCCCGGAGCGTGGCGCGCGTGCTAGCGCCGCATGGCGGGTGTAGGGACGCGCGGGTGGCGAAGCGGTACGTGGAACGGCGAGAACTCGGCAGTCGCGAAAGCGGATCTCGGGCTAAGCAGGCGGATCGTGATCGTCGTGATTGGATCGTGGGTTGTGGCCGGAGAAGTTGTCGCGAGGGAATGTGGAGCGAGCGCTGACGACAGCCGTGTGGTCAGCGGATCGTCTGCGTATGGGCACTCATGGCGTCTGGACGCCATGAGCGCATGTGCCATGGTGAAAACATCCGTTTTGGCCCGTTTTCACCCGTTTTCACCCGTTTTGAGTGGTTTTGAGCGGTTTTGGGCAATTTTGGGCGGTTTTGGATGCCTTTTTACCCTTTTTCCCCTAAAAGGGGTCTATAAAAACCCCCATAGGGGCAAGGGAGAAGGCACCTTCTCTTCTTCTTGAGAGAAGGTCGTTTGGAGGCGATCAAGGCCCACGGTATTTACGTCGTTATTTCGGTTTTCCCTCGAAAGAGGCATCAACCGGCCTCGTCGGACAGTCCGGGTTTGGAGGCAATCAAGGCCCACGGTACTTACATCGTTGTTCTAGTTTTCCCTCGAAAGCGTCAAGCCTCGCTCGTGACCGTCCGGGTTTGGAAGCGATCAAGGCCGTACCTACGTCGTTCGTTTTCCTCGAAGAGCGTTTAGCCAGGTTTGGAAGCGATGATCGATGAGGATAACGAGCGATGGTTGTGGCGATGCTCAATAGCGGTGGGCTGGTGGCAGCGGTAGCGATGGATAGTGAGCCGGTGGAATGGCCGCGATAATTGGCGGCATGAACCATGTGGCGGCGTTAGCGGCGCTAGTTAGCCGGCACGGGGTGGCGCGGCAGCGATAGTATGGCGGCAGCGGCTCGATGGCGAATAGCCAGCGGCGATTCTTGCGGTGGCGCGATAAACCAATCTACCGGTAATGGACGGATGAGTGCTGCGCAACGATGGTTACCAGCGGGTGAGTCGGCAGCAATAGCAATGGTCAGCAGTGCGATTAATCTCCAGTGAATCAGCCGATGACCAGCGGCAATGGTGAGTAGCCAGCGAATGCAGCGTGACGATGTAAAATCCGCGATAATATGGCAGTCGCAGCGGTGACCGGCAACGATGGGTTGCGGCGCCGAAGGTGGTCGGCATAAAGCAGCGGAGTAAAAGAAACAACGCCGATATCAGCGGGATACCAGCAACGATGGTGACCAGCGAAAATTACCAGCGATAATGGCGGTAGCCAGCGATAGAGTTAAGCAGCGGGGTCATGCTCCTGCGATAATGGTCAGCAGTGGCGGCAGCGTCGGTGTCAGCGAGGACCGAAAACGATATGGTGGTGTGGTGAGAGTTTAATCGATGATCAGCGGTGGTGACCGGCGGCGGCGGATTAGCGGACCAGCCCGGGAAGGTGATATAAACCAGCGATAAATGGTCGGCGCGTGACTAGCGTCGGTAATCTACAAGGATGACCGGCATGATATGGTGGTGACCAGGAGATTGATCGGCAATAGTCGTCAGCAGTGGTTGTGCCGACGGAAGTGGTGGCGGCAACCGCGGCCGGTTGGCGGCGGGGATCTTTGACCTATCCGAGGTTTTTTTGGAGTGTGACTGACGATGGCGTTAACTGTATGGAAGGGTTCGAATTGAATCGGTGAGGATTTTGACCTATCCGGTTGTTTATTAGAGTGTTTGCTCGATGGCGTTTGTGTGGGAGTACAAAGTTTTGACCTATCCGAGGTTGTTTATCATAGTGTTTGCTCGATGACGTGAACCTGTATGGAAGAGGTTGAATTGAATTCGCCAAGGATTTTTGACCTATCCGAGGTTGTTTGTCAGAGTGTTACCCGATGATGTTAACCTGTATGGAAGAGGTTGAATTGAATCCGCTGAGGATTTTTTACATATCCGAGGTTATTTGTTAGGGTGTTACCCGATGACGTTAACTTGTATGGAAGAGGTCGATATGGATCCACTAAAGATTTTTGACCTATCCGAGGTTGTTTGTCAGGGTGTTACCCGATGACGTTAACTGGAAGATTTGGGTAGAATTTTTGACCTATCCGAGGTTGTTTGTCGAGGTGTTACCCGATGGCGTTAACACTGTATGGAAGCGGCGAGAATTGAGGATTTTGATCTATCCAGGTTGTTTGTGGTGTTACGATGGCGTTAACTGTATGGAAGATGTTGAATTGAATCTGGTGAGGATTTTGACCCATCCGAGGTTGTTTGTTAGAGTGTTACCCGATGACGTTAACGTGGAAGGGAAGTCCACCAAGGACCTTTTGACCTATCATAGGTTGTTTGTCAGAGTCTTTGCTTGATGACGTTAACCTGTATGGAAGAAGTTGTATGAAGTCCACCAAGGACCTTTTGACCCATCCTAGGTTGTTTGTTAGAGTCTTTGCTCAATGATGTTAACCTGTATGTAAGAGGTTGTAGGAAGTCCACCAAGGACCTTTTGACCCATCCTAAGTTGTTTGTCAGAGTCTTTGCTCGATGACATTAACCTGTATGGAAGAGGTCGTAGGAAGTCCACCAAGGACTTTTTGACTTATCCTAGGTTGTTTGTCAGAGTCTTTGCTTGATGACGTTAACCTGTATGGAAGAGGTCGATTAAAACATCCGTTTGTGGTTGTAGCCAAAGTTCCTTCTTAACTTTGACTTCATTTTTCCATGAGTATGAGTGGAAAAATATAATTTGCAAAGCTATATCTTTTCGTAATGTTGAAATATCCTCCAACTTTGACTTGTTTCTTGGGATGGTAATCGATTAGATGCTTAACATGGGTGATCTTCTGAGATTAAGTGTTGCCCCCTAGTTTCCGACATAATTTGAAGGAACTAAGTTTGATAGGTTCTTCTCACACAATCCCAAATCTTATAAGAATGTGTTTTTAGAAATCTCAAATGATCCAGATGATCTCCAAATTAAAGAAGAACCACCAGAATTTGAACAGGAGATTCATTCAACAATTGACAAGCATAAAGAAATCAACCTCAGGATAGAATAAAATCCACGCCTAATGTACATCAGTTCGTTGCTGAATGAAGAAAAAACCAATGGCTTAGTTAGGCTATCGACTGAGTTTAAAGACTGGTTCACATGGAGTTATGAAGAAATGCCAGGATTATCTCCTAATGTAGCAGTCCACAAGCTAGCAATAGATCATAATTCTACCCTTATTAAGCAAGGTCCTAAATGCATTAGAAATCAAATAACAGGTCATTTCTGAAGTCAAGAAATTGATCGATGTTGATTTCATCAGGGAAGAAAAATATCCTACTTAGTTAGACAGTGTCATACCAGTTAAGAAGAAGAATGGTCATATTCACATTTATGTTGATTTTAGGGACTTAAATAAGACATATCCTAAGGATGAGTTTTCTCTTCCTATACCAAAATTAATGGTGTACATCATCTCATCCCATGTAGTCTTCTCTTTCATGGATGGGTCATCTGGCTATAACCAAATCAAGATGTCTCCTGAAGATGAAAGAAATACTGCTTTTCAAACCCGGATCAGAATATTCTATTATAGGGTCATATCTTTCAGCCTTAAAAATGTTGGTGATACATATCAATAGGCCATGACTCAGATCTTCAATGAACTCATCCATCATCAGGTTGAGTGCTACATTGATGATCTAGTAGTCAAGAGCAAAGAAAAGGAAGACCACCTCTTTGACTTGAGAGTAGTTTTAGAACGGCTAAACTAATATAACCTCAAAATGAATCCCCTAAAGTGTCCATTCAGAGTAGCTTCAAGAAAATTCCTTAGATTTATTGTCCGACACTGGGGAATAGAGATAGATCCTAAAAAGATCAAAGATATCTTAGAAATGTCACCTTCTAAGAGTTTAACTCAACTTAAATCCTTCCAAAGATGGCTGGCGTATCTAAGGCACTTTATCTCCAACCTATCAGGGAGATGTAAGCCATTCTCAACACTTGTCAAAAAGGATGCCAAGTTCAAGTGGGATGACAAGTCAAAGACATTAAGCGATGTTTGGTGAAGTAATTCTAGCCTATCAGGCGGGCCACTCATCCTCTACACTGTTGCATTGGATGACTCTCTCGGCACTCTATTTTCCTAAGCCAATGACGAAGGGAAGGAGAGCGCCCTCTACTACCTCAGCCACCATTTGATTCTTGTTGAAGTGAACTACCCACCTATTAGGAAACATTGCCTAGCTTCGATCTTTGCTTCCCAAAAGATACGATATTATATGCTCTCTCATAAGGTGAATTTGATCTCCAAAACAAATCCACTATAGTATCTCATGACACAGCCAACGCTATCTAGATGCTTTGCATGCTGGTTCATGATACTTTCACAGTTTGACATCATATTCATACCCCTCTATGCGGTAAAAGGTCAAGCACTAGCGAATTTCTTAGTAACACCAACTTCCCGCTGATTCTCCACTTAGTGACGATCTCCCTGATAAACAAATCATGAACTTAAGGGAGACTGGTAACCGCCGATGGGAGATATATTTTGATGGTGCAACTTCTTTTCACAAAGGGGAAGCACCATGACTTATTCTTCCAAGAAAGGCAAGGGTAGGAATAGTTCTCCTAAGTTCAGACCGTGATGTGATGAGATTCTCATACTATCTTTCTAACCCCTGCACCAACAATGAAGCTGAGTATGAAGCTTTGATTGTCGGTCTAGAGTTGCCCATCACTATCAGTGTCAAGAGCATTAACATCTTTGGGGATTCTCAGTTGGTCATCAATTAGATTGTCAGGTCTTATAAGCTTCTCAAACCCAAGCTTCATCATTACCATGAGTATACCATGAAGCTGTTGGCCCAAATTCCTAAAGTCACCATCTACAAGGTTCCTTGAGCAGAGAACGCAGTAGCAGCTGCTTTAGCCCAACTTGCCAAATAATTGGTATGTCCGGAATATGAGTCCATTTCAATAAGGGTCCAAAATAGGCAAGTCCATCCCTTATTGATGCTAAACTCATCGAGAGACTTTCTCTTGAAGGGTAGGTTGCCATTTCCAAAATGGAAGTCACCCTAGTGTCACTTGTTGGAGGATGTGAGTCCCCATGCTTTCATCCAAACTTGACCATTGCAAACCAAAGCACCTTGCTACCTCATGTTGAGTTTGCTTAAGAAGATGTGAGTCACCATACTTTCTTCTTGAATATCATGCACTAACGAGGTTGAGTATATTTGAAGTTTAGGATAAGTCCCCCAGAGACCCCTTTCCTCTTGACTATATTTGAGTTGATATAAGTCCCCCAGTGGCATTCACTCAGTAGTCGTCCAAGGTCTGATAGCACCTGTTGAGCTGAAGTCAGACTATCCCAACGATCAGTTTTGCTATAGAAGGATGTGAGTTCCTTAGCTTTCTTCCTAGGCTGATTATTGTAAATCGACTTAGATTGGTTGATGTTCGCTATGCTGATAGTGACTCACCCGATGAGTACACCATTCTTGACAGATGTGAGTCCCCAGGCTTTCTCTTTGAGTTGGACACCGAATACTTATTGGATATATGACTTGCCAAGTTATTTTCTCTAGGGTGTCAGATTAAGCCCTTAGCGACCCCATCCATTGTGGGCACTCTATTTGGATCATGTCCTTTGTGACCCCATTTAGACACTACTTGGGTTACTTTTGGATTGGATAGTTCCCCTTTCCTAGTAGCCACCCCTGTGGTTGGAGAATTTGTTCAGCGGATGCGTAAATTCTCCCTTAATTCAATAAATCTGAGATAAGTCTAAGCTGATATAAGCTCCTTCTCAGTTTGATTCCTTGCAAATTAACAGGGTCCATGATAAAATAAACTAAACAAATTAACAAATTAATTTCCTTTTGGATTAAGAATTCAAGCCCCCAAAGGGCCCCTCTTCCCAAGTAGGCATCCTATCTTTAGGGCAATGTGAGCAGAACTCCCTATAAAAATTGCCTGACTACCTGAGTTGAGATCAATCCTCGGGTCGATACTCAGTCCATAGTCACCCTTAAGTTAGGTTCAATCTGTTTTACCATAAACAGGTTACCCATCAATCATTCCATTTTGGAAGATGTAAGACTATGACGCATTCTTTGTAGCATGATTGTTGCAAACCGATGGGAAACCCTAAGTAGGGTTTGATTTGTTGCTAAAGAAACCGATCATCCCAGTGGTCTTTTGTAGTGGAAGATGTGAGTTCCTGAGCTTTCTTCCCTTGAATTGATTATTGTAAACCGAAAGGCACTCCTTTGGTCGGATAGCTCTCCCATTGGCCGGGAAACTACTCCCTTTGGTTTAGTAAATCTAAGTTAGGTCTAGGCCTCCATGGCTCCAACTCAGTGTGATTCATCACAAACCAATGGAATCCATCAAAACAAATTTAAAAATGAAATTAATCTTTGACTATACTTGAGCTAATTTAAGTCCCCAAACAACATTCACTCAAATAGTCAGCCCTAGGTCAGATTCGATTTGTTGCCCAAAGCAACCGATCACCCTAGTGGTTTCTTATTTTAGAAGATGTCAGTCCCTACGCTTTCTTCCTAACTTCATCATTGCAAATCGAAAGGCACCCCCTTTGGTTGGATAGTCCTACCTTGTGGTTAGTAGACTACTCCCTTTGGTTCAGCAACTCTGAGATAGGTCTAGGTCTCCATGGCCCCTACTCAGTTTGATTCATCGCAAATCGATGGGATCCATCATGATTAAAATAAATTTAATAATGACATTAATCTTTGACTATCCTTGAGTTGATTTAAGTCCCCTAACGACATTCACTCAATAGTCAGCTCTAGGTCGGGTTCAATTTATTGCCCAAAATAGCTTATCACCCTAGTGGTTTCTTGTTTAGGAAGATGAGAGTCCCTGCACTTTCTTCCTAACTTAGCCATTGCAAATCGAAAGGCACCCCCTTTGGTTGGATAGTCCTACCTTGTGGTTGGTAGACTAATCCTTTTGGATTGGTGCAGGTTGTAGGCCTCCATGGCTACTGATTACCAATTCATCGCCCGCTGGGATCCATCATAATCAAAAAAAATTTAAATTGAAATCTAATCTTTGACTATCTTTGAGTTGATCTAAGTCCCCCAATGGCATTCACTCAATAGTCAACCTTAGGTTGGGTTCAATTTGTTGCCTTACCAATAAATTACCCCAGCAATTGGTCCCTACTTTAGAGGATGTAAGTCTATCATGCTTTCTTCCCAGTACAGTTGTTGTATATCGAAAGGCATCCCTTTGGTAGGCTAGTCCCACTATGTCTTTAGTAGACTACTCCTTTGGATTAGTAAATCTTAGTTAAGTCTAGGCCTCCATGGCTCCTACTCAGTGTGATCCATCGTAAACAATAGAGCTCATCTTAAAATCCAAAATCGAAAACAAATTCAACAAACAAATCTAATGAAACAAATAAATAAAATAAACAATTAATCTAAATCAAATCTTTTGCTCCTCCTCAGTAAGATGCAAATCTTGCTAGTTCCTCACCAGATCTAGGATTCTAATCCTTCAGCGGAATTCACAACCCCTCCCTTGTGGATGACTTGAACTTGCCTCCCTGGTGGAGAGTTCACTTTTCTATCCGTAGTGGAGCCTAAACAACAAACAACAAATTAAAACAAATTCAAACCTCTTCCCCAAAAAAATTTAAACAAATCTTTTTTCTCCCCAGTGAGAATCAAATCAAACCTCTCATCCCCTTGTGGATGACTTGAACCTGCTTCCCTAGCGGAAGGTTCATTATATACCTTAGTGGATTCCTCCTTCTCTCTTAAGTCTTGGACATAGGTAGAGCCACATTGCACTAAGCTTTGAATTCTTTCTACATCTTGGGTTAGGGATGGATTGTATCTGTTAGTGCTTGTGATCTCTCAGTGTTATTGATCGTTTCAGTCAACACCAATACGTGCAGTGTTCCCTGTCAGTCTCACCACACCTACTAGGCACCCTTTGTTGACCTCATTTTTAGGATGAGCTCTCAATGCCTCCATCTTAGACATAGGACTTTTCTTAGACACTAAGAGATCCTTAGTCTTAAGACACATATAGTGATTAGGTGGGCACTCAACCTAGCCCTAGAGACTTAGAAGGGTTTGACATAGGATTAGGTCATGCCTTAGGGGTCTTAGGAAAATTTGCCTACCCTTTAGCTTGAACCACTCCTCACCTTCCATCCTTCAAGTCAAATTCCAAATCAATCCTAATTGATTTTCTCAAACTCCAAATCAATCCTATTTGATTTTCTCCAAACTCAAATCAAATCTATGATTGAAATTCATGATTGAAATCCATGATTGAAACCCATGAATGAAATTTCAAACTCTAAATTTTTCTTAAGTCCTTAATCCTCTCTTAAGGACTTAGCCAAAACCATCCTCAAGTCAAATCAAATCCTTGAAATTTTCTTATAACTCATTTATATTCTCATTTATATTCACATATATAAATAAAATATAAATTCAAATCAATCAAATCAAATTCAAAATTCAAGCTCCAAAATTCCAAAAAATTTCCTAAGTCCTTAAAATTCTTCTTAATGGACTTAGCCTAAATCATGATCAAATCACTTCAAACCCTTGAAATTTTCTCATGACTCCTTTATATTCTCATTTAAATTCACATATATAAATGAAATATAAATTCAAACAATCAAATCCACTCAAAATCCAACCTAAGCCTTTAAAGTCAAAATCTTGAACTTAGCCAAATCAACTTCAAATCAAGCCAAACTCTTGATTTTCCTTCATGATTCAATCAAACCTACAATCATGAATCCAAATATAAATACAAACTTCAATCACTTAACCAAAATCCAATTCAAAAATCAAACCCCAAATCCATTCATATTATTCCTTTGAATATGAAATTGTCAAATGAATCAAGACCCATTTGACTTCAAACCACTTGCAAATGGATTTTTGTTTCAATCATAAGTCCATATACAAGTTCAATAAAACTTAAATCAAGCTTTTACCAAGCCATTTGACCCACTTAGGCTCACTTGACCCAAAGTGACCTAAAATACTCTTATGAGCCAAATTCTAATCCTAACCAAATTGGATTGAATCAAACTCACCTATACCTCTCATCATGATCAGCAATCATCATGGGATGATCAATCAATCAAATTGGGTCAAACTAAGTCAAACCTAAGGGTTGACCAAGTCAACACTTGGCCAAAATGAAACCTAACATAGCCAAAATCCATCATAGGCCAAGTTGATTGAAACCATTGATCTAAGTTTATTCATGAACTATGTTTGAACTTGACCAAGTCAACATTTGAGCCTAACATAGCCCAATTGGCTGCTTGACCCAAGTTGACCCAACTTGACCTAAAAAGTCTAAATATGTCAAAACTTGATCTAAGCCAAATTGATTGAAACCAATGGGTCAAGTTCATTCTAAATCACTTGTTGAACTTGACCAAAGCCTCAATTGGCCAACTAGACCTAACCTAGCCCAATTTACCTTGAACCCAACTTGACCTAAATGGGTCATGTTGAGCCAAATTCAAATTTAACCAAAATTGATTGGAAATAAAGATACAAATTCACTTCATATAACTAACCAAACCTAAACTACCCATGACCTAGCTCAAATAGGTCAAGTGGGTCAAATTGGTTAACTTGACCCATTTGACCAAAATGAGGTCATATAAGCCAAACTCAAAACTAAACCAAATTGAATCAAATATTTCAAATGGTCATATAAACTTGACTGACCCTTACTTGATTTGACCAATTGATCACTTTGACTTTGACCCATTTTGACCTAAATGGGTCAACATGAGCCAAACCATATCAAATGAACCCCAAATCCAATGAAACTTGGCCAAACCTATTTTCTTAACATACCCAACATATTCAAATTCAAAAATCAGATAAATAACCATTCTACCCATAGGCCATAGAACAATTTTTTCAAATCCATGGGAAATTTGGTCAACCTCGCTTCATATCAATTTGATACCTTCCTAATAAGACAAGTGAACCCAATGGAGGGTGGTGCACCCAACCCAATGGGTTTGGGTTAGCCCAAATGGACCCAAGTCCAAAACTAACCACGTAGCTCAACTTGGCCAAATAGAAACCCTCCCTCCACTCAATTTGAAGCACATGGGAGGTTACTAATCCACTCCTTGGCTCAAACCAACCATGTGCCAACTCTTAATAGAAAAAATAAACCTTTCCATATTAGCAATTGGACAAAAATGACAAACCATGCTTCGGCTATCCAATTACCATAGGGGTAAATATACTCCTCCTAATTCAATCAATACAGACAGGCTCATTGTTGATTAAGTGTTAGAGAGTGTTAGGAGCTATCAAAGAGTGTTCCTAAGCTCTCCAAAAGAAATTTAAATTCATCCATTCTAAATTTTCATCAAGAGAAAAATCAGGGAGCTCCACTCATTTCCATACTTCCTCCACATTACAATCCAACTCAATTGCCTTTGCACACCCCCTCAGAGGACCAAATCGAGCTTTCCTAAGCTCTCCCTCAGGTTCCCAAGGAAAAGAGAAGTCCAATTCGATCAAAACTATAAGAAAGAGCAAGGGGAGTTGGTCCATAGAGCAAACTATCCAACCTCAGGAGCTAATTCTTTCACCACAACTTCATCTCAACCAGACGAAGCTCCTCTAAGGGAATCAAGTGTCGGTGAGGTATGGCATTTTTCGACCACTAGACTTAAGGGGTGTTGGCCCTCTGTGAAAGAAAGTTTCATGGCATGATATTTTAACCATTGGATTGGCGTGTAATTAGGGTTAGATGGTGTGTGCAAGTTTTCATTCCAATCTGAGCTCGATCGAGCTCAGATTTTCTCTTTGAAGGTGGATGACCTCCATTAATCCTCAGAGAAGAACAGGGATGATCCCGGCAATCCATCCATGCATTTTGGATGTATGGTCAAGATTAAACACACGCTTAGATCCAATTTAATTCTTTTGGAATGACAGCTTTAATTTTAGCCACCTGATCCTTGATCGGGCAGCTGAGACTAAATCGCATATCGCTGCCACACGCTTGCCATGATGGTGCATTTAAGTGAAGGTTCCCCACGTGATGTTGGGAAAGTGCAATGACCGCCGCCGCCGCGTGTCGTGCCGTGGGTTAAAGGGGTTTAATTAAGTTTTAATTAATTCTAATTAATTCTCTAATCTTTAAAAATTCATATCTCCCTAAATAAAAATCAAAAAAATATGAGGTAATTTGCCACTGAAAGATAATTTAATCTAAAATATTCTAAAAATAGTTTTAATGGATTTTAAATTGTATCTTTCTCTAGTTTTACCTTTTAATGGAAATCTTAATCTACTAATTACTCCTTAATTAATCTTCTGATTAATCTCAAATTTATTGGATATATTTTTGGGGGATGACTTCTACCTCTCCTAATTTTCTTGGGATTTATTGAAGGCTTAATTGGGAGAATTTAAAATGCATTTCTTAATTACCCCTTTATGTAATTAAGGATAATTAAGGGTTTGGTTAGTGTTTTAATCCCTTATTGAAGTTGATTAAGGTTTGATCCAGTGAATAAGAGGCTTAGAGAATAATTTTGGGGTATTTCCCCTAAGCTATTCCATAAACCCCCTTTTATTTCCTTAATCCTCTCTTAATTAAGGGTTAATTTATTAATTACCCCCTTAATTAATTTTTTAAAAATTCTAAAACCTTCCAGAACTTAATTAATCTACTTTGGGTAGATGCTTAGGTGTTCAAGAGCCTAAGTTCAATTAAGAAAATTAAAACTCAACTCACATGTGTGAGGGGTGTTTTGAAATTACTTAAGTTAAACCCCTTAGGTTAATTAACAATTAATCATGAGCCAAATTGCATTATGCTCTTTTCTTCCTAGGTGCATTGGAAATTTAAATTCCTTGTGAGATTTTATGTCATCTCATTGGCTCATAATTACTTGGTTAGCTATGCTAAGGTGGTGTAGGTAAGGGTTAATTAACTTGCTTAATTCATACCTTAACCTAATCAAAATATAAAATGAATCAAATCATCTAAAAATTAAACAAAAATGACAAACACATGTGAGAATGGGTTAAAAATAGCAAAGTCAACTCACATTTTCAAAATTCAATCAAATTCAAGATCAAACAAAAATCATACTAAATGAACTTTAATTTACTTTAAGCTTTCTTATTTCATAAGATTGTCTTTAGGATTTAATTAAAGTGAATATGTTTACATGCTTTCATTGCTTTAATTCTTTCCTTAGCATGTTAAACATGTGTTTCATGTGGTTTCATGCATCCATACTTTTCAAAATTCAAATTTAAAATAGAAATATTTAATTTATGTCAAATTTACATGTGTTGGCTAAAGTAAAAATATGAGTGGCTATTATCACTACTAAATTCAAATTATTTTCAAAAATATATGAATCAATTATCAAAACTGAAAGTGTGTTACTTATATTTTAATTATAAGCTTGCATATGAGTAAAATTTAAGGATGTGCATAGTATAGGTTTTCCTTCTATTCTCTTTTAGTATAATTTTGAATAGGATTTGGTAAGATGTATGGTTCATTTGAAAAGAACCTAAAACTTGCCTAATTCCATATCCTATTCATTCCTATACTATCATTTAAGAAGGATACCTATGCTTGCACATATAAATTTCATAAACAAAATGAATCAATTAATACAAATTTTTGCATTCTTTCTTTTCCATTCATTTCTTTTGTAAACATGTTTGTATTTAAGGAAAGTGATATATTAGTCTAGACAACCTCAAGATTGTGAGGCTTTAAGTAGCCCCAACTAGGTGTTATACCTTACACCTATGGTTAACAATGGCGCTGTACTCACTTTTTCTTTCTTACTTTCATGTGTGCATGTGAAAATTAGATTTGAAATCCCTTTTCTACTTAATGAAAATCATGCATCATAAACTTTCAAATTTCCTTAAATGAATCACTTAGATTGCCTCATAAAGTGTGTTAAACATTCTCATTTGTATGTATAGATATGCTTAGGACTCATCCATATGCATGTTATACATGTTGGGAAAGAAGTGAAGTAAAGTGTGTTTCGTGAATTTAGTTCATTTTACTTAATCTTAAAATATCTTTCTTTTGGATAGGTTTGTTTAGAGTTTATCTAAACTTAGGATTAATCAAAACACATAATAAAACATTCACTAAAAAAAACTAAAAAATATGAATCCACTTTAAAAATTACTATGGTTAGGGAAGGAAAGAGAAGTTCTCTTCTCTTTCCCTCTCTTTATAACTTAGTAATTAATTGTAAGATTCACTCAAACATAATCAAAATACAAAATAAAATTAAACCCAAAATTTTAAATAACTTAAATGAAACTATCCTCTAAGTTGAACATGCTACAAACTTAAAAAATTCTAACTTAAAGCCATAGCTAAGCATACCACACAAACCTCTAAAGCACACACATTAGGCTAAGTCACCACTTCTAGCTTTAGGTTAAAGAGATGCATAGTTTGATGCTTGCCTTTATTTTTTGATATATCTTTTAGTCTGGATGTTAGGATGTATGTGCGTAGACTGAATGGTAGGGTGATCTTATTCTAACCATTATCTTCTGCATAAGATTGTGCTTAAGGAATGCTATAATAAATAAAATATAAATGCTTTTGCTGTGTAGGTGCTTATACCCCTAAGCATAATCTAATAGGCCATGTGGACTTAGTCACCCATGTGTGGGGTGATAAGTCCAATATACATGCTTGGGATTTTGTATGGTTTGTTTAGCTAACCTTTCTTTTGAAGGTGTTAGCTTGATTTACTTTTTTTTATGTAAATTTTGTAATTAGGATTTTGGAATGATTATTATGGGGATTAGGATGAGCATTGGTCATAAGAATCTCATCTTATGCACAATGTGAAGCCTTTAGAGCATCCACCTTCCAACCATCCAAAAGAAGAAACCAAAGAAGAAAGGAGAAAAGAAAAAGAAAGAAGAAAAGAAGAATGAAGAAATGAAGCTTGAAGACCCCATAAAAATGAATTCCTTGCTTAATTATATTTAATTCATTTGTAATTCAGGTTGTATAAAGGTAGAGCTCGGCTACCCAATTTGTTTTCAGGTTTGTGCGATGCTGAACGACCATAATTGGCCTCTTATACTTTTGTGCTTAGCTTTACAAATTGATTGATGATTTGTTTAGCTTGTGCATTAAGTGAAATCCTTTTGCTAGTTTATTCCTTCCTTTATATATGGCCTAGATGATGATTAGGATATTAGGGAAAAATAAATCTTTTACTAAACTTAACAACTCAAAACTAAGAATAAAGAATTCATAACTTCACCTAAAGCTTAAGCTTAAAATCAAGATAAAAGACTTAGCAACCCCTTAGCTGGATGAGTACTTCTTTTATAACATCATGCACAAATGCATCTTGTTCCACTCTTGATTGGAGGGCTTCCACCTTTGCCAGAGAAACTTGGCTTGACTTGTGAGAGCCATGGTGGAAACACACCTCCTCCCTTCTTGTTGATTTTGGGAAATAATCTTAATTCTCATGCATTAGGCATGTAAATCCTATTAGCTTGAGTCAAAAATATTTGTCCAAAAATGAAAATAAAATGAAATCTGAATTGCATTAGATTTAGGTCATTTGAAGCATGTCCTTACATGATCTAGTCTCTTTAGGAGTGAGTTTAAGGACTTAGTCTCTTTCTAAATAAATAACAGCTTAACTATCTCACATAAAGTATATGACTTGCCTACATGAATTTAAAAATCATAGGAGGAGTTAGTTGGTGGCCACCCCTAGGCAATTATAAGTCCAAACAGTCGGGTGATTTATCCTCTCTTGTGGAGGCAAACCAATTATCCATTTTTCATCTTAGATTTAAGTTGTTATGCTTTTATTTCACCAAAGCTCCCTAGATTTGGGTTACGAGGTTTCTCCCTTTATGGGCCATAAGCATAAATCCTCACCTCTTAGGTATTTCCATAACCTTATATTATGGAATTATAAGCCCTAGCATTCTAATGAAAAATTAAACTCAAACAAATTAAATCAATTTCAAAAATTTAATGCCCAACCATATGATAGTTTGAGATGCTCGCTAGGTTTTTTTAGCATGATGAGCATCTCCTACTTATCTTCATTTGGCTTCAATAATAAATCTCTCTTTGATCAATCCCATTTGATCTTCAAAATAAACCAATCGATTGATAGTCCTTCCTATTGAAATCTTTGAAGACAACAATCATTTACCTTAATTAAGATTATTCCTAAGGGATCCCATCACTTAGGATGTAATTAACTATGGGGGCTTGCCCCTGCAGGAAACTTAATGAATGCAATTTTAAATAAACCCTACTTTACTTTTCCATGTAAAGTAGGAGAAGGATCTCTAGTACATATGAAGACCCAACACCTTAGGAGTCCTTATTGAAGTGATTAGGTCCATTATAGGGTGATGATTTCTATCTTTCGAGATAGTACACCTCTCCTCAATGTCGTACCTGATTACCTTAATAAGTACATCTTTAGATCTATGTGGCATCCGACTAAGGCAATTTATATTCCCCTATGTTCTCATTATGTCTATCTTCTTTCCACCTCAGAAAGGAAGGTGGAATAGATGAAGAGGATGCTGAGGAATTATAAATTTTCCCCACATATACACTACACATTAAGCAATCTAATGACTAGCCTTAATCAAAAGTTCTCTCTTAACATTGAGAGGGATAACTAACTATAGGTGCTTGTGCTTATAGAAAACCTGGAACCAGATCTAAAGTTCTCACAAAATGATGGTGAAATCTCTAGGTAGTGTCTTATCTACTATCTCATTTGTCTTCTAAAATTTCACCCATACTTCAAATCATACTCTCTTTGTTGAGAGGTCGGTGGTGAATTTTCAAAGACCACATGAGGTACTTTCATCTTTAAAAGATAAAGCCTTGTCGAGAAGATCTCAAGCGCCTCCCCGCCAATTCCTCTTTGCACCAAGTGCCATTGCAAAACTCATTGGAGTTTGTTTAGGAGTGTCTTTCGGTGATCAAATCAATCAAGGATTGATTTGATTGGACTCGCCAGAGTGAGGGGAAGGTGTGGAAAGAGTTAATTTAGATTTGGTGAGATTTTGGTGAAGTTGAACATACGAAGCTCTCAGTTTCGCTCGGTGGTTCGTCTCGCCGGCAATGGAGTGCACTAGAGATTCAGGGAAGGGTCTTGGATTGCTTAGAATGCTACGTGGAAACTCTTTATGAAGTTTGAATGGATGGGGAAGAGTACACTTTCCTCCAAGTGAACCAAGGCTGAGATTGGCTCAGCCTTTGGTAGTCGTCTGGCTGGGGTAGGTGGTTGAAGGTGGCAGAGGATTGTTGAGGTGGAGGTGCTTAAGATTCTGATGTAGTAGCATGGGTTGACATGGGGTGTACCTCCTCCTCCAAGTGAACCAATGGCAGGCCATGGGTGAGCTTTCCCTCTCATGGCCAAAGGCTAAACCCAACAGCCTTAGGTTAGGTTGGGTTAGCGGTCCGTATGTCCAAGTAGGGCCAAAAGTGGCTGCCAAGGCTTGGGGAGTGAGAGAACCCATCCAAATGGAGATTTTATCTTATTTGAGTGGGTTGGTTCAAGGGTTTTGACCCAAACTGGGTTCATCATGGGTTGGGTCCACTTGGGCAGGCCCATGGCAACCCAAAGATGAGTCGTGCAGTGTTTGGTTGGGTTTGGAGTTAGTTTGGATGTGTTTGGCTCAATTTGACCCATATGAGTTATCTTGGGTTAAGTTGATCAATTGGTCAAAATAGGTCAAACCATGGATTTGGGTATGTTCAATTGATTATTTGGAATGTATTGGTTCAATTGATTTGGTTTAATTTGAAGTGGATTTGATTTTGGCTTATATGGGTTCATTTAGGCCAAATGGGCTAAGCTGACCAATTTTATCAAATTGGCCAAACTGGCTTGGTTAGAGGATTGGTTTATGTTCAATTGACCGTTGAGAATTATTGTAGGTGTTGATTTGAATCAATTTAGATTTGGGAAGGATTTGGTTTAATTGGACCCTTTAGGTCAATTTGGGCTAAAGGGGTCAATTGGGTTAGATTGGTTCAAACCAAATCCTTCCCAAATCCAAGTTCCTAGAAGGTTCCTATGTCTAAGACAGAAAAGATGAGTCTTTACTCCAAAGTTGAAGTCAACACAAACCTAACCAAAAGATCTTTGTCAATAGCCATGAGTTGTGTTATCTAAGGAGGCTTTGTAGACCAAGAGTGGTGCTTATCTAAGGAGACAGACTTAAGTACACCTTAGTTGATAAAGGATTTTTTAGCCTATCAAGTGCGCCATATGGTTCACAACTCGGGATAGAGCCATCGGGAAACATATGAGCGATAGTCGTGACCATAATATAATGGTGTCATTTGGCAGCAACCACTCGGTCAAATGCTTCTGATAATAACCGCATCATACGTGAAACCTACTAACCAAATCATGCGGACAAAGGATACAACTACGTCCTTACTAGCATGAGATTATTTGAGTGTGAATATAGTAGTACACTTGACTTGACATTGAAACTTTTGTGAGCAAAAGTTTTCTTAATTTTTCACCTTCGATAAATAATTACGGTAGGTAGCTGAATTAAATTTTAGCTTTAAGTTTTTAGAGATTGAAATTCAATTAATCATTTTGAGCTTAACAAGTCATCAAAATTTTCACTTAAATTGATATTTAGTTTATGTAAATTTGATATGAAATTTTAAATAAATTTTGATGGTATCCCAAAAGACCAAAATCTTCATTCAACATAAGGGACAGAGCCATTGGGGAACATATGGGTTATAATCGTGACCGTAACATAATGGCGCCATTTGGTGGCAACCACCCGGTCAAGGGACTCTAGTCGTAATCACATCATATATGGAGCTTACTAGCCAAACCATGCAAACAGAGGACATGAGTCAAATCCTTATTAGCATGAGATTATTTTAGTGTGAATATAGTAGTACACTTGACTTGACAATGACTCTTTTGTGAGCTAGTGTATTTTTAATTTGCCACCTTCGACAAAAAATTGTTGTAGGAGAATGAATTGGATTTTAGCTTTATGTTTTAGAGATTGAATTTCATTTAATCATTTTGATCTTAGTAATTCATCAGATTTTTCACTTAAATAGATATTTAGTTTATACAAATTTGATTTAAAATTTTAAATAAATTTTGATGGTAGTATCCCCTTTGGTTAAAATCTTTATTCAACACAGCCATCATCAAGGTAAACTTTATCAACTTTGCTTATTTGTTAGTAGAGGATCGAGTCTACAAGTCATATTTATGAATTTAGATTTGAGGCGATTTAATAAAACTACTTTAAAATTTTAGATGATAATAACTCCATCTGATTGGATTCTACAATCAACACATCTATCACTAAGGTATATAAGATTGCTTGATCATTTAGTTTATTATTCCAGATCCTACCAATTATATTAATTTACTAATAGAGAATCAGATCTAGGCTTATATTTTGTTGGTTTTTAATTTGAAATTACTAAATATAAATATCTTAGATAGTTTGATAATAATGACCCCTTCGATTAAAATTATCCTTTAAAGCGTCCATCATTGGATGTAAATGATTTGAGTATTTACATTGCAATTTGATAATTTTATTTTTAAGATGGAACCCCTCCGATTGAAATCTACAATCAGCATACCTTATCAATTTTGCTTCCCTGTTAGTAGAGGATCTTGTCTATAGCTACAAATTGTGATTGTATTTTTATATTAAAATAGAGAATTAAATATTTTAAATATTTTTTTACTAAGATCTTTGATAGTCGCATGCAATTATATAAATCAAACATCATCCTTAGAAATTGAGTATTTGATTTACAACCAATTATGTCAACTCTTAACTTTGTAAAGAGGAGAATCATATTAGTTAAGTGAAATTTACAACTTCACTATAGAAATAAAGTGGCTCATTTGAATTCAATTTCAATTCATTGAATTTTGTGCATTTTATGAAATATGCAGGTCTTATGAGACATAATAGACTTTGTGTCTATTTAGCACATACAAACTTTAATTTAGCACACATCATGAGGTAATCACATATCCAAGACTTTTGATTATTGGCATGTATTTTGATGTGCTAAATTAAAGTGCAAGATTGTCTCGTAGTACATGCAGAGCTTTTCCTTAATTCATTGGTACTCATTTTAAGGCATCGTATGTACATTCCTCTCTTGAAATACGTGCTCAATTAATTTATAATTCTAAGCTACTTGCATGCACGTCGGTGTAATAATTTGAGCATTAAACTACCTCGACATGCATATTATATTGCACCTTATAAATTATTTGCACTTATTTAAAGATAATAAATTGAAATATAAATCTATCTTGGGATGTGTGTAATATTCATCATATTTGAAAATTTTGATTATACACACATTCTAATACAATAATTCACACAACAATTCATTTAGAAATTTGTGTATGCTCCTTCCTTTAATTTATTTGCATGCACTTCAACATGGTGGTTTGAAGAAAAGATTTTCTTCAGCACATGTTAATATTCTCCTTTCAATTTCAATTCTAGAATGTTTATATCTCTTTGAAGTATGTCCCACTTTGATTCTCTAATTTATTGCACACACTTTAGAATGGTAATTATAAATGCTTATATATGCAAATCATGCTCATTTAAATTATTAATAAAATGATTCTCATTCTCAAGTGTGGAAAGTCCTAATTAAGTGGGTCCCACATTTGACTTTGGTGTCCTCTATTAATAAGAGGGGGTGGAATGATTCTCATTCTACCATTTCCACTTTCTCCTATTTGCATATTCACATAAATTTAAGGTGAGTTTTGGAGGCTTACGAGCTCATCTATTTGTGCTCCATTTTTTAAGCCTTTTGTAATCCTCTTTATCTTTGTCTTTGCAGTTTTTATATGTATTCAATATTGATTATATCTATTCATTTTATTTAATTTTAGTCTTGAGTATGTATATTTTTTGACATTACTCTAACAACATTATGACATTATCTCCCCAAGTTGGGAGTTGCACAAGAACACTGGATTTATCACCA
Organism: Cymbidium sinense; assembly: GCA_021442155.1. Taxonomy (NCBI): domain Eukaryota; kingdom Viridiplantae; phylum Streptophyta; class Magnoliopsida; order Asparagales; family Orchidaceae; genus Cymbidium; species Cymbidium sinense. Next base: position 26,848,615 of record CM038223.1, on the reverse strand, counting down.
TGCTAAAAAATGCGTGTATAAGTGATGCGAACATAATGGCCAATAAAGACATATATAAGATATTCAAACTTGCATAAAAAAATACATTACATGTACTTATATTACATATTTTTTTATTTCACACATCACATTATACTTTTATAAAGGAAGCGGTAAAATCAGCGATAAAATAATATCAATTTTTTTAATTTCCTATTTTTAATTTGTTATATATATTTTTATTTATGTAAACATATTTTCTATATATATATATATTAATAAAAAAAGAATGAGAGAGAAAGAGCAAAATAAAATAAAACATTAAAGTACATAAAAAATGAAAAAATATCTGTAAGTTGAGAGAGAGAGAGAGAGAGAGAGAGAGGCAGAGTAAAGTAAAATAAATAAATAAAAGATTTTTTGTTTGTCTGTTTCGGTATTCGTCATGTAAACTCTGTGTGAGAGAGAGAGAGAGAGAGAGAGAACAAGATTAATGCTAGCAACAAGAGAGAAGAAGTTAAACAGTAAAGGAGTAAACGTTTTTTCTTCGATTTGGATAAAATTAAGAGAGAGAGAGAGAGAGAGAGCTAGCAGAAAAGGTGAGATATTTTTTTTATCTCTCGATTTTGAGAGAGAGAGAGAATAGATGGTTGTGACAGAGAGAGTCGCAGTTGAGATTCGGTTTGGGAGGGATCTGGATTGGTTCACCGGGGACCCTCATTGGCGGTGGAGGTGTGTTTCGTTCAGTAAACAGATGCAACATGCATGCGAGAGGACATCCAGTGGACGAGGATGTTGAAGCCTGGAGTGGGCTGCTTGGGCTGGGACGGGGAAAGGTTGGTGTGGAAGAAGAAGTGGGTGAGAGAAAGAAGGAGATGGGATTTCACTGGGAGAAGAGGGAAGTATTGTGAACAGCAGGTCGTCAGAATTATCCTGCTTTTGAGATAATTTTTAGGTTTGATAAAAAAAAAATTTTTTTTTTTTTTTGAAAATGAGAAACAGATAGGACAATTCAAGCGGCGAAGCAGTGTACGATGTCCCGGAAAATCAGGATTTTTCGATTTGTCGCAGGAGGCGTACAAAGTCCAGATTTTTTGGTTCTTTGATCTATCTGAAGATGGCAACGACTTCGCGGGCATTTGATTGGCTTTATTTTGCAATTAAGCTTTATGATAATCCTAATATTAATATATAAATGTTTTCTAATTTGAAGTCCCAAAACTTTTCCAGTCCACAAGAAATCCATTAACCTAAATGATTTAAATGGCTGTAGTTTTTTCATATGCATGTTCGTTAGTTATAATAACTATAATAAGCAAAATTTTATGTATAATTTTATCAGAATATAATTCCATTATATATATTATTTGATAAAAAAGTCATCATTTATATACATAATTTATAATTTAATTATTGGAATTGATTAAATATTATTATTGTTTATTTAAGAATTTTTTATAGATCTTAATTCCATTTACTAAAATTATCCAACACACACAATATGAACACAATATATATATAAACCCATTAAGAGAAATATATAAATATATATATATATATATATATGTGTTCAAAGATATATTTTCTTCTTTGTTATTAGAAGAAGGTGTTTCTAACAATATTAATGTGAAAAATACAATATCTCAATAAAGAGAAGTTTAGCGAAAGGCGATCTTTTGGGATATCGATCTTAGAAAGATTTCTTTTAGTCCTTGATCTCCTAGGCGACTCGATCTTGAAATGGTGGTAATTTGTGATTTGATTGTCTCAGTCTTAAATGTTGGTCCCCTCAGGTGAGAATGAAGTCATTTATATATTTTTAGTGGCTAGCTTGATAAAAACATTGACGCTATGATCCCCTCGATCATCGATGTATTTTGATGATCAGCTTAATGATATTGGGTGATCTTAGATTCATTGGATTCGTCTTGTGAGCCATTTGATCTATAAATATATGTTTTTGACCATTTGGCGGATCGGATCCATTTTCATGCTCGATAGCGATCAGTCGATTCGAGCTTCGGATCGCATGCTTGATGTTGCTATGTTCTTCTCATCGAGGCATGTTTGGCGTAAGTTTCTTTGAAATGTGAGATCAAACATTTGAAAATGTCTTGAGATTATCTTGATCATTAATTTTAGAGGATGTATCAATTATATTTTATTTAACCCCAACATTTTTGTACAATAATAAATATAATTCCATTCTAATACTAATATCTACCTATATATCTATACACACACACACACACATATATATATATATATATATATATATATATATATATATATATATATATATATATATATATATATATATATATATGCTTTCTTATAAATATAAATATACTATAATTCAGAGTGAACATATCAATTAATATTGTGAGAAATAATATCCTACATAAATAAATAAATAATATTATGCATAAAGAGATATAAGAGACTAAATAAATATTTAAATGAATGTGTGAATATATAAGTAACATTAATGCTTGACCTACTGTATTTGAAATAATAGAGAGGTATAAAAGTGAAATGAGAGTTTGATGTAATATGTTCAAAATTCTTGTTTATTTCTATTATATTATTGTGAGGCAATAAGTAAACAATAATGTGATATTAATGTTTTGACTCATGATGAATGTCATTAATGTTAATTTTTTTTATTGGCAAAATAAGCTTGAGAGAGCATAATGATTAACATGTTTAGATGCTATATGCAGTATCACTTCTTTATTGTTAGTATTGTTGAGCTTTATTTATAAACATAATATGTTTTACTATTAATGGTGAGATTGGGGCTTACAATGAGTCACCTCCGGCGATGTGAGGGAAAGGGTGAACAAAGAATCAGAGAGATAAGGATAAAAGCAAAGAAAATGTTTGCAGGCTCTCTGTGTGTGCGTGCTGAAAACTGACAAGGGAAGAATCTTTTGCCTTGAATGAGAGAAGAATAAAATGATATTAGGCAATTATTTTTTTCTTTTTTAGGGCATGTTTGGTATGGAAATTTGTTTGAGAAAGAACGGCAAAGCGGTGATAGGAAGTTGTTATTCTTAATATGATTACGTTTGCAAACTCAGTTAATCTATAATCGCAGGTTGTCTGAAAAAGACTAGAATATTCTTATGAGCTTATGAGCTGAATAATATGAAACAGAATGAAGAAAAATATGATAAATGATACTCATATATAGTCCTAAGTCAACTAAATTACATTAATAGATTATACATCACTTAATAAATAGCACTAATATTAAAATTATAAGTATAACAACTAATGCGATCAATATTATGCCTATTATCATGTTGATCAAATCTTTTAAAAATTTTTCTCCAATGCTACCCTCCAAACATGATCACTATTTGAAGTGTCACCCTCGTATTCATCAACCAATCTGAAATAGTTGCAATCATCTCATGCTCTATTTCTTGAACACCTAAAAAATCTTTTCCCATAATTTTCTTCTCTATGTGAAGTGAATACATAACGTTGCAAGCCACAATTGTAATACATAGCTTTGGAGATAGTAGAGATCCTTGAACTCATATTTTTTGAGATAAATTTATAGTAATAAAAATATTAATATGAGAGTGGCAATATTGCAAAATAATTTGACAATGATAATTAAGCAACTATTTATAAAAATTATGAAATAAATAATACAACAAAAATAACTTGTCCTAATAAGCTTGCATACAACTTATGCGATGCCATAGTTAACAAAATAGAATCATTGTAGATAGAGAATCCGACCTTCTTATTCTTTTTTTAATAAATATATGTTAGATGAATTTAAATAAAATAAAAAAGAATATTAGGGCCATCACAATATGTTAATTTGCATGTTTTGATATAAATAATGAATATGCTTAATATTATTTGGAGAATTGGGTTTAATTAGTACATTATATACAATTTTTATAAATATATTTACTCTTTCTCTCTCTTATTCATACTCTCAAATACATATTCCTTCTAATTATCTCGAGAAATCTAGTTTTAACCATTCACACCCATAACTCTCCAAATCTTAATATATATTTTTTCACAAAAAGATAGAAATTTTAATACCAAAAAAAGAAGATACACAATCCTTAAAAGGAAAAAAATCTCAAAGCTAATGCTCCAAAGAGCTCCAAAGAGTGTTCAATAGATAACGAAATGTACAATAGACTACTGCTAGAAGCTGTACCTTTGAGGGATGATTCTATAGTTGAGGAGCAAGACTACAGGCTTCGTGCGAGGAGTTTTGAACAACTAAAGTTGAAATGAGAAGCATAGACAATAGTTACTGTCGGCTTGCGAGGGAAGCCTACGGTTGCAGGCGAGTGACTGCGAGGGGGCAAGGTCGAAGATCGAGAGTTTCCTGTGAAGAAGGCACATGATAAGAGTGGTGTGTGAGGGTTTCTCGCAAAATTAGCTCGTGATTGGGTATTTTAGGGAGTATAGAATGTATTCTGCGGACAACAATTTCCTCCCCGAGGTCCCAGCTTCACGTCTGATTCCTGAGCCGTGGCAAATAAGTTACGAAACAACCAATCCCGTGGCACGATTTGCATCGCGATGCGGGTTCACAGCTGTACCAAAAGGACCTTAGTTTATTGTGAAATGCATAGAAGGAGATGCAATGCACGGACACGCATCTACAGTACGGTGAGCTTTTTTTTTTATTTAATTATTTTGTATTTATTATTTCTCTGTTTTGAATAAAATCAGGAAATGAAAATTATTATAATCTCAATTTAAATTAAAATTTTATTTAAATTCTGTTTTCTATTTGATTTTTAAATACGAATGAAAGTATTCTAATTTATTATAAATGTCTTACATAAACTGAAGCTTAGACTAATGTTATTCTATTTAACATGTATATATTAAGTAAGCACAGAAAATCTTAGTTTTACTAAGCAGATGTCTATACAGTAATTAAGGAAAACTATTTAGTTTTTTTGTTAAATTTTAATGATTGTATTATAATTTTTTTTAAATTTTAATGGTTGTGCGTTAATCCTGATTTAAAGTTAATTTGATTTTGACTTTCTTTTATTAAATTCCAACTTTTTTATATTAATTTTAAAAGAATAATAATAATAATAATAATAACAACAACAAATATATTACAATTATAATAATTTTGGTTATAATCACTTAGTTAAAATATATTGACAAAATAAAAAAGTGATTATTTTAAATTTAACTTAATTTAACAACCAACTAGTTTAATTCAATTTAAATAAAGTATGCACGCTAATTAATTTTGATTTACTCTGACGAGGAAACACCTAATTTAAATTACTCTTAAGTTTAATTTTCTTAATTTATTATATGATCAGAAAATGATTTTATCATTTACTCTTGTAGATATTTTCGTTGCACGTTTGGAATTATCATTATCGAGCCTTTTCATAGATAATTTTTTGTATTTTACATTTGTCATTTGATTATTTTTTTATCAAATCAATTGAGAGCATCTTATCGATGACTTAGCAAATATTATTTAGGATAATTTTGAACCCTCTTTGAAGTATCTTGGACTCAACTCGTATGATTTTGATTCATTATTAGATCTATAGTATTTATCTACGAGCGGATAGAAGGCTCCAATTGGAATGGGAGAGTTTAGAAGAGAGGTTGTTGATTTCTTTGATTAATTTGATTTGAATTGAGGTTGATGGGGGAGAAAGCGAGGAAGTGTGGTGTATATTTATTTATTTATATATAATTATAGTATTGCTCAATCATTTATTGTTGTTAAGCATGGAGAAGAACTAAGTGTGGTTTGTTTCATAATATTAGTAGTAATACTCGATAAAAATCTGTTATAATTCAATTTTATAAATATTTTTAGAACTATTTATCAAGTTGAATAAAAATATGCATTCTCTTACTCATGATTGATTCATTTCATAAATATGTCAAAATTCATTTTCTTGAAACCAAATACTAGCTCATGATGCACATTGAATTTTTCTAAGCAAATCTATAAACATAATTATATATAAATAAATAAATAAATATATAACAACATATTTAAAATAAATAAATACTACATCACTAGTTATTTAAAAAATACAAGGTCAACTTATTAAAATCATCCAATTTATCTTCAAAGTAAAGCCAGATTAAAACAAAGTTATCTCGGCTCCCCATCAAATGAACCCCACCCCTCAATCACCCCACTATTTAAAATCCCACCAACAACCCCATCATCCGACAAGTGTCACACATAACCAAAATAATAATAAAAAATAAAATCCATCCTAACTCCCACTATAAATACACACCACACTTCCTTGCTTTCTCCCCCATCAACCTCAATTCAAATCAAATTAATCAAAGAAATCAACAACCTCTCTTCTAAACTCTCCCATATCAATTGGACCCTTCTATCCGCTCGTAGATAAACATTATAGATCTAATAATGTGTGGAGCAAAAATAAAATGAGGCTATCACACAATTTTCACGTTGTACTCATTACCATAATTAATTATTATTTTACTTAAGAGTGGATCCCACAAAGATGCCTTTATCTTCTTATAAATTGAAATGTTATTATCTTAGTTCTATTCCATTTGAGTTCTTAAGAAGGCTTGGAGGGCATTGGAGGGATTTTGAAACTAAGAGATTGTGCCGCGATCAAAGCAGGTATTTTTGTTCTTCTCTTAATTCCATGTAAGCCTTTTCCTTTTATTATATGCTTAATATTCATAGGTTGATTTGATTTTTTTTTTGCAAAAGTTTTCATTTTAGACTATTTTTTTATTTTATTTGAGCTATTTTAATTCTTTTTAGGCCGAGATTTACATATATATTTTTTTATATTATGAAATTTGATTCAAAATCAAGTAGAGTTGTGATAGTATCACGGCATCATCATCGTAGAGGGAGCTACTTCAGGATGCTAAAGGTCTACCCATCATGTTAACTTAGGCATAAAAATTGATATTTTGAGACACTGTGGTCGAGTCTTTAATATTTGCAACGTTAACTTAGACACAATAAGGTCTACCAACACTTGCATAAGCAATAACATATTCCTCACGAGATCTAGCCCCGACACATGCCAATACATAAATTGTCTAATTTTTTGCTCACAGAGTCCAGGCACACGTGAGTATTTATTTTTGAGTTTAGAAACTATACTTTTACTGCGAGCAACGATGACAGATCGTGCGTGTTGATTAAAAATGATTTGATTTTCTGATTTTTATTAGTTTTTTTTTTTAAATAAACAAAGGCAGCGAAGTGAGATTAACGGTAGGCTGTTGTGTGGGAGACTCGACAAAGCAATAAACAAGACTGTTGTCGATAACTCTAAAAATTAAAGGTTGTTTGGGTTGCAGAGATTCAGGAAGTGATTTATTGTTGAGTTCGTGGGAAGATATGACAGCCAATTAGAAATTTAAGTAATTTTTCTAATGCTTACTGTATATGAATTCAAGCCAAGCAGATTAGAGATAGTTGAGTTGGTTGCTTTGCTTATACATAGGACAAGAAGAAACAAAGAAAAGAGAGAGAGAGAGAGAGAGAGAGGAGGTAAGAAGAGATGTACTGGGTCGTCCGTTAGAGGAACTAGGTAAGCAGCAGGTTGCGGCGATCCAATATATTTAGAGGGATGTTACTGGACGAGGGAATTGACTTTTGGCAGTTACAGGTTTTGGATTGATCTGCAAATTTGGTGTGGCTGGAAGGTTGCCAACCGGAATTTGTGGAGATGGGGTTGAGAGATGAGGGCAGTAGCTGCTCGATGTGGAGACTTGAATTGTTGCGAGCTGTGTAAGTCGAAAATAGGAGATCGGGCTAGCTGCTCGCAAAAGGAAGACTCTGAAATGGAGATGGGAGACGAGGATTTGGAGGATTAGAAAAGCAAGAGATGTGTAATGTCCAGAAAGACGACAGTGTGAGCAGCGTTCAGAGAGGTGGGTTGATGCTGGCGGGATGTGTAGAAGGTTGCTGAGATGAGGAGCGAAAGAGAGGATACATGAGACTGTTGAAGACGAAGAGGAAGAATTTTTAGGTGAATGTTGAGAGAGTGAATCGAGCTATGTTTTTCGTTGTTGAAGATGAAATGGGAGGCACGGGGTTGCCGGCGAGATGCACATGAGGAAAACTTTTCGAGAATGGGAAAGGTAATGGAGAGGAAGAAGGCCGTTGGCTGGGCTCTTGAATTGAAGTGAAATCGAGAGATAGTTGGGAGAGAACCTCACAGAGAAATCCTCAGCATTATTGAAAATTTCTTCTTTTTTTTCGAAGAGAACAGATGGAGACGTGAGTACGAAAGACATTGGGGATATAATGGAGTCTACTGGTTAAATCATCCGAGGGCTTTGGTCATCATCGTTTTTGTATGTGGCGTCACGGGAACAAAAGACGCGGACCATGTCCTCACTGATGTAAAATATTTTGAATGTGTATGTAATAATATACATAATATGACATTAGCTTCTTTGTGAACTTGGATTAACATAAATTTATCACCCCCAATAAATAATTGTGGAAGACAAATTGATGAATTTATTTATTTATTATTTTATTATTTTTTATGATGAATTTTCATTTAATCAATTATCTTATTTTGAAATTTTCTTGAAAATTTGATAGTTAATAGGAATTTGACTTAGCATTGAAGATTTCAAAAAAATTCTTTGATAATAATTAATCCCTTTGGTTGATATTCTCAATCAATACAATCATCATCGGGGTAAACATTGTCAACTCTGTTCTTTTATTTATAGAGGATTAGATCTACAAGTTGCATTTAAAAATTTGAATTTGAGATACAATACTTTAAAAATCTGAATAATAGTAATCTCCTTTAGTTGAAATCTACGCTCGTCAGAGCCATCATTGGGAAAGTTAATTGATTAAATTAAATTTATTTGAACTTTAGACCCCATAACACAAGTCCCTAATGGATCGATCGTAGATTAAAGCTCATATCTAAATTTCATAACTTCAGAATCGAATATCTTTTGTGTTTCAACAAATATATTTATATTTTGAAAAGTTACTAATTAATTCTTCCAAATATTTGTATTTTTGAGATATAATTATGAATTTACAATATATTCTCTAGTACAAAATAAATTCTAAAATTATTTATTTTAACTAACGTAGCATCCTCAGACATATGAATTTAAACATTCAACACTGTGTCGGGACTCATGCGAGTATTCTGAATTTTATATAATTTTATATTTAATTTTGAAGGTTTACAAATTTTTAACTTTGATATTTATAACTCTCAACTCAACTTTAAATTTAGCCTATGCAGTCTTTTCAAACATTAGGATTTAGACCTTAAATCTCTATATCCGACCACATGCACGCATTTAGATAATTTCATTCAATTAATGAAATTATTGATTTTAAAAATCATAATTAGAATGAATTTTTTTAAAAATTTTGGATTAAAGGAAGCTCCATAATTCATATAGAATTTAATTTAGTATCACATTTTGTCTGTTTGTTTGAAGAATTACAGATCCGGTGGCGATGATTTCAACTTTATATTTTTGGTTCAAAATATTGCAACTTTGTTTGTATTTAATTTGTTTATTGAATTTTTCAAGTATCAATGATTATTTAGCTTGTGGTTATTAACATGTTTTTAAATATTTATCAACTCATCATATTTAACTTTTACTCTTGCACAAATGACTTATTATGCATCATTTAAGCAAGCTTTAATGAATTCTAGCTGGTCAAATATTTGTTGAAATATCACATCATGCTCAGTATTGAGCTATTAAATTCACTGTAAATTTCTTGACTACTCATTGAGAAGTCTTGGTTATGTTTGCCAATTGGTTACTTGACTTTACCAAAATCTATTGTGAATTTTTATTTGAATCTCATCCTTAAACCAAGCACTCAATACATCTCATGTGCTTTAATTTGGTGTCCATCTAGAGCCTTCTTCAATTCATTTTAAAATAGACATTGCAATATATGAATTAAATAAGAATGCTTATTCATGTTCATTAATGAACGATTAACTTCTTTGTGAATCTCACTTAAATTATAATTCACTTCAACATATTTAATATGAGTCAAATTACAATTTATTTATTCAACGAGAAGCCCTACATATGCCTATTGATGAGCTATTTAGCTATGTTGTAATTCTCTTTGTGAATTTTATTTGGATCCCATTATATTTGAGGATAAGCACTTAACTATATTACAAATCTCATGTGCTTCAATTATGTGTTCAATTGGAGCCTTCTTTCCATAGACGAATACTACGGATTTAATGGTATGTGTAGCAAAAATCAAAGGAGACTACAACACATTTTTCATATGTCGACTTCATTAATTACTTGATTATGAATTTTAAATAGGAGTGGGTCCTATATTGATTCCTTTCATCTCTATAAATGAGGCTAGGGGAGGGCTTTTCATTTCATGTCATTTGCTCGAGAGTAAATATTTTGAGATCTTTAAGAATATTTTTTTGCATTCAAAGCAAGCATTTTATTCTTTCACAAGTTCCCCATAAGTGTTCCTCCTCTTCTTCATTTTAGTTTGATGTTTACATTTATATTTATTTTATATTTTTATTTAATTTCAGTTTAGATGATTTGATTTTGCTTTGTTTAAGTTATTTTTGTTCCGTTTAAATTTATTTAAGTCCTGAATTTCAATCCAAATTTCGGTAGCATCCTGGCATGGTCCCCGCATAGGACCTATATCGGGGTGCTTTGGCCTGCCTGCCATGCCTAAAAAAGCATGCACAATCAGTGTCGGATGACACTGCAGTCGAGTGAGTCTAAACCCACCACGCTTATAGAAAGCGTGCATGGGGTCTTCAACATCTATGCAAAAACCCAAGCATCTTAGGTTTTTCTCGCCTTGTTGGAACAACAAAAATGAGTACTTATTTCTAACATGTTTTCCTGTTGTGTTGGAACAACACAAACAGATACTTTCCCCACAGTATTAGAATAGTACAAATGGGTACTTATAATTCAACACAATTTTCAATATATTATATTTGTACGAGACAATCAACAATAATAATTCACAAAAAATGTACGATGAATTTAAATAAACAGTTATTTTGATTTGCTAACTACTTTAGAAAAAAAAGGGTAGGAATGGAGTATAATCGTCGGCAATAGAATCATTGAGGGCATAATTTGTATATGACGATAACAGGAAGCCGATTTGGAGATTGAAGATGGGATGGACAGCTTGGTTTATGGATAGTTTTCTACTTGCACTGAAGAAGAAATGAGGGGATTAGGCTTCATGAGTTACAGGTCAAGCACGGATTAGTGGCATTGATGATTTGATTATAGGAGAAATGTGTGAAAGAGTTTTGGAAGTGAGATTAAGAAAGGTGGGACTTAAGATCTATGTACAAGTAGAGCAGATGCGGTAAGGTTGGATTCTTACATCATTGGAGATGATGATGATGGTGTGGAATGGTGAGACGAGTAGAATATGGAAGAAGCTCGATCACTGGTTGGAGGACTTGAGAAAGAACGGAACTGAATGGGGAGGGGATGTTGAGGCAAGCTTATGAGGTGGATCATCAGTGCAGTGGTGTTTGAAACGGAGGAAGCGGGTTGAGGTCGAGATATGAGGCGAAATAAAATAAATGATTCAAACACTATTCTAATTCTCGCAGATTCAAAAGAAGAAAAAGCCAATTCTCCCAGTTTCTCATTTTCTGGTTCTTTTAGCTCTTCTTTTTCTCCTCCAACTCTTCCTCACATCACCGACTGAGATTCACCTTAAGCCTTAATCTTTACTCCGTTTCTTCATCTTCATCTCTTAACACTCTCCCCCATTCCTCTCGGTTCTCTCTGATTTTTTCTCAGCCGAATCCTCATTCTTACAATACTTTCCCATTCAATCAAATCATAAGCTCCTTCCGTCATTTGCCACCACAACCCAGGTTTTCTCAGTTTTCCCTCAAGTTGCTGTACACACGCTTCTCCTAGTTGCTGTCCAGGTTAATACCTCCTTCTCCATTTTCTTTATAGTCAGATTCTCAGCAGCCACAGATTCCTTCCTAGCTGAGTAATAAATTTAGATAATAATTACGCAATCTTGCAAATGCATTATACAATAATATTTAAATGTATATGAACAATTTCAATATAAAAATCTATGTGATGGGAATAGGGCCCCTAAATAATGTATAAGTGTATTTGAATCTTAATTATGTGAAATTATAAGACAACATGTGAGCACCTTAGCTCTAACCCCACTTTTCTCATAGAATGTTGAGGGTTTGGTAGTTAAAAATGCTTCCCAAACTATATTCAAATGCTAAGCCTCTGGGAGTTTATCCAAGAGCAATATCCTCAAGCCTAGAAGTTGATGTAGAGCTTGAGGATAATTTATTTAATGAATTATGAAAATTTTCTTGATTGGTACTCACCTTGTACTCAAAATTTAGCTAAGAAAGTTTTGATTCCATATGTGGGCTAAACCTAGGTCAAAGTACTTTCAAAAGCTATGGGATAACAAATGCAAAAGGTATCAATCAAGACCAAGATTAGGCTTTTGGTGGGTTTGGTAGATGATAATGAATATTTCATAGTCATTACCAAGCATTTAATGGTCGATAGGCTCTTTTCCAACAATACTAAACTACTCAAGAGGTGTACTTAGAAACTTTAGATGATCCATGACCTCCAAGTTAAAGATGCACACCCAAAACTAGAAGAAGAGATTAAGTCAACCATCGAGGAGTTGAAAGAGATCAACTTGGGCGAGGATAATCCACACCCAACATATATTAGCACCTTATTGAATGAATGTGAAACCAATGAATTAGTTAAACTACTCTCAGAGTTTAAGGATTGCTTCACATGGAGTTATGAAGAAATGCCCAGATTAGCTCCTGAAGTAGTACTTTATAAACTAACAATCCAACCTAATGTTATCCCTATCAAGCAAGCTCTTAGACACATGCGATTAAACATCGAACAACATGCCATTTAGAAGTCATGAAACTAATAGATGTTGGTTTCATATGAGAAGAAAGATACCCCACCTAGTTGGCCTATTTGCATCAAGAAGAAAAATGGCCAAATTCATATATGATTCAATTTTAGGAATCTTAAGGCATGTCCCAAAGATGAGTTCTGTTACATATATCGAGTGATGGTGAACAACACCTCATCTCATGCATCTTCATTCATGGATATCTAGAAACTTAGACGGTGCTTGAAGATAAAAAACAATATTGCATTTATAACCCCAATCAGAATATATTGCTATAAAGTCATGCCTCTCAACCTCAATCTCGGTGCCTCTTATCAATGGGCCATGACTCGAATATTTAATGAACTCATTTCAAGTATGCCATGATCTCATTAGCAAAGGAAAGGAGACCAATTATTTGATTCAAGAGTAGTCACCTTATTCAGATGAACCCTTTGAGTGGTTTTAAGAAGTTTCTAAGATTTACACTCTTCAAATTGACCGAAGAAGATAATATTATAAATACACATCCTAAAAGTCTAACCTAACTCAGATTCTCTAAGGAAGGTTGGTATCTAAGATACTTCATATCCAACCTTGTCAACCATTCACAACATTAACCAAGAAAGAAGCTAAGTTCAAATGGGATGATAAATGCTAGCATGCATTCAAGAGATATCTTGTGACACTAGTCTTAGCTACCCCTATCTAGGCAAACCACTTATACTCTATGCATTAGATGACTCTTTTGGGGCTTTATTTTCCAATGATGAAGGAAAGGAGAATGCACTTTGTTATCTTAGTCATGTAATACCTGAGGTGAATTATCCACCCATTGAAAACATTTCTTAGCTTGCATCTACACTACTCAAAAGCTATAGAACTAGATGCTTTCTCACAAAGTCAATTTTAGGATCAATCCACTACAACTCATGACACATGCAACACTATCCATGGTTAGAATGATGGTCTATTCTATCGATATTACTTTTCTACCCCTTCACAGAAGGGGAAAATGCTCAGTAAACTTCTTACTCTCCCACTAATTTTCCACTCAATGATGATCTTCCCGATAAATAAATGAATTTAGGGAACACAAATAACCATCATGGGAAATGTACTTTGATGGTGTGACTTTCTCTTAAAGAGGAGAAGAACCACAATTCTCCAAGCAAGGAAGGGATAAGAATAGTTTTCTTAACCCTAGGGGATGTTGTGATTCTCATATCATTTTGGAACCTTGCACAAATAATGAAGCCAAATATGAGGCTCATTCTGCAGTTGGCCATCTGCTTTTGCATTCAAGACATCAACATCTTTGGGACTCATAGTAATCACTAGATCTGTCCTACAAAGTCCTCAAGCCTAAACTCCATCACTACCACAAGTACATTATAGGGTTGGTGGCCCAAATCCCCAGGTTACTATCTAGAGAGAATGAGAGAATAGCTATAAGCTAATGTGGCTTTGACATGTCATATTAGCCACTAGGTGTTCTCTCCTATGGATAGGGAACTTGTTGGCAAATACACCGCTTGAAGGGGAGGTTATTATTGCTAGGAAATACAAAGAACTTGAGTGGAAGTAACCATTTATTGATTACCTAAATAAAGAAAAACTACTTGAAGAGAAATCTTAATCATGTCAAGCAAATGGCACTCTCTTATGCCCATTGATGATACCTTATAATGATAGTTCTTTAATCACACAGTTGCTATTTAGGTAGACACAAGCCCAAAAAATTATGATCAAGATACATTAGACTATGTAGCTCTTCAATCTAGTCCAACTATGAAAGTTAAAATCAAAAGACTTAGGTTCTATTGGTATGATTATAGCGGCGCCATGTAGTTACCATTAGTGTCAAGTGCTTGGGGTAGTCTTGCATTAGCCACTCAACATTCTACACCCAACCTCTCTTGGCCTTTGAGCACTAACATAATGGGTATGATTGACCCTCCTTCATCCAAAGGTCATGATTTCATCCTAACAACTATAGATTATTTTTCCAAATGAGCGCTATTGAAGGAAGTCAAACCCTAACATGTCTTCTAGTTCTTTAAAACTATATCATGTATAAATTTGTACCTCATTGACTCATATTCGATAATGATATCATATTTAAAAGTACAAAGATCAAT
Source organism: Cymbidium sinense (assembly GCA_021442155.1). Classification (NCBI taxonomy): domain Eukaryota; kingdom Viridiplantae; phylum Streptophyta; class Magnoliopsida; order Asparagales; family Orchidaceae; genus Cymbidium; species Cymbidium sinense. The sequence continues at coordinate 26,833,549 of CM038223.1, read as the reverse complement.
AACTTTGCCAAATGACACAATATATTGGAGATACTCTACCATCTACTATCTTTGGGAAAATGTTTAGCTAAAGCTTTCAACAAAACTCTTGGTCAAATTCTGAAGATATAAATGATAATAATAAAGAAGCGAGTTATTTGAAGCCTTATGGGCTCATCATACTACATATAAGACTCGATGCGTCCACTCCTTTCTCCTTAGTGTGGTGGGTCTGGGTCCATTCTTCTCATAGAAGTCCAACTCTCATTACTAAGGATAGCTATAAACAACTAAATGACAAACAAACAAAATGTTAAGTTATGGTCGAAGAAACTTAAAGATCTTGAAAAGAGAAGCCTTCAAGCATGTAAAAACCCTGAGTTACACAAAGCATCGATAGTTCAAGCTCATAACATCCTCCACGAGAGCTTTTTTTTTGGTTGGAGAGCTTATTCTAGTTTTGAGGAGACCAATTGTCACCCGTTATAAGAAGGGAGGAAAATTTGAACTGTTTAGAAAGCCTACTAAGGTGGATGGATCAATTAAATTGATCAATTGATGATACAAATCAATGGGCTTTACCTAAATAAGTTTTCCATGATAATATTATCTCAATATACTTTACATCAATAAAACATGTTTTCACCAAAAAACTATCTCTTTTGTTTGAAGATTTCCTTCATCTAATTATGTCCAAGCATTACTTTTGGGTGTGGGTGTGACTAGGATAGGTAAACTTGAATGGCATCTAATCTAACCTATAAAACACAAATACAAAACTACATATAAACACAAACAAAATAACACAAATCTAATTCCTTCGCTACTTTAAGGTGAGATAAGAACTCGTGGCTCATTTAATATTCACTATAGGTTAGATTTGATTCACTACTTGGACAGTAAGTCACCATGGTGGTTACCTTCATCTAAGAGGATGTGAGTCCCTATGCTTTCTTCCTAACTTGACCACCAATGAGCACCTTAGTTTGGTGCATTCTATTGCATGACCAACAGACTACCTTAATGGTTAATCATGTTCATGATGTGATTCCCCAAGCTTTCTTCTTGAGTTAGTCATCGCATATTTATTATTATATATATAGGTAAGACCCCACTGGCTCTTTTTCTTATTTACTACTTCAAGTTTGGGTCTATCCTCTTTGTGACTCCCCTCTTAGTAGTTGCCTTAGGTCGAGATAATAACTATCAAGCCGATGATAGACATCACGATGACTAGTTCTTCTTAGAAGATATAAGTCCCCAATTCATTCTTCATAGATTGATCATCACAAACCAATACTTTGGGGTACTTTTTTCTTTGCTGATTGTAACCCACCCAATGGATGCCACCATTCAGGTATATGTGAGTTTCCATGCTTTCTTCCTAAATTGGCCACCATATAGCTATAGAATTTTTATTTTTTAGGGATTAAGATAGGACCCATAGAGGCACCTTTCACTATGGAAATTCTATTTGGATAACATCTTCATGACCCCATCTAGACATGACCCGGGTTACTACCAGATTGGATAATTCTTTCCTTTTTTATTTGGTTAGCATCATTTTATAGATGTACGGATTGTCCCTTTAGGCTAGTAAATCTAAGGTAGTCCAAATCTCATTGCGGATTCTCCTTAGTGTGGCCCATCAAAAACCAACAAGGTCCACACTAAATATACAAACTAAAACCAAATCTCTTGTGGATTAGGGTAAGACCCCTAGTGGCACATTTTCTTAAGTAGGCATCCTATTTTCTTGGTTAATGTCAGTGAAACTCCTTATAGGAATGACCTTGATTACTTCAAGTTGAGATAAGACCCAAGCAGCCTTCACTTAGTAGTTGCCCTCAAATGGGATTGACTTACTATATAATTAGTAGATCACCATTGTGTTTGATTCAGCTTAGGAAGATGTGAGTCTATAAGCTTCCTTCTTAGTTCGACCATCGTAAATCTATTAACAACCCTTAGGTTGGATAGTCTCTACTGTATGGTTAGTAGAATTTTCCTTTGATTTAGTAAATTTAAGGTAAGCCCATGCACTTGTAGCCCTTAATGTGATTTATCATAAATCGTAAGCCCATTTTTTATAATTAGGGTCAAGATCATTCCCTTGTGACCCATTTCCCAAGTGACTACTCTAGGTTTGGATCAAGCCATTGTAGTCCCTCTCCTAGTAGTTACCTCTTTAGGTTGGGTAGTGTCATTCTGTGATAAGTGGACTATCCCTTTAGTCCAGTAAATCTATGGCAAGTCTAGCCTCCCTTAGCTCCTCCTTAGTGTGACCCATGCAAACTAAAGGGGAGATCATCTAAGACTTTAGGAGTCAAAGATTTTGATGGTGATCATTTGATGAATTTGAATCTTCTTTTACAAGAGTTAAATTTGTTTATCCTGATAAAATTGACACATTAGGGGATCCAATGGGAGGTTCTATAACCTACTTGTAAGTGGTTTAGAATTTAAGAAGAAGAAGTTGGAAACACTTTCCCAAGGATGAAATAAACAATGAATTCAATGTAAAAATAATAGTGCTAGGCTTAAGGGTGGTATAAGCCTACTATTGATGTATAAAGATGATGATTGATTATTAAGGATGAAGATAGGAACTTTATCTAGCATACTTTTCAAAAATATTTATAGTATTTAAAAATAATTTTAGGAACACCATGTAGATCTTAAAGGGTACTTTTAAATTGTTCAAGTGTGATATCAAAGAACTAATATACTACCCCAAGATGTAAATATATCACCCTATGATGGACTCAATCATTTAATAAGGACTCCTAAAATGCATCTATGTACTAGAGATTTTTCTTCTACCTCACCGGATGAAGTAAGACATGGTTTATTTTAAGTTAAGTTATAAGTTCTTTAGGGTAAGCCCACATAGTTAGTTAATCTTAATAAATGGGATCTCTAAGAAAAATCTTGATTAAAGAAGCCAATCATCATCTTTATAGATTTAAATTACTATGACATAATGATTATTATTAGAGAAGAAATGGAAAAACTTAAAAGAGAACTATTCAAATGAGAAGGAAATAATAAGGAGTGCTTGGATACTAAGAAACCTAATAAGCACTCTAGTTTATCCTATAAATGGGCTTTATATATTTGAGGGTTAAATTTATTATGTTTAAGTTGACAAATTATTTAGCTTTTTAGGACTTAGGCCCATTAGCACATGGCTATAAGAATTCACGGTGTGCGAGGACTTATACTCATAATAAGTGAGAGATAAAGCGTACTAGCCCAAAATCTATTAGTGCTTCAATACAAGTTAGAAGCTTGACTTACATCTACTCAGGGAAGTGAGATATAGTGGCACACTATTACTTGATAATATGAACTTATCCCGAGTCTTCCTCTAGACTCAACTAGTTTCCAGCTAACACTTCTTATGCTTTGAAACCATGTGGGAAAATCTCATATGCAAAGATGGCTTAGATGTTATTTATTTAAAAATAACTTAAGACTCAAAACTCCTTAGGATTCTATGATCATCACTAGTATGAAAAATATAATAATGTATTAGACTAACAAAATAAAATCATCCATGTTTTATAAATTTTGTACTCATAAGTTTGACTGCTTGGGTAATTCAATATGCCTACATGAATGATGAAATTATGTTATGGCTAAATCAATGAGAGGAAGTGTTCTTCACTCAAGGGTGGTTGCCCTCAACAATAAAACCCTATCCCCTTATCATGTAATTTGTGAAGGTCCTCCATATTCAAGGAAAGGAAGAACAAGGTGCTTATTATTATACATTCATCACAGACTTAATTATTTCTAAATATCTTAGTTAATTAATTTATAAGTTTTGATGTGAGGATATGCATTATATTATTATTAATTTGATTGTTAAGTTAGGGTAGAAAATTTAAATTCTAAAGAGTATGTGAAATTCATGTTATACATCAAACTTCAAACTTGAGAAAACCTATGAAAAAAACATTTTATTTTTATTGGGCAAATAATCGATCAATTACAATAATAGAAAGGTTGGTGTGATCGATTTCTACTTTACACCCTAGAAGAAAGAATAGAAAATGGGTAATTAAACTTTACCCTTATACACCCTATCCTAAGCTAAACATTACATCAAATAAAGCCAATGGTGGTTTTCATATCATCATCTTCAAGTGTTGGGCAATCCAGGTTTTATAGGGCCTCCTAGATCAAAGCCTTCTAGTCACTACTTATCCTAAATGTTGTGACTCTAGTTCTAATCATAATACAAATAAATTATATTTATGAAATTCTAAAATAAAATATAACTACACTTTCAAAATAGAGGTTAGTTATAATAAATATACACACCAAAGTAATTATATTTCAATTCATTAGGGCTTTGTTTCTGCCTATCACCAAGCTCAACTATCCTTATAGGTTATGCTCAAAGAAATATATTGCCTCCATGAAAAGCTCATTTCCTTTTAATTTATTATAGCATCCCCTTTATTAAGCACAACTCTCTATAAAAAATAATATTAGTTTAATATCCCCTTAACATTTTTCCTATAAGCCCTGACATCCAATCTAAACATTACATCATGAAACAAAAAAAAAAAAAAATCAATCCACAACAAAAGCATCATCATAACTTACTTCTAATATCAGTGGCCTTCATTTAAAGTGTGTGCAAAAGGCTATTGTGGTGAGACAAGGCCAAGCTTCTAAGTGCTTTGGTTATCACTTGAATGAAGAATTCATTTATCAATAAAAATTTATTTTAATTTAAATGGCTTATGGATTAAGTGCAAATTTTATAGCATGAATTTGAATTTGGTAAAGGTTGGGATCTATGTTGAAAAGAGTATGAAAACTTATGGATTCAACTTGAGGCTGTTGACCTCACTTTTGGAGCGAGGTTAACCATCCTTTCCTTAGACCAAGAGTCTATCTAGGAACTAAGCCAATCTTAGAACTAAGACACTTCAAGTGATTAGAAGAACACTAGCCCTAATCCTAGATTCTTATAAGTTGTAATACTAAGGTTGGACCTTAAGCTAGGATGGATAGACCTAACTTTCCTAGGACCTAATTGATGTCCAACATCACAACAATTCACCAAATCCAAACCAAATAACAACTAATCAAACTTTGGCCATGACTAATTAATTCTCAACTCAACTTGGTTCAATGTAGTTAAGTAGTTAGGTTGACTTAATCATAATCTACTTGGATTAAGAGTGCTAAATCCAAACTTAGCATCACCCAATTGAAATGGAGCACCCAGACCCATATGAGCTTCAAGTGAACTTGATTGAATCTTAATTACAACCCAATTCACTATGATTGAATCAAACCAAGTAAAATTAGCCTTTAACCCAAGTTGACCCATTTGAACATTAGATAGTCAAAGCTCAATTCCAGTTGATCTAAGCCAAATTGAATTAATCTAAAGCTTCGTGATCATCCTAAACACTTAATTGAACATTTTAGCCCACTTCAATCCATTTGATTCTACCAATTAGTTCAATTGACCTAACGTAGCCTACTTGACCTAAATGGGTCAAGTAAACCAAAATCCAATCTAACTTAAATCAATTACACTAAAAACTATCGATCAACTCCAAACTCATCATTAGACACATTCCAACACTCACATAACCTCAATTGAACCCAATCAAGCAAATTAATTCACTTAACCTAATTAAGCTTAAAGGCCCAAATTGATTCAAATTCTAATCCAACTCAAAATGGACCAACCAATTCATCCAACCCCTCCCAAAATTATTATTGATCAAGATTGATCATCCAATTGAGCCCAATTCATCCAATTTGAGTACTTGACCCAAGTTGATCCAAATCGATTGAAAGACCCAAAGTGAGCCAAAACTCATCCTAAATCAAATTAGTTTGAGCCATTGCCTCCAACCAGTTACAAATTCTTCATGGAACACCCTCCAACCCTCAATTGAAGTCAAATTGACAAAACCAACCAATTGATCTACTTAGCCCAATTTGACTGAAACAGTAAAATTGAACTACAACCCATTAAAATATAAATCAATGCAAATCAATGCATGCAATCATTCTTAAATGATCAATCACACATAAAGTAACCCCTCACCCAACCTAATTTGGTTAATCCAACCAAATTGGTCAACTTAATCCATTTAACCCAAATGAACTAATATTAGCCAAGTTCAAATCCACTCCAAATTAAATGAATTGCATCATTCCACTCTAAATGATCATTTGAACTTAATCCAATAGCTTTCTAGATCTAATTTGGTCAATTGGTCATCCTAACTCATTTGAAGCTAAATTTCCCTACATGGGTCAAATTGAGCCAAATCCAATCAAACTATGCCCAAACTCAACCAAACTTGGCATAAATCATCCTCACATCCCCCTTGACCTACCCAAGTGGTATCAACCCATGGTGACCCTTGACTCAAACCACGTGAACAAAATGTTTCGAATGAGACAATATCTACATTTGGAATGCCTATTCACTCCCATAGCCCGTGGCACCCACCTTTGGTTTTCTTCGAACATAGTAGCACTAAACCAACTTAACCTAAAGATGTTGGGCTCATTCCTTGACCAATTGTAGGACCTCCTCCCCTTGGTCGGCCATTGGTCCACCTCAAAGAAGGTGTACACTCCAGGTAGGATACTAGGCTCCCTCAACCACTCAAGAACATCCACATCACTAGACCTACCATCTATGGCCACCCATGCCGATCAAATGATTGCAGAAGGCTGAATCAATCCTATGGATTGTTTCACTTGAGGAAAAGTGCATACTCCTACCTTTGCATTCAAACCCAGAGCACACATTTGCCAGAGCATCATGATTAGTCCTTGAGCTTCCCTTTAGCGATTCGAGCACTCCATCACTAGTGAGACCAATCATAAATCAAATCTGAGCAACCACTTTATCCAACTTCATGAAAACTCTACCAAACCCAAATTAACTCTTCCCACACATTCCCCACACTCTGATGAATCAAAATGAATTAAGAAATGATCGATTCTAGCACCAAAAAGTACTCCAAGTCCAACTCTTGTGAGCTTCGTGACATCTCTTGCTCTAGAGGGCAACCGATAAGGACTCATGATCTTCTTAGCAGAGATTCATTTCTTTAAGGCAAGGCTACTTTAATCATTAGGCCATGAATCTTTAGCTTCGATGAGATATTTTTTGGATAACCATAGAAACCCATAGAATTTTTAGTCCTTTGTGAAGTGAATGTTTGCTTTGTGTCGATCAAACCATAGAATCACCTTTAGAATCCCTCTTTGATCAATTTGGAATTGAATCTACTGTAAAATGAGCTCTGACAAGCTTGAATTGAGCAGCAAAAGCTAGATGACATTCATCTCTCACCATGAGTAGAAGACATATCATCGATCGTTTGTTACTCATGACTAAAATGGAACTGCATGATTAATCACATTAGATTTATCTGATTTAATCCTTTTAAATTGTGGGATTAATCACCACAATCTGACCCGTGATCAAACGGTTAAAATGAGAGTGCATCCGCCATAGCTAAATTAGCTGTCATGTCAAATAATTTAAATAATCAATCCCACAATGCCACATGAAAAGTGCTGCCCAGTTATCATCGATGCGGTGTCGACTATGTAATCAGGTTAATTAGAGATAAAAAATTATTTAATTAGTAAGAACTCTGAAAAATTATAATTAATTATAGAAAAATAAAAAATACAAATAAATTCATTTTGGAAAGCTTAAATAGAGAAGAATTAAAGAAAAATAAAATCCTTAAATTTTGTCCAATGATTAGTGACTAATTATGATTAAAAAATTTTCTTAATTAAGCCTTAATTACTTGACTAATTGAGTAGAGATTTGGTGTGTTAATACATGCGTTTAACAACGACAACACGTACTTGTGTACATTCATTAAATATATGCATATGTGTAAGTACATAAATAAATAAAAATTTATTACTCACTCCATAATAATCAAAAATCATAAATTCATGCATATGTATACACATACAAGAAAATAAAACTATTCCTCCCATAATAATCATAAATCATGCAAATCTTATCCATATCAAACATTAATGCTAAAATATGGACCAAGTAATGTCATGCATCAAGTGTGAAGTAATCAAGTGATATATATGCAAGTTCATTCAACCCCACTAACTAATTATATACACATGTTCAAATGAAAACTAAATAATAAGTAAGCAAAGTCCATAGGAATATCATCAAATTAATCATATCTTGGTTTTGTTAATCTTAAGTTGTCTTTCACATTTAAGATAATTCCTTTAAGCTAAATCCAAACATAAGCTATAGTGGAACTGAAAGTACTTCATTTCGAGAATTAAAAGCCATAAAATTCACCTCTTAGATTTAACCTAAGGGTGGGGATTAAAGAGGGTTCACCCCCTCTTTCATCTCTTTATAATTTCAAATTATAAAAATGAAGCAATATATATATATATATAACCTAATCTTAATAATTATTTCAAATTCTTAATAAACATAAATTGTAACTATTGTTAAGAAGGAATTATAGGTGTTGCTTAAGTCATAAGCATAATCCATTAGGATAGGTGGGTTTAATTATCCAAAGTAGGGTGCTAAGCTCAAATGTACACAATATAACTACTTAGTTTGAATGTGTGTTAAGCTAACCTTTATTTTGTAGGTGTAGTTAGTTTTTTTATAATATAACCTTTGTAATAAGCATAAGATTAATGTTATGGAGTTTAAGATGAGCAGTTGCTAGAAGGCTTAGACCTGGATGGTCGTATGATGCCTGGAGTACTTAAATCCATGAAGCGAGGTGGAGATGATGAATTGAAAACCACATAGATTTATTTTTATTTATAATTTAATTTTAATCTGGGTTTTATATTGGTAGAGCTCGGCTACCCAATTTGATTTCTTTTCAGGTGTGTACAACGATACCCTGTTACAATGACTTCTTATTCTTTCAATCGATTGATGTTTGATTGTTGTATTTATATTGATTGTGTAATAGAACTGACATGCTTTTCATAGATTTCTTAAAATTTGAATGTTTATTATTTGGACTGGATGCGGCAGGCTCTTTAAGAAACTTAACTTTTCTACTCTAATTAATCAATTTCAATTAAATTTAATGAACTCATAACCTCACTCTAAAGCATAGGTATCTTAAGCAAGAAATAAAAAATATAGAAACCCTTTAATTGTATTATTGTATGTTATAATATCATGCATGTATATTGTCTCACTCTTGAAAGCAGGGGATCTCCACTCTTGCACAATAAGGGATAAGGCTTGACCTATGAGTGCAATCCCTTGTAGTGGAAAAAACCTCTTCCTGCTAATTTAGCTCATAATCCAATTTCGTCATTCATTTAAGCATAAATTCTTCTAGGCATGAGTCTAAAATAATGAGTCAAAAATGAAATAAAAATATATAAATTTTATTGCATTAGTCTAAGTCAAGAATTTGCATATCAATCATGATCTAGTCTCTTAGGGAGTGAGTTTAGGAGTTTAGATTCTTTCTTAATAAATATACATAAAATTGACTATATGATTTTGGTTTATAGGAGGTATTAGCTAGCAGCCACTCTAGACAGTTGTAAGTCTAGAAGAGTCGGGACTAGTCTACTCTCTTTAGTGGAAGTGAACCAATATATCTCAATTCTTCTAGTAGAATTAGGCCAAACTCTTAACTTATGCTAGAGCACTTTAGATGTAAGTTCAAAAATTGCTTGTTTGCTATGAGTGTAAGTCCTCACCTCTTAGGCATTTTTACAATTTTGTGTGTTATTGGAATCTAAGTCCTAGGGATGAGTGGCTTTACTCTTAGAGATAGAATGCAAAATGAGTATGTTTGGGAAAAAGTTGGAGTAGCTCCTATGGTAGATAAGATTAGGGAGAGTCGCCTTAGATGGTTTGGCCACATAAAGCGTCAGCTGTTCGATGACCCGATTAGGAGAGTAGATGCATTAGATTTGCCTTATGTTAAGAAAGGTAGAGGTAGACCTAAAAGACTTGGTTAAGATGTATAAATAATGATCTTAGTATACTTGAATTAGATGAGAATTTGACACATACACAGGACACAATGGAGACTAAGGATTCATGTAGTTTACCTAGTGGGATTAAGGCTATTGTTGTTGTTGGAATCTAAGCCCTAGCATTCTAATGAAAATTTCAACTCAAAATAAATTTAAATATTTTTCTTCGAACCTATAAAGTATGATTATGAATAGATTAAAGAACTCACTAGATTTTCTAATATCATGAGTGTTTCCTATTCAAATGAATTTGTTGATTTAAGCATTTTATTATTATAAGTTTGCAAAATAATTTAATCTACGTAAGCATTTTATTATTATAAGTTTGAAAAATAATTTAATCTGCATAAGCATTTCTTTTTTTTTTTTTCATTTTCTTAGGTATGTGTCATTGTTAACCAAAAAGTCAATGTATCAAGATCTCCTTTGAACCAATAACCTTGCTCCCTCAGATGTCCAAACTGTATACTTTATAGATGCATTGATGATACATATGATTATTATATTTTAATAATATTTATTTATGAATTTAGACATATGATATATATATATATATATATATATATATATATATATATATATATATATATATATATATATATATATATATATATATAATTTGAGATTTACTAGTGATTATAATATTAACAAAATTTACTTACTGCATAAGCTTAACACTTGAAATTTTTAAACATGAATGCATGAACATATAGTCAAACACATATATGTAAGCTGATAGAGGAAGGGCTAAGTGTCACAAAGTAATCTACTTAAACCACTAATATCAAGCCTAATCATATGAGCATAGCACCACTTGAACTTAATTAAACTTTTTTACATAAGATATTTGAATTAATGATATTTAGGCAAGTTTGAGGGGATTAGCCACTTTAAAATTATCACACAACCCTCTCTGTTCATTAAGTAATTTGAAAGTTAAATAAATGATTTTTCATTTTCTAATTAGCGTTCAATAATTATTTAATGCAATTAAGCCTAAAGAGACTAAAAAATTTAATTAGACATATAATATAAGCACAAAAAATATGGCAAAATGCATAAGATGCGTTAACATAAATAAAATACATTTAAGCTTATAATTTATGACTAATTAAATAAATAAAAGACCTCAAGACCTCAAATGATTGTCTCAAATTACCTAAACTAATTAGGGATTTTGATTTCATTAAAACCTCTTTTTTAGTTGAGAATAAAGAGGGTTGATCATAATTTTAAGAACCAACACAATTAGTTATCAATTTTCTAAGTCTAAGGCCATTTAATGAATTACTAATTTATTAATTATAACAATGGTGGTTTTGAGTTTTAATGACCGGAGGCCTTAATAATTTTCTTGGGTGTCTTCATGTTAGGTGATATACATTAAAATATAAACTTGATTATTTCTAGAATTTGTTTAATTAATTATTAAGTGAATATGGTCATTAGGTATTCTGAAATTTATAATTTTTGATCCAATCACCCAAATTACATCAAAAGTTTATAAGAAACGGGCATTGACATGATAATTCTATTATATAAAAATCTAGATAATTAAGCAACATTTTATGATTAATTTATAATTTGTTATTCCAGATAATTTATAAATTATTCCTAAAATATTGAGCAAGATTTAGGGCATTTATTTTTATTTGATTTCATTCAAAATGTTGAATTAAGAAAATTGTTATTTGAAATCTCTGGTTTATTGGGTAATTTATTATGAATTTTTGAAGTTCAATCTCAATTAATTAAAATTAAAATTTCTTATTAAATTATAATTAAGAGATTTTTTTATTTAATAAAACCTAAAAGAGTCTAATTATTGTTTTTACAATCCTTGATGTTGAAAGAAAATGTTTTCAATTATTTTAATCTATTTCTATAATTTTAATATTTTTAATTAATTATTTTATCTAAATTTTCCTAAAAGGGCGTCAGAAATCATAAATTTTGATCTGAAACTCTAATTGATTGATATTTTTTATGGTAAGTAGATATTTACAATAAGTTGCTATGCTGAAAATTTATGATCAGTTTGAGTTGTATTTTGCGAGTTATTAAAGAATTATTTTTATAATAATTTTTAAATTAAGCCCAAAATATCCAATAAAACTAACAAATTTTAATTTTGATTTTGATTCCCTTAAAATATGCATTCATAGAGGCTTTTTTTTATTATTTTTGGTAAGTGGTTGATTTATTATTAAATTTTAAAATTCTAGTGCAATTAAATCATTTAATTGAATTCTAATTTCAATTTAAGCCAAAATTTAGGTGATTTTGAAAATTTTAGAGGTCTTAAATTTTTATTTTCTAGGTTCTTAGTTCCGTTTTAAAATTTTTTAAGCTATTTTAATGAATTTTTATAATTCTCATAATTTTTAATTATTTATTTATCCAAAATCAACAAAGAGACTTCAAAGTTTAAGAACTCTAAAACTAAAAGCCTATTTGACTTGAACTTTTCATGATTGGTAAAGATTATCACTCTCTTAAATCTTTAAAAGATTTTAATTTAATTAAATTAGCATTTTAATAATAATATTTTTTTTTGATAAGTTTTAAATTAATCACAAAAAGACTCCCCTAATTTTGAGGATTTTTAGTTCATTAGATTCCATTCAAAAATATGAATCCATAGAGAGATTATTTACAATTTTTTATCTAGTTTTTTTATAATTTTTTTTTATGTTTTAGCTTTTTTCTAGTAATTTTTAAATACAAAAGTCTTTTTATTTTTCTACTTAAACTTGTTAGCACTAATGCGATGTTTTCCCATGTGTATCAACATTTAATTTAGGCACATATAGATGATGTGAATTAGGGAAGAAATAAGTAAATTTGGACTATTAGATCATTTGATAGGACAGTCCAGGTTAAAATCTAGAATACATAAGGTGTTAAAAAACAAATTTTGGGGTTTAAATCATGGTCATCCATCCTAATCATGAGGGCTGGGTGGCCAACGAGTCATCCCTACCACGGGTGACAAACCAGCCCACCTAGGTGAACGCAATCCTTCCCATGTTTGTCAAATTTCACAATTTTTTCATGATCCTCGTTCATCGAGAGTTTAAAATTAAGCAATAGAAATCTAAAAAATATCATAATTACATCAACTTCTTTCACAAAACATGAAAGCCTATGATTTGCCTATGAGATTTCAAAATTACTTCCCTAAAGCAAATGTTGAGTGGATTTTTTTATTTGAAAATAATTATTAAGCTAAGATGAATCTTTGGAATTAATTTTTTTCATTGTCTCGCCTCAAATTGCTCAAACCATGAAGTGTCACCACCTCCTCATTGATCAGATTTGGTGCTTTTATGAGTAAAAAAAGGAAGAGATTAATTGGTCTTACTTCTTGAGAGGTGTAGAAAGTGCTTCTAACCTAAAAGAATAATTTGGGTGCTCTTTTGTCCCTTTCTTCGTGCTTGGCCAAATATTACCATGGATGGTGATGTGGAGGAGTGGCCACTGATTGTGGTCAGCTAGGATTCACTATTTGAAATGTTTGGGTGATTAAAATAACTCCAAGCTACACAACCTAAGTAATGTGAGGGGATTGTGAGTTTAGATCTTTAAACCCTTTTTCTTTCATTCTCTTTCCCACGTTGGACTTCTATTCACTCTCTTTAAAGCTGAAGTACAAGCTCACACATAGAGAGATTAGGTGAGAGTGAATATGACTATGCTTGGTTTGGATTACATGTGCTGCCTTTAAGTTTGGATTAGCTTATGTTAATTCAATTGATTTGGGTTGGGTTAAACATTTAGTTTGATCAATAATAGTTTTGATTGTAGTCCACTCATGTTTAATGAGTTGTTTAGAGATTGAGATTGATTGTGATTGATTTAGGTTTATTTTGAATTTAACCAAAATTGACCTAATAAGTTTAATTTATGTCCACTTTGGTCCAATGGAAAAATTGGACATAAAGGAGGGTTTCATTTAGTTTTATTAAATTATCTTAGTGATTTGGAATGACCAATTTGGTTTAGTTTATATTTATTTCAATTTTGGCTCCATATGAACCACATAGGTCAATTTGGGTCAATTTAGGTCAAGTTGTCCAATTGACCAAATTAACCAAATTAGGCCCAAGGGATATTAATTCATGTTTAGATATTGATTTAAAACATATAAGAGTGATTAGTCTTACTCAATTTGGCTTGGGTTGGATTTTGGATCAATATGGTTCATGTAGGTCAAATTAAGCTAAGTTGGGTCAATTGGCCAAATAAACCAAATTGAGTTCAAATGATCAGTGAATCATGTTCAACATTCAATTTGAAATGTTTAGAAATACTATGTTTGGTTCAATCTAGATTAGATTTAATTTTGATTCAATAAGATTCACTTAGGTCCGTTTGAGCAAAGTGGACTTATTGGTCAAATTAGGTTGCAATTTTAGATGGGGAGGTTCAATCATGTATTTGGGATGATTGTTAGGCTTTAGATTGGTGTAATTTGCAATTTAAATTGAATTGAATTTAATTTTGACCCTATAAGGTCCAATTGGATTAACTAAGCCAATTTATCACATTAGATCCTAATCAAGCTTCAATCAAGTTCAACTAAGGTTTCAATTGATTTTGCTAAGTTTAATTTCAAATAGTTTCAGTTAGTTTTGGGTTTAGCCCATTGAAACCTAAATGGGTCAAGTTGAGTCAATTGAACCCATTGGTCAAGTGTGCATAGTTTTTGCTTGGTTGGGATTGTGTTTGAAATTAAGATTAATTTGAAATAAATTTGGTTTGGTGCATAGGAGTTTGGCACAATTTAGGAAAAGTGAGGTTCACTAATCCAACCATTGGGTTGAGTTCTATGAGTCCTTAGGTTTGGGTTTTGGTCATCCCCTCAGCTGCTATAAGTATTCCAACTTTATGTGAAAAAATCCTAGTGCTAAGATGAAATCCTAAGACTAAGTGGGTGTTAACCTACTGAGGTCAACATAACCATAGAGTGTGAGAAAGCTTTCAATGATCTAAAGGCCTTACTCTCCTCTCTACTTTTATTATAAAGTTCAAAAGAAAAAGAAACACTACTACTATATTTAGGAGTAGGAAAAGATGCAATAAATACCACATTAATTAAAGAAGATGGAGCTAAATAAAGGTCAATTTGTTATGTCAACAAATCTATAAGAGGAACTGAGTTGCATTATCCAATTATGGAGAAATTTTCACTTACCATTTTTAAATCAATTTAATGACTTCAATCATAATTTTAGACCCACTAAATTCAAGTATTGATTGTCCATCCTCTCAAATATGTACTCGTAAAACTAGATATTTCCTAGAGATTACTTAAATGGTCAGTCAAGTTAAGCGAGTTCAATATCTCATACACTCCTCAGATGGCAAGCAAAGCACTTCCTTTCATTGATTTTACATATATTTTTATGACTAACTAGATGCCTAACAAGCTCGAAACCCTCATGCCATTTTATATGGATGAATCCTCTAGCGAACAAGGATTTGGAGCATGTATTGTACTAAAATGTATAATAGGGATCATAATAACACAATCAATCAATAGGTAAACAAAATTGAATCATAGTATGAAGCACCACTGGCCAGAATTTGATTTGCACAAGGACTTAGCGTTAGACACATCATAACATGCTTAGATTCATAGGTGTTGACCTCACTTTTGGAGTGATCCTTCCCATCTTAAACTTAAAATCTTCGAAGCACTTGGATTTCCTAGTCATAGGACACTTTTAGTGATTAAGACACTAAACCCAAGCCTAGACTTAGGAAGGCATACCTAAGCTTAGGTTATGCCTAGGTAAATAAGTCTTACCTATCTATGGCCCAAACAAACCCATGCTTGTCCACTTATACCAAAAACCAATCCCAAGCTCACACAACCAACCTCTTTTGGGTTTTTATATCCAAGCTCCAAGCCAAATTAACCTAAGTTATTTCCATCATGATCCTTGGATCCAACCCAAAGACCATTCAAAACCAAATCAATTGAATTTAACAAAAGCACTCCAACCATTCAATACTATTCCAAACCCTCCAACTCTTAGAATCAAACAAATTGAACCAAATAATCCAATTAATTTTAAGCCATTTGACCTAAAGGTCCAAATGAGCAAAAATCAACCCAAATCAATCAAAGCCATAATCAACCCTAAATCCATCATTGAACTCTTCTCCAATCAATTCAATCAATCAACCCATTTGGTCCACTTGACCCAAAGCGACATAAATGACCAAATTGACTCGAACTTTAATCCAACCCAAATTGGATTGAATCAACCCATCCAATCTCCTCTACAATGATTGTTAATCATCTTGATTGCTCAATTATAATCAATTGGGTCAAACTAAATAAATTTGATCACTTGGTCGTTGACCCAATTAACCCATATGGACCATAATGAACCAAATCTCCTCATTCCAATTGATTAAATCAATGGCTCAAATCAATCATAAATTGATTGTGGAACATGGATCAACCACCAGTTGATCCAAACCAAGCCAACTTGGTCTCTTGATCCAAATTAGCTCAATTTGACCAAATGGGCCAAATTGAGTCAAATCAAATCCTTAGCCCAACTGATTGAAGCCAATGTCTTTAATCAATCACAAACTGATTATTAAACATGATCTAAACCTCAATTGAACCCAATTTGGTCAAACCAACCCAATTGACCCACTTAGTCCAATATGATCAAAGGGTCAAATTAAACTAAACCCTTCCAAAATCCAAATTGATTCAAACCAACACCTACAATCATTCTCAAATGAGCAATTGAACTTGAACCAACCCTCCACTCAAGCTAATTTGGTCAATTTTACCAATTGGTCAACTTAGCCCATTTTACCCAAATGAAAACATATGAGCCAAAATCAAATCCACTTCAAATTAAACCAATATATTCTAAATTATCATTTGAACATGCCCAAACCCTTGGTTCATCCCAATTTGACCAATTGGTCAATCTAACCCAATTGATCCTCATTTGACCCAGATGGGTCAAATTGAGCCAAACCCAACCAAACTTGGCATGACTCATCATTAGGTCACTATGGGTTGGACCCAACCCATGGTGAACCTAGGTTGGGTCAAAACCAACCAACCCACTCAAATGAGCAAAATCCCATGGAGGCTCACTTACTCCCAAGCCTTGGTAGTCATCTTTGGCCATTCTTGGACACTAGACCACCCAATGAAACCCAAGGTGTTCCTTGGGTCATGAGAGGGTGAACTCACCCTTAGCCATCCATTGGTCAACTTGAATGAGGAGGTACACCCCATGCTAGCCCATACCACTGCCTCAACCTCTCACTCCACCCAGTAGTCCAGCCCACATCTCTAGCCACCTACCCACCATACTAAAGTCAATCTTAACTTGGTTCACTTGGGGAGGGAGTATCCTCCCCATCCATTCAAATTTTGAAGCTCGAGCATTGAGCAATCTTAGAACTTTTGATTCCCTCGTGCTTCCATCTCATGAGTGAGACCAACCACCGTATAAAACTAAGATCCCCATTCATCCAACCTCACCTAAACTAGACCAAACTCAAATTAACTCTTCCCACACCTTCCCCTCACTCCAACAAGTTGAAAAAAATCGATCCTCGATCGATTTGATCACTGGGCACCAAGACCAACTGTGAGTTTCATGGAAATGCTTGGTCCATAGAGGCATCGGGGAGGCAACTCTAGTTCTTCTTAAGGGCTTCATCTTCAAGATGAAGCTACCTCATAAAACCCTTTCTCTCTGTGAAGAAAAGTCCATCAAACTATAAAAGTCCCATATGTGTTGGTCTTTGTAAATGCATTTTATGCAATTTTATAGGATCCCCTTAGATCTCCTCCCTACATGTTTTGGAGTCGATCTCGATGTCCTACAAGCTCTGATAAGCTCAGATCAATGGTGTCCATCTTCAATGTTTGAGATCATGATCATTAATCATCCAATTCTGAATAGAATATGGACATGATTTAATCTATTTACTAATTCAATTTAATCCAATAGGAACCTTGAGATTAATCAATGATGATAAAAAATTGTCCACTTAGTCAACCGTTTTAAGTTTTAAGTAACCTATCCCGTGGCACCATGTGGAAAGCGCAATCACATAAGCTCCCATGTGGCACTAATGATTTATGGGATTAATTATGTGATTAAAATGTCATTAAATAGCTAGAACTTTGAAAATTCATAACCACTTATAGCAAAATCTAAAAAATATGTGAAAACTTATTTTGGAAAGGGTAAATAGAGGAGAAATTAATAAAAGTAATATCTTTAATGTTTGATCACTGAATAGTGCTTAATTAGGGTTTGAAGTTTAGGCTAATTAGCCTAACTAAGGCCTAATTATTTGGCCAATTGATCTCAAATTTGGTGAGTTGATCCTATGGGATATCTCGCCTCCCATAATTTTCTTGGGATTTATTGGCCAATTTAGAGAGAGAATTTGATATTTCAATCCTAATTGCGCTTCTTAATCAATTCTCTAATTACAAAAAATGGTAAATAATAAAATTTAAATAATTAATAATGGTTAATCATAGTAAATAGTAGGAATGATGAGGGAAAATAACTAGGGCCTCCTACCTAGTTATTTTCCTAAATATATTTCCATAGGAGGGTTAATTAATGCATTGGATTAATTAAAGGTTAATTAAGTAAATTAATGGTAAAATTAATCCAAATTGAAATGATAATTATTTTAGATGATTGAAATTGAATTCATGGGTTCCATTTTATGTGTTTAATAATTTAAACAGTCTTAAGAAATTTATGGTTAACCCTTGAGTGTGGGAAAACCATAAAAGTACTTAGCTTAGTTCTTTCCTTAGTCTAATTAGCTCTTAAACATGAGCCTATTTGCATTAGGTCCTTCCAGGAGCATTGCAAATTTTAATTTTTCATAACATATCATTGAAGGATCATGATTAAGTAGTTAATTAAATTAAGGAGACTTAGGAAAGGGAAATAAACTTAATTGCCTAGTGATTTGAACTTAATCAATCCATAAAACTTAATTATTTTTTCTTAAACACATTAAGTCACCAAATGGGATGGGGCAAAATAGTAAACATCATTTCTCCTCTTTAAGTTTTAATAATTTAAATCAAAAAATTAAATTTCATAACAACTTTGGTTAGCCTTAAGAAATTTATTTGACTTGATTGTTCTTAAGAATTGATATGAATGAATGCATCATGTGGTAATGTGTAATTACTCCTTTTCAATCATTATAAACTTGTATACCATTTGTACCATGTATTTATGTTTTCAAATAAAAAGAATATGGTTATATATATGTGTGTAAGTTGCATATGTTAAATTAATCCTATTATATGTGTGGCTATTATCACTAATAAATCTCAAATTATTTTCAAAATTATATATTAAAGGTGAAGATATAAGTTGGTGTTAGCTATGAATATTATATGTGATTTACATTTATTTATAACATAAACAAGTCAAAGATTATTCTATTTTATTATTCATGTATGTTTACATGTTTTGAATGTTATAAGTATATAGTCGGATATCCCGAATATGAGGCTTTAAGTAGAAGGAGGTCTTAGATTACATCACTTCCTTGGTTTAACAATGGTACGTACTTACTTGATTTCATTTATATGTGTGTATATGCTAAATTTTGGATAGAACTTACTTTACATAAGTAATAATAATAAATAATCTTTTGCATTATTTTAATCCCTATACTTATGTATGTGTGTATTTAAGATAGCAAGTATATAGTCTAGAAAGCCAAATACATTAGGCTTTAAGTAGCCCCAAGGAGTCATAGGTTACCTCACCTCCCTGATTTAACAATGGCACATACTTGCTTAAATCTTTAATACATGTGCATGTATACTCAGCTAAGGAATGAAATCTCTCTACCAAAAATACATGCATTAAACAATCATTCAAGTGTGCCAAAAATACATATGTACATGTACATATATGTTAAGTTCAATATGATGCTATTGGTGATAAAAGGAATGATGTAATATTATCCACGTGATAGTAATTCAATCTCGTTAATCTTAAGATGCCATTCATGTTTGAATAGGATTCTTTAGGATTAACCCAAACCTAAGATTAATAAAATTTTTAGTAATTCATTCACTAAAAGAATCCAAAAATCATAATAACATGCCTTTAAAATATAACTTAAGGTAGGGATGAAGAGGTCAAACCTCTTTCCTCTCTTTATAATAATTAAATGTTAAGTAAATACTAAGTGAAACAAAATAAAATACCAATTCAAATTAACCAATCCTTTTAATCACTTGAAATGAAACCTCCCCTAATGTCTAACTTAAATAATTCCAATTTAGATGATCATAATCCTAAAGCTTAGAAAAATCATACCACACTAAGCATTAGCACACACATTAGAATACTAAGTCACCAACACTAGTTCTAAGTTAGGACGACGTATGCTCTAATGTTGTATTTTTTTATGATGTAATATTTTAGACTAGATATTAGAATTATTTATGCGTAGAATGGATGTTAGGCCGCTATTATTCTATTGATATTTTTTGTAGGAGATATATTAAATAATAAATAAATAAATATAAATACTTTTACTTGTAGGTTTCTTATGCCTCTTTGCATAATCCATATTAGGACAAGTGGGCTTGGTTACCCATGCGCAGGGTTTTAAGTCCAAATTTATGGAATATAACTATTTGGTTTGTATGGTTGTTTAGCTAATATCCATTTTGCAGCTGTAGTTAGATTCCATTTTCTATAAACATGTAACTTGCAATAGGAATTAAGCTATGGGGTTTAGGATAGCGTGACTAGAAGGAAAAGTCCATGGGAGGCCTATGAAGAGTAAATCAACCAAAGGAAGAAGGAGGAAAGAAAAGCAAAGAATGAAGACCTCATAACATTTATTTTAATTATAATGCACTTGTAATCTGGGTTGGTAGAGTGAAATTTACCCAATTTTTTATTTTCTAGGGTGCATGGCAGTACCTGGCCGCATTGACCTTTTATTCTTTTGCGAAAATCTATGAATATTTGATTATTATGTTTAGCTTGTGCAATAGAAATGACATGCTTTTTATAGGTTTTCTAAATCTTGATTATTGAATGTGTGGCCTGGATGCAGTAGGCTTTTTAAGATAAAATTATTATTTTTTACTCTCATTTAATAACTCATAATTAAATTTTAAATATAACTCATAACTTCACTTTAAAGCCTATGTTATAATCAAGATAATTAAAAGATTTAGCAACCCCTTTGCTGAATGTTGAATGTTCTAACATCATGCATATCATCTTATTTTTCTTTTGAATAAGGAGGGTCTCCATTCTTACAGGATAGGGGAATGCTTGACCTTTGAGAGAATCCCTTGTAGTGGTAAACACCTCCTCTCACTAATTTAGTCCATAATCTAATTTCATCATACATTTAGGCATAATTATTCTAAGCCTTTGTCCAAATGAATGTGTCAAAATGATATAAAAAATTGTAAAATTATGCATTTAGTCTAAGTCTTGTCTTCATGACAATCATGATCTAGTCTCTTAGGGAGTGAATCTAGGACAATTATTTTCTTCCTAATTAAACAACAACCTAGCTATCTTGTAGTTACATAAGACAGTCCCTCATCATTTTGAAGCATAAGAGGTATTAGTTGGCAGCCAAGCGGTTGTGAGTTCAGAAGAGTCAGGATGGGCTTATCCTCTCTTGTGGAGGTAAACCATTATATCCCATTTTTTATTAAACTTAGGTCATGCTTTTAGCTTGTGCTAAAGAATCCTAAATTTAGGATCTAAGGTTTCTTATTTCCTTTGGCTTACGAGTATAAGTCCTCGCATATCCATAATCTTGTGTTGATGGATTATAAGCTGCATTCTAATAAAATTTCAACTCAAATAAAAAAATAAACTTTCTCTTTCAAATGTATAAAGCCTAACATAGGGTAGACTAGAGTGCTCATTAGACTTTCTTGAATCTTGAGGGCTCCCTACATATCTTCCTTTGGAATCCATGAATAAGTCTTTCCCCATGAACTTTTCAACTTGATTTTCATGAAAAACCCTAATCCTTTGATACTCTATCTTGGAAACATTTGGAGATAGTTATTGACTACTTTAATCAAGAGTTTTCTTAGGAAATTTCTATTTCCAAGGTTATAATTAACTATGGAAGCTTGCTTCCATGAGGAACTAAAGAACCTGACATAAAATAAATCCTACTTTACTTTTCCATGTAAAGTACAGGAAAGATCTCTGGTATACATGAAGACCCATCTGCCTTAATAGTCCTTATTAGGTGATTAGGCTCATTGTATGTTATCTTTTGAGATGGTACATCATACCTTAATGTTGTACCTGATCACTTCAATAAGTACCCTCTAAAATCTGCGTAGTGTCTCAATGATTTCAAATTAAAACACCACAATAGGTTATAGTGAATCGAATGAATGAGGAATGTGAAGTAATGGATGATTCTTTATAAAGATACCTATACAAAATAAAGATAAAAATTAGAAATCTTGAGTATTTCAAGATAGAACTCGTAGATCTACTTTCTAGCACAAGTGGGCTCGAGGAGTAGCCTATGCTTAACCTCACATTACCTAACACATAGGAAGGTGAGTTTATGTCGATCGATAATAAAAATTTACCAAGTCAAAAGATATCTAGAAACTGGGGTGTTGGAATAAAACATCAAAAATAGAAGGAGATTAAAAATTAAGGTTGTCCAATATGTCTTGATTAATGTTGAGTTATTTTAAAGGTCAATCACATCATTAAACTTAAAGTGTATTCATTATGGTCACTAAAGGAAAGTACTTAACAAACTACATTTGAAGAAATGTGGTAGCCATAAGGATATTTTTGGTTGACCTTGAGGAAAGATTCTAAAATTTTGCCTAAAAGGATTGCCAAAAGTTTGCTTTTATGTAGCTACAACCACTACAACTTCTACAACTAATTATAAGCCATTGGAATGCATAGTATAGGGGATGAACTTGTTAAGCCCTTTACAAATCACTAAGGGATAGAGAAGATTCATACTCATCATGATTGACTACTTAAAGAAGTGGATTAAGATAAAACCACTCATCAAAATAATTGCACAGTTACTTTAGAATTTCATTTAATCGACATAATTTGTAGGTATAGGCCTATAATCATCATCATGGACACTAGTATATAATTCACTTATAAGAGCTTAAAAAAATTCTACAAATCCCAAAGGATCCACCTCAAATATACCTTAGTGGATCACCCATAAACTAATGACCAAGTTGAAGCAATGAATAAAAAATTCTTAACATCTGATGAAGAAGGTTGAAGGTGCTAATGCTAAGTGGGTTGATGCCCTACACATAATTCTCTGCCCGACAATTGCTTTATGGTAGCTAAAACTAATTTGCTCACTCACATAATGGAGGCAATTTTGCTTGTCAGTATGAAAATAAGAAATGATCAAACTCTATCAAGACACCACCAAGTGTAAGAAGTTGAATGTGGAAGCTTTGAAGAGTGTACTCGATCAACTAGAAGAATTATAAATCAAAGCATCAACTAGATAAGAGGAAACTAAAAAAAGAATGTTTAAATTTTATAGTAGTCATATCAGAGAGAAGTATTTCAAGTTTGTTGTTCTAAAACTAAAGCAAGTGCTTGAAAAAATATACTCAACAAACTTGCTCACACTTGGGACAGACCTCACCCTATATTGTCAAAAGGTATGTTTAACCAAGAGCATATAATTTGCAAGTGCGCTTGGAGCAGAGCATTCCTTACACTTAGAGTGTGATGGATTGAAGAAATTCATCTTTAATGGAAGTCCTACTCTTATTTTTGTTCTTCTAATAAGTTAATTTTATTTTAATGTATGCAAGATGAATTTTTTTTTGTATGGAATGTTATCCAATCAAAATTTACATTTTAAAAAATGTGAAAACTCACATACATGTTACTTGAAAATTTTGTGTACTCAGCTATATTAAGAACTTACTTGAATATATTAACTAAGATAGAGAAAAATCCCTTAAACCATTTAAGGTAATATAAGGCTCTAAAGGAAAAAAAGCTATAATACTTGGCTTAATTAGTTATGCATTGGCCTGAGTAGAAAACCCTACTCAATAAAATACATTCATCCAAGTAGTTTGAGAAGCTACATTAGCTTGAATATCTTTGCAAGTTACACTAGGCTGAGTAACTTGGTGAGCTACATATTAGTGAGTTAAATATCTCATACACTCCTCAGATGGCAAGCAAAGCACTTCCTTTCATTGATTTGACATATATTCTTATGACTAACTAGATGTCTAATTGGCTCAAAACCCGCATGGCATTTTTTTATGGATGAATCCTCTAACGAACAAGGATTTAGAGCATGTATTATACTAAGATGTATAGTAATATGACATGGAAACCATTTAATGGGAATTAAGCATGGGGCTTGTGGACCAATTCATTGAATCTATTATAAGCTCCTCCAGGCCTTGTTCTCCATTCCCCAATAGTATAAAGTTTACCCCATGGCACCACCTTGTTATGCCCTAATATAGTTAATTATGATTAGGCTCGAGTCTTATCCTGATATATAAATGAAGCCTCCTCTTGGAAGTAAAGAATTTAAACACATGCCTAGAGCTTAGAAAATCTTCCCAAGCATTCTCTACCTCCTTCAATCCACTAAGCCAACTCAACCACCAAGCCCACATTAAACACACTCAAAACTTGGTAGAACCACTCATCTATCTTATCTTAGTACAATTCTCATGGGGATTTAGCTATTCATTTGTTCAAGAAGCTTGTAAAAAAGAGTTTAACTCAACCTCTACTTCCCTAATGTAATATCAATAACCCCTCCTCACTTTGTTTATGGCCTTGGTCTTCATGTGAGTCTAGGCAACAACATGGCTTAGTTACCACACATTTGATTCTTTTTGGTCCTCTAAAGATTTCTAATGAATCAATTCACTTAGAAAAGCTCAGATAGGGGAAATTAAATCAAGTTAGACTCAGGTTGCATCGACTAGAGCCCAACTAAAATTTTTTAGCGTGGCTTAGTGAGGGGTGGAAAATAATCTCATGGCCAATAGATTTATTTTAAATAGAATCCAACTACCTAGATCAAGCCATACTACATGTCATTCCAACCTCATATAATTTTTAAAGATTTATTTTATATTTGTTTTGAATGATTTATCAATCCAAATGGCTTAAAATTTTTTTTATTGTTACTTTCGTAAATGTCAAATTTTGAAAATTTCTAAAAGTTATTTCTTCGTATTTTTCTTAATTTAAAATTTAAACTCTATTTTAAACTAATTAATTCAGAAATAAATAATTCAAAAAATTCATCTATTTTTTAGGGAGGTCTTAACTAACATCAAAGATTACCCATAAAAATTTTAGTGTCATTTGAATTATTAAGTGAAAATTATTATATACTATTCATTTTAATATATACTTTTTTAAAACTTGAAAATTTTGAAAGAGTGTTTACAATATAAATTTATGCAATTATATAATTTTTAATAATTTTTAAAAAGTAATTTGGTTGATCAAGTTAATTTATAATAAGAGATTGAATTATTTAAAATTTTATAAAATTATTAAATGTTATTGAAAATTGCTAAGAAAATTATGGTTTGTTCTTAATATAATAAGCTATTATATATATAAATTATTATAAATTGTTGACTTATTTAAGAACTTTTGGGTAATTTGTAATGGAAATTTGTCTAATTTTAACTTATAAAAGTTACTTTAAATTAATTAGAAAATCAACAATAGAGTTTTATTAGGCTAATACTGTTCATAGTCATTATTACATCATCCTTTTAAGCATGTGTGTGCATTTTTCATAATCTATGGTAGAATCATTTATAACATTCACTATCATGTTTGCTCTAAACTTGATTAATTTTGATTTTAATATATTTTCTAATCATGTGAGTGACTATATCAGTTAGCCCCATTTGCATTTAAATCTATTCACAAAGGTTGGTTATCTGAGCTAGTAATCAATTAAATGAGGAACACACATGTAGGATCACTTCATATAGCATAGTAAGAGTTTGAATACTATTAAATAATTTTGATATTTTAATTCATTTATCATATGATTATCATGCCTCCTAAATAAGTTAGTTATAAAACTAGGTATTACACTTCATGAAGTTTCTTAATCTTAGTCAATCTCTTCGATTGAACATCTTGTCTTGGGTTGATTAATTTCCCTTAATTAGTCCTCCTTTTATCGCCCCAATCATGTTTACTTGACTAAATTAAATATTCTAGGCTACTCATACATATATGATTAAGTTTATTCATAGTATAATCATATTCCTATTATTTACCACTTTTGGTGAAGTTTACATGCATCCATTACAATAGTCCATAAGATTTCATCCTACCACATAAGGTTAAATCCTAATCGTGGTTTTCCTCACATAAATAGTTAAGACACTACCCTAATGGCTAGGTGAATACTACCTAAGCCTAAATCAAAATGACAATATGGCTTGGAGCATTGCTACTAACTATGTTGATTCTAGGCATCAATTAGTGTGCATTATCTTTGGATACGCTTTTATTTTGATGATTATAGTACTTCTTTGGTGATGCTTACATTCCTTGGGACTCTCTCTTAAAGGCCTTATTCATAAAGGTTCCATCACTTATCTTTGAAAGGATTTTGGTTGGGTTGTTGGGCTTGAGATTTTCTCTAGATGTCCACTTATATAATGCATAACCTCATTGCTTTCACGCAAGGGAAGAAATTGTAATCGGTCTCTTTTAATGGTTATTTTGGTCTGAAATCCTTATCTTGGAATGGATTGGGTTTAATTGCTTTTGGGTTTTGGAGGTTTCTTTGCCATGGTTGTTTGTTGATTTGTTTGTTGATTAGGTTTTTTCATCATGGGTTTTTATTGCGGCTTTTTACCTTCTTCTCCCTTTCCTCCCCTATTTTTCCATCTTGCATCTTGTTGTAGTAAGTTGTTTTGGACCTTTATTTTCTTAAAGCTCGATTGGTATTGATGTCTACTTGGAATCATCTTCTTATTTTATATTCTAGTGGCTTACAATGTTGCATTAGTTGCTCGATGGGAGTGACTTTCGATTGCTGGATTATTTTTGGATTCTTCGTGGTGGTTGTGAATCATATTTACGTCATTGTTTATATTGTAATCCTGCATCTAATGGATTTATGCTGTTACCTTCTTGGATTGGAGTGTCATTTCTGTTTGAGAAGTACTATAGTCTGATGTTCCCTGTTGCTGTTTTAAGATTTTGGATGTTTGTGGATTTGATTTATCTAATTAATTATCAGCTCTTGTCATAACCTATAGTATCCCTTTCTTTACTTATTGTATGCAGATCTTGCCTAATCAACTATTCTACTGGCTCTTAACCTATGTTTTGTATACTCTCAATGATTGTTATTATGGCAAGCTTGTGGGGTATTTCTCCAAGGATTATGGGCTGAATTGGGATAGTGTTGCTGTTGTTATGAATGTTCCTTATGTGGTAGCTTTTCTGATTTTCACTGATCGGATTTGGCTCTGCTGGGGTGCTGACATGATCTATTATCTCTTAATCTGCTGCGGTACTTTAATCTGCTATAAGTTCTGTGGTAATTTAGGCTGGGACTTTGCTGATTTACCTTTCTTGCTTTCTTAATCCCGAATGCATGAGGGTGATTTGCTCTTAGATTTGCTATTGAGCATCTATTGGTTCGCTTTTCTTTATTGTTGTTATTTTACTGATTGGGATATCCCATCTCTACACTAATATCTCTTTGCGTGAATGGAATTGTGTTATTTTTTTTATACTAGTCTTACTTTGTCTTGCTTCCCATGATCATGAGTTTGGAGTTTTTCATGGGATTATCAATTGATCACTGGGATTGTGAGCACTACGATGGAAAATCCTTGAACTCATACAATTTTTACAAGCTCTTTCTCGAATCCATTTCTGTTTTAGGTCTCTTTAGTGGGATCTTGCTGTGGGGTGCTTACTTCTTTCTTCCACCTGCTTCGGATATTCTTTGCAGGCTTTCTCATAGCTCTTATTCTTGGCAGATCTGGATTAATGTGACTAATCATCCTGCTAATGCTTTGAATGCCCCTTATCGGATTGGCTTGTGGTGGGGAGTTTTCTTCCCCAACCTATCTTTATATATGCTTTTGGGGTGGATTCTTGCTTGTTTGTATTCTTGGTTATTGGTCTTGGATTAATACTCTGAGGCTATTTGGTTTTGGTTTGTTTTGTTTAGCAAGATGTTGCTGATTGCTTGGTTGGTTTTGTTTTGAACCCCGTTAAACTGGTATCAATTGCACTGTTTATCCTGGATGGGTGGTTTTATGGCAAGCTAGCTGGTTTTTGTTGTCTTGATTGTCTCAGGTTTTTTGGTGTTTGCTGTCTGGATTGCTGCACTCAAGATACTTATTCCTATGTTATATCTTCTTGGCTATTAACTATGGCATTGTCTATTCTGATTGAGAGGCTTGGATGGTTTTGCCCTATTTGTTGTTGTCCTGGCTGGTTTTTGCCTTGGTTACCTGTTATATTGTTTTGTATGGATTCTAATGATATTTTTCATTTGAATACAATTTTTGATCCTTTTGCTGGTGGGTTCCAATCTGATAATAACCTCTCTGCTGTTGGGATTCTCGATTACTGTCTGTTACTCAACACGATAGTTTTTCCTGTTCGGTTATGCTTTCTGGATATGATTAAGGGTTTCAATGTATGCTTGATTATGATGTCTGTTTGTTTTGGTCATTGGTGTATACGTGGCTTTCTTGAATTATGGTACTATGTTGTCCCCACCTTGTCTTGGCCGTTGTAGCTATTCTTGCCTTGGCTATTTTTTTTGTCTTGTTGTTGTCTTGTTTTTGGATCCCCAATGTGGATCCTAATTTGTATTCTGTTGCACTAGCAATTTTGTTGTTGTGTCTGAGTGCCCTTATTATTCCCATTTGGGACATGGCTTTTTTGCTCTTTTGTCTTGGGGCTCTGTCCTGGAATGCAATCTTTATGCGGCCCTTTCATGTATTGGCTTTGGATGTCTTGGCTGCTACTGTCTGGGCTGCCTTTTACTCTTGGTTACATGCTATTTTGTTTTTCTGGATTCTCATATGGAAATTATTTGGCCTCCCAATTTTTCTAATCTGGGATCGGTCAGCTGTTTGGCTGTTGGGGTTGGATTTCTGTTTGCCCGTGCAATTTATCTTAATAAGGGGATTGTTTCCTGGGTTGTTTTCTGCACTGAAAGATTCATTTACATATCATGTGATTGGGATGGTGTTAATTATAGGCTTATTGACTTATTTACGGGTTTTAAAGTTGTCTCCTGTAATTTTCTTATGGAGGGATTATATCGAACTAATTTCCTTCCTAAATATGGCTATTCATGAGATTCTGGCTAAGATGGCTCACTCACTTATGTTTATGTATTCTCAACTCAAGATGGCTCTATTGATGATAATTTTCTTGAATGAGACTCCTTATCCTTCAACTCTTAAATACCTATATATTTTAGATATGATTTTGCTTAGGATTGCGGTAATAAAGCTCACAAGAATATCAAAAGCGGGTTCCTTCCTTCAGTTTGTTGGCTATGATGGTGTGATGTTCTCACTCCTTTTTTGGTTGGTAGTAGCTCATGTGTACCCTTCTCTTGAAGTTTGGATGCTCATATTTGCATCTTTAACATGGTGATTGAGCAGCCTTCTCTATCACATTTCCTTATTATCATACTCATATTATATTGTTTCCTTCTATCTTTGTGGTGTACCTTAACTATTCTAATCTCTCTCTCATTATCACTTTGGTGTTTCTCTTTTTTATCTTGGGTTTGCTCCATATAAGCACTATCAAGCACTCTTACAACCATCAGCATTGGCCTTATCCTTTTTCTTTAGCCTATTATGTTAATCAACTTGTATCTTTTGATTGCTTTAATGTTTTCTTTTGCTCTTGGATGTACTTAGATGGGAATTTACTCCTTAGGCTGATTGTAGCTCTTTGAGCAGTAGTTTTGGAGTTTATCCCCTTTAAGGATCTTGTAACCCTTTTTTTGTGGCAATAAAATACCCCCGTATCATGGGGTTTCCCTAAAAAACAAAAAAAAAGCCTAAATCAAAATGAAGGTCAAACTCTATGCATAGACATAGACTAGGCTAGTGGGCTCCAATAGACCCAACATTACCCTAATAGAATAAGTGAATTTAGACAATCCAAACCAAATTAAATAAGGCAAAGTTTGAATTTTAACTCATTTGAACCAAAATTAAAGCTCAATTTCTCCCAAACTGAGTCAATTGCTTAACCTAAGTTAATTCATTTGAACCCCATTAAGCCAAAATCAATTCTAATAAAAAATAAACCATTTTGAATACTCCAAATCACTCAAACTAGTTAATTGAACTTATTCCAATCCTTTCTTTTTTGGAAACTTTGTCTAATCAACCCACCCAAATTGACACAATTTGATCACCTTAAGCCAAATTCAAATTGAATCAAAAATAATTATAATTAATTGATTATAAACATTATGTAATGTCATTGAAGCATAACTAAATATTATGTGACTCAATTTGGTCAATTTGATCATTTGACCCAACCTGATCCAATTGAGTCAACTTGAGTTAACTTTTGAGATGTGGAGAAGGACATCAATAATCAAGGATTTTCACAGGGGAATGCTGGATATTTTCATGAAGAAGCAGTAGAGGATTGCAAGGAGTGGATTAAAAGATCTACTATATGTTCTATTTACTTTCTTCTCGTGTTATCCTACATCTTGTTTTACTATGTTTAATATGATTTATTTCTTTCTCTCTATTATTAGGCACTAATCTGTAAAGTGCTCTGAATTTATGTAAACTTTTGAGATGTTTATACTCAATTACACATTGTTTGTGGATTAATATAAGAAACCTATTTATGCTTTGAATAAAAATATGTTTTGCTTCTTTCCATGCTTCATCTACTTATAATATCGCCAATTATAATGTTAAAAATAAGTATGATCTAGAGATACCAATGGAATCCTAGAAGAATAAGTAGGAAAAAAGTAAACAAATATATTAAAAAATCATTAATGTGCTAAATAGGATATATAATTATTTTTAGGATTTGTAATCACTTTAAGAAAATATGTGTAAAGCAACCAATCAAGATTTACTTGGCACTAGGTAGAAAACTGGGTAAAGGGAATTGTTTGGTTATACCTGTCTAGAGATAAAGAGTATAACACTTTTGCTCCTTATTGACACTACAAGTTTTAAATTAATTCATAATGTAATTTAATATAATACATCATCTATTAAATTCATAGTACTTTTTTAAAATTAAGAAAACACCTATATATTTTCTATAAAAATAAAAATATTTATCATTTTATTATCTTGAAAAATAATAGGTAACATTAATTAAGCACTTTAATTTTGTTGGATCAAATTTAGATTTTAAAAGATTATTACTTAACTTAATATATATTAATATCTAATTTTTCTCTAATCCTTGTGAGAACAACACTATACTCATTTTGTATTACTTGATTCAACATATGTACTTGCGTATAAGGGTAACAAGTATCAATCAAGTTTTTAGTATCATTGCTAAGGATTGGAAGTAAAAAATAGTAATTTTTTTAGGTGGTATTAGTTTTTATGAATTATTTTTAATTCAACTATTTTGTTACAAATATTTATGTTTGGAGTTAAGTGTGAAATATCATTATACTTATTTGTGTAATATTGTTATTACAATTTTTGAACCAAACTTGTAATTTATAAACATTATATGCAGAGAGAAAAAAACTATAAAAATTGTGACATTGAACTTAAAAATCAAATGGACTTTGTAAGAAAATTAGAAAAAAAATAAGAGATAACAAGTGAGAAAACTAGCAATAGATAATCAATCATTAAGAGAACCATCCAAACCTCATAGGGATTATGCCACACTAATTAAAAATGGGATACATCATAGTATACCTAAACTAATAATTCAAGCCAATAATTTTGAATAAAAACCATCTATAATTTCAATGGTGCCAAACTCTTAGTTCGGGGATTTACCTATTGAAGATCCTAATATACATATTGCTAATTTCTTAAAAAATTTTGCATCCTTTAAATACAATAGAGTAAGTGACGATGCAATTAGATTAAAATTATTTTCTTTTCTCACTTGGAGATAAGACTAAAATGTGGTTGAATTCACTTCCTGAAGGATCTATAACAACTTAGAATGAATTAGCTCAAAATTCTCTAGCAAAATATTTTCCACCATCTAAAACTACTAAGTTAAGAGATTATATTACATCATTTATGCAATTAGATCATGAATCTATATATGAGACTTGGGAGAGATATAAAGAATTATGAAGGAAATGCCCTCATCATTCATTAACTGATTAGCTTATAATCCAATTATTTTATAATGGCTTAATAAGATCTTTAAGGACTACCATAGATGCAATAGAAGGAGGTAGCTTAATTTCAAAACTTTTTGTGGAAACTTATGCTTTAATAGAGGAAATGACAACTAATAATTTTCAAAGTTCTAATAGAATAAATCCTAAGAAAGTAGCTAGTGTTAATAATAATGATATGATTACAGTATTAACTTTCAAAGTAGCTTTTATATCTAAAAATTAGATAGCTTAGAAATTAATTAATAAAATGGGTCAAGGGGAAGAAAATGGTGACATTAGTGTATTAGAAGATCAAACTAATTAAGGATTGAAAATGCTTAACTATATCTCCAACAAATTAAATGATCCTTACTCTAATATACTTAATCAAAGTTGGAGGAATCACCCAAACTTTTCTTGGAATAATAATGCAGATTATAATCAATGTGAAAATATGAGAAATTAGAGTAATAAGAATTCTAACCATCAAAACTCTAACTTTAGACCTATCCTTCCACCAGGATATCCTCCGCAAAATCAAACTAAAGAAAAGAATTCCACTTTGGAGGAATTGGTGATATAAATGGGAACTCAATTACAAAGCCAAAGAGCTTCAATTAAAAATGTAGAGATTTAGTTAGGGCAACTGGCTAATAATCTTACAAATATGCCATAAGAGAATTTACATAGTAACACTAAAGTAAATCCTACACCTAAAGGTAAAGAACATTGTAAGGCAATTGAATTAACAAGTGGAAAGAAATTAAAAAGAAATAAGGTTGAATGATGAAATTTAGAAAACAAAAATTCTAAGTAAAGCAAAAGAAAAGTAAGAAAATGAGAAGATAGAAATTGAAGAAAAGAACGAGGAAGAAAAAAAGAGAAGTATTGAGAAAAATGAGAGAAAGACCACCTCTATTTCTCTAAGGACTTAAAAAATAAAATGTGGATAATTAACTTTCTAAAATTTTAGAAGTGTTTAAGAAATTATTCATAAATATACCATTCACTGAAAGTTTGAACAAAAGCTTTCATATGCTAAATTTATGAAGGGCAATCTATATAAAAGAAGAAATTTAAAGGGAAATGAAACAATATCCCCTACTAAAGAATGCAATTCAATAATTCAAAAAACATTACTAGAAAAACTTATTGATCTAGGAAATTTTATTATTCCTTGTACTATAGGGAATAAATTTTTCTAAAAGAATTATGTAACTTAGGAGCCAGTATAAATTTAATGCCTTTTATCAATTTTTAAGAAACTAGGACTATGAGAAGCACGACCTACAATTGTGACTCTTCAATTAGCTAATAGATCATTCACATATCCTAAAGGTATTATTGAGGATGTTCTAGTTAAGGTAGATAAATTTATATTTATTTTAGATTTCCTTATATGAGATATGGAGGAAGATAAAAAAAACACTACTCATTTTAGGGAGACCTGTCTTAGCTACTAGAAGAATGATGATAGATGTTGAAAAAAAGGAGTTAATAATGAGAGTAAATGATCAGGAGGTTGAACTTAATGTGTTTAACTATATTTCAGATTTTTTTATGGTAGAAATGAAGAATGTTATAGGATTGGGTTAACTGATAGTAAAGTAAAGAAGAAATTGAATTCTTATATCATAAATAATTTTATTGAACAAAAATGCAAAATGATGATGGAAGAATATTAAGACATTCAATTCCTTAGAATTACATCCAATTAGTTTCAAGAAAAGTTTGCATTAAAAATGTATATCGAAAGAAAGAATCTTAAACCATCAATAATAGTTGCCCCATAACTAGAATTAAAACCTTTAGCAAATTACTTGAAATATTCTTATCTAGGCAAGAATCAACATTACCAATAATCATCTTAGTTGATTTAGAAGAAAATTAAAAGAAAGATAAATTAATTGAAGTTCTTAAAGGACATGTAAGAGCAATTAGATGGACAATAGCAGACAATAATGGAATTAGTCCTTCAATATATGTGCAAAAAATTTTAATGGAAGAAAATAGTACACTATTTATAAAAAACCAAAAAAAGGCTAAATCCAAAGGTAACTATTAAATTTTATATATGCTATATCTGATAGTACATGGGTAAGTCCAGTCCAATGTGTGCCTAAGAATGGAGGAATGACTAATGTTACTACTATAAAAATAAAATCATTCCTACTAGAATGAGTCATAGGGTGGAGGATTTGTATTAATTATAGAAAGCTAAATAAAACCACTAAAAATGAACATTTTCTTTTTCCTTTTATTGACCAAATATTAAATAAGTTAGCAAGATATTCATAGTATTACTTTTTAGATGGAATTCTATATATAATAAAATTTCCATAGCATTTGAGGATCAAGAGAAAACAATATTCACTTATTATTATGGCACCATCGCTTTTAGAAGGATGCCCTTTTGTTTATGTAACACACCTACTACATTTCAATGTTGTATGATGCCTATATTTTTTGACTTAATTAAAAACAACATTGAAGTGTTTATGAATAATTTTTCTATTTTTGCTCTAACATTTGAACATTGCTTAGAAAACCTAGAAATCATTTTTAGGAGATGTGAAGAAAAACTTAGAACTTTACTAGGAGAAATGTCATTTTATGGTTAGAGAAGGGATAGTACTAGGTCATAAAATATTTGAAAAAGGAATTAAGTGGATAAGAAAAAAAGTAAAAATTATAGAAAAACTTTCACCATCAACTAATGTTAAATGAGTTAGAAGTTTTCTAGGACATGCAAGATTTTATAGAAGATTATTAAGGACTTTTCAAAAATATTGAAACCTTTGTGCAACTTATTAGAAAAGGATATGCCCTTTATTTTTACAAAGGATGGTTAAGAAGCCTTTGATTTACTAAGAGTCAAACTAAGTTCAGCTCTGATTATTATAACATATGATTGGAATTTACCATTTGAATTGATGTGTATTGCAAGTGATTATGCAATAGGGGGTAGTCTTATGATTAAGAAAAAAAATAAAATCTTTCAAGTGATATACAATGCTAGTAAACTTTAGATGAAAATGAATTAAATTATTCAACAATTAAAAAAAAAAGCTACTAGCTATTGTCTTTGTCTTTGATAAATTTATATCCTATCTAGTGGAAACAAAAGTTATAGTTTATACTAATCATGCAATAATTAAATATCTATTAGAAAAGAATGAGGCCAAGCCTAGATTAATTAGATTGGTATTATTGTTGTAAGAGTTTGATCTAAAAGTTAGAGATAAAAAGAATATAAAAATCAAGTAGCTGATCACTTGTCTAGATTTATAGCTGAGAAAAAGTTGACCGATAGAGGAGATATTAAGGAAGCATTCCTAGATGCATAATTATTTGCATTCAATCAGAAAGTTATTCCATGGTATGTAAATATAGTAAATTATCTACCAAAGACAGTATACCATATGCAATCAATTATAATCAAAA
Organism: Cymbidium sinense; assembly: GCA_021442155.1. NCBI lineage: Eukaryota > Viridiplantae > Streptophyta > Magnoliopsida > Asparagales > Orchidaceae > Cymbidium > Cymbidium sinense. The sequence continues at coordinate 26,797,684 of CM038223.1, read as the reverse complement.
GAAGAAATTTTTACATGATGAAAAATTCTATTTTTGGGATGAACCTTATCTCTATAAGAAGTGTCCAGATCAAATTGTAAGAAGATGCATTCTTGATAATGAAGCTTTGGAAATTATAAGATCTTTTAATGACTCAAAGTATGGAGGTCATTTTAAAATAATAGCTAAGATATTATAAAGTGGATATTATTGGCCAACATTATTTAGACATGTGCATGAATATATAAAAACTTGTGACAAATGCCAAAGAATGAGAAATATCTATAAGCATCAAGAAATGTCATTAAATTACATTTTAGAAGTAAAAATCTTTTATGCATGGGGAATAAATTTTATTGGACCATCTATTTCTTCATATGAGAATGAATATATCTTAATATGGGTTGATTATATGTCCAAATGGATAGAAGTATTGGCTACACTAAACAATGATTCTAAGGTAACTATTAAATTTTTAAAGAAAAGTATTTTTATAAGATTTAGAACACCTGGAATCATTATTAATGATAAAGGTACTCATTTATGTAACAAATATGTGAAATATGCTTTAACAAAATATAGGGTACAACATAAAATAGCTACTATTTATCATTTCCAAACAAGTGGACAAGCTAAATTTTTGAATAAAAAAATAACAAGGATTTTAGAAAACATTGTAAGGCCTACAATGAAGGATAGGTCATTAAAATTAAATGATACATTATGGGCCTACAGGACTACATATAAGACCACTATTAGAATGTCTCCATACATATTAGTATTTTGGGAAGGCTTGTCTCCCACCATTGAAATTAGAGCACAAAGCATTATGGGAAATTAAGAAATTACAACACCTACGCACTGTAGCATAAAAACATAAAATATGAAAATATGAATAAAAAATAGAAAATTGGGTTGACTAGTTGACAAACGCCTAGGAGCTACAAATATAGCATTTCAACACCAATCAAAAAAATCATTCAAGTAACATCGCAGCCAAATAGACACAACAATAACAACTCCAAAGAATGAAAACCTTTAGACTCTAAAATTGACCTTCATAATTCAAGTTTCTCTTGGACTCCCACTCTAGTCTTATAAACAAGAAGAATGCCATCCACAAAAAGCATACACCAAGGTACATCTTCCTGTAAATGCCTAGTAAGAACATCCATAACTAAAGAAAAAGGTAAGGGCTTAAAGATGATACTTGATGTAATCCAACTGAAATAGGAAAATATTTTGTCAATCCTTTTTATTTTTGGACACAAGTAACAGCTCTAGTATACATATCCTTAATGACTTGAATATAACTAATATTAACTCCTTTCTTTTCAAGAACTCTTTAAAGAACATCTCTTGAAACTTTATCATAAGCTTTCTCTAAATCAACATATATCATATGTAGATCCTCCTTACTTTCTCTATACTTCTCCATCAAACCTCTTAAAATGTATAGCATCCATAGTAGATCTACCTAGGATGAAATGAAACTGATTGTGACAAACTTTTGTATTACATCATAAACTATGCTCAATTACTCTCTCCCATAATTTTAATGTATGATACATTAATTTAATTTTTCTATAATTTGCACACTCTTGTGCATCACCTTTATTCTTAAATATAGAAACCAACAAACTCTTTCTCCATTCATGTGACATCTTTTTAGTCTTTAAAATAATATTAAAAAGATTCATAAGCCAAGAAATTCCTTGATCTCCTAAACATTTTGACACATCTATTGGAATATCATTAGGTCCTATTATTTTTTCACATTTCATTTTTTTTAAAGTTTCTCAAACTTCAAATTTACTAATACGATGATAAAAACAAAATTCCTTATTTTTGTTTAGGGTATTAAGGTTGCTTAAATCAATCATATTTTCAGATCCTTCATTGAAAAGTTTATTAAAATATCTCATCCACCTATTTTTAATATTCTTTTCTAAGAGAAGAACTTTATGTTTTTTTATACATCTCACTTGAACTAGATCTTTACTGCTCCTATCTTTTTCATTGGCTAACTTATACATACATCTTTCACCTTCTTTGGTATCCAATCTATTGTATAAATCACTAAAATCTAAATTTTTTGCATCATATATTGCTTTCTTAGAATCTCTACCGACCACTTTATATATTTTCTAATTCTTTGAGTTTTACTTCTAAACCAAGTTTTATAAAAAAGCTTCTTATTTTTTATCTTTTCTTGCACATTCTCACTCCACCACCAACTAGTTTTATTAAAAGAAGCTTTTTCTTTTGATTCTCCAATCACATTTTTTGCAACTTGCTTAACTTGCTCACTACTTTTCTCACATAACATTAGCTTCCCTATGAACATCCCAAATTCTAAGCTCTTATAGTTTGCACTTAAAAATATTTTTATTAGTGTTTTTTAAGTGCCCCTATATAATCCTAAGATAATAAATTAATTAATTTTTTTATCTTACAATCTTTCATCTTAAAATCTAAAACTAAGAGTTGGTGTTAGGTATTTAAACTTTCACTCAGAATGACCTTACAATCTTTACAATCTAAACAATATATTTTTCTTATTAGAGAATAATAAATTTATGTTTTAATAGATCTAATTTTATAAATAATAATATGCTCATCTCTTTTCTTAAATAAAGTATTAGCAACTACAAAATCATACACTAAAATAAAATCTAATGTAGTCCTACTTTCTTCATTGGTCACTCCAAATCCATAGTCACCTTTTGAAATGTTTTGCCACTCTACCAACATGTCCATTTAAACCTCCACCAATAAATACTTTTTCTTCAAGAGGTATCTTTTGTATTAATTCCTCTAATTCATTCCAAAAATTTTCTTTTAAGCCTACATCCAAACATACTTGAGGAGCATAAATACTTATAATATTGATAATCTTAATATCAACAATAATCTTTAAACCTATTATTCTATCTCCAAATCTATTAATATTTATAACACTATCCATCAAACTTTTACTTATAATCGCACCTACACCATTTGTAATTTGACTTCTACCTAAATACCAAAGTTTAAAACCTAAACTGTCAATCTCCTTGGCCTTCTCCCCAACCCATTTAATTTCTTGAATATATAAATATTTATCTTCCTATGAACCATAATATCTATTAATTCCATTAATTTACCTATAAGAGCACATATATTCTAAGTTCCTAACTTAATTCTACTTTCATGGACTAACTTCTTTGCCCTCCATCCATAAAGTGGGAATCTTATTTAACACTACACCTAGGTGTCGATGCAACGAACCTTGCACACTTTTCACTATATTTAGGCCATATATCGTGACTTGGGGAACATTAACACCATGTTTTAAGGATTCATGTCATGATTATTTTGACAAGTTTTACATTGGCTATTTTCGCCTATGACCCTCCACTTTTCACATATGGACTTGGGATCGACAAAGGCAACCAAATAGACAATATTAACATAAAATGACAAAAGATTTAACCAACACCAAGACGCTATGTCATAGCAGCTAGGCACTCCATTAATGCCTAACATGCCTTTTTATACATTATCAGTTATAAAATCAATACCATTTAATACCATAAATGTACATTTTTTATGGGAATAGGAACCACCTTGACCAGCTGACTCGTGCCTAGGCACTACAAGTTGAGTTTCGTGGTGCAATACCATACAATTTAGAACATAGAGGCTAGTACTTATGCACTCTTAAATTAGCATCGTGGCATTGGATCTAGTCAATAAATAGGACTCTTAGGCATCCAATTTTTTTTTATTCCAAAGCATTGTTCTTTATATTTTCTAAAATCTTTTTGCCATAGCGTTTCCCCAAATTTAGAAAGCTAAAATGTCGATCAAGTACATCAACAAGAACAAGAGAGAGCACAACTGAGGTGGGAGTGTGGAAAGGATTATCAATGAGTGAGGCTAAGAACACTTCACTTGTGACAATAATGCTTGTGTCAACTCTATAGTGTGAGAGTTCTTCACCAAAGTGAAGAAACGTCAGGACAATAAGGTCTTCGTGAGAGAAAATGGATAAATTTTAATAGTATTACCATTATTACATATTACAAATTGCAAAAAAATTTATGTAATGAATATCTTTTCTATTACAATTGTCATCTAGATTTAGATTCCTCGATTTAAGAAATGCTAATGCACAATGGAAATTGTAAGAGAAAAAATATGATCAATTTTCTTGTCACCATCATGACTACCTAGGTGAAAACTTGGCACTATTTCATTTCTGTTAAGCTGATGCTTATTGGTAATATTAATGAGCTAACTAAGGATAGAGTCATTTTGAATTATGCAATTTAAAATAATTTTACTATAAATATAAGAAAGATAATTTTTAATTCAATTTATAATATGATTAAAGGTAATAAAATAGGTAATGGTCATCTCTCCTTATTTATATTTTTATGTCTTAAGGGTGGTTCAGGGAGCTAGATGAAGAGAATCTTATCTAAAAACTCTCCTCTAAAAAATAATAATTGAAGGATTGGGATCAAAATGAAAGTAGGAGAAAGCACACATGCTCCTCAATCTAGATTATAATCCTCAAAACTTTAAAAACTTTAAATGATCAACTCAAAGAAAATGGAGGAGAAGTCTAAAATTTAAGAAAAAGGGTTAGTGAAAGTAACAAGTGGTAGCGAGTTGGAATGAAAACATGATCATCACATGAGTTAGTAGCAACAATGGTTTTCTTATATGGTTGAGTTCAACTCAACACTCATTCACATGTTCAAAAACTACAACTTTAATGTTGTCCCAACCCAAGTTCCTTTTTATGTAGTGCTGCAATATCAACCCTATACACTCAACTAGAAAGAAGAGGAGGAAGAGGAGGAGGATTATTAAGAAAGTTTTTATTTTACTTTCTTGTTGCAATGTATTTTAATTATTTTCTTGTGTTTTTTTTATTTGTAGTAGTTTTAAATTTATGTATTTGTTCCCTTTTTAATAAGTTTAATGTTAAATGTTTATCTTTTCATATGTGTAGTATTCAAATGTGATGTTGGCAATCCCAAACTTTAATTATTATACCTTTTGAAGTTCATATAATTGCAATTTAAAAGTTGAAGTTAGAAATTATTAGAAGCTAAAATAAATTAAACAAAATTTCAACTTAAAAAGAGAAAATTACATTTAAGGTTTTATTTAATCATTGAATACATTTCAAACTAATAATAACCAAAAATCTTAGAACAACTAGTAATTTTTATTAAGTTATAAATTTTTCATAAGCACCCACATCACACATAGGAGATTCTTATTGAATTTAATGAATTGATATTAAAATAAATAGTAATATATACAATAAAATTAATATAATTTAAACTATTATTAATTAAAACTTATTAAAATTATTAAGTAAATAAGGTCATATTGAGTTGAGTAAAGATTGCAACAAATTTATCATACAAAGTATTTTAAATAAAATAAATACTAAAAAAGGAAGAAAAAAATAATTATAAGGTGTTATTCGAGTTAAATATCATGATCAAATTAAAACTATTGTAATATAAATCATAGTTTCAGTTAAGAACATGAAAATTTTGCTCATTTTTGTTATATGGATAACTATTTAAGAAGAGTCAATTTATTTATTTTCATAAGAATCAACTATGATAATATGCACAAGGGAAATTTAATGTAAGAAAAATATTAGTGAATAATAAGAATTTGGGCTATTATAGTTTGAATTATGAAATGAAAAAAAATAAACATTTTAGTATGAAATTTTTATTTACATATTTTAGACTTCCAAAATTTTTATATTATTAACTAACCTATAGAGGCATATGGGCAAGTGTATCAAATTACTTGAGGACAAGTAATAGTTTGAGTTTGGGGGTATTTGATAAGTGTTAAAATTATGAAATTTTAATGTGATTATAGTACGTTTATCATGTGATTTTTGGTTAAAATATATTTAGAGAGTGACAATATAAGTGCTATGAGAGTGTGTAAGGGTAGTTTGAAAGAGTATTTTTTAAGCAAGATTTGCAGAAAGACATCAACAACCAAAAAGTTTTAGCTAGGGATATTGGATATTTCCATGAGTAAGCAATAAAGGACTATAAGGAGTGGACTTAGATGATCTACTCGGTGTAATCTTTTCTTTCTTCTCTTATTATTCTATGTCTTCTTTTATTATGTTTAATATTATTTTCTTCTTTCTCTATACATTATAGAACACTAATCTATAAAGTGCTCTAAATTTATGTGAACTTTTGATATATTTGTATTGTATTAAACATTACTTATGGATTAATATAAGAAAATTATGTGTGCATTGAATGAAAATGTGTTTTGGTTTTTCCATGCTTCATTTTCTTGTAATTTAGTCAATTATAATGTTAAAAATAAGTTTGATCTAGAGATATAAATGGAATATTTGAAGAATAAGTAGGAAAAAGGCAAACAAATGTACTAAATAATCATTAATGTGCTAGATAGGTTGGGGTAGCTAAATAGCCATTAAATACATGATTATTTTTAGGATTTACAATCACATAAGAAGATATATGGGTAAAACAACAAACAAAAATTTACTTAGGTCTAGGGAGAAAACTGAGTAAAGGGATAAATTTGTCTATATTTTGTTAGAGATAGAGAGTATAGCAATTTTATTCCCGGTTAATGCTATAAATTTTAAATTAATCCACAATATAATTTAATATAATACATCACCTAAAAAATTCATTAAATTTAGAGTACTTATTTTAAATTAAGAAAAGACTTAAATATTTTCTATAAAAATATAAATTTAAAATTTAGCTTTTCATTATCTTGCAAAATAGTAGATAGTAATTTTAATTAAGTAATTGAATTTTGTTGGATAAAATCTAAGTTTTAAAAGATCATTACTTGATAAAAATTAATATCTAATTTTCCCCTAATCCTCATGAGAACAACACTCAATTCATTTTGTATCATCATACTCAATACCAATCAGCCATGATAGTGAGCACAAATTGAACATTTGACCCATAAAATCTTTGTGAATATGAGAAGATCTCAGTCCAAATGGAAGAGATAGGGAATAACATAACAAGATAAATTAAAAAAATTTAAAAAGGATAAAAAAATTTGAAAGGAGTCCTAATAGCTCTTTTTTAAGCACATGTGGAGGAAGTCTCTTCTCAAACACTCCTCATCCTAGAGACTCCCCAATCAATTGACTACCTATATGTGGCCCTATTCACATGACCACCCATATCCTTCATTAATGAAGAGAGGTTTAGCCAAGCATAAAAGAATGAGCGAGCTCCTCCTCTCTTTAAATTCACCCAAATCCTTCATTAGGCCAAAGAAGAAAGGATAAACGCCCTCCCTTATTTCTTAATTTTGAATCTCTTGATGATCACCAAAATCTAGTGAATCCATGGTGGAGCTTGGTCTTTAGAGCAATCCATGAGATAAAAAAGGAGAAATTCATAACAAAGTTTCATTTCATTCTAAGAAATAATATCAAATCTAGAAAACCATCATATGCTACTTTCGATGAGATAATCTCTCTAAAATTATAGCCAAGTCTTAAGTATTTGGTTCTTTGTGAAAAGCATTTATTTGAATGTACTATCAATGATGGAGGTGGTCATTCTTTCTTTTGATGAGATTAAGAGAATGTGGGTATTGGAGGTGAGGGAAGAAGATATGTTGGATAACTAGCGCTCCTACCAAGGATTGCCAAGGTTTGGCCACCAAGCTCTCAAATCACAAGAATAACATAATAATTTGTAATTGCAAAAAGATCCCCTTCATTATAGTATTAGAGTAAGGGGGGCTATTTATAGACAATACAATCATCTTTCAAAAGAAAAGAATTCAAAACATGGAGGGAAAGGTGGGTGGCCACATTAATGTGAAGCATTAAATTGCCTCATTATGTTATGCCATCCACCCATTTCATATGGTATTATTTTATGTGGATTCAACCACCTCACATGTCTTACTTTAAATTTTTAAATGCAAAATTTCAAACATGGAGTTTTTAGAAGAAAATTTAAAATTATATAAATAAAAAAATATGAAATCATAAAATGGGCCTTAGCAGGCTAATGGGCTAAGCCTTCTTCTTTCTTGAATTTTTTTGGGCTTTAGCTTGAGATCTTGTAAATAGATCTTGAGCTATAATTTTTGGATCCTCATGATGTTCTACATCAACTCCCCTAGGCTCAATTGAACTCTGCTTAATAGAGTTAAAATCTAAGAGTCTTCTATGGGGCTAAAGTATCCAAATCAATGCAGTCAACCATGTGTCTTCAGCTGGTGGCTTATTCTTTCAATGAACTAAAAAATGATGTTCAAAAGCTGGATTAATGTGTGCTTCCTTGGTGATAATATAGCCAACTTCAAAGGAAGAGGGCTTCTGCAAGTACGGTGCTATATCTCTTGCTAAAGAGTTAGACTGAACAAGTGAAGGTTTGCTAATTCCATCATAATATAGAATATCTTCAATATTAATAACTAGACTAATAAGCATATTAGCAGGAAAATCAAGATGATAAGCATTAGTTCTAATTTTCTTGATAATTTTAAACGGACCACAAGCTCGTGCATGTAATTTCTTATATCTAGTGGTTTGATAATCCTCAGGCTGAATGTGAATCAATACATAATCACCTTCTTTATATTCTTTCATTGAACGATTATGATTTGCCTTAGTAGCAACTAAGATAAATTGATGACTCTTGGAAGAAGGAGGATCAACCGGACCCTTGGATGTAGAATGTTAGCTGGTTGATGTAGGATCACTCTGTGTACTTGGCATTGATGGCATTGCCTAGCTATGTCTATGCAGTCTGTAATCATCATTGAACAATAGTATCCAAGTCTCTTAATTTGGGCTTTCATCTTGGGACCTGATTGGTGAGCTCCGTATAATCTTGAGTGCACTTCGATCACGATCTTACAAACTTCATATTTGTCTAAACAATGTAACAAAATATGATCAAAGGACCACGGGTATAAGACACCATCCACAAGGGGAAAGTGCCCTCTGCTTCATCTGATGTGCTTGAGACTTCTCTTAAGGTTGTTTATCTTTATTTTGGTAATCAATGAATGGTTGCCTCCAATCTAGCTCCTTGACCTTTTTGGAAACGACAACTTCCCCTTCAAGAGAGTATTTTTGGAAGAGTTCAGTATCAATAAGAGGTAGTACTTGCTTATTTTGGACCTCTATTGATATGAACTCATCTTCCGGACATGCCAACTCCTAGGCAAACTTGGCTAAGGCATTTGCTATGGTGTATTCTTTTCGAGGAATCTTATAGATTGTAACCTCTTGGATCTAAGCCAACAACTCCATCATTTACTTATGGTAGTGATAGTGTTTAGGATTTAGAAGTGGTTTGGATGACTACTAGTTGGGAATCCCCAAAGATGTTGATGTTATGGATGCTTAGCAAAATGGCTAACTCCATACTAGCAATCAAAGCTTCATATTCAACTTCATTGTTGGTGAAAAGATCAGATAGATGATGTAAGAATCTTATCATATCGTGGTCTAGAGTTGGGAGAACTATTCCTACCTCTATTTTTTCTAGAAGAGTGGATTGTGGTTCTTCTCCTCTTTGAGTGGAAACCACACAATCAGAATACATCTCCTAATGGTGAATGTTAGTATCCCCCAAGTTTATGATTTTTTGATCAAGGAGATCATCACTAAGCGGAGAGTCAGTAGGAAGTGGGTGTGCTGCTAAAACATTCATGAGTGCTTATCCTTTCACCACACAGAGAGGTATAAAAGTGATGTCAAATTGTGATAGAATCATGGACCAACATGCCAACCATCTAGATAACATCAATCGTGTCACGAGATATTATAGTGGATTGATACTAAAAATTAAGTTGACTTTATGAGAAAGCATGTAATGCCATAGCTTTTGGAATGAAAAGATTAAAGTTAGGCAATGCTTCTCAATGGGTGGATAATTTGCTTCACTAGGAACTAGACAATAACTGAGATAGTAGAGCACATTCTTTCACCCTTCATCATTAGCTTGGGCCAACAAAGCACAAGGGAGTCATCTAATGTAGTAGTGTAGATGACCAAAGGCTTGCCCATGATAGGGGCAGGTGAGACTGGTGGTTTCATCAAGTACTGGTTGACATCTTCGAAGGCATGCTAGTACTTATCATCTCACTTGACCTGGTGTCCTTCTTGGCAATTGTTGAAAATGGCTGACATCTTTCTGATAGATTGGATATAGAGCATCTTGGATACATGAACCACCCTTGGAATGATCTAAGTTGAGTTAGACTTTTATGGGGTGGCATCTCCAATATCACTTTAATCTTCTCGGGATCAATTTCAATTCCACGATGTTGGACAAAAAACCCAAGGAATTTCCCTGAAGCTACTCCAAATGCACACTTTAAGGCATTCATTTGGATGGTAAATTGTCTTAACATTTATCAAAAACTACTCTCAAGTCAAAAAGATGGTCTTGCTTTTCTTTACTTTTGACCACAAGATCATCAACATAGCATTTGATTTGATGATGAATGAGTTCATCGAAGATTCAAGTCATGGCCCATTGGTATGTGGCACCGATAACTTTAAGGTTAAAAGGCATGACCTTATAGCGATAGATTCTGATAGGGGTTCTTAAGGTAGTATTTTTCTCATCTTCAAGGGCCATATTTGTTTGGTTGTATCCAAATAAGCCATCTATGAAAGAAAAGATTGCAAGAGATGAGGAAATGTCCACCATTAGTTTTGGTATTGGTAGTAGAAATTTGTCATTTGGAAGTGGCTTATTTAGATCTCTAAATTGACACATATGCAAATTTGGTCATTCTTCTTCTTAATTGGGATGACATTAGCCAATCAGTTAGGATATTTTTCCTCTAGGATGAAATCAACATCGATCAATTTCTTGACTTCAGAAATGACCTGTTGTTCAATGTCTAATCGCATGCATCTAGGAGCTTGCATGGTATGGTTAGCATCAGGTTGTATTGCTAGCTTATGGATTGCTATGTTAGGAGCCAATCTGGGCATTTCTTCATAACTCTATGCAAATAAGTCCTTAAACTTAATAAGTAGCCTAACTAAGTCATTGGTTTTAGTTCGGTTCAACAAGAATGTATTCGGCGTGGATCTTCTTTAGTTCATAAGTTGATTTCCTTGAGTTCATCAATAGTTGATTTGATTTCTTCTTTGAACTCTGGTGGGGTTCCTTTAATATGGAAATGATTTGGATCATCTAAAGTTTCTAAGCACACCTTTTCATATGAGTTAATGTGATTTAAAAAGAACTATCATATTCCAAAATGATTGGTGATGACTAAGTAGTAATCGTCATCGTCGACTAGGCCTATTGTGCAAAAGCCTAGTCTTGGTCTTGATTGAGAGTTCTTGCATTTATTGTTACATAGCTTTTCAAAGTAATCTAACTTGTGCTTAGACCATTTACATGGAATTAATCCTTTCATTGCTAAATCAAGAACAAGGCGATTACTAAGGTAATTGATTTAAGTTTTATATGAATCATCCACGAAGTTCTACATCAACTTCATGATTTGATGATGCTCCAAGAAAGAACCTTTGATTCTTTACAACTATTGATGATTTAGGGGCTTCTTGCTAAACCCTCAACTTTCTATGAGGAAAGTGGGGTTAAAGCTAAGGTTCTCAACTGGTGCCTAATAGTTTCACATAAAGAGGACTTGGATACACTTATGATTTGCTTAGGAATTCGGTCTTCATCACTATCTGGCTCGAGTGTCACCTCCAACGGGATCTACTATCGAGAAGAGCTGGTCAGTGTGCTAATCATATAGGATTCATTCTATGAACTATATTCTAAGTCTATATAGATAGTAGGTGTACTCGATAGCTGGGAGAAATCTCCTAGTGGGTGGTAAGTATGGAGGTGTTCCATCCCTAGGACTATCCCTGGACTTACCTCTTCCTCATCCTAGTGGAGGTCAGGTTATCCTTCCCACTTGTTCAAATGGAGTAACGAACTATGGATGGAATCAAATCTCAGGCTCTACTTACTCTCTTGAGTCTATCTCTCGCTCCCTTTTCTTTTCTATTTTATTTTCAAATTTCTTTTCTTTTTTTCTTTTCTTTATTTTTCTCCCACATGGAGATTTTGATTAAGTTCATAAGAATAGACTTTTTGGTTTTGGGGGAGGTAGTAGGTGCATCCTCATATATATCTCACTATATATAAAGGCTTGAGATCTCTTTTTGCTCAATTCCACCTCCTAGTAACTTGATGCACTGATGTAAAGAAGATGGGACCATATTATTCTCATGTATCCACGGTCTCCCAAGCAAAGCATTGAAAGATGTATTCGAGTCAATTATGTGAAACTTGGCATTAGTCTTTCAATCATCTATCTTTAGTGGTAGTACTATGGAGCTTAAGGCCTTCTCGCCTTGTTCATTGAATCCTTTTAACATCAACCTCTCTTTTTGGAGTTTAGATATGTCAATCCTTAAGTAGGCAAGGCCAACCAATTCTCTAGATAACATGAATTTGCCAACATCCACTATAATGTAGAGAGGATGATTGTGCTCGATCATTCCTTGAAGTAGGTCTTTAACTCTAAATGTAACTCCTAGGATCTCCTTTGAGTAGCACACTTTCCCTCTAGTTGCAGTCAGCTAAGCTAAGCATATCTCCGGATCAAGCAGGGCTTTGATTAGAGATTCCCTCATCTCTTTGGATAAGACAAGGGTGTCGCATATCCTTAGCTTAGTTAGCAACTTTCTTAGATGAGTAAAGACCTTGTAATCAAGTTTGGGTTGGTCATCCACAAGCATATCCATATCTACATGAAACATTTATATCAATTAAATTAGCCATTTGATCTTTATCAAGATCAATATCGAGAATCAAACATTTTCTCTTCCTGATGAGTGACTTTAATAGCACTTTTGTATCATTTTTTTGTTTAGTTCTGATTGCTACAGACCATTCCATCTTTTCTTTTAATCTACGTAGATAATTTGCATAATACGCCTAGTATGCTTATTGGGCGAATATGATGGATCATCCTTGTATATCTCCTAACCCTTTTTAGTTCAACTATTCCATACATTTTATGTACTCTTGTGCCTCAATTATGGGTTAAGTCAAATCAATGTAGTTGAATAGGGCCAAAACACCATAATAATCTTTGGGATAAGCCTTGCTTCTTAGAATATTACTAGACTATTTCTTTCAAGACACCATAATAATCCCCTTCATTATCTACATGAGTGTTCCCTTTAACTCACAATCCATTATTATTCATTATCTCTCTTTAGCCCATAAATTAATGTGAAATCGGAAACCATTAACCAGAAATATAGGCCATCACATTGCAAATCTCATTTGTCAAATAAAAATTAGTTGGAACTACATTATTTGATGGATTTGACTCTTTAAGTAACCAAAGACATAATTAAAACCTTTGCATGGTATATTAAAATCTTTTTTAATGCTCAACAACCTAATCATAATAGATAACTAGAATGGATTGTATTTCCATGTCATAAAGTTATTATACTCTGCTTAGTAGATCATAAACTTTTTAAGCTTCCACATTGGGAGCTTTAGTATTACTTTCTTAAAATTGTTTGACACTACATTAAATGCCATATTTTCATATCGGCTCATTTCACCCCCATTAATTGGTGTATGGCTAGTTTATGTAGCATAGTGAGTGCTGATGGGTGATGCATACTCATCATGTGATGCATACTCATCATATGATGTTTAAATTAACTTTCACATTATCTGTTGTAAGAATTGCCTAGTTTTTGTGCTTTAGAAATGGATATCCAAACTTTCTCTTATCCATAAAAGATAGTTGTTGACAAGCAACATATATGAAATATTCAACCCTTTCGATAGATTCAATTAATCCTTTCATCCAAGAATAAGTCCATTATACATCCTTGACCACTTGCCTCAATTAAGATTTCATGTTTTTTGCTATACATGGAGAGGTCATTATAAAATTTAATATATTTAGTACAATATTTGCATAAATATTAATTTTTATGTGTTGATTATGTGCACATAGTCAAAATAGAACTGTCATAGCAATGAAGTAAAAGTGATGGTAATGAGAGTTACTAAAGTAGATTCAGTAATCAACTGTTAACAAAATCAAATAATATTTAGACATAATCCTCATCTTTCTTCCCCTATTGATCTAATCTAAATTGAAATTAGATGGAGGGAGAACAGGATTTAACAAATATGATATTTTAGATAAGAAGAAAACGAAAAATTATTATTATTGTTGTTTTATTTTTTTTCAAAGTGAATTCTTATATCTAATTTAATTTTTCCAATTTAAAACTTTTGTGTTCCACTAAGTGGTGTAAATTAGTTAAGTCACTATTGGATTGAGCTTGTACTTTCATAATTAATCATGTTCATGCTCGAGCTCAAACCTCATTATACAAGTTCAAGCAAATTCATGTAGTATGACAGAGATAAAGTAATCCGAAAATATAATTTTTAGAGACTGTTAATAATTTTTGCTTAAACTATTAAATTTAATATATTTTAAGCTTATTTTACATTAATATTTATTAAATGAACGTCCCTTGGTTAGAGTAGAGAGTCAAATGGGAGAAAAAAAAGATCAAGATAGTTTTTTTTTTACAGTAATTGATGGTAATTTCTAGAGGCATGATTGATAGAAATTAATTTTTACTTATATGTGATGAAAATTATAAATGATGGATGGTTAAACCAATCACTTTAAACCAATAAAAATTTACAGTGGCATGGCTGCTAGAAATTTTTCTGACTAATTTTTTGGAATTAAGCCACTGTAATATTTTATGACTAATTTTTTGGTGAGTTGACAATAAAAAATTTATCCGTGTAGCGATCATTAGGCTATTGAAAATTTCATCAATTTATCTTTATATTTATATATATATATATATATATATATATATATATATATATATATATATATATATTTAGTTAATGCCACATTAAAGTAAACGTTCAAAGATAAGTGTGAAATGAAGTAATAAGGACAAGGAATCACTTAAAGTAATTGACATTCTCAAACTTCTAAAATTACAATGCTACTCTCTAGAAAATTCGTACCATATCTGGCCAAAATAGTCTTTTGTCACAACATGTGAACCTCGCCACCAATTTCTTCTCAAGCCAAACTACAATTTTTTATGTTTAATGCTATAAAATTTTAATTTACTATATTAGTTTAAATTTATAGTTATTAGATATATAAATATATAAAAATTGTATGATATGTATGTAAATCCTCTTTTTTAGAAGCCCATCTATCCCTCAACCATTTCTTACATTTTTTACATTCATCATAAATTAAAATTTTTAATAAATTAAATTTGGATTAAAATTTTAAAAAATTTATGTTAGAAAATTATTATTCGAGAAAAAATTTTTTATTAAAAATTTTATTCATATAATTAACATATATTTAAAACGTAATGTCTAATTTGTAATATTTTAAATATTGTTAAAATTTTATGGAACTTTTAATATTTATAATTTTTAGGTTTTTAGAAATTATTTTTACATATATATTTTTTTATAATTTCTTAACTTTTGTAAAATTCTAAAATTGTAAAAATAAATTTTAAGAGTATTTTTCTTTAATTTATAAACTTTATTTTTTAGTTGAATAATTTTTATTTTGATAGTTTACTTATATTTTTCTCAAGATACATGCTTTTATAAAAGATTTTGCTAGTTTTTTTTTTTGTAATTAAAAGAAGAGTTGTGTAAGAAGGTCAATTTTTATAAAATTATTTTATTTATTTTAAAATATTTATTTAAAATATTTTATTTATTGATATTCTTTAATCAGTAAAAACATAGAATCTACTCTCAAGGTGATATATGGAGCTTTCTCACACCAGATTCTCGAAATGTGGCGGAATGTTGTTCCTAAAATTGCACTTGTGATATATTTTGCACCACACTATATTACTGCTCTAAATACACTCTTAATTATTTTATCTCCTCGTTCGCTAAGCCTATCTTTTAACTTTACTAAATTTTTTAAAATTGTAAAAATAATTTTATTTAATTGATTGTATTTAAATATTTATGAATTTTTTATATTATATATTATCATTGTTATATCTACTTTAAGATTCATACTTTATTTGAAATTATAATAATTAAATATTTTTGGTTAATTTAATTCACTCAAATTGACTACAATAGAAAAAAATTTAAATAAAATAAAAAAAATTTTCTATTAGTTCATTCCCTAAATAAAATATTTCATTACTTAAAATTTAGAGTGATGAACTTTAATGAATTCGAAGAACACCTAGATTTAACTTCTCAAAAATAAGTGCATAATATTATACATTTCATAATGATACTAAACAGATTGAAAGCAATTTACTAATGAAAAGATCCTTATTGGCATGATAATTTGGCAACATTGATTATCCACGATTTTTTGTATGAGCTTTTTAGTTGTAACTCCATAGTCTTTCTCCTCTGCTACAAAGTAAGAGCGACAAAACAAAAAAAAAACATATATATATATATATATATATATATATATATATATATATATATATATATATATATATATATATATATATATATATATAAATAAGCCAATTTGAAGCCAATAACGGCATAGCCTTCCAAAATAGTTCACATTTTCATGTATTGTAGTAAATTATGTCACTCTAGGTTGACATGATCGTCTTCTAACAAGATGTATTTTTAACTCAATTATTCCATTTTTTTAACAAAATTCTAGACAAAAGCTATAATTAGGGAATATATGAAAATTCTCATCATTAGTTAGTTTGTATTTATGAACTTTGTTATATTCTAATATGAACAAAGTATGATTGACTCATCTTGCTCGAGGTGCAATAATATCACATTAATTTATTCTCAGACTTTATTCATTCTTTATTTAATTATTTTAAGCATGTGACATGTAATATTCATATTTGATATACATTTATAATCTCCATATTTCTTCAAGATTAAATCAAGATGTTCTACTTGAGTATCATAAACTTCATATTCATTTGGATTTATGCAAGTTTGTTTTGGAAATCAATGCACTTCTCTTTCATATCTTTGAAGGGATGCAAGAGGAATGTCATCATTCATTCCAGAGACCTAATAACAACAAGAGCTCCACTCGAATGACTAGAGTATACCAAGGAAGACCAAGAGAAAGTCCTTCACACCACATTTCAAGCTCCATAATATGTAGGTCCATCATGAGTAGCTAGTCCTCATCAAAGCATATAATCATTGACTAACTTCTAACAAAAAATGGTATCAACATGAAAGAAGCCCATTTACTTCACAATAAAGCAATTTTATTAATATTATTACATCACAATTGTTATGTTAGGGAAATAACAATATATCAAGGATACCATCCACATTCTCTTTTGTAGCATTAATGACAATATTTTTGCTCTTCAACAATCCACAAAACAAACAAGAAAGAGATAAAGATGATGATGATATAAAAGAATAAGATAATGTTCATGGGTTTTGCATACAACCAAGGTAAGTACAAAATTCTTACATACCAAAGTCTAATGCTATACCACATTAGATAAATTTTATAACATGAAATGATGCTGTAACATTTAACAAAATTTTCTATGATTATCTTTTATTATCTAAATCTCTTATATGCATTGAATATACTATCTTCTAATATAATTCTCATAGTGATTATAAAGTTGACTACAAAAAAAAAATTTCCATCTACTACCTTCTTACACTACTCTTTTACTAATTACAAAATTAATTATAAAAGTGATTGTAAAATATGTTGTTAGAAAAAATATAATTGAACTATCAAATTAATACAATATTTAAAACATAAAAATCAAACTTATAAATATAAAAAGATATTCTTAAATATAGTTTTATTATAATTCTAAAAAAAATTATTTTATAAAAGTTAACAAACTATAATAAATAAGAAAACATAAAATAATTAAAAATTTAAAAATTAAAATTTTAAAAATTTTAAAAGTTATGTATATATTTTAAATATAATTTATAATATTTTAAAATATTACTCATTCAATATTACATTTAGAATATTATTTTTAATTTTAATAATAATTTTGTAATAAATAAAAGAAGGATGATTAAATCTCGAGAATGGAAAGAAAAATGGAAGAGATGATGGCTATAATGCTATATCTCTAGAGCTAAATTTCTATCACTTCCCACCTTCATTAACTAGAAGAACTAGAAGATTCTCACCGGATGATGATAAAAGCTTAGTTTAGGGGATCATCATCAAGAACATAAAATAGTAGAAGATGTATTGCTCAAAACTGACTTAAAATCTTTGGTTGAACAACAAGTGAATGAGGTGTTGGCATAGTCTTGAGGTACGATATTAATTTTGAAAGATAGACCCTATCTTGAGAAATATGATCTTGTACCTTATCCTAAAGGATTTGTAGCCCCTATTTTAAAGGCATTTTATGGAGCAAGCAATTCTAAACATTATTTAGCTCAATTCTAAGCATGTTGTAATGATAGGTGATGCTCATTTTGATGATAGTTTGTCAATAGTCTAATTAGGTTGCCTTTGATTGGTACACATGATTTCCAAATGATTTAGTTCACACATTTACTGAGCATAAAAAAAATTCATTTATAAAGTGATTTCCCGGCATCCAACATCATATCACAGTAGGTGACTTGGCCATTGAAAAACAAAAACCAAGTGAATCTTTTATGAATTATTTTCTAAGATGGAGGATTCTTAGCCTTAAGTTTGAACCTTAGTTACAAGAACAACATGTTATGGAGATCCTTCTCATGATTATCAATCATCCTATTGCATTTTTGTTGAAAGGCTTTAATATTAAGACCTTTGAGAAGCTATTAAGTAAATCCTCAATTCTTCAGGATGTAATTTTTAAATGACCAATCTACCATAGAGTCTTTAAGACTTAAGAAACTGCTAGAAAGAGAGCAGGTAGTGTTGTTGACCTCATTTTTGGATGAGGTTAATATCATTCTAAAATCAATAATTATGATGACCTAATCTCAAATAGGACTAATTCAATGCTTAGGGTGCTATACCTAGTGACCTAGGGAGTCTTCCTTGGGTTTGATCTAACATAATGGGTTTAGGTGGACTCAACCCAAAGTTAAAATCTAGATTAAATCAAACAAATCAAATAAACTAAATTAAAATCCAATTAAAATGAATGAATAAATCCAAAACTAAACTAAAGTCAAATCTTGTCTACTCACTTAACATAGGTTTGACTTAAGTGGGTACCACCAAGTCAAAGGTCAACCCCATTAATAATTTGACCAAATTAAATCATTCCAAATATTTCAAATAATCAAATAAACATGACTAATCATAAATCTAAAGATATTCAAATTCATTTAGGCATTGATTAGGTTAATTATGCTATTTAATCTAAATGAATCTAAATGGGTCCTATTGGGTTCAAACCCAAATCAAATTCAAATCAATTCAATTTGATTACTCAAAATTATTTGGAAATGATAATTAAACATAATTCAGCCCACCATTAGGTCTAATTTGGTCAAATTCAATTGACCCAAATGAAACCCAAGCTTAACCCATTAAGCTCACTTTGGATCAAATGGGATCAAATTGAAATCCAACTGAAATTAACAAAAATCAATCACTCCAAATCATCACACACATGTGATTAAGCATGATTGGAGTCCAAACCCAATCTACTTGAGTCAAATTGGTTATTTGAACCCAATTGGAACCAAATTTAACCCATTTATGTTTAAATGGGTTGAAATGAAATGAAATTCAAAATTAATTTAAAATTAATTCAAAATTAAATAAATTAATCAAATCAAAATTCAATCAACCATCAATTAAAGATGATTGAATTCAAAATTAAAGAGAATTAAATTAAAACCAACTACTTTGTGTCCAAATAGTTGGTTTGGATTCAAATTCCCAATCCAAGTCAAATTGGGTTTAAACTTGAACTCAAATTCATTTAAGTTTAATGTAGGCAGCCACCTATTAGTTTAAAGACTTTAATGGTGATGCCATAAACCATAAAAAATGAAGAAGACTGAATGTGGTGGAATTATGAGAAGAGAGGATGTCAAAATTCATAAAAAAATAAAAGAAGATGACAAGTCTCACTTCCCCTTTTAAACAAGCCTTATCCCACCTCTTGTCCTCAAGAGATTAAATTGATTCCAATCAATTGAAGGCCACAAAAAAATATTCTCAAGCAAAATGAACTTGCCTTCTTCCAAAGAAAAGCCAAGGAGAAGGAAGAAGGAAGATGAAGAAGAAGGAGCTCAGGCAAAGTAAGAAGAGAGGCAAAATTCCATCTTTTCTTCCATGTGGACAACCAATATGTTCACAAGGCGAAGGGGAATTGAACATACCCCTTGACCGGCCTTGCTGCCACAAGTGGTCAGATTCCGGCCACTTATAAGTCCATAAATGAAGCTCTCAGCCAAATATGGAAAGAGGGGAGGGAGGGCCTATTCCATCCCCCTTTTCATTCCAAAATGTCCACCAAGGCAAGAGATGAAGAAGGGGACCCTTCCCCCTACTTCTCACCACCGACAGATTGGCGAACGGATGAAAACTGAGAGCCTCTCTTGGTGAAATCTAAGGGAGTGGTTTTCTTATCAAATTGAAGGTTCCAATACATTCTATAGGTCAAGGCAACCTCAAACGAACTGTCACCCCGACCCCTCACTGCAGGTGAGCCAAAAAATGATCAAGACTGTATGAAAATCAAGTTGACATTGGTCTAGGGATCAATCTACGAAGAGGCAAGCCATCAAACTTCATCCACACCTTTGTTGGGTCAAAATAGAGCTAATGGAGTTGATCCCATTGTTGGTGATTGTTGGAATCAAGGTATGCTCCCTCACCACCTCCCTAGGCCATCGATTTTGGTCCTTTTCGAAAGGAATTTGATCCCTAATTGGATCAAACAGTATAGATGGGTCATAAAGCAATCACTAATCGATTTGTAAGTGAAATCGTGATGCCATCACTAACTATCGCCAAAAATTAGCTAAAAAAGATAGATGATGTTCGTCTCTCCCTAGCGAATCATGAGATCGAATCTCCACCATCCGATCCTTCTATTAGGGATTGACAATCTTGATTTAGTCGGACAGATTGGTTTAGTCCCTTAAGGAATCGTGGAATGAATTGAGATCATCGGATCGAGGATCATCCAGTATGGCATCGCTTTTGATTTGGATGCCACGTGGTATGCCAAATGGCATGTATGGCATGGCATGTAGTGCCATGGGCCACCATTAGTAAATGGTAAATCAACATCAAAAATTAAAAGAAAAATAAATTTAAATTTAAAAAAAAAAATGCAAACTTGGGCTCTATAGATTCATCATGATGAGAGGAATTCATGAAAATTAAAATCCCCAATTAATTTTGGATATTTTAGCATTAATTTAACTTTAAAGGAAATCAATTAGACCTTTATTAATCTCAAACTATTAATCTAGTTGAAATTAATCTTTTGGGAAGTGAAATTGATGTTAAAACACAACTTAGGAAAATTGTTCATGAATTATTGCAATTTATTTCATAAGAAATGAATTTTAAAATTGAAATTCTCAATTTTAATGAAATTAATTAATGTAAAATAAAGTAATTAAATAAAATACATTAAATAACCTTAAATAAACTTAATGATCTCTAATGAACAATAAAACATTATGAAACTCATCCAATCTTAATAAATCATAAAATCACTTAATTATTTAATTAAATGAATTAAATAATTCAAATAATGAAGCAAAAATTAATTAGATCACAATAAATCAACCAAATGTCCAAAAGTTATGAATAAACCCTCTTTGAAAACATCTTTGAGAGAGGAATCAATAAAAATTAAAACCCCTTAATGATTTACATTAAATTAAGCCTAATTTGGATTTTAATGAAATAAGTTAAACTTTAATTAGACCCTAATTATAAATCTAATTAAGATGAAACATTGGAAAAAAAAATTGGCATGGAACCCCACTTGGTATAAAATTTTCAAATCCATTTGACCTTTGGCATGGGAATTATTAAATTTTCAAATCTCTGGGTCAATATTAATCAAATAATGAATAAAGAAAATTCATTAATTTATAAATTCATAAAACAACTTGAACTAATCTTAATCAAACAATATCAAAATTACTTAGGATAGTTCTCCAAACATCATAAGTCAAAGAACTCAATCATTTTTTATACTTAAGGGTTAATGAAAGTGATAAAGCATATTAAGGCTTAATAAAATCCTAAGCTAATAAAATCATAATCAAAAACACTTAATGAAACTTGAACATACAATTAAACACCAATCTAAGAATGAATTAAACCTTAACCTAAATGCCTTAGGTTAATATAAACCAAAATGAAATAACTCAAAACACCAAGTCAAACTAAATCAAATGAAACAAGTGAAATAAATGAAATGAAATGAACCAATTCAAATAAAATCAAATGAAATAATTCAATTAAATCAATCAAATCTAAATTGCAAAGAAAAGAAATAAAACATCAATCATAATTCAACCAAACTAAATGAAATCAAAATGATTAATTAAGATACTTAAGGAGCTTAGTTAAACCTTTAGAATGGAACTTCACCTTAGGATGAGGATTTCATTCTATTAGGGGTTAGGATGTTTAATAGAATAAGTTCCACCTAAAAGTGAGATCTATTCTATACTTCATTCTTGAAAATCTAAACTTCACTTTAACTAAATAAAGTGGAAAAAAAGTGAAAATAAATCACTAAATCATTTGAATTGAAATCACCCAAAGGTAAAATTTAAACAATCTGAGAAACTTCAAATTGAAACTTAAACTAAAGAGGTCTAGCAAAGTATTGCTACCCAAGCCTATTTACTTCACAAATTAGATCATTAGGTCATTGACCATAGACCTAAGTTAGGTTGTTTTGTGACTCTTTTATGATTTCTTGTGATGTGTTGTGATATGATGTGCTTCACATGTCTTTTTGGTGCACTATTTTAGACTACATGTTTAGGATTGTTTATCTATTATATTGGATGATATGACATTCTTTTTTGATCAAAGATTGCCTTTTGTAGGGGACTATGCTATAAAGGACTGCTATCATAAATAAGAAATTAAAAATGTCATTTTCTTGCATGTATGCTTAAGTCCTTAAGTATACCTCATAAGACAGGTGGGCTTAGCAAGCAGCTAATGCTAAGCCCTTATGTTTATGAAATATAACTATTGTGTGATGTTTGTATTCTACTGACATTTAATTTGTAGAGCTAAGAATTATTTAGAAATCAAAATTTAAACTTGAGCTTAGAATTAAGTTAGGATCTATGGGGTCTAGGATTAGCGACGACCCCTAGAAGATATGTGTAGTGGTCACAGAAATGGATGGATGTCCCTGAAGAAGGATATTATCATGAAAAGAAGACCCATAAATCTAGACTTCTAGTTCTAGGCCAAGCTATATAAGGGTAGAGCTTGAATACCTATTTATCTTTTCTTCTAGGGTTTATAGTTGTACCCGACCGCATCCCCTTATTTTATAAATTAAATTGGCTTGATTTATTTTCAGTGCACAATAGAATCAACTTGCTTTTCTTGGTTTCTTTCTATGTTGTGCATTCCTGTGATTGAATGCCTGGATGTAGACTCGTAGAGAAAATTAAATTTATACCCAACTTAAATCTAAACAATTAAAACAAAAATAAAATAAATTTGAAATCTCATTTAAACTAAAGCCTTAGGTAAAACATAAAATTAATTAGAAATAATTAGGTCTTGAAACCATGAAATCATATTGCTCCAATCTTTGAATTGGGCAACTTCTCTTATTGCACATAAGTGGCATCTGACCTATGAGGATGACCACCTTCTTGGGGAAGCCTGCCTTCTATTATTGATTCATCCTATAACTATTTCTAATTGCATGACATTAGGCAAAAAAATGCATACCCAAGACTTCAAATAAATCTTGAATCAAAATATTTAATACTTTAAAAAATGTGCATTAGTTAGAAGCATACAATACTCTACATGATCTTAGGGATTAGGGAGTGAGTCTAGGTTCATAAATTCCTTTCTTAAAAATACAACAACCTAGCGATCTTGCATTCATGATACTTAGCATCAGGATTTTAAAATGTGCTTAGGTGGTGTTAGCTGGCAGCCTTCTCCGAGCGAGTTGTAAGTCCAAAAGAGTCAGAGATAGGTTAGTTCCCTCAAGTGAGACGAACAACTGATAATTCACAAAATGAAATTAGGTCAAACATCTAACATGTGTCAGAAGCACCTGTAGACTAAGTTTTGATGCATCCTTTATTGGAATAAATCTTCAACCCTAGGCATTTCTACAATCTTAGACTGCTAGAATCGAAGTCTTAGACTTCTAAAAAAATGCAACTCAAAATCTAAATTAAATTCTAAAATTTAAAGCCTAAGTACAAGATAATTGAAATGCCTACTAGGCGTCCCAGTATCAATAGGAATTTCCTACTTCATCCTATTTGGCATCTAAAAGAACTCTCTCCAATTTTAATCATTCCCAATTAAAAATTCCAAAAATTAATTTTTTGAAAACAAACTTTTCAATTCTTAGAAATAACAACTCATTTTTTTAATCAAGTGTTCTTATGAAGAGACCTTTCTTAAGATGTAATTAACTATAGGGGCTTGCCTCTATAGGAACCAACCTAGTTTAAAATAAATCTTGTTCTACCTTCCATGTAGTTCAAGAGAAAAATCTCTGGTACACAAAAGACCCATTAGCATTAGGAGTCTTTTATTAAATGATCTAATCCATTATAGGAAAATATATTTATTTTTTGAGATAATATATTTTTTCTCTAATGTCGTATTTGATTATCCAAATAAGAAATTCCTAAAATTCTATGTGGTGTCGCAAATGTTTTCCACAACTGTCTCTATAGTAGACAAGGAAAAGGCTCCAATCCAAGTCTAAGTAGAGTGATATCCTCCTCAAAATACACAATAACGATAGTCAGCATAGCTAAGAAACACCATACAAGCTATTTCAGTGAAAGAATGCATCACACTTATTCTTTCAAGAGAAAGACTGTAAAGGTAAATATTTAAATTTTTTTTAAAAAGCTAGATTTTAAGCTTCATTATCCAAAGAAGCCAGAAGGAGTTGGCACAATTAATGACCTAAACTACTCATCATATATTAGGTAATACCATTAAAGATTGCTTCTCTTTTAAAGACTAGCTTTAAACAAATTACAAGAAAGGGATGGTGGTTATTGCAAAAGAATACCTTGTGCACTCAGGGTAGGGGTTTGTTTAAGGTGATTACATGTGAATATTCTACGTGTTATTTAGAAAATATTTCTCTTTCAGATGATTAGGATATAGCTTTATCCCTCTCTCCTAAAAGATATTTGATAAGAAAATTTAAAAATTTTATGCAAGATCATTTGAGGACCTAGAAGATGATCATCTAGGTTAATCTGCCAGTGTCAAAGATAATTCCTCCTCAACCACATTTAGCATAGTGAGACAATAAAAAAGCCAACTGAAAAAGGCATTTCTTTTATTTTTATTGTATTTAATGATTATAATGCGAATGAATTTGAACAGAAAAAAACTAAAATAAATTATCCTCATAGTGAATGCAACATGTTTAATGAATCAGAATCAGAAAAGGAAGTTTCTATTGAAGATTCTTAGGGAGATCCTATTAACATAAAAATATAGTTCTCAAATTCTAATTAATCCTTGGGAAAACACATTAGTGATAATAAGGGATAGGTTGACATGTCTCTCATTTTCAATTTAGGAGATATTATTGAAGATAATTTTCATAGTGGGAAAGTCTTACCACCTTGCTTATCTTACTCCAAGGACAAAGGTAAACAAATTATATATCAATGTCTTTATCCTTTACAAAATGATCTAGTAGTTGAAGCAACTACTCTTAAAGTAGACTACAATGTGTTCGTCCATCTTAGAAAGTTGCCTGCTAGATTAATCATTTATGATGCCATTCTTATATCTCAGGAAATGAGGGAATCATTAATCAAGGCTTTACTTGACCCAAAGATATGTCTAATATAGCTAGTATTAATCTCTTTTAATGAGAATTATTATCTTAGAGAAGTCACTGGAGTAACATTCACTAATGAAGATTTACTTTTGGGGACTACTGATCATAATTAGCCCCTCTACCTTTTAGTCAAAGTGGAAAACTATAGATTATCCAGAGTACTTGTCGATCATAGTAATTTAGTCAATATTATGTATTTTAAAAACATTATCTTTTTTAAAGATTAATATTCGAATACTTTATTTTGATAAGATGTTATTACAGGGGTTTAATGAAATAAAAGGAAAAGATTTCAGTTCAATTACTCTATTATTAGAAATAGATTGATTTAAATTTGAAGATAAATTTCATATTATAAATTTAGAGACACGTTTTAATGCTCTTTTAGGTAGACCTTGGATACATGAGTATAAAATGGTTCCTTCACACTCCACCAATGTATTAAATATATATTTGAAGGAGTAGAATATACTAATAAATGAGATATATAATCATTTTCTATTCATGAAATTAAGTTCTACAAGGATGCTACTTATTATATGCCTAAAAGGCAAATGAATGACTCTATTTAATCTAGCATTATTAAGGCATCAAAGAAAATAAAATTATATATCAAAATAAATGGAAAAGAAAAAAAAAGAAGTAAAAAGAGGGAAAAGAAAATGAAAAAGGAAGGAACATCCTGTAATTCAAATTGATTTGGATTCTAGTTTTGATGTTGATTTAAATAAAAAATGATGCCTTCATAAAGTTTGAGATTACATTAGAATCATCTACATATGAGAGATTAGAAATATATGTAGCTACTTTGACCCTAACCCCCTAATCTCAATATAAGATTGCATACTTAGAAGTCAAAGTGTCCCCAAACCTTTTAAGATAGTTTGGGAAGTTATCAAAATTTTATTCTATACTTGAATCTTCAGGGTCAAAAGTGAATGTAAAGCTTGAAGCTTCATCTTGTAATGAAATAATAAAACTTCCCTTTGATTGGAGGTACAACACAATGCATGGAGAGCTATTGGGACACCAATTTAAAAAAATTAAAGTATAAAATTAGAGTTAGGTTTGGTACCATTAGACCTCTAAATAATGATGAGTATTGTTAAATGATATGTAATAATGTGGAATCTTATCAACTTTTTGAGAGTTCATCCAATTTCATAATAGAATTCTATTCTGAAGCATCAAATAATCTAGATGATTATTCAATTCAAAATGCACATCTAGAATTTGAAGAAGAAATAAATTCCATAATTAATGAATTAAATGAAATCAACTTAAGAACCGAGGAAGATCGACGACCAATTTTTGTGAGTTATTCATTAGGTCTTGAAGATTCCTATGAGTTGATTAATTTGCTTTTTGAATATAACAATTTCTTTGCTTGGAATTATGATTAAATTCTAGGTTTGTCTATGAATGTTGTGATGCATAAGTTAGAGATTAAACAAGATGTCATTGCAATAAAATAAGGCCCTAAACTCATGCATTTAAAAATTAAACATCAAGTGATTGCCAAAGAAATATAATTGATTGAAGCTAATTTTATCTGAGAATGAAATATCTTTCTTAGTTAGCCAATATTGTATTGGTAAAAAAAAGAATGGTCAGATATTCATGTGCATAGATTTTAGAGATTTAAATAATGATTATACCAAAGATGAGTTCCCTCTATCGATATCAAAACTTATGGTGGGTATAGTCTTATCACATGAAATTTTCTATTTATGGATGGATTATCTAGATATAACCAAGCTAAAATGGTCCCCAAAGAAGAGGAACATAAAATATTTAGAACCCAAATTAGGATATTCTATTATATGGTAATGTCATTCAGTCTCAAAAATGTTGGGGCTACTTATCAAACAACAATGCCTAAAATCTTTAATGATTTAAGTCATAATCAAATTGAGTGCTACATCGACAATCTCCCCATAAAAAGTAAAGAAATAGAGAGACATCTCTATGATCTTAGGATTATTTTCAAATGGTTGTGCCATTATAGGCAAAAAAAATAAGTCCTTTGAAGTGTGTCTTTTGGGTAGCATCAGGGAAAATTTTAGGATTTGTAGTGAGGACCATGGAATAAAAATCGATCCTGAAAAAAAATTAATCCATTATAAAAGTGCCACCACTGAGAAGTCTTACATGATTAAGATCATTTCATAGTAGTCTTGTATATATAAGAAGGATCATATCGAATCAATCCATAAGATGCCAACCATTTGCAACATTAACAAGATGGATTTCAAATTTAATTGGGATGGAAAATGTCAAAATACCTTTGTTAGTTTAAAATATAATTTAATAAATCCTCTTATTTTTGTTGCCTTGATTTTGTGGAAGTCATTAAATTTATGCATTGCATCCTCAGATGAATCAAATTAATGAAGAGGACAAATCAAATGCTCTTTATTATCTGAGCCATAGACTCATCCTAGTGAAAATAAGTTATCTACCTAAAAAGGTGAGGCATTATATATTTTTGCATTAAGTGAATTTAATTTCAAAAATAAATCATTTGCAATATCTCATTACCACCCAACATTATCTAGATATTTAGTACATTGGTCTATGCTCTTATTACAATTTGAAACTACATTTATCTCTCTTTGTGCTTTTAAAGGCCAAGTTGTAGTTGATTTCTTAGTGGCACACCTACTCCCCGATGGCTCTCTTTCGAATGATAATCTCCTTGATGAACAGATCATCAATTTAAAGGAAGAAAATAATGCCACTTGGGAGCAATATTTTAAAGGTAAAGAATTCAATTCTTCCATCCCAAGGAAGGCAGGGATTAGGTTGATTTTCATTACTCCAAGTAAAATAATGATGTGATATCCATACCATTTATCTAGATCTTGTACAAATAATGAAGATGAATATAAAGCTTTATAATTGGTTTGGAATTAGCCATTCTCATGGATATTAAAATAATATTAAAATCTTTGGAGATTCCCAAAAAATTATTAACCAAGTCAGTAGAATCTAGAAAGTGTTAAATACAAAACTTTTTTACTATTAAAAATATACAATTAAATTATTTGAACAATTTTTTATGACTTTATATAGGATATCACGTAAAGATAATTCTAAAGCTGATGGGTTAAAAGCTTGTAAAGTAGATTATGTGCCCAGAAAAAGAAGCAATATCTATAGAAGTTTAGGACTACTAGATTTTATCTCCTATAGATTTAGACAACATGAAGAGAAAAGTAAAGATTAAAGGGATAGCCACACTTACTGAAGGTCAAGAATAAAATGGTTGGAGATAACTATTTATTGACTATTTATGTGAGGGGAGGCTCCTATAATACAAGTCATTAGTGAATCAAATTATGAAATGACTGTGGTGTTTATTTTTTGATACACCTGGTGGACACCATGTAGATCATAGGGCGTACTTATTGAAGTGATCGGGTATAACATTAAGGTATGATGTACCATCTTGAATGATGAAAACATCACTCTATAATGGACCTAATCACCTAATAAGGACTCTTAAGACCTGATGGGTCTTCGTATGTACCAGAGATTCTTCCCCTACTTTATATGAAAAAGTAAAGTAGGATTTATTTTATGTCGGGTTCTTTAGTTCCCTATGGAGGCAAGCCTCCATAGTTAATTACATCCTAGAAAATTGGATTTCCTAAGAACACTCTCAATTAAAGTAGTAAATCATTTATCTACAAAGATTTCAAGGTTAAGACTATCATTAAATTGGCTATTTTGGAAAATCAAATGGGATTGTTCAATTGACAGAATTTTTTTTGAATCCAAAGGAGAATAAGTACGAAGTGTTCATGATACTAGGAAGCCTAGTGAACACTCCAACCTATCCTATGGTAATGCTTTATATTTTTTAAAGTGAGAGAGTTTATTTGTCTGAGTTGAAGTTTTATTAGATTTCTAGGGATTGTAATCCATCAACACAAGATTGTGAAAATATCTAAGAGGTGAGGATTTATGCTTGCAGCCCAAGAAAAATAAGTAACCTTAGATCCTAAATCTAGGGAGCTTCAAAACAAGTTAAAAAGTGAAACCTAAATTTAAGCAAAAAGGGAACATAAGGGTCCACCTCTACATGAGAGAGTAAACCTGTCTAACTCTACTGAACTTACAACTTCTTGGAGTGTCCGCCAGCTAACACCTCTCATGATTCAAAACAATGTGGGCTAGTTCTTATGAGATTGCAAGATTGTTTAAGCTATTATTTAATTTTGAAAGAGACTAGAGTCCTAATCTTACTCCCTAAGAGACTAGATCATGTTTGGTATGAGCATATGACTTCATCTAAATGCAAAATATTTTCTAGTTTTATATTATTTTGACACAATAATTTGGAAAAAGGCTTAGGATATTTCATGCCTAAATGCATGATGAAATTTTGTTGTTGGCCAAATCAAGGGAGAAAGAGGGTGAAGCTCCATCAAAGGGGTTGGTCTCATAGACCAAGCGCTCCTTAAAGTGATGAAATGGAGGCCTTATTTTTTGCAAGAGTGATTCAATATGATATGTATGATGTTAGACATACAACATACAACATACAACATACAACTAAAGGGTTGGTAAATCATTTAGTTATCTTGATTACAACCTAAGCTTTAAAATGAGATTGAAAGTTGTTTTATATTATAATTATGAGTTGTTAATTAGGGTTGAAAAATAAATTTTATCCTAAGAGCCTATCGCATCCGAGCCACACATTAAATCATTAATTATAATGAAACTATGAAAATCATGCTATTCTATTGCGCAATCAAAATAAAATAATAATCATTTTACAGACTACCATGAAAGAATAAGAGGCCGATGCAGACGGGTACCATCGTACACCTTAAAAAAGAGAAAATTGGGTAGCTGAGCTCTACCCTTATACAACCCAAAATTATAAAATAATAATTATAATTGAAATCTAATACATGTTATGGGGTCTTCACTTCTTCATTTCTTTTTTCGTCTTACTTTCTTTCTTCTTGACTTGATTTGTTCCAAGGCATCACAGGGTACCCTAGGACTAAGCATTCTAGCCACTACTCATCCTAATCCCCATAGCACTAATCCTAATTCTTATTATAAAATTACAATTTTATGAAAAGTAAAATTTAACTACACCTGCAAAACATATATTAGCTAAACATACATACATTCCCAAGCAGTTACATTTCATTGTTTGGACTTAGCAGCCTACACATGGGTAATCAAGCCCACCTATTCTAATATGGATTATCCTTAGAGGTTTAAGCAACCTGCAAGAAAGATATTTATATTTATTTTTGAACAACCCCTTAAGCACAATCCCCTGTAGAAGACAATATTAGACTAATAGCAGCCTAATCTAGTCTACTAGTCATACACCCTAATATCCATTCTAAAATATTACATCAAAAAATAAAACATACATCACACACACACCATCCTAACTTAGGACTAGAAGTGGTGACTTAATTCTAATGTGTATGTTAAGGCTTTGTGTAGTGTGTCTTAGTGAAGCATTTGAATTATGATTCTCTAAATTTGGAAATTGTTTAAGTTAACATGAAGGTTGGTTCATTTCAAGTTGTTTAGATGATTTGCAACTTTTAATTTGTGTTTCACTTTATTTCATTTGGTTTATACTTAGCATCTGTGTGTTATAAAGAGAGGAAATGAGCTTACCCTCTTCCATCCCTACCTTAAGCCACTTTCTAAAGCATATTAATTTCACTTAGTTCCTTTAATGAATGACTTATTAAATATCTTAATAATCTTATGTTTGGGTTAACCTTAAAGAATCCTATTCAACATGAAGGGCATCTTAAGATTAATGTAGTTGAATTGCAATCACATAGCATGTGTTGAACTATTCCTTTTCATCACCTATAACATGCATATGATTTTACACTTAGCATACCTATACATACAATATATTTTGGCATACTTAAATGATGAATGAATGCATATATTTGGTGATTACATTTTTTTATTGAGTTACTTATACATGTAAATTAAAGCTCTATCCAAATTCTAATACAAGTATACATAAAAATATAATTAAATAAGTACATTCCTTTGTTAACCAAGGAAGTGAGATAATCAAATGATCTCCCTAAAGAAACTTAAAGCCTCATATTTCTGGGATGTCCAGACTATATACTTATTAGCATTCAAACATATGTAGATCAATATATGAATATAAGAAAGAGAGCTTTACTCCCACATGCTATACATTTTTATAACTTAAGTAGCTATTGATGCATGTCTATTTAATAGAAAAGATGATTATCATTCTTTAATTAAATGCACATACACATGTATAAAGGATCTAAGAAAGTACATGCTGTTATTAATCAGGGAAGCGAGATAATCAAATGACCTCCTTGGGGCTACTTAAAGCCTTATATTCTCGGGATGACTATATACTTGCTATCCTAAATACATATAGATATATACATAATTGGAAGAATGAAAATCATGCAAAAGATTGTTTTTTGTTTGATTAAATTATTTATACGTGTGAATTAAAGATCTATCCAAATTATAATACAAATATACATAGAAATGGAATAAATAAGTATGTGTATTTGTAAACCAGGGAAGTGAGAAATGAAATGACCTCTTTGGGGCTACTTAAAGCCTCATATTCCCAGGATGTTCAGACTATATACTTATTATCATTCAAATCTATTTAAATCTATATGTGAATATAAGAAAGAGAGCTTCACATCCCTATGCTTAAGCTATAAACACATGCAAGTCTTATGTATTTATAATTACTATCACTCCAAATATTGTTATCCATTTATAAAATTTGAAAAATAAATTTGAACTTATTGGTGATAATAACCACACATATAATTAAGCCAACACATGCGAGCTTACATAAATAAATTTCATTTGATTCATTTGAATTTGAAAACATGAATGCATGGGATCACATGGCATACACCATTTAATGTTATTGAAAAAGAATAGCTAAATACAACCATATGATTGATTAAACTACACTAATTCCTAAGGATAATCATGTTAAATAAAATTATTTTAAGGAAACTAAAGCTTTGTATTAATTTTTAATTTTGGGAATTTAATTAGACTTAAAGTGGAGAAGAGATCAATTGTTGTTTTAACCCCATTCCCATGTTGGTGATCTTAATTTGTTTAAGAAAAGATAATTAAGTGATTTTTATGATTTAATTAAATTGAACCATTAAACTTGATTAAGGCTTAATCATTGTTCAAAATCAAATGGAAATAGTTTTAATAAAGTCTCCTATATTTTACTTTTACAAAGAGCATTTATTTAAATTTTTTAGATTTTTCTACAATTTGTTATGATTTTATGAAATATTGTCCATTAAAATGAATTATTAAGCCTAATTAACCCCTAATCCCGTCGATGCCATGTAGACCGCTGACATGGCAGCACTTTCCATGGACATCACGGGATTGGCTACTTAAACCCATCCGATGTTGCATTGATGTGGCGGTGACGGACGTGTTTTCATTATCATCGTCTAATCTAAGATTAGATAGTGGGGATTAATTTGACATTTTTGATGGGATTAAAATTAAATTAATCTAGCAGATTGATCATGACTATCCATTCCAATCATGCAAAATGGACAGTGGATGATCCATCATCCTCTGAGCGATGGAAGATGGACAACGTTCACTTTTTTTTGCTCAATCCGAGCTTGTGGAGGCTTAGGATTGACTCTAAAAGCTTTAAAGAGGGGATCTAAAGGGATATAATGGTGGATTTTGCATGACATTTCAATTTTCTTCTAAAAGGCCAAATAAAAATTGGAAAAAATGTTTGTGTACCAAAATTTTCTTCTCCGGAGATCAGGACTGGTGGCCAACTGATCGAGGTAACTTCATCTTGAAGAGACAAAGCCTTACTGAGAAGCTGATACCTTGAATCTTCATCAGTAGCTTTGTGGACCAACCGCTTGAAAACTCATCAAACTTAGACTTGGAGTGGACTCTGGTGCTCAGATTGCTTTGAAGAAGATTCATTTCACCATGCTAGAGCACGGTGAACATGTGGGTGAAGTTAATTTGAAATTGGTTGAGTTTTGGTGCAGTTGGATGGAGTTTGGCCTCATCCTATTTTGAGTTTGATGTTTTGGGCTAGTGGGAGGCTTAGGGAGCTTAGGAAATTAGTGGGGAGAGTCGTCTTAAGGTGGTCGAGCTCTGAGAATACTCAATGTGTGGAATCAAATGTAATGATGGGGAGTATACCCCTTCCTCCCTCAGATCAGATGGCTTGGGGTTGAATCTTCCTTGGGTAGTCATCTAAACATCGCAGGCGGCCAGAGGTCATAGGAGGAAGCTGAGATAGCTCAGTTTGGTTGGCCAAGTGTCTGAGGTGGCTGCCATGGAAAGTCCGTATCTCCCTTTAGTGAGCCAATGAGGGGAGGTGGATTAACTCACCTCCATTGACCTAGGGATGACCCAACCAGCTTTGGATTAGGCTAGCCATAGAGTCCTGGGTCCAAACTTAGCTTTGGGAGGTTGTCAAGTGCAAAGGTGGAGGTTTGACCACCCAAAAATGGAGTTTATCTTATGTGGAGGGCTTTATCCAATGGGTAATAGGTCAATTCGAGTTTAATTTGGGTTAGGTTAGATTTAGGCTACCCAAGTGATCCAAGTATGGGTCATGCCAAGTTTCAATGGGTTTGGGCTTTATTTGAATAGGTTTGGCTTAATTTGACCCATGTAAGTCAAGTTGGGCTTGGTTGGGTCAAGTTGACCAATTTGTCAAATTAGGTCAAACCAAGGCTTGGGTCAAGTTTAAATGAGTATTTGTGATGTTTTGGTTCAATTGGTTTTGTTTAATTTGTCTTGGGTTTGATTTTGACCCATTTGGATTCATATGGGTCAAATGGGCTAAGTTGACCAATTTGGTCAAATTAACCAAATTGACTTGGGTTAGGCATTGGTTTATGTTCAATTGGTCATTTGAAGATGGTGTTAGGCTTTGATTTCAATTAATTTGGATTTAGGAATGATTTATGCCAAATTGACCATTTAGGTTAATTTGGGCTAAATGGGTCAATTGGGTTGACTTGGTCAAATTAGGTTCAACCAAAGGTTTGATCATGTTCAATAACCAATTTGAAATGGATTTGAGTCATTGGTTGAAATCAATTCAGATTAGAACTTGATTTGGCCCAATTTGGCCTTTTAGGTCGAAATGGGTCAACCTTGGTCAAAGGGCCAATTGGATTTGGTTTGGCTCAATTGATGATTACGACATGTTGAAGGGTTGATTTAAAGTTAGTATGAATCATTGGTTTCAATTGATTTGATGTAAGATGGGATTTGGTTCAATTTGGCTCATGTAAGGTAAAAGGGTTAACTCAGGTCAAGTGATCAAATTGACTTGGTTTGACCCAATTGATTATAATTGATCAATCAAGGATAATCAACAATCATCATAGGAGGTTTTGGATGGTTTGGTTCAATCCAATTTGGGTTGGATTGGAGTTTGGTTCAAAAGGGTCCTTTAGGTCCCTTTGGGTCAAGTGAGCCTAATGAGTCAATTGAATAAATTTTTGGTTGAATTGAGTTGATTGAGTTTGATATTTAATTTGAGATTGATTAATAGATTTGATTGTAATTGATTTGGTTATAATTGGATTTTGGATCATTTAGTCCCTTTTGGTCAAATGGGTTAGGTTAGGTAGATTGAATTGATTTTGGTGATTGTAGTTTTGATGAGGATTGATTGACTTTTGTGAAAATCAACTGAGTTAGGACTGATTGAAGAAAATTTTGGCTAAGTCCATAGGATTGAATTATGGGTTTAGGTGGGTTTTAGATCAAGATGGATTTGATTTTGGTTTGGTGTCTGGATATGATTGGGATTCAATTAGATTTTTATTATATTGATTTGGAGTTTGGTTTTTGTTAAGGAGGCAGGCAAGAGTTTGGTTTAGGCTATAGGATAGGTTGGTTACCTTAGACCCTAAGGCATGATCTAATTCTAATGCTAATTCTCCAAAGTTTCTAGGTTTAGGATAAGTGTTCACTTAGCCATTAGGAGTGTCTTATGACTAAGGAGCTCTTAGTGTTTAGAAGACTCCTAGATCTATGATGAGAAGATTGGATCCTCACTCCAAAAGTGAGGTCAATGAAAGGACCACCAATAGGTGTGGTGTAACTAACAAGGCACACCACATATATTTGCATTGACCAAGGTGGTCAACAGTGTCCAAAAATGATTGCAAGTGCTAACAAAGATGACCTATACCTAAAATGAGAGGTAGCTAAAATCATAATATTAGTGCAATTCAACTCATCTCATGCCAAGGGCATAAGAGAATCAAGAAGATTTGGCTTGAATTGATTGATTTCATGTCAATGACATGAAGATGGGTCCATTGGGGAATTGTACATGAGTTGGATTAGACTTGAGATAGATTTATACCAAGGGCATAAAAGAAGGGGAAAATCAATTAGGGATTGAGATTTGATTTAATTTGTTTGATTTATTTAGTATGAATCCATTTGGGATATAGATTTTATTGATTTTGTTTTAAGTTGTTTGATTTATGGAAAGGAGATCCGCTATAGATACAGGCTTGACTTGTTTAATTTAATTAGTTTGTTTAATTTGGAGGCATATCCATCGATGATATAAGCTTGAATCTATCTTGGATCAAAATTATGTTTGTTTGATTCAGTTTGGTTTGGTTTGAGCTATTTTGATTTGGCTCTATTGGGGAGATTAATTTGGTTAATTTAATTTGATTTGTTGACTTAACCCACTGAGGAAGTAAGTTTGGATTGTTTGATTATAGTTAGCTCCATTGGGGAGAAGAGTTTGATTTATTTGATTTTAGTTTTGATTTGTTGATTGACTTGATTTGATTTAGTTTATTTTGATTTATGCAGCCTATCGGTGTGCGATGGACCACACTAAGAAGGAGCTATGGGGGTCTTGTTCTATTTTAGATTTGCCAATCTAAAGGGTTAGTCTACCAGCCAAGGGTAAGACTATCCAATCTAAGGGGTTGTCTTTCGGTGTGCAATAGCTATGCTAGGAAGATAACACAAGGACTTACATCTTCCAAAGCAAAAATAGCCCCTGGGGTGACCTGTTGATGGCACAATAAGTCAAACCCAATTTAGGGGGACTATTAAGTAAGTTCCACTATGGATGTTATCTCAACACAAAAGTAGTCAAGGTTAATTTGATTTTATTTAATTTGGATGTAATATGGATCATATCGGTGTGCGATGTACCGCACTAAGAAGGGGCTTATATAAGCCTAGGCCTATCTTTGATTTACAAGTCCAAAAGGTAGTCTATAGGTCAAATGGTAGGACTATCCAACATAAGGGTTTGCCTTTCGATGTGCAACGACTATGCTAAGAAGAAAGCATGAGGACTTTCATCTTCTAAAGAAGAAATAGCCGCTAGGGTGACCTGTTGATGGCACAACAAATCAAACCTGACCTAGGGTGACTACTGAGTGAGTGTGTTGAGGACCTTATCTCAACTCAAAAGTAGTCAAGGCAATTCTTATAGGGAGTTTTGCTGACAGTACCCTTAAGATAGGATGCTTGCTTGGGAAAAGGTGCCACTGGGGGCATTCTCCTAATCCACAAGCAATTTTGTTTTATTTTTTTATTTATTTGCATGGACCCTGTTGGTGTGCGAGGGACCACACTAAGTAGGAGCCATGGGGTCTTTGGTCTATCTTAGATTTAATGGCCCAAGGAGAATCTGCACATCCATGATATCGAACTTTCAACCAGAGGGGTGGCTACTAGGAAAGGAGAAATGTCCAATCCAGTAGTAACTCGGGTAGTGTCTAGATGGGGTCGTGAATAAGTAATCTAAATAGAGTGCCCACAGAGGAGGTGCTACTAGAGGTGTTATCTTGATCTTTGAAAGAGAAAGCCTATAGGTATATGGTGGCTGGCTCAAGGAGAAAGCGCAGGGACTCACATTTGCTTAAGCGGTGTTATCCATGGGATGGGTTGCTGTCAGCAAAGTGAACACCAGCCAATTTAAGATGCCTATTGGTGTGCATGACGATCAATCTAAGAAGAAAGTGTGGGAGATTTACATCTTCCAAAGTAGAACTGATCATCAAGACAGTTTATCATCGGCTATACAACTACTATCTGACCTAGGGAAACTACTAAGTGGGGAGTCATAATGGAGGAATGGACCACAGACTTAAAGTAGTCAAGAGGAAAGGGGCTATTGGGGGACTTATCTTAATCCTCAAATATAAACTCAACCTAGTCAGCATATGATTTGCTAGTTTAAGAAAAAAGCACGGGGCCTTACATCTTCTTAAATAGAGTCAACAACAGGTAGCTTATTTGTGCTCAATAAGACATACCATACAGATAGGGTGCTCATCATTGTGTAGCTGTTAAGCTAAGAAGAAAGAATAGGAACTCACATTTGCCTAAGCAAAAAGACTACTGGGGAGACCCACTAGCTATGTATGAATGAAGCTAGACCTAGAGTAGCTACTAAGTGAGGGCTGCTAGGGGCATTATCTTAACTCAAAGAACCTTGAGATAAAGGGTTTGTGTTTGTTTTGTTTGTGTGTGTGTGTGTAATTTTGTGTTTGTGTTGTGCTAATGAGGGATAGGATGCCACTCAGGTTCTCTTATACCTACCTTATACACACCACAAAGATCCATAAAGGAAAAATGCTTTCAATTTGAAGAGATTTGATTTTAAAATAGAGATTTATTGATGAAGTTTGTTTTTAAACACTATTTTATGGGTAATATTTCTTAAGGTAGAGCCTATTGATTGGAAACATCGGCACTATCCTTTATGGTTGATAAGTTGCTATGATCGTCTTTGGTAGGCTTTTTTTATAGCAAAAGGGCCTTCCCATGTGGGTATAAACTTGCCTCCCATCTTGCAACTTGAAACAATTGGTCTTCTTAGAACTAAAATAAGCTCTCGTACTTAGAAAGCTCTAGGGTGGACCAACTTATTGTGAGCTTGAATTATTTTGGCTTTACACAACTCGAGATTTTGGCATGCTCGTAAGCATTTCTCATCCAAACATTCAAGCTCTTCTAATCCTAACTTGGCATTCTTCTCCATTATGATCTTGCTACCCATAATAATCCTTAATGATGGGAGTTGGGCTTTTAATGGTAGAATGACTTTTAACCCGTACATTAAGGAGAAAGGAGTAGGCTAAGTTGGGGTTCTGTAGGTAGTGTGGTAGGCCAACAAAGCTTCAACTAATAGCTCATTCCACTGCCATTTATTATCATCAAGTGTCTTCTTGAGTATTTAGATGAGAGTTTTGTTGAAGGCTTCTGCCAAACCATTCGCTCACAGATAGTAGATAGTAAAGTATCTCCAATCTATGTTGTGTATTCAGGTAATGTTATTAATTTTAGTGCTATTGAATGTAGTACCATTATCAATATAATGAGGTACCCCAATCTATATATGATATGGTTCTTAAAAAATTTGAGCACATGTTGAGCTTTGACCTCCTTAAGCAAAATATTTTTTGCCTATTTAGAAAGTAGTCAGTAGTAGCAAGGATGAACTAGTGATCCTTGAATGAAAGAGGATCAATCGAACCCATTATGTTAATACCCCAACACTCGAATGGCCAAGAGACCAAAGTTGGATGTAGAATATTATGTGGTTGGTGTAGGACCACACCATGTACTTGGCATTGGTGGCATCACCTAATTACATCCGTACAATCGACGATCATAAATGACCAACAGTATCCTAGTCTCTTGATTTTGGCTTTCATCTTAGGACCAAATTGGTGAACTCCGTATAATCCTAAATGGACCTTGATCATGAGCTTATAGGATTCATGCTTGTCTAAATAACGTAACCACATATGATTGAAGGACCATCGATATAAAACACCATCCACGAGGGTGTAAGAAAGGGCCCTTTACTTCACTTGATGTGCTTAAGACTTATCTTTAAATAGTTTACCTTTGTTTAGGTAATCAATGAAGGGTTGCCTTCAGTCTAGTTCTTTGTCCTTCCTAGACCAACAACCTCCCTTTCAAGAGAGTACTTTTTGATGAGTTCAGTATCAATAAGAGGCAGGACTTGCTTATTTTGGATCTCTATTAATATGGACTCATCTTCTGGACATGCCAACCCCTTAGAAAGTTTAGCTAGGGCATCCTCTATGGCATTTTCTCCTTTAGGGATCTTGTAGATGGTCACTTCTAGAATTTAGGTCAACAACTCCATGTTATACTTATGGTAGTGATGGAGTCTAGTCTTGAGGGCCATATAAGACCCAACGATTTTGTTGACCACTAGTTAGGAATCCCAGTTAGGAATCCCAAAGATGTTGATGATCTAGATGTCTAGCAAAATGGCTAACTCCAGATCAATAATCAGAGCCTCATATTTTGCTTCATTATTGGTGCAAAGATTAGATAGATGATATGAAAATCTCATCATATCATGGTCTGGAGTTAGGAGAACTACTCTTACCCCTACCTTTCCTAAAAGAGTAGATTGTGGTTCTTCTCCTCTTTTAGAGGAAGCCGCACTATCAAAATACATCTCCCATTGAAGAATGCTAGTATCCCTTATGTTCATGATTTATTCATTGGGGAGATCATCACAAAGCAGAGAGTCAGCAGAAGTGGGTGTGTTGTTATGAAATCTGTGAGTGCTTATCCTTTCACCACAAGGAGGGCTATGAATGCAATATTGTGATGAAAATTATATATTCTCATCTTCTTCTATCCCCCTTTTGGAAAGAAGGATAAATAAAAATTGAAATATAAGGCCATATCGGGACACCATATAGATCTCAGATGTTCTTATTAGGGTGATCAGGTACGACATTGAGGGGAGGTGTACTATCTCAGAAGATAGAAGTCACCACCTTACAGTGAACCTAATCACCTGAATAAGAACTCCTAATGACTATGGGTCTTTGTATGTACCAAAGATTCTTCCTCTACATTACATGGAAAAGAAAAATAAGGTATATTTTAAATCGGGTTTGTTAAGTTCCATATGGAGGCAAGCCCCTATAGTTAATTACATCCTAAGGAATATGATTCTTTAGGAATACTCTCAATTAAGGTAAATGATCATTGTCTCTAAAGATTTCAAAAGGTAGGACTATCAATTAATTAGTTTATTTTTAGAAAATCAAGTAAGATTGATTAAGAGGAGGGAGTTCTTATTGAAGCCCAATGAAGATAAGTAGGGGATGCTTAGTATACTAGGAAGCCTAGTAAGCATCCCAAACTATCCTATGATTTGGATTTATATTTTTTGAAATTAAATTGATTTGTTTG
Organism: Cymbidium sinense; assembly: GCA_021442155.1. Classification (NCBI taxonomy): domain Eukaryota; kingdom Viridiplantae; phylum Streptophyta; class Magnoliopsida; order Asparagales; family Orchidaceae; genus Cymbidium; species Cymbidium sinense. Next base: position 26,756,334 of record CM038223.1, on the reverse strand, counting down.
AGTTAAATTTTTATTAAAAAGTTAAGGCTTACAATTCTATGATACAGGATCATGGAAATGCCTAAGAGATGAGGATTTATGCAGAAGGCAAAGGGACGACCTCGAACCCAGAGCTATAAAGCATGACTTAAATCTAAGAAAAAAATTTATATTTAGTTTACCTTCACAAGTGAGGATAAATCACCCACTGTTTAGACTAACAACCACCTGGGGGTGTCTGCGAACTAACTCCTCCTACAGTTTTAAATACATGTTGGAAAGTCATATGCTTTTGTAAGATAGCTAAGTTGTTATTTATTTAGAAAGAAACTAAGTCCCTAAACACACTTCCTAAGAGACTAGATCATGTAGGGCATGATTTAGTGACTTAAATCTAATGCAAATTTTGTTACATTTAATTTTCATTTTGGACAATCAATTTGACACAGGCTTTAGGATTTGTATGCCTAATGCATGAGAAATTAGATTTAGGGCCAAAATCAGTAAGATATAGAGGTGTGTTTTTCCCATGGCTCTCAAAGGTCAAGCCAAGTTCTCTGGAAAAGGTGAAAGCCCTCCAATCAAGAGTGAATCAATATGCTTTTTGTGCATGATGTGAGAAAAGTAATACAACATCTAGCTAAGGGGTTGCTAATTCTTTTATCTTAATTTATAACCTATGCTTTAGATGAGGTTATGAGTTATTTTTTTTAGTTTGAATTAATTAGTTGGATAGAAAATTCATTTTTCTAAGAGCCTAATCGTCATCCGGGCTCTACATCAAAGTGAGGAAGAAACTAGAAAAGGATGCTATCTTAATGCACATGTTAAACAAACATCAAATAATTTTCAAAATTAGCGTAAAAGAATAAGAGGCCATTTATGGTCGTGCCCATTGCACAAACCCGAAAATAAATTGGGTAGCCGAACTCTACCCTTATACAACCCAGAATACAAATAAATTAAATACAATCAAGAGGGAATTCATTGTTATAGGGGTCTTCATTCTTCATTTATTCTTTCTTCTTTCTTCTTTCTTCTTTTGGTTAATTGGAATGTGGCTGCTTAAAATATTTCACATGGTACATAAGACATAGTCTTATGACCAATGTTCATCCTAGTACCCATAACAATCATTCCAAAATCTTAATTACAAATTACATGAAAATGAGAAAAAATAAATCTAACTAAAACTTGCAAAATATACATTAGCCAAACAAACCATACAATCCAAAGCATGTATATATATATAAATTGGACTTAGCAGCCCACACAAGGTAACCAAGTCCACCTGGAAAAAGCAGTTATATTTTTATTACAGTGCCCCTTAAGCATAATCCCCTGTAGAAGATAATGGTTAGACTAAGATTGTCCTACCATTCAGTCCACGTGCATACACCCTAACATCCAGACTAAAATATTACATCAAAAAATAAAAGCAAACATCAAACTATGCACCACCCTAACCTAAAGCTAGAAGTGGTGACTTAGCCTAATGTGTGTGCTATTTAAGGTTTGTGTGGTATGTTTAGCTAGGCTTTAGGGTTTAAGTTTTTTGAGTGTGAAGATGTTCAACTTAGAGGGTGATTTCATTTAAGTGATTTAGTTGATTTGGTTAATTTTTATTCTGTAATTTGATTAGGTTTGGATGAATCTACAATAAATTACTAAGTGTTAAAAAGAGAGAAAAAGAGAAGAGAACTTCTCTTTCCTCCCTACCTTAAGTAATTTGTAAGGTAGATTCATTATAAATTATTGTTTAGTGCATGTTTTATTATGTGTTCTAATTAATCCTAAGTTTATATTTTTCCTAAACAAACCTATTCAAAAAAAGGCATTTTAAGATTAAGTAAAGTGAAACACTATCACAAAACACACAACACTTCATTTCTTTCCTAATATATGTAACATGCATTTGGATGAATCCTAAGCATATCTATACATGCAAATGGAAGTGTTTAGCACACCTTAATAAAGAATGCTAAGAGAGTTATTTAAGAAAATTTGGATGCCTTATGATGCATTATTTTTGTTAAGTAGAAAAAGAGTGATTCTTTAATCCATTTTTCATATGCATATTTACAAGTATAAAAGACATAAGTGAGTACGACGCCATTGTTAGCACTAGGGGTGTAAGGTACAAGGCCTACTTAGGGCTACTTAAAGCCTCACGATCCCGGGGTTGTCCAGACTAGTATACCACTTTTCTTAAATACATGTGCATGTACAAAAAGAAATGCATGAAAAGAGAATCATGCAAAAGTTTATGTTTGTTTAGTTAATTTTTTGGTTGTTTAATTTACATGTGTAAATGTGAGAATCTTTTTTAATTCATAACATAAAATTGGTTAGAAAAGATATAATCAAGTGTTATGTTCTTTCAAAAGAACTATACACTTTGCAAATCCATCCAAATTCATGTTAAAAGAGAAGAGGTGGAAAGTCACACAATTCACATCTTTATATTTATACTCACATGCAAGCTTATAAATAATCATAAGTAGCATATCTTTTAGTTATGATATTTGATTTATAAGTTTTTAAAAATAATTTTAGATTTATTAGTCATAATAGTCATTCATATTCTTACTTCAGCCAAAATATATAATTTGACATAAATGAAACATTTCATTTTTATTTGATTTTCAAAGGGGCATGAAGGCATGATTTTCATATGACATACACATTTAGAATATTTAAAGTGATTAAAGCATGTAAATTCATTCACCCTAATTAATTCTTAAAGCCAACCTTATGAAATAAGATTATTTAAAGTAAACGAAATTTATTTTAAAGAGATTTTTATTTTGTCTTGAGTTTGATTTGAATTTTGAAAATGTGAAAAGGTTTCTTTTCCACTTTTAATATAATTTAGTTATGAACCAATGTATTGACATAATTAACCACACACAAGGAATTTAAGATAGAAATGAACCTAGGAAAGAAAGGGGGCTAATGCACAAATTTTAATTTTAAAAAAGTTTATTAATTAAGTACTTTAATTAAGTTACAAACTATTTAATTAATTTTACACTTTAATTATATTTTTATCCAAATTAAACTTAGCAAAAAAGATTTGAAAAGATTTCTCATTCCCTAAAGATTACTTCTAAGGTAATTAGCAAATATAATTAATTTATTTATCACTATTTAAAAGGTTAATTAAATATTTAATTGATTTAGAGGGCAATTAGGAATGACTCAAGCAATTCCCCTAATTAAACCATTAATAAATTCCTAGAAAATTAGGGGATGTAGAAGTCAACCCACTAAATGCACATGAGAAGTTTGGTGTAATTCATATTCCTAATAAAACCTAAATTAAGAAAATATCACTGTTCAAAATCAATTGAAGTTAATTTTAGGTTATACCCCTTTGAATTATCTTCACAATACTTTTTATTTTTTATTTTTCTAATTTTTCTACACTTAGTTATGACTATTTGAAGATTATGATTAATTCCTTAATTGCCAAGTGGATTGCTGATGCAGAGAGCATTTTCCACATGGCGCAATGGGATTCATCACTTAAGTTATCACATCCCAATGCTGCGTCAGCGGTGGTGCTATGTGCTTTCTCTCTAGATCATCCGATCAATGATCTAATGGTTGAGATCGAGCCTGTTGTTTGTAAAAGGAATAATCATAGATCCTACATGGCTTAATCATGATTGTCCATCCAAAATGCATGGATGGATGGTCCATGATCCAACACTGAGTTTTCCTGTAGGAGAGGACATTCGTCCACTCTCTAGGGCATAATCTGAACTCAAACTTTACCCACACCATCTAGGAGTAAGCACAAGTAAATCCAATGATCAATTTTGCATGAGGTGAATATTTATTTCACAAAAGACCACACACTCCTTATTTTAAGCTTTGGTTGAAGGCATACCTCACCGGAGGCTATCACTGGTGCTACAATCTGTCAAGGTAGCTTCATTTGGTAGAGACAAAGCCCTATTGAAGATTTGAGGCTTTGGTATTGAGTGACTCCTTCAATTGATCAAAATGCTCCTCCTAAGCTTGCGGCCTTGATCAAAGTCCTCTCTCCCGTGGCTTGAGAACTTGGAAGAAGGTTTGAGTGAACTTGATTGGGTTCCCTCAAGGTGCTTGCAAGAGAAATTGAGTATTTGATGAGTTTGCAAAATGGTGGAGCTCCCCTATTTTCTACTTGAAGAAACCAAGAAGAGGAGAAATGGAAGTAGCTCTAGGAGGCTTGGAGGAGCTTGCAATTGCTTTCTCTAGCTCCCCTAGCTTCAATTGACGTGTGTATGAATGAAGTGAGATTTGGGGAGTACATCTCCACATAGGTGGATCGGATGGCCAAGCGTAGAGATGCCATTTTGATCAAATTCACCTCATGCAATGGATTTGTTAGGCCATTTAGGGTGGCATGTAATTTGGTTTTAGCCAGAGGAGGTAGTGGAAGAGTTTCCATCTGCTTAATTGAGTGGAAGAGGGATCCCATGTGCTCAATTTCTAAGTGGGTGGTCAGTTTCACCATTGGGTTGGGTTTGGCTAACCCAAACCCATTGGATCATGTGCACCATCCTCATTAGTGACCATTTGTTCGACAAAGAGGATGCCAAGTGTTCATGAAAAGGAATTGACCAAATTCCAAGTGGTTTTGATTTTGGGTTACCCTATGGCCTAGGGGTAAAATAGTCATTTGGCTTGGGTTTTAGTTTGAATATGTTTGGTATGATTGAAAAATGGGTTGGACCAAGTTTCAATGAATTTGGAATTAATTTGATGTCATTTGGCTCATGTTGATCCATTTAGGTCAAAATGGGTCAACTTGGGTCAAGTTGACCAATTGGTCAAATTGGGCCAAACCAAGGGTTGGGTGAAGTTCATATGATCATTTGAAATGTTTTTGCATCATTTGTTTGGTTCAATTTGATTTATATTAGGATTTAGTTCATTTGATTTCATTTAGGTCAAATGGGTCAAATTGACCAATTTGACCCATTTGACCTATTTGGGTCAGGTCATGGGTTGGTTTAGGTTTTATTGGTCATACAAAATATATTGGTATCTTTTTTCTAATCAATTTTGGTTTAATTTTATTTTGGCTCAATTTGACCTTTTAGGTCAAGTTGGGTTCAAGGTCAATTGGGCTAGTTTGAGTCTTGTTGGCCAATTGAGGCTTTGGCCAAGTTCAACAAGTGATTTGGAATGAACCTAACCCATTGGTTTCAATCAATTTGGCTTAGATCAAGTTTTGACACATTTTGACTTTTCAGGTCAAGCTAGGTCAACTTGGGTCAAGTGGCCAATTGGGCTAGGTTTGGCTCAAATGATGACTTGGTCAAGTTCAAACATTGATCATGAAAGAGTCTTAATCAATGGTTTCAAGCAATTTGGCTATGATGGATTTTGGCTAGTTTAGGTATTATTCTAGCTAAGTGTTAGCTTGGTCAACTCTTAGGTTTTACTTGGTTTGACCTAATTTGAGTGATTGATCATCTCATGATGATTGTTGCTCACAATGTGAGGCTTAGTTGGGCTTAGTTCAATCTAATTTGGGTAGGATTAAAATTTGGCTCATAAAGGGTGCTTTAGGTCACATTGTGCCAAGTGAGCCAAAGTGGGTCAAATGGCTTGGTCAAAGCTTGATTTGAGTTTGCTTGAACTCACATATGGACTATGATTGAACTCAATTTGTAAGTGATTTGAAGTCAAATAGATTTTGATTCATTTGATAATTTCAAGTTCAAAGGGTGAACATGAGTTTGACTTAGGTTTGATTTTTGAATTTTGTTTTGGTTTGATGATTAAAGTTTGTGTTTATATTTGATTTCATGATTGAAGGATTGACTGAATCATGAAAGAAAATCAAGGGTTTAGCTTGATTTGAATTTGATTTGGTTAAGTTCAAGAATTTGACTTGAAAGGCTTAGGTTGAATTTTGGTTGAATTTGAGTTTGATTTTCAAATTTAGTTTTGGTTTAGTAATTGAAGTTTATATTTATATTTGGATTCATGATTGAAGGATTGATTGAATCATGAAGAAAAAAATTTTAACGATTTGAATTTGATTTCGCTAAGTTCAAGATTTTGACTTGAAAGGCTTAGGTTGAATTTTGGTTGAATTTGGATTTGATTTTTAAATTTAGTTTTGGTTTGATGAATGTTTAAATTTGGATTCATGATTGAAGGATTGATTCAATCATGAAAATTTCAATTTGAATTTGATTTGGCTAAGTTCAAGATTTTGACTTTAAAGGCTTAGAATTTTGGTTGAATTTGGATTTGATTTTGAATTTAGTTTTGGTTTGATGCAAGTTAATTTATATTTGGATTCATGATTGAAGGAATTGAATTAAAATCAAATCAAGAATTTGGCTGTTCAAAGACTTGAAATTTGAATTTACATTTGATTGATTTTAGTTTAGTCTGATAATTGAAGTTTATGTTTATATTTGGATTCATGATTGAAGGATTGATTGAATCATGAATATAAAGTTTGCAATTTGAATTTGGGCTAAGTTCAAGATGTTGACAAGTTTAGGTTGAATTTTGGTTGAATTTTGATTTAATTGTTTAATTTATATTTAATTATGATTTTATATATTTGGATTCATGATTGAAATTAAAAGAAAAAATTAAGAGGGTTGGGTTAATTTAATTTGATTTAATTTGATTTTGACTTGAAAGGATAATTTTGGAATTTTGGTTGATTTTTATTTAGTTGATTTTTTTTTTGATGATTCAATTGAATTCATGATTGAAAATCATGAAGAAAAATGAGTTTGGAATTTGATTTGGCTAAGTTAAATATTTTGACTTGAAAGGCTTAGGTTGAATTTTGGTTAAATTTGGATTTCATTTTTAAATTTAGTTTGGTTTGATAATTGAAGTTTAATTTATATTTGGATTCATGATTGAAGGATTGATTGAATCATGAAAAATAGATTTTGATTTTAATTTGATTTTGTTAAAGGACTTGAAAGGCTTAAGTTGAACTTTGGTTAAATTTGGATTTCATTTTTGAATTTAGTTTTGGTTTGATGGTTGAAGTTTAATTTATATTTGGATTCATGATTGAAGGATTGATTGAATCATGAAAAAAAATCAAGATTTTGGCTTGATTTTAATTTGATTTGGCTAAGTTCAAGATTTTGACTTGAAAGATTTAGGTTGAATTTTGGTTGAATTTGGATTTAATTTTTAAATTTAGTTTTGGTTTGATGATTGAAGTTTATATTTATATTATATTTGATTGAATATAAATGAGAAAGAAAATGGTTGAGAAAAGAATTTTTGAATTTTATTTGATTTGGATTTTTTATTTAGATACAAGATAGAATCAAATGGTTTGAAAAAGATTTTGAGAATTTGGAATTCAATCATGGGCTTCAATCATTCAAAATTGATTTGAGTTTGAGAAGATCAATTAAGTTGGAATTGATTTATGTTGTGATGTTGATTTAATTTGGAGATTGTAGTTGGTTTAGACTTGATTTGGAATTTGACTTGAAGGAAGGAAGTGAGGATTTAGTTCAAGCTATGGGGTATGTAAGTTTTCCTAACACCCCTAAGGCATGACCTATTCCTATGGATATCTCTTCTAAGCCTCTAGGGTTAGGTTGAGTGTCCACCTAATCATTAGAAGTGTCTTAAAACTAAGGAGACTCTTAATGTCTAAGCGAAGTCCTATGTCTAAGATGGAGGGTCATTCTAAAATGAGGTCAACAATAGGTGTGGTGAAGGTACACCACGCGTGATGATGAAGAACACTAGCAAAAATGATATACTCCTAACCCATGGTGTAGACAGATTCCAGAGCTTAGTGTAATGTGACTCTACTCATGTCAAAGATATGATAGAGTGTAGGAATACACTAGGGATAGAGTATGTGAACCTTCCACTAGGGAAATAGGTTCAAGTCATTCACAAGGGGATGAGAGATTTGATTTGATTTGAATCTAATTGGGGAGAGAAGTTGATTTGATTCATTTAATTTGTTGTTTTAATCCACTGAGAGGGGAGGGCTGAATTTATTTTATATTTTTGGATTTTGGATGAACCGTTGGTTTTGGAGTGGACTTAGATAAATGGAGGCCAATGGGTAGATGCTAGAGGACTTAAATCAACTCAAAGATAGTCAAATATTAATTTTATTTTTAGTTATGAGTTATTTCGATGGATCCCATCAGTTTACAATGGACTACGCTGAGTAGGGACTATAGTGGCCTTAAGCTAACTCTAACTTAACAATCCAAAGGGAGTAGTCTACCAACCACACAGTAGGACTATCCGACCAAAGGGGTTACCTTTCGATTTGCAATGTTTAAATTTAATAAGAAAGCACGGGGACTCACATCTTCCGAAATAAGGAATCACTAGGATGATCAGTTGGAAAGGCAACAAATCGAACCCGACCTAGGGCTGACTATTGAGTGAATGCCGTTGGGGGACTTAAATTAGCTCAAAGATAGTCAAAGATTAGTTTCATTTCTTACAATTTGTTTATTTTGATGGATTCCATTGGTTTATGATGGATCACATTGAGAAGGAGCTTATATCATCCTAGACCTATCCCAGATTTACTGAACCAAAGAGAGTAGCTTCCTGATCGATGGGAAAACTATCCAACAAAAGGAATGCCTTTTGGTTTGCAATGATCAATTCAGGGAAGTATCTTCCACTACAAAAGACCAGGGTGATGGTTGCTTTGGGCAATAAATTGTGAAGTGCCGTTGGTTGTGACAGTCATGCTAGAAAGAATGCATCGTAAGCTTACATCATCCAAAGCGGAATGACCGTCGAGGTAACCTATCTATGGATAAACAGATTGAACCATGACAGGAGTGGGGGACTTATCTTAACTCATGTAGTCCTATAGGGGTTATCTGACAACGAAGATAGGATACCTACTTAGAAAAAGGGGCCTTTTGGGGACTTGAATTCTTAATCCACAAGCAAATATTTTGTCTGTTTGTCTAGTTTATTTTATCATGGACCCTGTTAGTTTCTGAGATCAAACTAAGAAGGAGCCTATATTAACCTAAACCTATCTCAAATTTATTGAACTAATGAAGAATTTATGCATCTGCCAAACAAATTCTCCAACCATAGGGGTGGCGACTAGGAAAGGGGAACTGTCCAATCCAAGAGTAACCCAAATAGTGTCTAAATGGGGTCACAAAGGACGTGATCCAAATAGAGTGCCCAGTGGCCAACTCAAGGAGAATGCTCAGGGATTCATATCTACCAAGAGTGGCGTATCCATCGGGCGAGTCGTTGTCAGCATAGTGAAAATCAATCAACTGGGTGATCATAGCCCGATTCTTGGGATGATGTGTGCCACCGACAAGTGCCATGTGACCTAGGGAAACTATTGAGTGAATTCCACTAGGGTACTTATATCAACTCAAATGTAGTCGAGAGGAAAGGAGCCTCTGGGGGACTTATCCTAAACCTCAAATATACTCTACCTAGTTAGTGCATGATGATTAGTTCAAGAAAAAAGCATGGGGACCCACATCTTCTTAGATAAAATCATCATGAGGTAGCTTATTGGCTAGTAGTGGAGGCTACCAAACTAACAAGGCGCTCATTGGTTTGCAATGTAGTTAGGAAAAAGCTCACATCCTTGATCTGGGCGGGTCATCGGAGTAGCCAGTGGAGACTTGCTCCCACATCAAAATAGCCTGGGACAAAAGATTTATGTTTGTTTCTGTGTTTGTGTTAAAGGGAATAGGATGTCGCTTGGGTTCTCTTACACCTATCCTAAACACATCATGGCAGATTTGCAAGATAGGCAATTAATACTTTGAATGAAGAGAAGATTTTGATGAATTGGAATCAAATTTTTGTTCTTTTGTTGATAATTATTTCCAAACATATTTTTATGGGTAATATTTCTTTAAATAGAGCCCATTAATTGGAAGCATTGGGTGTTCCCCTTTACAATCAATGAGCTAATAGGATCCTCCTTGGAAAGCCTTCTCTATGACATAGAGGCCTTCCCAAGTGGGTTCAAACTTGCCTCCCATCTTTCGACGGGCAATAATTGGTCTATTTAGGATTAACACAAGTTCCCTAGTTGGAAAGACCTATGGCGGACCAGCTTGTTGTGAGCTTGAATCATTTTGGCCTTGAATAACTCGAGGTTCTAGCATGCCCGTAGGTGACTCTCCTCCAAACCTTTGAGCTCTTCTAACCACTTGCATTATTGTGCTCAATGCTACTGCAATGATGGGAGTTGAACTTCTAAAGGTAGAACAACTTGAACCCATAAAAGGAAAATGAGGTATATTGAGTTGGAGTTTGGTATGTGGTAGGCCCACAAGGCTTCAACTGCTCATTCCACTGTTGTCATCAAGTGTCTTCTTTAGTTTTTGGATGAGAGTTTTGTTTAATGCTTCTGCTAAGCCATTTTCTCTATGGTAGTAGATGGAGGAGTATTTCCAATCTATACCATGCCTTTTAGTGAAGCTATTGATCTTGGTGCTTTTGAATGCAGTACCATTATCAGATATAATTCATTGAGGAACCCCAAACCTATATACAATATGGTTCCTGAAAAACTAAATCATGTGCTGAGTAGTGACCTCTCTGAGTGGGATTTACTCCGTCCACTTGGAAAAGTAGTTGGTGGCAGCTAGAATGAAATGATGACCCATAGAAGAAGGAGGATCGATTGGATCCACAATGTAAGTACTCTAACACTCAAATGGCCATGAGGCCAACGTAGGGTATAGAATGTTGGGTGGTTGATGTATGACCACACCATGTACCTGGCACTAATGGCATCTCCTAGCTACATCCATGCTATCTATAATCATCGAAGGCTAGTAGTATCCTAGTTTCTTAATCTTCATCTTCATCTTCATCTTCAGACTGGATTGGTACGCTCCGCATAGACCTAAATGTACCTCAATTACAATGCCATGGGCTTCATATTTATCTAAACAATGTAACCATATCTGTTTAAAGGACTGTCGGTACAAGGTGCCATAAATGAGAGCATAAGAGAGAGCTCTCTATTTCACCTGATGGGCTTGTGACTTTTCTTGAGGTAGTTTACCAGTGTTCAAGTACTCTATGAATGGTTGCCTCCAATCTGACTCCTTGTCTTAATAGACAACGACAACCTCCCCTTCAAAAGAAAGTCTCTTGATGAGTTCAGCATCAATAAGGGGACTTGTGGACCATTCTCATCTTGAGAATATAGATGAGTTTGGGCCAACAACTTGTCTGCTTATGGTAATGATGGGGGTTGGGTTTGAGAACCTTGTAGGACGACAATCTAATTGATGACCAACTAGAATCCATGAAAATGTTGCTATTGACACACACTCTTGAAGAGTGGGTTAGATTGCTTCTCCTTTATGGGGATGTTCCACTCATCTCAGCGGTTATTGACAAAAAAATTTCATAAGTTCATGATTTGTTCATTAGGGAGATCATCACTAAGTGGGGAATCAGCAAGAAGTGGGTGTGCTGCTAAGAAATCTGTCCTTTGATCGCACGGAGGGATACGAATGTGATATCAAACTATGAGAGAATCATGGACAAATGTGCTAAACATCTCGATAGTGTTGGCTGTGTCATGAATACTGCAGTGGATTGGTTCTAGAAATCAAGTTCACCTTCTGAGAAAGCATATAATGTCATAGCTTCTGAGATGCAAAAATCAAAGCTAGGCAATGTTTCACAATAGGTGGGTAGTTCGCTTTAGCATAAATCGGGATGAGGTTGAGTAGTCTCCTTCCCTCATCATTGGCTTGGGAATGGCCAGGAGTCATCCAATGAGCGTGTCTTAATAGGATAGAACTAAGGCTTCACTAAATATTGCTTGATATCTTCGAAGGCATGCTGGCACTTGTCATCCCACTTGAACTTAGCATTATTTTTGACAAGTGTAGAAAATGGATTGCATCTTCCGTTAGTTAGAAAGTATATGCAAACCCTGGAAACCTTGAGTGAGTTAAACTTTTAGGTGGTGGCATTTCTAAGATAACTTGGATCTTTTTTGAATCTATTCTATGGGATCACAAACCAAATTTTCTAGCTAGAATGTACACTTCAAGGGATTCATTTTGAGGTTATATTATCTTAACCGTTCAAAAATGACTCTCAAGTCGAAGAGATGGTCTTCCTTTTCTCTGTTCTTGGCTACTAGATCATCAACATAGCACTTAACCTAATGATGGATGAGTTCGTTGAAGATCTGAGTCATGGCTCATTGGTATGTAGCACCAGCATTTTTAAGGCCGAAAGGCATGAACTTATAACAATAGATTTCGATCGGGGTTTGAAAAGTAGTATTTCTTTCATCCTCAGGGGCCATCTTGATTTAGTTGTAGCTAGATGACCCATCCATAAAGGAGAAAACTACATGAGATGAGGTAATGTTCACCATTAATTTTAGTATAGGAAGAGAAAACTCATCCTTAGGGCATGCCTTGTTAAGTACCTGAAATCGACGCGTATGCGAATTTGGCCATTCGTCTTCTTAACTAGGATGACACTGGCTAACTAGGTAGGATATTTTTCTTCCCTGATGGAACCAGCATCGATTAGTTTCTTGACTTCAGAAATGATCTGGTGTTTGATTTCTAATTGCATGCGTCTAGGAGCTTGCTTGATATGGTTAACACTCAGATCTATTGCTAGCTTGTGGACTACTATGTCAGGAGAAAATCCAATCATTTATTCATAGCTCCATCCAAAATAATCATTAAACTCTATTAATAGCCTAACTAAGTCATTGGTTTCATCTTCATTCAATAATAAACTGATGTATGTCAGGCACAAATTTTCTTCTATCTTGAGGTTGATTTCTTTAATCTTATCAATTGTTGAATGGATCTCCTCTTCAAATTCTAGTGGTGCATCTTTGATTTGGAGATCATCTGGATCATCTGAAGTTTCTAAACACACATCCTCATAAGAGTTAGTGTGGTGTGAAATGATTGGTGATAACTGGCGATTAATCATCATCAGACCCATGCATAGAATCCTAGTCTGATCTTGATCCCTACCTCTATTATTCCATAGCAAGTACTCATGCTTAGACCATGAATAAGGAATCAAACCTTTGCAAGATTAAACACAAGTAATACCAAACAAAGGCAATTCCATTCTTTTATATGAATCATCCTCAAGTTCTACATCAACTTCAAGACTTGAGGATGATGATCCCAAAAAGAATCTCTTCGGCTTCACATCGATGGAAGACTTAGGGGCTTCCTTAACTACTAAACCTTTAGCTTTTTGAGATGAAAGTGAGGTTAGAGCTAAAGTCCCTAACCGATATCTAATAGTTTCACGTACACTTGATTCAAATACTTTGCTTTGTTTGGAGGCCTAGTCTTTGTCACTGTCCAGCTTGAGTATCACCTCCAATGAAACCTGTTGAGAGGGGTTGGCTAGTATACTAATCACATGAGACTCATCCTTCGAGCTAGATTCCAAGTCTATGTGAATAGTAGGGGTACTCCTATGAACTAGAACATAACCCCTATTGGCTAGCTGCCAACCAGGGGGTCTTCCACCATTGGGACTGCCTCTATTTCTACCTCTATCTCTTCCAGGTGGAGGTTGAGTCATTCTACCCACGTGTCCATATGACAAAATGAACTGTGGGTGGAATGTGATATGCGGCTCTACTTCTTCCTCAATTTTCTTTTCTTGTTCACTTGGATTTTTGTTTTTATTTTCTCTTTCTTTTTCTTTTTTATTTTGTTGTTCTTCTTTTCTTTTTTATTTTGTTGTTCTTCTTTTTCTTTTGCATTTGAGTTTGAATTTTGACCAAGTTCATGAGGAAAGGTGTTTTGAGGAAGATAATAGGTCACATCTTCATATATCTCGACCTTTCTGACTGAAAATGGCTTTTCATCTACTTTGACACAGTATTCAATTCCATCCTTTTTGAACTTGTTGCACTGATGGAGGGAGGATGGAATCATCTTATTATTATGTATCTAAGGCCTACCAAGCATAGCAGTGAACAAAGTATTCAAATCAATTATGTAAAACTTTTAGCTTGATCCCATCTCATCTATCAAGGAGTCTTTAGACTCATAATGTTCATCGATGCACCTGGATCAATAAGAACCCTGAAAAGTCTAAATCTGCTCATGTCCACTGTAATATAGATGGGACGGTTGTGCTCCATGTCCCCTAAAAGAAGGTCTTCATATGTGAAAGTGACTCTTTGGGCTTCTCTGGAATAATGGGCCTCCTCTCTAGTAGTGGTCAACTAAGCCAAGCATATTTCCAGATCAAGAAGGGCCTTGATTAGTGATTCCCTCATCTCTTTGGATAAGACAAGGGCATCGTATATACTTAGCTTAGATGACAACTTTCTTAGGTGAGAGATAACATTATAGTCAACCATGGGTTGATCCTCCATAAGCATATCCAAGGGTGGAGCATCCTGTGGAGGGGATTCTCGATGCTCAAAAATAATGATTTGTTTCCCTTTATCTTGATGTGCTACCCTAGGAGATAGAACCTTGCCACTATGGAGGTTGACTTTGATGATCTCTTGTGGTAGGGTAATGGAAGATTATACCACAGCTCATCTCTATGGGACCCTCAATTGTAGTATTCAAAGAAGGAAGGTCCAACTCTAAATCAAAAAGAGGAAGGTTGGAGTTGTTATCATTGTTGTTTAGAATTGAAGAGTTATCATTAGGAATAAATTTAAACAACCCATCAGAAGTGACACAGATATAATTAAATCTAGCTTTATTCTTCAATTTCATAGATTTTGAAGGAGGTACATAGTAGAAATAAAGTAAAGTAAGTGGGGTGAGGGATTTGATTCCCTTATCCACTGATACAAGATGTCTACTTGAAGAAGAGCTAGCTAAAGTAGAGGTAGTTACTAATGTAGTAGATGCAACGGTGGATTGGAGGCTGGACTCGGTTGGTGGTTGCATTACTTGGCTATGCCGAGCCTGCACAAGCCTGCACAGGCTGCTGCTACTGAACTCCCCCTTTCCCTATGTTGGCTTTGGAAACTTGCAAACCTTCTTTGATGTTGGAGGTTTGAGCTGTCTCAGTCACCTGCAAGGAAAGTTTCTTGATTTTTGATACAATTTTCTTAGAGGTATGGGATAAGATGATATCCCAACTTTTTTTATGGTCTTGGAAGGCTCACAAGTATCCCCATGGATTCCCCTAATGGAACTGGATGGTTGATCTACAAGATATTCCTTCAAGATAACTATAGCACCCCGCACCCATCTTGAAGCTATATTCAAGCCAATCCTTGAATGTGAAGCAATCTTCCAAAACATGACCTAGCATGCGGTGGCAGGGGAAAAAGTTAAGTTCATTGCTTTTGCCCACTTCCTCTTGTCTCTTAGGTTCGGGTAGCTTAAAGTCAGGCTTCTTTAAGAGATTATTAAAGATCTTCCTGATTACCTCCCTCTTAATAAATAAGGCTTGTTAAGTTTATCCAAAAGTTATTAGTTGCGGTGGTGGGTATGTGATGGAGGTCAGCAGTGGTGGTAGAGGAGATGGAAGTGACGGCTGTGGAGCACAAAGTCTCTCAAACTGTTCTCTGGCTGACTATTTCCCCTTGTCTACGTCTATCACTATTCCGAGCTTCTTCTTAAAAGCTTTATGTGCCTTTTGCTTTGTTGATTGTTCTAGAAAATATGATTATTTGGCTTCTCCTTGTAAGTTAGCCGCCTTATTGATTAGCTTCTCAAAGGTTTTGATGGTGAAACCATTGAGCATGAAGGTGATCAGGCCATGTATATTCTTAAGCAGAATCTCAATGGCATATTGTTCAAACAGTTGTGGTTCACATTTCATACTCAAATTATGCCATCTAAGAATGTAATCAATGAGGGACTCACCAAGATTTTGTTGAGCCACATGAGATCACCCAAAGTCATCCTTTGTTGAGCTCCAACAAACCTCTTGATGAAGAGTTGCTCCAACTCAGCAAAAGTTTTCACTGAACTATTGGGAAGTTCAGCATACCAATCAAAGGCTATGCTTACTAAGCTAATAACAAAGAGACAAAAAAGCAAAGCATCACTACCACTGATGTTGCAATAATTGGCTCTAAAATGTGCAATATGTTGCCTGGGTTCTCACTACCATTGAAGCTTTTAAAAGAAGGTAGCATGAAACCCTTAAGATATTGAATGACATCAAATTCCTCTGGGTAGGGTCTACCTTTTGAAATTGATTATCCTCCTCTGTCTTGAGCCAACGCTTCTCTCACCTACTGTTTAACCATAGTCTTGATATCTTTTTTCTATATGGAGGTACTATCAACTACCTTCCTACACAGACTAGTGCTACCCTACTTTATTGGAGGTAAAGGCTTTGCTGGATCCAAGACATGCACCAACTCTGGCTGAATAGTCTCAGTTAGAGTAGGAAGAACTGTTGGGGCATGTTTCTAAAATTGTAAGAATACTGCTAATAAGTCCTCGAGCTGCTTCCCCATCCAATCAATTTGTTCATCTTTCTACTTTAATTGTTGATTAAGGTGTTGGGCCAAGTGGGCTGTGTCTTCTGCTCATTTTCAACACCTTCCATAGTCTACTGCTCATAGAGGAGAGAACCCCAGGTATCCACCATGTGTACCCCCACTGAATCCTCTAACAGATCATCTTCATTTGAATCAAAGCTAACCTTTTCATCCTATAAATTAGACCAGGCATATCCTAAGATTTCCTTCTTCTCCACTAGATTTTGAGCTACAATATTATTTAGGGAACAATTTAGTTGAACAGGTACAAAAGATTGAGGCTAGCCTATAGTGGGATCACTATCATGAACAAAAATGCATCTGACCTCTGCTACTGCTAGAGAGCTAATCTTGTGAGGACTGTGCTCACTGGAGGAAAGATACTCCTGACTGCTGCTGGATCTGGGCGGAGTGGTACTCCTAGGAGAATCTATGGCCATAGGGGTGACTGAATTATCTTGTCCTTTCTCAACTACTACAACTATCTCCATAGCTATGGTGGTGGTGGTCATGATGGGATGACTATGATACTTTGAGATCTCCATTTCTTCCTCACCACAACTAGGGCAGAATGTCTAGCAAGAGAGCTCAGCCTCACCATAGTAGGCTTTGTAGATGGGACCGGATCTCTCGGCCATAGCCAGATCACCAACGGGGTTCTCTTCTCCCCTGATGCAGCCTTCATGGCCTTGGTTGGAGCAGATGCTAGAACATGTACGAGAGACGGTGGACGTGGAGAAGAGCAGTGTGGTAGAGGCACCACTTACTCTCTCAAGATAGGAGCTCCTCTCCTATGATGTGTAGTCCCTGTGAGTAAGATGTTGTTGGTATGGTCGGCATGGGTAGCACGCCGATATGGAAAATCCATAAGTGTGGAGGCCGCTAACTGTTGGTTGTACCTCCGACACTCCTAACTAGTAGCATGAACTGATGTGCAGGCCTCTCTAGCCCTCTCCTGCCTAAGGTGCCATCCAACACTACTAAGAATGACAGATCTCAAATTAAACTGAGCCCCAAACTTAGATCATCCCTAGGCTCTGCCTACTCGGCATAAAAATGATCAAAGGCTAACGTACAACTTCCTCCTCTCACTAATCGATGCCTGAAATTGAACCGTTGGCAAATGTGAAGTAGAAATCCTCCTAACATCCTCTCTATCAGATCCATATAGAGGCTGGAACTAGTTTTCTATAACCAGTAGGGAAACCATCGTAGGCAACTCCTCTACAACAGGCTGAGTGGCTACCTCCAACACTCTAGCAATGTTAGTGTGGCACCGCTTAATCATGTGGTTCTTATTTCTGCATTGGGTCTAGGTAGGTCGGGGTAGGGCCCCAACCTCAATGGTAATCCACGGAATGGGAGCCTTCCCCTTGGAAGGTGCTAAGGAGTGGGGCTAACCCATGGGAACAACATGGCACTTATTCTAGCACTGATACTACTAGCTATGGGAACTACCACAGCCTTCCACTTCAATGAGAGAATCTTTAAGTCAGATGGAAAGTCGAACTGGATGACTAACTTGTGCTTGATCATCATGCTCCTGCTAACTATGATAAGGGGGGTTCCCTCACATGTAATCCTGGTCCCCTCAAAGCCTCAACCAAAGTGGATGAGGTCGGCATAGTCATGGAAGGGCTGATCCAAGGCCAAATCATGAGGAAAGCTGAACACATACTTCTACCATTGTAATCAACTGAAACTAAAACTAAAACAGAGAACTGACACTGACTGAAAATCTGCAATGTCAAAAATAAACTTGTATCATATTTCTATTTTTGTTGATTTTTGAATTTTGAATTTTATAATTTGAACCCACACTCAACAACTTGAAAGTGTTAAGTGTGGCTCAAATGGATTTAGAAGAGATTTTGAGATTGATTGGAAAGGGAATTTTTGAATGTAGAATCCACTTTCAATAAATCAGGGTATGTTAAAAATGGGTTCAAATATTTTTTGAGAGATGCTTCCATAGGTTCATATTTGATTTTGATTTTTAATTTTGAGGATCCTTTATTTAAAAAATTTGGGTATGCTAAAGTAAAGGGTTAATTGATTTTGTTTTCGATTTGAGATCTTTGGAATTTACCCACTTAGCAAATTTGGGTATGCTAAGTGAGATGTTTGAAAACAATTTCTTTTTTTTTTCTTTGTCTGCTTTATTTTGTGAATCATTTGTGATTTTAAAATGGAATCCTCATTTAGCAAATCTGGTTATGCTAACTGAAGGATCCAAGTGTGTTTTGTTTTTGAAGATTTGTTTTTTTGAAAATAAGATTCTTAGCAAATTTAGGTATGCTAAGAAAATCCTAATGTGTTTCTTTTGATTTTGTTTTTGATGAATAGGATTCTTAGCAAATTTAGGTATGGTAAGAAAGTCCTAATGTGTTATATATATAATTTTTATTTTGTTTTGAAAAAGAGGATCCTTAGCAAATTTGGGTATTCTAAGGAAATCCTAAAGTGTTTCTTTTTGTTTTTTGATTTAATTTTTGAAAATAGAATTCTTGGCAAATTTGGGTATGCTAAGGAAATCCTAATGTACTTCTTTTTATTTTGGATTTTATTTTGAATAAGGAGACTTTACTTTAGCAAATGTTGTATGTTAAACTGAAGTTCCAATGTGTTTTGAATTTTGTGAAATGGAGATTTCACTTTGCAAATTTGAATACGCTAAATGAAATTCCAAAAGTGTCTCAAATTTTGTTTTGAAAATGGAGACTTCACTTTAGAAAATATGGTATGCTAAAATGAAGTTCCAAAAATGTGTTTTGAATTTTGTTTTGAAAATGAAGACTTCACCTTTGCAAATGTGATATGCTAAAATGAAGTTCCAAATATGTTTGGAAGAAACTTTTGTTTTGTTGATTTTTTTAAAAAAAGAGATTTCCATTTAACAAATTTGGGTATGTAAGATGGAAATCAATTTTTTGTAAAAGGAAATTCCAACCTAATCATATATGGAATATGTTAAGTGGGATTTCAAAATAGTGTCATTTTATTTGGAAATGAAATCTTCATTCAACAAATTTGGCTATATT
The DNA here is from genome assembly GCA_021442155.1 of Cymbidium sinense. Taxonomy (NCBI): domain Eukaryota; kingdom Viridiplantae; phylum Streptophyta; class Magnoliopsida; order Asparagales; family Orchidaceae; genus Cymbidium; species Cymbidium sinense. The sequence goes on along the minus strand of CM038223.1, from coordinate 26,736,855 downwards.
GAATGGAGATGTTCATATGTGCTTTTTGAAAGTCTATTTTTGATTTTGATTGGAAATAGAACCTCCATTCACTAAATGTCAGTATATTGAATGGAGAGGTTTCATATGTGCTTTTTGAAAATTAATTTTTTTGATTTTGGTTGGAGATGAAACCTCCATTCAATGAATGTGGGTATATTGAATGGAGAGGTTTCATATGTGTTTATTGAATGTTTATTTCTGATTTTGATTGGAAATGAAACATTCATTCAATAGATGTGGGTATGTTGAATGAAGAGGTTTCATATGTGCATTTTTGAAAAGTTGAAAATTCCAACTTAACACATGTGGAATGTGTTGAGTGGAATTTTAAAGTTGTGATTTTACTTGAAGATGTAACATACATTCAACATATTTGGATGTGTTGAATGGAAAGGCTTATCTTCAAATTTTGTGCTTTTGAAAACATGATTGTTGGAATTTTCTCTTTGAAAATGAAGTCTTCATCAAAATGAATTGAATGAAGAAGTCCATTTGTGCTTTTGGAAAGTATGATTGTTTGTTTTATTTTTGAAATGTCCTTACATGTAACAATTATAAAAATTGTTAGATCTAGTGCAAATATTTTATTAGGTGTATTTTGAAAAAGTTCTTTTGAAAAAGTTCTTTTGAAAGGCAAGACTTTTATGAAGGATTGATTTTGTCTTTATTTTTGGAATGAACCTTTCCTTACAATAAAAATAGTAAGGAGGAAGTCTTTGATCATTTTCTTTTTATTAAATTTTTATTTTCACCCATTAGAGAACCCAATGGGTGTTTTAAGACCAACACGGGGTGAGATACTAAAACCTAAAGATGTTGGCTAGCTTAACTTAAGGATGAAATAAGCTAAGTGACAACGAAAAAGAAAGATAGTTTGGATTCATACAAAAGTACAAACCCACTATCGATACTTGGAGAAAATGATCATTTACCAAATATGGAGAGAGGAACCATCCCTAGAGGAGTCACCAGAAAAATCTGTGGTGAAAATTATATATTCCTGACTTCATCTATCCCCCTTTTGGAAAGAAGAATAAATGAAAATAGAAATATAACACTTTGTCAGGATACTATGTAGATCATAGATGTTTTTTTTATTAGGTGATGAGATTTTAACATTGAGGGGGGCGTGAACTATCTTGAATAAGGACTCCTAAGGACTATGGGTCTTCTTATGTACCAGAGATTCTTCCCCCACTTTACATGGAAAGTAAAGCAAGGTTTATTTTAAATTGGGTTCGTTATGTTCCCTATGGAGGCAAGCCCCTATAGTTAATTACATCCTAAGGAATATGATTCCTTAGGAATGCTCTTGATTAAGGTAAATGATCATTATCTCCAAAGATTTTGAAAGGTAGTACTATCAATCAATTGGTTAATTTTTAGAAAATCAAGTGAGATCAATCAAGAGGGAAGTTCTTTGAAATATACAAGTGGGATTTATTTGACGAATTTTTATTAGAAATTTGGGGCTTAAAATTTCATACAAGATCATGGAAATGAGAGATGAGGATTTATGCTTGTAGCCCATAAATGTAGTGACCTCGAGCTTAAATCTGAGGGCATGATCTAAATCTAAGAAAAAAATAGGTATTTGGTTTACCTCCACAAGAGTGGATAAATCACTCGACTGTTTGGACTTACAATCACCGCCAACTAACTCCTCCTACAGTTTTAAATACATGTAGGCAAGTCATATGCTTTTGGAAGATAACTAAACTATTTTTTCTTTAGAAAGAAACTAAATTCTTAAACACACTTCCTAAGAGACTAGATCATGTAGGGCATGATTTAATGACCTAAATCTAATACAAATTTTGTTATATTTTATTTTCATTTTGGGCAATCAATTTGACACATGTTGTAGGATTCATATGCATAATGTATGAGAAATTAGATTATGGGCCAAAATCAGCAAGATATGGAGGTGTGTTTTCACCATGGCTCTCAAAGGTCAAGCCAAGTTCTCTGGCAAAGGTGGGAGCCCTCCAATCAAGAGTGAATCAATATGTTTTTTATCTATGATGTGAGAAAAGTAATACAACATCCAGCTAAGGGGTTGTTAACTCTTTTATCTTGATTTATAACCTAGGCTTTAGATGAGGTTATGAGTTATTTTATTTTCAATTTAAAATGATTAGTTGGATAGAAAATTCATTTTCTTAAGAGCCTAATCATTATCCAGGCCATATATCAAAGCAAGGAACAAAGTAGGAAAAGATGTCATCTTAAAGAACAAGTTAAACAAACATCAAAGAATTTATAAAACTAGCGTAAAAGAATAAGAGGTCATTTATGGTCGGGCTCCACCGCACAAACCCAAAAATAAATTGGGTAGCTGAGCTCTACCCTTATACAACCCAAATTACAAATGAATTAAATACAATCAAGAGGGAATTTATTATTATGGGGGTCTTCATTCTTCATTTCTTCTTTATTCTTTCTTCTTTTTACTTTCTTCTTTCTTCTTTTGGTTAGTTGGAATGTGGTTGCTCAAAAGGCTTCACATGGTGCATAAGACATAGTCTTATGACCAATGTTCATCCTAATACCCCATATCAATCATTCCAAAATCCTAATTGCAAAATTAGATGAAAATAAGAAAAAGGAAATTTAACTAAAACCTGTAAAATATACATTAGCCAAACAAACCATATAATACCAAACATGTATATATATAAATTGGACTTAGCACCCCACACATGGGTAATCAAGTTCACCTGGCTTATTTTGGGTGTATAAGCACCACAAAGCTTATATTTTAGCTCCTTAGAATCCCTGCAGAAGACAATGGTTAGACAAAGATTGTCCTATAATTCAATCTAAGCACAAACACCCTAACATCCAAAGTAAAACATTACATCACAAAACAAAAGCAAACATCAAACCATGCACCACCCTAGCCTAAAGCTAGAAGTTATGACTTAGCCTAATGTGTGTGCTATTTAAGGTTTGTGTGGTATGTTTAGCTAAGCTTTAAGGTTTAAGTTTTCTAAGTGTGAAGATGTTCAACTTAGAGGGTAATTTCATTTAAGTGATTTAGTTGATTCAGTTAATTTTTATTATATAATTTGATTAGGTTTGGATGAATCTGCAATTAATTACTAAGTGTTATAAAGAGAGGAAAAGAAAAGAGATCTTCTCTTTCCTCGCTACCTTAAGTAATTTCTAAGGTAGATTCATATTTGATTATTGTTTAGTGAATGTTTTATTATCTATTTTAATTAATCCTAAGTTTATATTTTCCCTAAACAAACCTATTCAAAAAGAAAGGCATTTTAAGATTAAGTAAAGTGAAATATTATCACAAAACACACAACACTTTATTTCTTTTCCAACATATGTAACATGCATATGGATGAATCCTAAGTATATCTATACATGCAAATGGAAGTGTTTAGCACACCTTAATGATGAATGCTAAGAGAGTTATTTAATAAAATTTGGATGCTTCATGATGCATAATTTTTGTTAAGTAGTAAAAGAGTGATTCTTTTATCCATTTTTCATATGCATATTTACAGGTATAAAAGACATAAGTGAGTACTGCCATTATTGTTAAGATCTACTTAGGGCTACTTAAAACCTCGTAACCAGGGTTGTCCGGTAATATACCACTTTTCTTAAATACATGTGCATGTACAAAAAGAAATGCATGGAAAGAGAATCATGCAAAAGTTGATGTTTGTTTGGTTAATTTGTTGTTTGTTTAATTTACATATGTAAATGTGAGGATCCTTCATAATTCATAACATGAAAGTGGATAAGAGAAGATATAAGCAGGTGTTATGTTCTTTTAAAAGAACTATACACTTTACAAATCCATCCAAATTCAAGTTAAAAGAGAAGAGAAGGAAAGTCAGACAATGCACATCTTTATATTTATACTCATATGCAAACTTATAAATAATCATAAGTAGCATATCTTTCAGTTCTGATATTTGATTTATAAGTTTTTGAAAATAATTTTAGATTTAATAGTCTTAATAGCCATTCATATTCTTACTTTAGCCAAAACATGCAATTTGACATAAAGGAAACATTTCATTTTTAATTTGATTTTCAAAAGGGCATGAATGCATGATTTTTATATGACATACACATTTAATAAAGTGATGAAAGCATGTAAATTCATTCACCCTAATTTTTTTCCTAGATGAAATAAGATTATTTAAGGTAAACCAAATTTATTTTAAAGAGATTTTTGTTTTTTCTTGAGTTTGTTTTGAATTTAGGAATTATGAAAAGGTTTGCTGGTTCTAACCCATTTCCACATGTGTATGTTGTTTAGTTTAATTTTAGAACCATTAGGTGAGTTTTATGCTTTTCTTAGGTTAAGGTGTATATTTGGTTCATTAATTACCCCTTATCTACACCACTTTAACATATTTAATCAAATAATTATGATCCAATGTATGACATAAAACCACACAAGGAATTTAAGATAGCAATGAACCTAGGAAAGAAAGGGGGCCTAATGCAATTGGCTCATAATTAGTGATTAATTAAGCTAAATGGTTTAATTTAAGTACTTTTATAACCTTCCCTACACATGTAGGTTAAATTTTGATTTCCTTAAGCTACTTAGGGTTTTGAATTCCTAAGCACCTACCTAAGGTGAATTGATTAAGTTTTGGAATGTTTCAATTTTGGAAAAGTTTGATTAATTAAGTCATTTAATTAAGTAACTAAACTATTTAATTAATTTGCACTTTAATTCAATTTTTATCCAAATGTAATAAACTTAGGGGAAAAGATTAGAGAAAGAATTCCTAATGTCATTCCCTAAGTCCATTCACTATTCTAAAGTAATTAACAAACTTAATAAATTAGTTTATTACTATTTAAAAGGTTAATTAATTTTTTAATTTATTAAAGAGTAATTAGGAATGACACAAGCAATTCCCCTAATTAAACCATTAATAAATTCCAAGAAAATTAGGGGAGGCAGAAGTCATCCCTTGTACATGAGAAGTTTGGAATTAATCAATGGGATAATTAGAGAGTAATTTACCTAATCATATTCCCAATAAAACCCAAATTCAAAAATATCACTATTCAAAATCAATTGAAAATAATTTTAGATTATTCCCCTTTGAATTATAATCACAAATGCTTTTTATTTTGTATTTTTCTAATTTTTTACACTTAGTTATGAATATTTGAAGATTGAGTGTTTAATAATTAATAAAACCCATAATTATTAACTAATCTCATCGGCGCCACATGGATCGCTGATGCAGCATGCACTTTCCACATGGCACAATGGGATTCAAGTTGTCACATCCTAGTGCCGGTGATGCTACGCGCTTTTCTCGGATTGATCAAAGATCGGTTGAGATCGAGCAGGATTTTTAAAGGGATTATGTGGCATGTGATCATTCAAAATGCAGATGGACAGTCCATGATCCGTCACTGAGTTTGCCTGTGGGAGAGGACATCCGTCCACTCTCTAGGCCAAGATCTGAGCTCTATTGAGCTCAGATTGAATTCAAACTTTACCCACACCATCTAAGAGTAAGCACAAGTAAATCCAATGGTCAATTTTGCATGAGGTGAAAAGTTCATTTATAAAGGACCACACACTCCCTATTTTAAGCTCAAATTTGAAGGCATACCTCACTGGAGGCTATTGCCAGCACTCCAATCTATTAAGGTAGCTTCGTCTGGTAGAGATGAAGCCCTATTGAAAATTTGAGGCTTTGGTATTGAGTGAGTCCTTCAATTGACCAAAATGCTCCTGCCCATGGCTCGAGAACTTGGAAGAAGGTTTGAGTGAACTTGATTGGGTTCTATCAAGTGCTTGTAAGAGAAATTGAGCTGAATTTAGGTAATGGATGAGTTTGAAAAATGGTGGAGCTCCCCTATTTTTGGCTTGAAGAAATCGAGAAGAGGAGAAATGGAAGTTGCTCTAGGAGTGTTGGAGGAGCTTACAAATGCTTTCTCTAGCTTCCCTAGCTTCAATCGGCTGTGAGTGTGTGTGAATGAAGTGAGATTAGGGGGAGTAATTCTCACCTTAGGTGGATCAGATGACCGAGCTAAGAGATGCTATTTTTATTAAATTCACCTCATGCAATGGGTTTGTTAGGCCATTTAGGGTGGCATGTAATTCAGTTTTGGCCAGAGGAGGTAGTGGAGGAGTTTCTATGTGCTTAATTGAATGGAGGAGGGATCCCATGCGCTCAATTTTTGAGTGGGTGGTGAGTTTGGCCATTGGGTTTGGTTTAACAAACCCATTGGGTCATGTGCACCATCCTCATTAGTGACCATTTGGTCCACTAAGAGGATGAGTGTTCATGAATTGAAGTGGTTTTGATTTTGATTTTTTTACCCTATGGCCTAGAGGTAAAATGGTCATTTTGCTTAAGTTTCAGTTTGAATATGTTTGGTATGATTGAAAAATGGGTTGGGCCAACTTTCAATAAATTTGGAATTGATTTGATGTAATTTGGCTCATGTTAACCCATTTAGGTCAAAATGGGTCAACTTGGGTCAAGTTGACCAATTGGACAAATTGGGTCAAACCAAGGATTGGGTGAAGTTCATGTGGCCATTTGAAATGTTTTGGCATCATTGGTTTGGTTCAATTTGATTTATATTTGGATTTAGTTCATTTGATTTCATTTAGGTCAAATGGGTTAAGTTGACCAATTTGACCCATTTGACCTATTTGGGTTAGGTCATGGGTTGGTTTAGGTTTCATTGGTCATATAAAATATATTGGTATCTTTATTTCCAATCAATTTTGGTTTAATTTGACTTTGGCTCAATTTGACCTTTTAGGTCAAGTTGGGTTCAAGGTCAATTGGGTTAGGTTGGGTCTAGTTGGCCAATTGAGGCTTTGGTCAAGTTCAACAAGTGATTTGGAAGGAACTTGACCCATTGGTTTCAATCAATTTGTCTTAGATCAAGTTTTGACACATTTTAATTTTTTTGTCAAGGGTTAGTCAATGTGGCCAATTGCTAGTTAGGCTCAAATGATGACTTGTCAAGTTCAAACATTGATCATGAATGAGTCTTGATCAATGGTATCAATCATGGTGGGTGGATTAGCTAAGTGTTGTCTTGGTCAATCTTTAGGTTTGACTTAGTTTGACTCAATTTGAGTGATTGATCATCTCATGATGATTGTTGCTCACAATGTGAGGCTTAGTTGGGCTAAGTTCAATCCAATTTGGGTAGGATTAGAATTTGGCTCATAAGGGGTACTTTAGGTCACTTTGGGTCAAGTGAGCTTAAGTGGGTCAAATGGCTTGGTCAAAGCTTTATTTGAGTTTTATTGAACTCACATATGGACTTACGATTGAGATATAAATCCATCTGCAAGTGATTTGAAGTAAAATGGGTTTTGATTCATTTAACAATTTCAAGTTCAAAGGGTGAACATGAGTTTGACTTGGGTTTGATTTTTGAATTTAGTTTAGGCTTGATGATTGAAGTTTGTGTATATATTTGGATTCATGATTGAAGGATTGATTGAATCATGAAGAAAAATCAAGGGTTTGGCTTGATTTGAATCTGATTTGGCTAAGTTCAAGACTTTTGGTTGAATTTTGGTTGAATTTGAGTTTGATTTTTGAATTTAGTTTTGGTCTGATGATTGAAGTTTATGTTTATATTTGGATTCATGATTAAAGGATTGATTGAATCATGAAAAAAAATCAAGAGTTTGGCTTGATTTGAATTTGATTTGGCTAAGTTCAAGATTTTCTTGAAAGGTTTGGATTTGATTTTTGAATTTTGTTTTGGTTTGATTATTGAAGTTTATATTTATATTTGGATTCATGATAGAAGTATTGATTTAATCATCAAGAAAAATCAAGAGTTTGGCTTGATTTGTATTTGATTTGACTAAGTTCAAAATTTTGACTTGAAAGGCTTAGGTTGAATTTTGGTTGAATTTGGATTTGATTCTTAAATTTAGTTTTGGGTAGATGATTGAAGTTTTGTTTATATTTGGATTCATGGTTGAAGGATTGATTGTATCATGAAGAAAAAAATTAAGAGTTTTGCTTGATTTGAATTTGATTTGGCTAAGTTCAAGATTTTGACTTGAAATGCTTAGGTTGAATTTTGGTTGAATTTGGATTTAATTTTTGAATATAGTTTTGGTTTAATGATTGAAGTTTATGTGTATATTTGGTTTCATGATTGAAGGATTTTTTGAGTCATGAGGGAAAATCAAGAGTTTGGCTTTATTTGAATTTGATTTGGCTAAGTTCAAGATTTTAACTTGAAAGGCTTAAGTTGAATTTTGGTTGAATTTGAATTTGATTTTAAAATTTAGTTTTGGCTTGATGGTTGAAGTTTATGTTTATATTTTGATTCATGATTGAAGTATTGATTGAATCATGAAGAAAAATCAAGAGTTTGGCTTGATTTGAATTTGATTTGGCTAAGTTGAAGATTTTGACTTGAAAGGCTTAGGTTGAATTTTGGTTGAATTTGGATTTGATTTTTGAATTTGGTTTTGGTTTGATGATTGAAGTTTATGTTTATATTTGGATTCATGATTGATGTATTGATTGAATCATGAAGAAAAATCAAGAGTTTGGTTTGATTTGAATTTGATTGTGCTAAGTTCACATGATTTTGACTTGAAGGCTTAGGTTGAATTTTGGTTGAATTTGGATTTGATTTTTGGATTTAGTTTTGGTTTGACGATTGAAGTTTATGTTTATATTTAGATTTATGATTGAAGGTTTGATTGAATCATTAAGAAAAAAAATGAAGAGTTTGGCTTGATTTGAATTTTATTTGGCTAAGTTCAAGATTTCAAATTGAAAGTCTTAGGTTGAATTTTGGTTGAATTTGGATTTAATTTTTGAATTTAGTTTTGGATATTTGAATTTCTATTTCATTTGTATTTGTGAATATAAATGAGAATATAAATGGATTATGAGAAAATTTCTTGAATTTGATTTGATTTGGATTTTATTTAGGCTAAGTCAATAAGATAGAATCAAAGTCACTTAAGAAAGATTTTTGAGAATTTGGAATTCAATCATGGGCTCATTTAAAATTGATTTGAGTTTGAGAAGATCAATTATGTTAAAATTAATTTAAGTTGTGATATTGATTTTATTTGGAGTTTGGAGTTGGTTTAGACTTGATTTGGAATTTGACTTGAAGGAAGGATGTGAGGATTTGGTTCAAGCTATGGGGTAGGTGAGTTTTCCTAACACCCCTAAGGCATGACCTATTCCTATGGCTAATTCTTCGAAGTCTCTAGGGTTAAGTTGAGTGTCCACTTAATGATTAGAAGTGTCTTAAAACTAAGGAGACTCTTAGTGTCTAAGAGAAGTCCTATGTCTAAGATGGAGGGGTTGAGAGCTCATTCTAAAAATAAGGTAAACAAATATCAAACTGTGATAAAATCATGGACCATCGTGCCAATCGTCTAGATATCTTTGATCGTGTCATTCGATATTGCAGTAGATTAATTCTAGAAATCAAGTTTACTTTATGAGAAAGCATATACTGTCATAGCTTTTGGAATGCAAAGATTAGAGCTAGGTAATGCTTCTCAATGGATGGATAGTTTGCTTTAGTAGAAATCAGATGACAACTGAGATAGTAGAGTGCATTCTCCTCCCCTTCGTCTTTGGCTTGGGCCAACAAAGCACCAAGGGAGTCATCTATTGTAATAGTATAGAGTATAAGCAGCTTGTCCATGGCGGGGGTGGCTAAGACTGGCGGCTTCATCAGGTACTACTTGATGCTCTCGAAGGCACATTGGCACTTGTCATCCTATTTGAACTTGGTGTCCTACTTGACTAATGCTGAAAATGGTTGGCATCTACCTGATAGATTGGATATAAAGAATCTTAGATATGCCAACCACCTTGGAATGATCTAAGTTTAGTTAGACTTTTACGGGGTAGTATTTCTAATATTTCTTTAATCTTTTCTAGGTTGATTTTGATTCTGCAGTGTTGAACGACAAACACAAGAAACTTTCTTGAAGCTACTCTAAATGCTCACTTCAAAGGGTTCATTTTGAGGTTATGTTATTTTAACCACTCGAAAACTACTCTCATGTAAAAGAGGTTGTCTTCCTTTTCTTTACTTTTGACCATGAGATCATCAACATAGCATTTGACTTAGTGATGAATGAGTTCATTAAAGATTCGAGTAATGGCCCATTGGTATGTGGCACCGGCATTTTTAAAGGATGAAAGGCATGACCATGTAGTAATAAATTCTGATCAGGGTTCTAAAGATAGTATTTTACTCATCTTTAGATGCCATCTTTATTAGGTTGTATCTAGAGGAACCATCCATGAAAAAGAAGATTGCATGAGATGAGAAAATGTCCACCATCAGTTCTGGTATTGGTAGTGGAAATTCATTATTTTGACATGCCTTATTTAGATCCCTAAAATCGACACTTATGCAAATTTGTCCATTCTTCTTCTTAATTGGGATGATGCTAGCCAACTAGGTGAGGTATTTTTCTTCCTAGATAAAACCAACATCGATCAAGTTTCTTAACTTTAAAAATAACCTATTGTTCATTGTCTAATCGCATATGTCTAGGGGCTTGCTTGATAGGGTTAGCATCAAGCTATATTGCTAGCTTATGGATCGCTATGTTAAGTGCCAACCTGGGCATTTCTTCATAACTCCATTCAAAGCAGTCCATAAATTCAATGGGTAGCTTAACTAAGTCATTGGTTTCAGTTTTGTTCAACAAAGAACTAATGTATGTCAGATGTGGGTTTTCTTTAGTTCCTAAGTTAATTTCTTTGAGTTCATCAATGGTTGACTTAATTTATTCTACAAACTCTGGAGGTGCATCTTTAACTTGGAAATCATCTGGTCCATTTGAAATTTCTAAACACACCTCCTCATATGAATTAATTTGATTTGAAAAGAACCTATCATATTTGAAATGATTGATGATGACAAAGTACTAGTGATCATCATCGACTGGGCCTACTGTACTAAAGCCTAGTCCTGGTCTTTATTGAGAATTTTTGTAATTATTATTCCATAATCTTTCAAAGTAATCTAACATATGCTTAGACCATGCATAAGGAATCAAACCTTTCTTAGCTAAGTTAAGAACACACAACAAGTACCAATCAAAGGGCAATTCAATTAATTATTTATATGAATCATTGTCAAGTTTTACATCAAATTCTTGACTTAAGGATGATTCTCCATGATAGAACCTATGGATCTTCATGGCTGCATATGATCTAAGGGCCTCCTTAACTACCTAACCCTCAACTTTTTCTGGGGAAAGTGGGGTTAGAGATCCAATATGCTAGTTTTACATAAAGAGAGACTTATGCTTGCTTGGGTATCTAATCTTCATTGCTGTCTAGCTCAAGTGTCACCTCCAATGGGATCTACTGTCAACAAGAGATGGCCGGTGTGCTAACCACATAAGACTCATCATCTGAATTAGATTTTAAGTTTATGAGGATAGAAGGTGTACTCTTGGTAGATGGCATGAATCCCTTAGTGGGTGGTGTGGAGGTTCCACCTGGGGACTCCCATGGACTTGCCTCTTCCTCATCCTGATGGAGGTGGGCCATCCTCACCATATGTTTGAATAGAGTAACGAACTGTGGGTGGAATCTGATCTCATGCTCAACTTCCTCATTAAGGTCTATTTCTCATTCATTTTTATTTTTTTCTTTCTCTTTATCTTTTTCTTTTCTTTATTTTTCTCTTTCTTTTCTTTTTCTGTCACATTAGGATTTTGACTAAATTCACAAGAATAGACTTTATGTTTCTGAAGGAGGTAGTCGGATGCATCCTCATATATTCTGACCTCATGAACTACAAAGGGCTTAAGATCTCCTCTAACATAATACTCGATTCCACCTCTCAAGAGCTTGATGTGCTGATGTAAAGAGTCTGGAATCATGTTGTTCCCATGTATCCATGATATCCAAAGCAAAGCATTAAAAAATGTATTTGAGTTAATTATTTGAAACTTGGCTTTAATCTTCCAATAATCTATCTCTAAGGGCAATACTATAGGGCCTAAGGCCCTGTCGCCATGTTCATTGAATCCTTTCAACATCATCCTCTCCATATGGAGTTTAAAGATGTCAATGCGCAAGTAGGCAACGGTTCTTAAACTCATAATATTGACTAATGCACTTGGGTCAAATAAAACTCTAGATAGCCTAAATCTTTCAACATCCACTATAATGTAGAGGGGATGGGTTTGCTCGATCATTCTTAGTAGTGGGTCTTCATCTCTGAATGTAACTCTCAGGATCTCATTTGAATGGCATGCTTCCTCTTCAGTAGCTGTCAGTTGTGCTAAGCATATATTTGGATCAAGCAAGGCTTTGATTAGAGCTTTCCTCATTTCTTTGGATAAGATAAGGGCATCATGTATACTTAGCTTAGTCAGCAAGTTTCTAAGATGTACAAGGACATTGTAATCATCTTTGGACAGGTCCTCCACAAGTATATCCATAGGTGGAGCATCTTATGGAGGGGCTATCTGCTCTCTAAAACTAATGATCTGCCTTAGGTGCTGGCCTAGGAGGTAGAACTTTGCCACTATTGAGGTTGACTTCAGTGACTTTTTGGAATGAGGAGTTTAAGGAAAGTTCTACCTACTCATTGGGTATACCTATAGTTTCTCCTAAAGGATCCTTAGAGTCAAATGACTCCAAGTCAATCTTAAGAGGTGAACCCTGGAGAAAAGGAAACTCCATTTTTGAATTGATTAGGATTGATCAAAATTATTTGAATTATAATTGCTTTGACTTGAAGATCTTTCTATTGGAATAAAATCAATATGAACATTAGAAGCAGCAAAGATGTAAGTGGAATCAAATTTCTTCATTGATTTCTTTAATTTTGGGGGAGGTACATAGTAGAAATCAAGTAAAGCAATTGGGATGAGGGGTTTGGTGCCCTCATCTGCTGATACAATGCTTCTGCTGAGGAGGAGTTGGTAAAGGTGGTAGCAATTGCAACAATGGAAGGAGTGCTAGAGTCAGACGGTGGTTGCAGTATGGGTCTATCCCGGGTAAGTGAGGTAGCCTATTACTACTACTATTGGGCTTCCACTCTCCTTGATTTGTCCCGCACAGCTAGCAAACCTTCCTTGGTGTTGGAGGTTTGAGCTGCTTCAAGCACCTACAGAGAAAGTTTCTTGATTTTAAAAATAATTTTCTTGGAGGTATGAGATAAAGAAATATCCCAAGCTTCTTTTGTCTTGAGAGGATCAGAGGTATTCCCATGAATTACTCTAATGGAACTAAATGGTTATTCTACTAAGTATTCCTTAGGGATAATTATAGCTCCTAACTTGAAGCTGCACTCAAGCTAATATTTGAAGTTAATGCAATCCTCTAAGATGTGTCCTAACTTATGGTGGTAGGGGAAGTAGCTAGGATCATTACTCCTTCCTACTTCATCTAGCTTTTTAGGCTCGGGTAATTTAAAATTAGGCTTCTTCAAGAGATTCTTGAAGATCTTCCCTCCCTCTTGAATGAGTATAACTTATTTAAGCAAGAGTAGGTGGAAAATAACTACCTAGCAGGATACCAATACCACTTCTAAGCTCTTGTGGTGGTGGTGGCGACCATTGTGGTTGTTAAGGTAGTGGAAGAGGAGGTAGTAGGGTTGCTAAAATCTAGGTCTATAAAAGGTTGGCTTCTTCCTCTTATCAACTGCCACTACTATCTAATGCTTATTCACAAAGAGCTTCAGAGGCTTTGGTTTGGATTACTAGTCTAAGAAGGGTAACTATTTGGCTTCCTCTTGTAGGTTAGCTACCTTACTGATTAGCTTCTCAAATCTCTAAATGGTGAAGCCCTTAAGCATGAAGGTGACTAAGCCATGGATATTCTTGAGTAGAATCTTAATGGCATATTGCTCCTATAGTTGTGGTTCACATTTTATACTTAGGTTGTGCCATCTAAGAATATAATCAACAAGGGACTCATTGGGTTATTTTTCTCTACAATAAGGTCACCTACAGTTACCCTTTGTTGAACTCCTATAAATATCTTGATGAAGAGATACTCTATTTCTACAAAGGTTTTCACCAAATCATTGGACAGTTTGGCATACTAATCAAATGCAACACTTGCTAGGTTACTGACAAATAGACAGAATAGAAGTGCATCACTGCCACCAACGTTGCAATAACTGGCCTTGAAATGTGCTATATGTTACCTATGTGTCCCATTGCCATCAAAGATCTTAAAGGATGGTGGCACAAAACTTTTGTGGAATTGAACTACATTAAATTCCTTTGGGTAAGATCTACCCTTTGGAATGGATGAGCTCCCCCAAGCTTGCACCAATGCTTCCTTCACTTGCTGCTCTATCATCTATTATATGTCCTTTTCTTGCACGAAGGTACTATCAGTGACCTTCCTATGTAGGCTACTAGCATCACCATCATCTAAATTGCCAAGGTATGTACTAACTTCAGGTAGACCTCCATATGGGATGGTTGTGAAACTGGGGCTTAGTTCTACAAGCCTAGAACTACTACCATCAACTCTTATAACCTTCTCTTCATCTTATCATTTTGATCATTCTTCTACTTGATATTTAAGATGAGATGTTGAGTTGAGTGAGATGTAAGTTGTTCCTAGTTGATCCTAGGGTGTCAACCATGTGGACTTCGGCTAGGTCATCCAACATATCATCCTCTTCGGGATCAAAATCAACCCTACCCTCCTCCTAGTTAGATTGATCATCCCCAACTAGCTGCCTTACCATGGCACAATATTCCTCCAAAATGTCATCTAAATAATGGTAATTACTTTGCTCTACTAGAACATATCTTTGGTGATGGCCGATGGCGAACTAAACTTTATATATGTGCACTGAATACTCTACTTGACTATCTCAATTGCTATGGGGACCATCTCAGTCTCCTCCAGTGGAGTGACCACGACACTCTTGGGTGCGCCGGTCCTTCTTCACCACTAGGGATGGAATCACCTCCAAGGGTTGAGTAGATGGAGTGGGTTCCTTGGGCCATAGCCGAGATCACAAAGGAGAGGCTCTCTCTGGGTGGGCTTGTGGAACTTGGTGGGGACTACAGGTGGACCTAGCCCAGTGAGGTGGATGATGAGTGTGAAATGGTGTAATGTGAGAACAATGGTGCTTGCTACCGAGAGATCTCCTCACATGGCTGAGTGGGTAAGGATAATTAGTGGAATGATCAACTCTTTTTTTAGCTCATGAGGCCATTGACTCATCCTCTCTTCTCTTGATTGGCTGATCCGTTAGACTCAATGGCCCTCTCTCAATTTTATCCCACTAATACTTCTATAGATTAGTCTCTTTTGAATCATGAGAGTGGAATGGGCAAGAGCTTCTAGCTTGAACCTTAAGGCTTCATCCCTCCCCTATCTAATGTCTCATACTCTGTAGGTGATGGGGTAATGTAGCTATCCTATGATAGTCCTCCACTCCCTTTGAAGGCTGAGGGGTGAAACACCACCTACCCAAGGTGGAAGAGATCTCATAGAGTAGAACCCTCCTCAACAACATGGGAGGCTTCATCTACCTCCTTCGACGCATGCTCATACTACCTCTTGATCTTGTGGTTCTTATTATTGTGCTAGGTTTTAGTGAGAAGGGCAGAACATGAACTAGAACCGACCTCAAAGCTGGTGGAGACTATCTCAAAAGCTAAGATAGTCTTCCCCTTCAGAATAGGGGTGACAAGGTGGAACCAGCAAAAAATTGTAGGGGGGCAATTGACTAACCATACTAGAATGGGTAACCTCAATAGCCTTCATCTTCAAAGAGGGCAACCTGAGTCACTACAAATTGAAGGAGTGGCTTCTTGCTCGCCACTACCTCTTGGGGTGGGCTAATCAACTAACCTTGAATTGCTCAACTTGAAGGCCAAACTTGATGACAGGGGTGGTGGTGTGTATGGCATAATCCAGGGTCAAATCCACACCCAAAGTAAAAGAGAAAATCAGCTTACCAAAAGACATGATGAAAGTTGACTGGAGAAAGGAAGGAAGAAGACCAGCTGGTATCTCTATTGCACTGTTGGAAAAGAGAATCGAATTAGACCATTGCTTTGATGTTGACTTGAATTGTTAATTTTGATTTGACTTTTAAATTGGAACCCTCACTTAATAAATTTAGGCATGATAAATGGGGTTCAATTATAAGTTGGAGAGATTTAGAGATTTGAAGGAGAGATTTTTCTTATATTTTGGGTTATATTGTTTATTATGTTGGAACCCTCATTCAACAAATTTGATTATATTGAATGGGGTTCAATTGTTATGGAGAGACTTTTGAAAATGATATTTTTATTCTCTTTTATTGTGGTTTGATTGATTTTGATTTTAAGCTGGAACCCTCATTTAGCAAATTTGGGTACGCTAAATGGGGTTCAATTGTTTGTTGTAATTTTGAGAAGTTTAAGAAAAAGGCTTTATGTTAATATTTGATATTATTTTGATCTTGAAAATGTGGTCCTTATTTAATAAATTTTGGTATGTTAAATGGAGTTGGTCAAGTTTGTTTGAAAATATTTTGAAACTTTTGAAGAAGGGGTGTTATTTGTTGTTGTTTAGTTTTGATTTTAAAAGAGGGACTCTCATTTAACAAATTTGGGTATGTTAAGTGGTGGTTAATTTTATTTTAAAAAAACTTTTGAAAATTTTGTAAAAGATTTTATTTATTTTGCTTTAGATTTTATTAAAATTTTGTTAAATATGAGATGAACCTTACTTCACCAACCTAATGGTAAGAGGTTCTTAATTTTATTTGATTGATGTTTGGTTAGTTTCTTTCTTTTTAGTTAGTTTAGTTCTACCTATTAGGGGATCCAATATAAGTTTTAAGACCTACTCAGAGTGTGGTCCTAAAACCAAAAGGATGTTGGCCGCCTCTGCCTGAGGATGAAATAAGAAAGTGCCGATAGAAAGAAAGATCGTCTTGGGCTTATATAAAATATGAGTCCACTATCGATGCTTGGAGACAATAATTATCTACTAGAGATGGAGAGAGGAACCCTCTTAAGCAGAGTCGCTAAAAAAATCTGTGGTGTTTATTTTTGGATGCGCTGGGTGGACACCACTCAGATCATAGAGGCAACTTATTAAAGGAATTGAGTACGATATTAAGGTATGATGTACCATCTAGAAAGATGGATACATCACCTTATAATGGACCTAATCACCTAATAAGGACTCCTAAGGCATGATGGGTCTTCGTATGTAGCAAAAATTCTTCCCCTACTTTACATGAAAAAGTAAACCAGGGTTTATTTTATACTGGGTTCTTTAGTTCCCTATGGAGGAAAGCCTCCATAGTTAATTACAACCTAAGAAATGGGATTTCCTAAGATCACCCTCGATTAAAGTAGTCAATCAATTATCTTCAAAGATTTCAAGGGTAAGACTATCAATAAATTGACTATTTTGGAAATCAAATGGGATTGTTTAATTGGAAGACTTATTTTAGAATCCAAAAGAGAATAAGTAGGAAGTGTTCATGATACTAGGAAGCCTAGTGAACAATCCAAGCTATCCTATAGTGAGGCTTTATATTTTTGAAAGTGAGAGAGTTTATTTGCTGGAGTTGAAGTTTTATTAGATAGATAGGTCTTATAATCCATCAACACAAGATTATGAAAATGCCTAAGAGTGAGGATTTTTGCTCATAGCCCAAGGGAAACAAGTAACCTCGGATCTTAAATCTTGAGAGGTTCAACACAAGTTAAAAAGAGTGACCTAAATCTAAGTAGAAAGGGGACATAAGGGCCAAACTCTACAAGAGAGAGTAAACCCGTCCAACTCTACTAGATTTACAACCACTTGGAGTGGCCATTAGCTAACACCTCCTATAATTCAAAACCATGTGGCCTGGTCATATGAGATTGCAAGATGGTTTAAGCTATTATTTAATTTTGAAACTGACCAGAGTTCTAAACTCACTCCCTAAGAGACTAAATCATGTTTAGTATGAGCATATGACTTAATCTAAATGCAAAATCTTTTCAAGTTTTATATTATTTTGACATAATTTTTTGGACAAAGGCATAGGATATTTTATGCCTAAATGCATGATGAAATTTGGTTGTTGGCCAAATCAAGAGAGAAAAGGGGTGAAGCTATTGATTACAGCCTAAGCTTTAAAATGAGATTAAAAGTTGTTTTATATTTTAATTATGAGTTATTAATTAGGGTAGAAAAATTAATTTTATTCTAAGAGCCTACTGCATCTAGCCACACATTCAATCATCAATCATAAAGAAACTATGAAAATCATGTTATTCTATTATGTGATCTAAATAAAATAACAATCATTTTATAGACTACCATGAAAGAATAAGAGGTCGATGTGCTCGAGTACCACCGTACACCCTAGAAAAGTAAAAATTGGGTAGCCGAGCTCTACCCTAATACAAACCAGAATTATAAAATAATAATTGAAATTGAAATTGAATACATGTTATGGGGTCTTCTCTCCTTCATTTCTTTTTCTATCTTTCTTTCTTTCTTCTGGACTTAATTTGCTCCAAGACATCACAGAGCACCCCAGGACTAAGCCATCTAGCCACTACTCATCCTAATCCCCATAGCACTAATTCTAATTCCTATTGCAAAATTATATTTTTATGGAAAAGTAAAATTTACCTACACGTGCAAAATAGATATTAGCTAAACATACATACATTCTCAAGCAGTTATATTTCATAGTTTGGACTTACCACCTTACACATGGGTAACCAAGCTCACCTATTCTAATATGGATTATATTTAGGGGTTTAAGCAACCTGCAAGGAAGACATTTATATTTATTTTTGAATAACCCCTTAAGCACAATCCCTTGTAAAAGACAATATTAGACTAATAGTAGCCTAACATCCAGTCTACGAGCCATACAGCCTAACATCCAGTCTACGAGTCATATAGCCTAACATCCAGTCTAAAATATTACATCACAAAATAAAACATACATATCACACACACCGTCCTAACTTAGGACTAGAAGTGATGGCTTAATTCTAATGTGTGTGTTAAGGCTTTGTGTAGTATGTCTTAGCTAAGCATTTGAATTATGATTCTATAAATTTAGAAATTATTTAAGTTAACAAGAAGGTTGGTTTCATTTCAAGTTATTTAGATGGTTTGCAACTTTTAATTTGTGTTTTACTTTATTTCATTTGGTTTATGCTTAGCATCTAAGTGTTATAAAGAGAGGAAAGAGGCTTACCCTCTTTCATCCCAACCATAATCCACTTTCTAAAGCATATTAATATGACTTAGTTCTTTTAGTGAATGAATTATTAGATATCTTATTAATTTTAAGTTTGGGTTAAACTTAAAAAATCCTATTCAACATGAAGGGCATCTTAAGATTAATTTAGTTGAATTGCAATCACATAGCATGTGTTGAACAATTCCTTTTCATGACATACAATATGCATATGATTTAACACTTAACATACCTATACAGACAATATATTTTGGCATACTTGTATGATGAATGCATGCATATATTCATTGATTACATTTTGTTTGATTGAGTTACTTAAACATGTAAATTAAAGCTTTATCCAAATTCTAATATAAGTATACATAAGAATGGAATTAAGTATGTGCGTGCATTTGTTAATCAGGAAAGTGAGATAATCAAATGTCCTCTTTAGGGCTACTTAAAGCCTCGTATTCTCAGGATGTCTACACTTTACACTTATTAACATTCAAACATATGTAGATCTATATATGAATATAAGAAAAAGAGCTTTACATTCACATGCTATATATTTTTGTAACTTAAGTGGCTATGGATGCATGTCTTTTTAATAGAAAAGAGGATTATCATTCTTTAATTAAATGCACATACACATGTATAAAAGTTGTAAGTAAGTGATATAATCAAATGACCTCCTTGGGGCTACTTAAAGCCTTGTATTCTGGATGTCCATGTTATATACTTGCTATCTTAAATACATATAGATATATACATAATTGGAAGAATGAAAACCATGCAAAAATTATATTTTGTTTGATTGAATTATTTATACATGTGAATTAAAGCATTATCTAAATTCTAATACAAATATACATTTGAATGGAATTAAATAAGTATGTGCCTTTGTGAACCAGGGAAGTGAGATAATTAAATGACCTCCTTAGGGCTACTTAAAGCCTCATATTCCCAAAATATCTAGATTATATACTTGTTATCATTCAAATCTACGTAAATCTATATGCGATATAAGAAAGAGAGTTTCACATCCCCATGCTTAAGGTATAAACACATGAAAGACCTATGTATTTATAACTTCTATCTAAATATTGTTACCCATTTATAAAATTTGAAAAGTAAATTGGAATTTTTAGTGATAATAGCCACACATATAATTAAGCCAACACATGCAAGCTTACATAAATAAATTTCATTTGATTCATTTGAATTTGAAAACATGAATGCATGGGATCACATTGCATATAACATTTAAAGTGATTGAAAATAAATAGCTAAATACAACCATATGATTTATTTAACTGTAGTAATTCTTAAGGATAATCACATTAAATAAAATTATTTAAAGAATACCAAAGCTTTGTATTAATTTTAAATTTTGGATTTCAATTAGACTTAAAGAGAAGAAGAGATCATTTGCTATTTTAAGCCCTTCCCATGTTGGTGATCTTAATTTATTTAAGGAAAGATAATTAAGTCATTTTGATGGTTTATTTAAATTGAACCATTGAGCACTTCATTTAATTACCCTTTCCTATGTTTTTTTAATTTGATTAATAATTTAATTATGAGACACAAATGATATGAACATGAGAAAAATAAAAGTGCAATGCTTCTAAAGACCTATTGCCATTAAGCTAAAGAATCTAATTAAGTACTTTTATGATATTCCCATACTTATGGGTTAATCATAATTTCTCAAGAGTCTTTATGTTATTGAACAAACAAAGAGGAACCCTTAATTTCATTATTGACTATCTAGTGTGATTAGCATTTTATAGTGATTTGATTTGACCATTAATTAATTTATTAATTCTCTAATTAATTTATGATTTAATTAACTCTTTTTTAATGGAATGAATTTGGCAAAGTAATTAGGAAAGAGGTCTTAATCACTCCCCTCATCATATCACTATTGATTAGTGATTAATGAAGTTAAATTAATTAATTTTACTATTTGGAATTTTAATTAATCATTAATTTGACTAAGAGAGTAATTAAGTTTTGAAATTCCAATTTCACTAATTAGATAACCAATAAATCCCAAGAAATTCATGGGATGCAGAGGTCATCCCATTAAATCATCCTACTAAACTTGGGATTAATTACCCAAGTAATTAGAACTTAATTAAGTTAATTAAGAAAACATTTAGACCTAATTAAGCCTTAATCATTATTCAAAATCAGATCAAAATATTTTTAATAAAGTATCCTTTGTTTTACCTTTCCAAAGAGTATTTATTTGCATTTTTAGGATTTCCTATAATTAGTTATGATTTTATGTAATTTTAGATATTAAAATGGATTATTAAGCCAACCTAATCTCGCCACCATGTAGATCGCTTGGTAGGCCACCACCTTGATTGGTCATAAACCCAATGTATGATGCGTTATGATATTCTCATCTCGCCACCAATCTAAGATATAATGATGAGGATTAATATTGCATTTCCTATAGGATTAAATTCAAATTAATCAAGTAGATTAATTATGGTCATCCATTCCAATCATGCGGAATGGACGGTGGATGATTCGTCATCCTCCGATGAAAGACGAACATCGTTCGCCTTCCTCTGCTCGATACGAGCTCACCGAAGCTTGTAAAGGCTTGGGATCAACTCAAAAGCTTCAAAGAGGGGATCTAATAGTGGATTTTACGTGACATTTTAATTTTCTTTAGAAAGGCCAAATATAAAATGGAAAAATGTCAGTTTTCCAGAATTTACCTCGCCGTAGCTCAGGATCGGTGACCAACCTACTGAGGTAGCTTTGTTTTGAAGAGAAGTAGCCCTACTAAGAAGATGACACCTTGAATCCTCACCAATAGCTCTATGGACCAACTGTTTCTAAAAAACTCATCGATGTTAGGCTTGAAGTGGTCTCTGGTGCTCGAATTGCTCGGAAGAAGATTTGTTTTGCCTCGTCAGAGCTTGGTGAACGTGTGGGTGAAGGGAATTTGAAATTGGTAAAGATTTGGTGGTGTTGGATGAAATTCAACCTTGTCTTATTTTGGGTTTGATGTTTTCTATGATGGGGAGGCTTAGGGAGCTTAGGAAATCAGTAAGGACAGTGACCTCAGGGGGCTCAAGCTCTGAGAATACTCAATGTGTAGAATCGAATGGAATGAGGGGGAGATACCACCTCCTCCCTCAAATCAGATGGCTTGGGTTGAATCTTTCTTGGGTAGTCTTCTTGCTATCACAGGCGACCGGAGGTGGCTGGAGGAAGCTGAGGTGGCTCGATTTGGTTGGCCAAGTGTTTGAGGTGCCTGTCATGGCAAGTCCATATCTCCCATTGGTGAGCGAATGAGAGAGGTGGGTTAAATCTTCTCCCTTGACCTAGGGCTGACCCAACTAGCCTTGTGTTAGGCTAGCCATAGAGCCAAGGGTCCAAACTAAGCTTTAGGTGTCTACCAAGTGCAAAGGTGGAGATTTGACCACCAAAAAGTGGATTTTGTCTTATGTGGAGGGCTATATCCAATGGGTAATTGGTCAATTCAAGTTCAATTTGGGTTGGGTTAGATTTGGGCTGACCTAAGGTCACCTGTGGATGGGTCATGCTAAGTTTCAACTAGTTTTGTTTGAGGTTTGGCTTTGGCCCATGTAGGTCAAATTGGGCTAGGTTGGGTCAACTTGACCCATTGGTCAAATTAGGGCAAACCAAGGCTTGGGTCATGTTCAAATGAGTATTTGGGATGTTTTGGTTCAATTAGTTCAGTTTAATTTGGATTGGATTTGATTTTGACCCATTTGGATTCATATGGGTCAAATGGGCTATGTTGACCAATTTGGTCAAATTGGACAAATTGGATTGGGTTGGGCATTGGTGTATGTTCAATTGGTCATTTGCAAATGGTTTTAGGCTTTTATTTCAATCAATTTGGATTTAGGCATGATTTAGGCCAAATTGACCCTTTAGGTCAATTTGGGCTAAATGGGTCAATTGGGTTGACTTGATCAAATTAGGTTCAACCAAGAGTTTGATCATGTTCAATAATCAATTTGAAATGAATTCGAGTCATTAGTTGCAATCAATTTGTATTACAACTTAATTTTGCCCAATTTGGCCTTTTAGGTCGAATTAGGTCAACTTGGGTTGAAGGGCCAATTGGGTTTGGTTTGGCTCAATTGATAATCTAGTCATGTTGAAGCCTTGATTTGAAATTTGTATGAGTCATTGGTTTTAATTGATTTGATGTAGGATGTGATTTGGTTCAATTAGGCTAATGTAGACTAAAAGGGTTAACTTGGGCCAAGTGATCAAATTGACTTGGTTTGTCCCAATTATTTACAATTGATCAATCATGGGTGATCAATAAGCACTATAATAGGTTTTGGATGGTTTGGTTCAATCCAATTTGGGTTGGATTAGAGTTTAGTTTAAAAGGGTCCTTTAGGTCACTTTGGGTCAAGTGAGTCTAATTAGTCAACTAAATCTATTTTTGGTTGAATTGAGTAGACCTGTGTTTAATATTTGATTTGGGATTGATAGATAGCTTTGATTGGAATTAATTTGAGTATAATTAAATTTTGGCTCATTTAGACCCTTTGGGTCAAATGGGTTAGGTTAGGTTGATTGAATTGATTTTGGGTTTGATTGTAGTTTTGGTTGTGTGGAATGATGATTGAAGGTTTAATTGACTTATGAGAAAATAAATTTAGTTAGGACTAATTGAAGGAAATTTTGGCTAAGTCCATAGGATTGAATTATGGGCTTAGGTGGGTTTTAAATCATGATGGATTTGATTTTGGTTTGGGGTTTGGATATGAATTGGGATTCAATTGGATTTTGGTTAAGGAGGTAGGAAAGAGTTTGGTTTAAGCTATAGGATAGGTAGGTTACCTTGGACCTTAAGGCATGATCTAATCCTGAGGCTAATTCTCCTAAGTTTTTAGGTTTAGGTTAAGTGTTCACTTAGCCACTAGGAGTGTCTTATGACTAAGGATCTCTTAGTGAGTAGTAGTCTCCTAGATCTATGATGAGAAGAATGGATCCTCACTCTAAAAGTGAGGAAACAAAGACCTTTGTCTTATTTATTGATTAATGGTGTGTTGTATCGTGGGTCATTCGATCAAATGTGGTTATGTTGTTTAGATAAATAAGAAGCACACAAGATTGTAACTGAAGTACATTTTGAAATATGTGGTGTTCACTAATCTAGGCCCAAAATGAAATTAAAAATTTAAAAGACTTGGATATTAAAGGCCTTCGGTGATTGATGACTGCATGGAAATTACATGTCATTGTGTTTAATGCTAGGTACATGGTGTAGTATTATGTCAGCCTCCTAAAATATTACATCTAACAATTGTGTATTTTCCCTTTGAGAGTTGAGGTACTGATATCATAGATTCTATTACTTCTCCATCATCAGAAGGCATCATTCTATATTGGCTGCAATTGACTATTTTTCTAAATGGATTGTGCTATTCCATTATGGAAAGTTAAAGCATACCATAAACTTACACTTTTTTGGAAAAATATAGTATATCGATTTGGCATTCCTCATTAAATTATATCTAATAATAGCCTAGTATTTAAGTCCACTAAATGAAATCATTTTATGGATAAACTTAACATTGATTGAAGACATTAAAAAAATTATTATCTCAAGAAAAATGGATTGGTTGAAGCTTTTAAAAGGACTCTCATGCAAATTTTAAAGAAAGTCCTCGATGATAATCAACATCAAAGGCATGAGAAGTTGGTTGAAGCCTTATGGACCTATCGAACAACATATAGAACACCAACTCAGTCTACACCCTTTAGTTTATGAAACTAAAGCTATACTTCCATTAGTAGTACAACTTCCTTCTCTAAGGATTGTAGTCAATAAAAACATTACAACAAATCAAAATCATAAATTTTGATTAAAATAACTTCAAATCCTTGATGAAAAATGTTTGAGAGCTTAACAAGAACTTGAGCTTTACCAATCACATATGGTTCAAACTCATGATAAATTAATCCATCCTAAAAACTTCCAAGTAGGAGACTTGGTCTCATTCTTAGAAGGCCAATTTTGACTCATTGTGGGATAGGCAAAAGGTTTGAGTTAACATGAGAAGGACCATTCATCATAGAAAAATCTATAGAGGTTCTTACCAATTTATAACTTGTAATGGTTAACATATAATGTTATCTATTAGTGGACATTACTTGAAAAAGTATTATGTATAAGTTGTATTACAACATTGAAATAATTAATAAAGTTATATTTTCTACTAAACTTTTTTTCCAATTTATTTGTGTCCAAATATTAGTCTTTTGCAAAACACACAATTCTATTTTGGTCTAAACTTCTATTTATGATATCACTTCTAATCATGTTGGATTGAAAATGGATAATTTTAAAATTTCTATTTTTGATAATAATCCAACTAATCATGAGTAAATTTCATAGTGGTATCCTTTTTAAGAAAATCTAAGAATGGAACTAAATTTGCATTTAGGATAGCTTTCTGGTTGATTTGCTTTTCAGAAAGTAGCTAGAATGCAACCATAGCTGTGTTTGGCTACTATGTTTTTAGTTATTTTCAAAAAATTTTGTGGTAAGAAGTTACTTTTGAGAACCAGAAATGTTAGAGTGTGGTGGCTGTAAAAAAGTTAATGTTTGAATTTTTCAAAAAAAGATATTTATAACACATAGTAGTTTTTCTAAAAGCTACTTTCCCCATAATTACTTTACAACCAGCTTTCAAAATGTTATAGCTACCCCAAACAAACCCTAAGTCACTTTAAGGCCCTAGTTACATTGACTATTTATGTTAGGAATTAAGTCCATACAACCCCTACCTAATAGTAAAAATCTTGAGGATAAGGAAGTAAGACACCAAAGTCTCTTTTTCCTCAATCTAGATATTTAGGTTGGAAAAAGTCATTGAAGGCCCCTTCCTATAACTAATTAGATAAGAGGAACTCTTTTAGTAGGCATCCTTTCAAGAAAATAGTGATAAGATTAAGTCATCATGACCCATTCTCACTTGAGCTTTCTAGGTTAGGAACTAAATAATTCCAAGAGCCCTTCTTATTAACTAGACTTTTTAATTTAGGTACTAAGTCCATATGACCCCTTCTTATTAGTCAAAATCTTGAGGATTAGGAACTAAGCCATTAAAGGATCCTTTCCATATTCTAGCTATTTGAGTAATAATTGAGCCATTTCAAGGCCCCTAATTGATCCTTAAACCAACTAGTTTGGAGTAAATATCCTAGTGGTATCTTTTCTCAAAAAATGTAAGGATGGAACTAAGCCTCTATAAGTCCTTATTCTTATAAACAATTTAGGTCAAAAGTCCATGCAAGCCCTACCTATTTATCTGAAATTAAGAATTAAGAAATTAAGCCACTCAAGACCCCTTTGCTCATTCAAGCTAATCAGGTTGAACTAAGCCATTGAAGGCCCCTTCATATTTTTTGAATCTTGTTGGGTTATGAATTAAGCCATCACATTCCCTTGCCTTTCAACAAAAACCCCAAATGAAAGTAAGTATCCATAATGACATTCTTTATGGCTTAATGTAATGAGAGTAGAGTAACTATCCACAGTGGCATTGAAACTAGTTCTAATCCTTTGTTAAACTAAATTTGACATTGGCTAAAATTTAGTTTGTTGGAAAATATACACTTGCATACTCATTTCAAATTTATTTTTGTATTAGTTTATTACTTGCATTAAGCTAAAGAATATTTAATTATTTTTTTAAAAGATAAATTTACCATTTCTTATTAATAAGAAATTTGTCATCCAGTTAGCCTATCATACTTATTGCAAGTTGATATTTTGTAAAGTGATCATTTTGCTTCGTAATATCACCATTCTATTAGAATATATTGATTGATATTTTAATTTTTGTTGTGTCAAATTTGTATTTGACAAATCATCTTAAATCCATTTAATATTAAGTGAATGATGATAATTACAATTAAACATAAATGATTGTTGAAATCATCCAATCTAAATAACCTAGAAGCTTATGATGGCTTAGATTAGTTTGGGACCTAAGTATTTCATTCCTTTAGGTTTCTTAGGCTAAGCTCTAAAAGTTAAGTATTAATAAACAAAATCTCGTTATAAGAAATTCATTTAACTAATAAACCCTTAATCATAAAACTCCTCTTAATCAACTTAAATAATAGATTTAATAATTAAATAAATAAAGACCCAAAATTATGAAATCAAAATAATATAAATTAATTGAATGATGAAATCAAAATGTTTAAATTGAGATTAAATTAAAATTAAGCTTTGAACATTAATTTGAATTAACCAAATTAATTAAATAAAGCACTTAAGTTTAACCAAAATTCACATTAAAAATAAATCAAATTTCAAATAGATAAATTAGATTACAATAACCAACCTAGAATATGTGAAATTGAATAATTATTTTATTTTAAAATCAAATAAGCATAAAGTTGCATAAAAAATCCAAATTATGAAATTATAATCGATAATTATTCATTTTAAACAACATTAAAATAAACCAATCAACATAAGAGTTAAACAAATTAAATGAATTAAAATTAAATCGAAGATCAAATTAAACTAACCAATCATTAAAAAAAGTCAATCAAACAACAAAATTAATGTACCAATGATTAATCTTTTAAATTCAAAAATTTAATCAACAAAAAAAATTTTAAAGATCATTTCAAATTTGTAATAAAAATTATAACTTGGTTAAATTCAGATACATTAAATAATTTAAATTAAATTAAATGAAAATATAGAATTATTAAATTTAAACAACATTAAAAATCATTTTGTCAATATAAATCATATAAAATTTAATAAAATATTTAAAAAAAAACTAAAGAAAAGAATTAAAAAGAATTTGAATGAATGAACTAAACATTGATCAAGTTAAAATCAAGTCAATTAAATTCTACAAATAAATCCAAAATTACATTAGCTTTTAGTTTGACCTCTAGAATAAATTTTCCCCTCAATGTGGAAATTGCATTCTAATAGGATTAGGATGTTGAATACAATGAGTTCTATCCAAAGCAAAACTTATTTTATTCTTCATTCTTTAAAATCTAAATTCAAATTTAACAAATAATAAACTTCAAATTGAAATAAATAAATAAATAATAATTAAATCAATTGAATTGAAACCATTCTACAATAAATAAATAAACCCTTAAACTTAAATAAAAAAGGACTTAGTGTAATCATACAACAAAAACCCCATATTTCACACACTAGATTACTAAGTAACCAACCCAAGACTTAGATTAGGTTGATGTTTTATGATATTTTATTTTATGAAATGATGTTTTCTTATTTTGTGGTGTAATATTTTAGACTAGATGGTTAGGAATTGATTTGCTCATTAGTCTAGTTGTTAGGTTATAGGCTAATACTATTTTTTGAAGGGGCTGAGCTAAATTGGACTGAAGTAATGAATATAAATGCTATTTGAATGGTGGTGTAGCTTACAAAGCATAAATAATAGAGGGTTGCAACCATTGGTGCAATGGTCGTATGTTTGAAATATAAACTATTGGTGGATTGTATTTTTTTTCGACATCTGTTTTGCAAGGTTTATGGTCTTATTTTTAAAATTTTAAAATATAATTTGAGTCTAAAATTAGGTTAAGATCTATAGGGTCTAGGAATAGACAGAGATGACTTTACCTGTTGGTGGTCCCCTGTGAAACATGAGGATGTCCTTGAAGAAGGTGACGATCCTAAATAAAAACCCCCATAGATCTAAACTTTAGTTGAAGGCCAGACTATATAAAGGTGAAGCTTAACAACCTATTTTCTTTTTCATTTTGTGTGTACATCGATATCTGGATGCATTGTTCTATTTTATTAATTTAAATTGGCTTGATTTATTATGGGGTACATAGTAGAACAACATACTTATCTTAATGTTTTTCTATAATTGCTAGATTCTATGATGAAAAAGCTTAGATGCATTAGGCTCTTAGGAAAACTAAATTTTTTACCCTATTAAACTAATCAAACTCAAACATAAAATAAAAATTTGTAATTTTACCATAAATAAAACCCTAGGTTTAAACAACTAAAAACAACTAGAAATAATTAGACTGTATGAACCTTATGAGCTTATTCTTCATAATTCATGAATTGGGCACTTCACCCATTGCACATAAGTGGGCATTTGAAATATGAGGATGACAACCCTTCCTGAGGATGTGTGCCTTATTATATTGATTTAGGCAATTACTCTTTTCTATCTACATATCATTGTAGATATTAAATTGCATACCTGAACCCTTAAATAAAATTGTGAGTCAAATTACATAAATAAAAAAATTATTGTATTAATTAAGTGCATAACATAAAAGTCATTATCTTAAGGTTAGGGAGTGAGTCTAGGCTCTTAGATGTTTTTTCCTAAGTACAACAACCCAGTTATCTTGTATACATAAGACTGGAATCATAGTTTTAAATTAGATTAGAGGTTCTTAACTAGCAACCCTCTGAGGCAAGTAATAAGTCTAAAAGAGTTAGGGATAGGTCTATTTTCTTTAGAAATTCAAGTTTGATGGTTGAAGTGGAGGAATGCATCTTGTCAATTGTGTGACAAAAAGTATTGCTTAGACTTAAAGGAAAATTTTATAAGATGCTGGTAAGACTTGCAATGATTTATGGTGCATAATGTTGGCCAAAAAAAGAGAAGCATAAGAATGAGTTAAGTGTAGGTAAGATTAGAGAAAGTCATCTTAGATGGTTTGAACACATAAAGTGTCGATCATCTAATAACTCAATTAGGATAATAGATGTATTAGATTAGCCTTTTATTAAAAAAAGGTAGAGGTAGACCTAAAAGACTTGGTTAAAATGTATAAAGAATAACCTTAGTTTGATAGATTTAAATAAAAATTTGACACATAATAAGACACAATGGAGAAGAAGGATTCATGTAGCTGGCCCTACATAGTGGGATAAAGGCTTGTTGTTATTATTGTAGAAAAGAGAATAAATAATTTTTAGAAATTGGACTAGGTTAAGCCTCTGACTTATATCGGAAGTGCTTTTAGACTTAGGTTCTAAAGCATTCTATTAGAAGAAGTCTTCAACTCTTAGGATTTTCTGTAGTCTTGTGTTGTTAGAATCTAAGTCCAAGATTTTTAATAAAATGTCAACTAAAAATCTTAGTAATGTCAATTTCAAAAATGTAAATCCTAATAATAGGATAGTTTGAAGTACTTACTAGGATTTCTAGTATCTAAAAATATTTCTTACTTATTTGTGACTAGCTTCATAAAAGAACTCTTCCTCATTGAAGCATTCCCTTTTGAATTACCAATCATTTTAGGAAAAGCTTAAAATCCATAGTGATAAAAGTTAATTTCCTTAATTGAGAGTATTCTTAAAAGGCATTCTTTTTTACTTCCAAGATGTAATTAACTATAGAGGCTTACCTTTATAGGGATCTATGAACCCTACACCAATAAATCTTATTCTACTTCTCCATATAATTTAGGGGAAAATGTATGGTACATTGAAGACCGACTAGCCTTAGGAGTCCTTATTATGTAACTGAATCAATTATAAGGTAATATATTTATCTTTCAAGATAAAATATTTATTTGTTGGAGGAGGCATTGAGTTGAGTTTATTGCTTCTCCTTTCTCAACTACAACACCTTGGGCTTCCTAGCTAGGTTGTTCCCTATGCAAGGATCCTCATGTATACCATATGGACTTCAGCAATATCATCCATTAGGTCATTTTCATTGGAGTTGAAATCAACCATACCCTCCTCTTAGTTGGACTGATCATCACCGACAATCTACCTCACTATGGCATGATAGTCTTTCAAAATATCCTGTAAAGATCAGTCATCCACCTGACTTAATGCTACTGGACAAAAGCTGAATGAATATTCACAACCTGACTGATCTCTGAAGAAGAAATACAATAAATGTTCTGGAAAAGCAGAGTGCTCTCTCTAATTGACTAAATAATCATAGGGGTCACACCTTGGTATCCCCTACTTCCTTCTCCTCCAACTGCGGTGGTGGAGCGAATACGATTCTTTTGGGCTGCCACTCCATCTTCACCACCGTTGGGATGGAAGGTCAAGTGGGGGAGCTCGACCTCAACTCAATGGGTGAAATAGATGATGTGGGGGTCCTTGAGACGTAGCCATATCACATAGTGGGATGCACTCTCTCCAGATGTGGACTTGTGGAACTTAGTGGGGACTTTAGATGGTGGAACATGATCAAGGGATGGTGGTTAGCGTATGTAGAGTAGTGTAAAGGTGGTGACACCAGTTACACTCCATTAGAGATCTCCTCTTATGACTGGAATTGGTGAGTACTATCCTATCAAAATGATCAGCTCTATCAGCCTACCGATGTATCAATCAAAGTGGAGGCCACTGACTTCTTAGAGAACCTTCGTCTATCCCTCTTTCCTGCTTGGGATGCAATCTTGGCCTCCGTGGCCTTTTCTCTATGGATCATATCCCTAACACTCTTAGGGATCACACGTCTCAAGTCATGCAAAGTAGCGAACTTTGAGCATACGTAGCCTCTTCTAACTCTCCTGAGCATGAATTGTATACTAGCATAGAGCTTCCTCCTCTCCCTATCTCATGTATCATACTCTATAGATTATGGGCAGTGATGCATTAATCTTTTTAACATCCTCCTCTCATTTTTGAAGGGGGGTGAAACTTACTACCACCAATAAGGGGAGAGGACTCATGAGGGGATCCCTCGTCAGCCACATGGGAGGCTTCATGGACCTCATTAGCCATGTGCTCATAATGTTTCTTAATTTTTAGGTTCTTGTTATAGCATTGGGTCTTAGTTAGTGGAGTAGGACATGAGCTAGAACTAACCTCAAACATGGGGAAGATTATCTTAGAATCCAAGATAGAATTCCCCTTCAAGACTAGGGAAACTGTAGATATGATACTAGTCCTAACTAAAAAAGCAGCAAGCACAATTGGCACTCATGAAAGGGGAACCTCTAAAGCCTTTCTGTTTAGCAGTGGGAGCTCAGTATCAAAGTGAAGGTTAAACTGTAGAAGTGGCTTCCTATTTTTCACTTCCTCTCTACTAATAGTGATGAGGACAGGTTCCTCATAGGTGACTTTAAAGTGCGCAAAGCCAAGGCCGAACTTGATGACAGGGGCAGTGGTGAGTATGGGCTAATCCAAGGCCAAATCCACATCAGAGGCGAATGATAAAATAAGCTTGCCAGAAGGCATGGTGTTGATTGAGTGCTTGAAGGAGAAAAGAGATGGGGTTGGGGTCTCCACTTCACTATTGAAAGAAATATAGAATTAGACATTTGCTTTATTATTATTAACTTTGATTTTTGATTTTGAATTGGAACCATCATTTAACAAATTTGATTATGTTAAATGGGGTTCATTTATATGTTGGAGAAATTTGGAAAATTTGGAGGAGAATCTTTTGCTTTTGAACTTCATTGGAATTTTGAGAATGTTGAATGAACCTTACTTCACCAAGCTAGTGGTAAGAGGTTCTTGATTTTGTTTGATTTATTTTTGTTAGATGATTTCAATTAATTAAATTTCTTTTACCTATTGGAGGTCCAGTAGGGGTTTCAAGACCTACTTCGAGTGAGGTCTTGAAACCTAAAGGATGATGGCCACCCTTGCTTAAGGATGAAATTAGTAGGGTGTCTAATGAAAAGAATGATAGTCTTAGACTTATATAAAATATAAGTCCACTATCAATTTTTAGAGATATTGATTGACTACTGAAGATGGAGAGAGGAGCTATCCCCACTTGGGTTGCTAGAAAAATCTATGGTGTTTTAATTATGAGTCGTTAGGACAACACACAGATCTTAGGGGGTATTTATTAAAGTGATTGACTATGACACTAAGGTATGATGTACCATCTCCAAAAATAGAAACATCACACTACAATAGAATTTATCACTTAATAAAGAGTCCTAAGGCAAAATTTTTTTTTTATATACCAGAGATCTTTCCCCTACTTTACATGTAATAATAAAGTAGGGTTTATTTTATGTCGGGTTCTTTAGTTTCCTATGAAAGCAAGCTTTCTTAGTTTATTATATTTTAGGAAATGGGGATTTCCTCAAAATACTCTCGATTAAAGTAGTCAATCAACATCTCCAAAGATTTCAAGGCTAGGCTATCAAAGGATTGGGTATTTTTGGAAAATCAAGTTAGAATGTTCAATTTGGAAAGACTTATATTTAGATTCTAAAAGAAGTTAAGTAAATCTAGGATGCTTTAGCATAAGCCAAAAGCACGACCTAAATCTAAATAGAGAATGGGACATTATGATTTACCTCCATAAGAGAGGGTAAACCCATCTCAACTCTACTGGACTTATAACTGCCTTGAGTGGCCTCAAGCTAACACCTCTTATGCTTTAAAACCATGCAAGCTGGTCTTATGAAATTATAAGATAGCCAGGTTGTTATTAAATTAGGAAGGGAAACTAAAGTCCTAAACTCACTCTGTAAGAAACTAGATCATGACTGCATGAAATCATGACTTATAATAAATGTAAAAATTACAATTTTTATATCATTTTGGCACATTCATTTGGACAAAGCATTAGGACAATTATGCCTAAATGCATGATGAAATTAAATTATTGGCTAAATCAATGATAGGATGTGTTATCAACTACAAGGGATGCCCTCATAGGTAAAGCATTCCCCTATCATGCAAGAGTGGATACCCTCCCTATTTAAGGATAAAATAATATGTTATGCATAATGTTAGAACATTGAACATTCAGCTAAGGGGTTGTTAAATCTTTTCATTTTCTTGATTATAGCCTAGGCTTTAAAGTGAGATTATGAGTTTTTTTAGAATTTAGTTATGAGTTATTAGTAAGGATAGAGAAATTAATTTTATCGTAAATAGCCTACTACATTAAGGCCACACATTCAAACATCAAGCTTAAAAAGTTATGAAGAACGTACAATTTCTATTGCACAATTTAAACACAATAATCAAACATTTATAAATTATCATGAAATAATAATAGGCCAGTGTGTCCGAGTACAACCGTACACCCTAGAAAATAAAAGAAGTTGGGTAGTTGAGCTCTACTCTTATACAACCCAGATTATAAAAGAATATTACATTTATAATTGAAATAAGTGTTATGGGGGTCTTCATTCTTCACATTTTTTTCTTCCTTTTGATGTGATCTTGCTCCATGCTTTATAGGGCCTCCCAAGACTTTGTCTTCTAGCCACTACTCATCCAAAATCTCATAGCACTAATCCTAATTCCTATTGTAAAATTACATATTTAGAAAATAAAATCTAACTACACTTGCAAGATAGATGTTAGCTAAACAGTCATTCAAACTAAGTAGTTATACTTTATAAGTTTGGACTTAACACCTTGTACATATGTAACCAAGCCCACCTATCCTAATGTGGATTATGCAAAGGGTCATAAGTAGCTTGTAAGTAGAAGAATTTATATTTATGATTACAATGGCCCCTTTAGCACAATCCCCTATAGAAAATAATACTAGGCTAATAATGACCTAACATCTAGCTTGCGCATAAATAATCGTAATATCCACTCTAAAAAATTACATCACAAATGAAAACACAACATCCCAACATACATCATCGTAACTTAGTATTTTAATGTGTATGCTTAAACTCAGTGTGGTGTTTTTTAGTTAGGCTTTAGGATTATTATTATCTAAGTTTGGAATTATTTAAGTTAAACATGAAGGGTAGTTTCATTTCAAGTTATTAAGAGGATTGATAAATTTTAATTTGTATTTGGCTTTGTTACATTTGATATTCACTTAGCATCTAAGTATTGTAAAGAGAAGAAAGAGGCTTAACCCCTTTCATCCATATCCTAACTTATCTTCTAAATGCATGTTATTATAATTTCTTATTTTTTTAGTGAATTATTTTTTAAACATTTTTATTAATCATAAATTTGGGTTACTGTTAAAGAATCCCATTATGAAAGGCATCTTATGATTAATGAGATTGAATTACTATCACATGGATAATATTATATTATTCCTTTTCATAATCATTAACATGCATATTATTTAGAACTTAACTCACCTATACATGCAATATATTTTTTGGCACATTTAAATGATTATGAATGCAGATATTTTTTATAGGAAAGATGAATTTCATCCCATAGCTGAATACACGTACACATGTATTAAAGATTTAAGCAAGTATGTGCCATTATTTAAACTAAGGAAGTGGCAATCTAAGAGGTCCTTTGGGCTACTTAAAGCCTCATATTTCTTGGATGTCTAGACTATATACTCGCTATCTTAAATACATATGAATGTTTACCCAACCATGAGAATAAAAATCATACCAAAGATTATATGTTAATAGATTATTTATTTATGTAAAGTAAAGCTTTATCCAAATTCTAATGTATGTAAACACATGAATGAAATTAAGTATGTGCCATTGTTAATGAGAGAAATGAGGTCATGTAGGACCTCCTTGGGGCTACATAAAGCCTCGTATTCATGGGATTTCTATATACTTACTAACATTCAAAAATATGTAAACATACACATAAATCATGAAAATAAAATAATATTTTATCATGTTTAAGCTATAAACAAATGTAAACCATATAAAATATTCATAGCCAACATCAATTTAAATCTTCATTATTAATTTACAACTTTGAAAATAATTTTGAAATTTATAAGAGATAATAGCCACACATATAATAAAATTACTCCAACACATGTAACTTATACATATATGATTGTATTGAATTGATTTTTTTATTTGGAAACATGAGTGCATGATATCAAATGGCATACACATTTATAATGATTAAAAATGAATAATTAAACATTGTCATATAATACATTCAATCACATTACCTCCTAAAGACAATCAAGTTAAATAAAATCATTTAAGATTAACCAAAGCTTCTTATGAGGCTTGATGTTTATGTTTGGATTATTAAACTTAAAGAGGAGAAATAACATTTGTTGTGTTGCCCCATCCCATGTGAGTGACGTAATATATTTAAAGGAAACCTAATTAAGTGACTTTTATGGATTAATTAAGTTTAAATCATTAGGCAATTCATTTAATTTCCCTTTTTTAAGTCTCTTTAATTTAATTAATCATTTAACCATGAGCCTCCAAAGATATGCAAATTAAAAATTAAAATATACAATGCTCCTAATAAGACCTAATGCATTAGGCTCATGATTAAATATTAATTAGATTAAAGAGGAATCTAATTGAGTACTTATATGGTTTTCTCATAGTCATGGATTAACCATATGTTCCTTAAGGGTCCTTATATTATTAAAAACATTAAGAGGAACTCACAAAATTCAATTTAAACTCTTTAGAGCAAATATAAATTTAATTTGATTTAATTTCACCATTAATTACTTAATTAATTTTTAATTAATCCATAAGTTAATTAGCCCTCTTAAATGAAATGGATTTAGGGAAATAATTAGGAAAGAGATCCTAATCATTCCAGTTGATAATTTCACTATTAATAGTGATTACTCAATTTTAATTAATTAATTTTTTTTACTGTTTTGTATTTTTAATAATTATTAAATCACTTAATGAGGTTTGAATTTCAAATTCTTCTTATTACCTAGCTAATAAATCTTAAAAAATTTATGGGAGGTCGAGTGCAACCCAAGGAATCAACACATCTAATTTGAGATCAATTGGCCAAGTAATTAAGGCTTCATTTAGGTAATTAGGATAAAGTTCAAAACCTATCTAAGCATTATTCACTGTTCAAACATTAAAGATTTTATTTTTATTAAATTCTCCTTTGTTCACCCTTTCTAAAATGATTTTAATCATATATTTTTATGATTTTCTTAAAATTAGTTATGATTTTTTAAAGTTCTAACTGATTAATCACATTTTTAATATCTAATTATCCCTTTAATCCATCGGTGCCAAGTGGATGTTGATGCGACAGTGCTTTCATGTGGCACCATGGGAGAGGCTACTTAAAACATACCCTATGGCATCTGAGTCAGCAGCGGAGGATGCAATTTTATCCCCGCCATCCGATCTTGGATGAGATGGTGGGGATTAATCTCATTATATTTACAAAAATAAATTAGATTTTCTAATAGATTAAATCATGGCTGTTCATTCTAATCATGCGGAATGGATGTCAGATGATCTTTCACCCCCCGAGCACCAGAAGACGGACACTGTCCACCCTACGATGATCGAACCAAGCTTGCCAAAGCTCGTGGGATGTCAGGATCGACTTTAAAACATTTAGGGAAGAGATCTAAGGAGATCCTATGGTGAAAATTATGGGAAATCACAAAAGACCAACTCTTAATGAATTTTCTATTGTTTGCTAGAATTTACCTCATTGGAGCTGAAGATCGGTCCAAAGACTGAGGTAGTTTCATCTTGAAGAGACAAAGCCCTGCTGAGAAGCACTTGAGTTACCTCCCTGTCAATAGCTCTGTGGACCAAACACCATGGCAATAGTCGCTAGAGTTAGTGTTGGAATGGTCTCTAGTGCTCGAATCAATCAAGAATCAATTTATTTTGACTCTCTAAAGCTTGGGGAAGGTGTGGGAGAAGTTAATTAAAGTTTGGTGGAGTTTGAGTGAGGTTGGATGGATAGAGGGCTAAGTTTTATTTAGCTTTGGTCTCATCGATGCTAGGGAGCACGAGAGGATTATTTAAAGCTCTTGCGACACTCACAAACACTCTAGAATGCTCTCACTCTCATTTAAATTAGATGGGGTAGAGTATACCCTCCTCCCTAAATGATCTAATGGCTAAGATTATCATAACTTTTGCAGTTGTTCTGTTGGCATAGGCAGTCAGAGGTGTCAGTGATGGGCTGAGGTGGAGGCTCTTGAGTTGCTAAGGGAGTGGCATGGGCTGAGGTTGTGTGTACCTCCTCTCCCAAGTGTGATAATGGGGAGCCATGGGTGATCTCACTTTCTCTTGACCTATGGCTGAACCCAGCAGCCTTAGGTTAGGTGAGTCAGTGGTCCAAGTGTCCAAAATGAGCTAAGGGTGCTTGCTAAGGGCTGGTAGGTAAGTAAGATCATCCAAATGGGGATTTTGTCTCATTTTGATGGGTTTTTCTAATGGGTTTTGGCCTAATATAGGTTCAACATGGTTGGGTTCATTTGGGCTGACCCATGGAGACCAAGGATGGGTCATGCCAAGTTTGATTGGGTTTGGACTTGGTTTGAATGGGTTTGGCTCAATTTGACCCATATGGGTCAAACTGGGTTCAATTGGGTTAGGTTGAACAATTGGTCAAAATGGGTCAAATTGATTATTTAGCTAAGTTCATTTGATCATTTGGGATGTATTGGTGCTATTGGTTTGGTTTAATTTGAAGTGGATTTGGATTTGGTTCATATGGGTTCATAAAGATCAAATGGGCTAAGTTGATCAATTTGGCCAAATTGGAAAATTGGCCTAAATGGGGCTATAGTTTATGTTCAATTGATGATTTTAGAAAGATTGTAGGTGTTTATTTAAATTGATTTAGATTTGGTAATGATTTAGTTCAATTTTACCATTTAAGTCAATTTGGGCTAAATGGTCGAATTGGGTTGGTTTGACCAAATTGGATGCAATTGGATGTCAAATCATGTCCAATAAAAATTTTTTGATTAATTGGAGGCATTGGTTTCAATAAATTTGGTTTAAAATGAGATTTGGCCCAATTTGGCCCTTTAGGTCAAATTGGGTCAACTTGGCTCAAGAGCCGAAGTTGGCTTGGTTTGGTCTCATGTTCAATAATCAATTTATAGTTGATGAGAGTTAATGGTTTTAATCAATTGAGATTGGAATGAGGTTTAGCTCATTTTAGAACATGGGTTAATTGGGTCAACTTAGATCAAGTGATCAAATTGACTTGGGTTGCCCCAATTCATTGAAATTGGTCAATTAAGGATGATCAACAATCATTATAGAAGGGATTAGATGGGTTGATTCAATCCAATTTGGGTTGGATTTAATTTTGGATCAAATGAGTCCTTTAGGTCACTTTGGGTCAAGTGGACCAAATGGCTTGATTGAGTTGGAATTGGTTGAATTGGGTTGAATTGAATTTAATGATGGGTTTAAGATTGATTGATGGATTTGATTGTAATTGATTTGAATTTAATTGGATTTTAGCTCATTTGGACCTTTTCAGTTGAATGGGCTAACTTAGTCTAATTGGGAGTCTTGGAAGAGTTTGAAATGGAGGTTTGGATGATTGAATTGCTTTTATGAAAATTGATTGGATTGGTTTCAATTGAATTGGCTTTGAGTTGGATCCATAATGAACCTACTTTCCCTAGGGTATGACCTAAGCTCAGGGTATGCCTTCTTAAGTCTCTAGGCTTTAGTTTAGTGTTCTCTTAATCACTAGAAGTGTCTTATGACTAGTAAAATCCTAGTGTCTAGAAGATTCCTAAGTCTATGAAAAGGATGAGTCAATCCTCATTCCAAAAGTGTGGTCAATACTTGCCTAAGTTTTATTTTCTTGAGGACACAACGATTGGCTTTGGGCCTATAGCACCATGGTGCTACTTTACTGATATCTAAAATTCAAAAATTTGGTAGATAACTACTTTTGGAATGGTAATTTTAATAATTTTAGTGCAAATCACTCTTCTCCATTGTTCCAAATCTAAGATCAACAGAGGGAGGGTTTCATTTCACACCAGAACCAAGTTCAATGGTGGAAGATATAGCATCTCGGTGCCAAAAGGATGGTGCTATGTCACTACATTAGAGATAAGAGGACCTGAAAACTTAGCGTGAGTGTAATGACAAGACTCCGCTAATAGAATTGGTATATGCCCAAGAGCTTAGCATTGTGGCACTTGATTCTTAGCACATTAGTACTCTAGATAAAGCATTGAAGATTTCATTCTAGAGAGCTTGGTGACTTGGTGCAGGGCCTTGGCACCACAACATTGTGAGACAGAAACGTCTATATTAAACCAAAATTTTTATGATTTTAACACATTTTTATAAAAATTTGACAACATAATGCCTTAGTAGTGCTAAATTTTTACATATTTTTATGCAAATGCACTCTTCTCCCTTGGTTTAGATCCAAGATTAATGGAGGGAGGGTATTCTTCTCACACTGAAACTAAGTTCAACAGTGGAGGACTTAGGCAATCAACATTTAAGATTCTAGAATATTTTAAGTTTTAGGAAGCTTTCTTTTTTTACTTTGGTTTGAAGAACGATGAAGATATACTCTTTTATTTCTCACCAGATCAAAGTTTGATGATGGAAATTTGGTTAAATTTCACTTTTAAAATAAAAATTATGCAAAGAAAGCTTCCCAAAAATTTTGTTCCTATATTCGATGAGAGTGGATCTTGATTTTGTTTCTTGCATGAGGAGATCACCTTTGTAGTAATGAGAAGAATGGTATTCAGAGTGAAAATGGCTAGGAGCAAGAATAGTGAAAGAGGATAGAGTGATAGTGAGGGAGAAAGAAACAAAAAGCAAGAGAGGGGCTTCTCTCCCATTTTTATAGTGAATTTTTGCTTATTGGGTGCAATATTATGTTTTATAACTATTACGCCTGCCCCACCTATGCGGTTATTTTTGTTGGGGCATGGATGCTGGTTTTCTTGATTTAAAAAACTGAGGATAACTGATAGAACCTTGGTGCTGGTATCATAGCGGTATGGCACTATGTCATTTTATGGAAAAATGTCAGGGATGATTTGAGCTTCTAGATATGTTTTAAGTAGCAATAGTACCTAAACATTACAATCACAATGCCATGGTGCCCCAAAGCAAGGATGTTTAAATTTTTGTCATGTTTCATTTGCTTTCATTTATTTTTTAGATGCAAATAAGGGTGTCCAAATTTGTCCTAAATGGGCACCCACTTCTTCATTGTTAAGTTGACCCATCAAATGAGAACATTACCCTATTCCTTTTGGAGAGGAGTTTGTTAATAACACTAAGAAAAAGCTCTTAGTTCATTAACCATATTTAACCAATTTTAAGGAGTCAAATCTTTCCAACAATGAGATCATATCTAAATAGGTCAAATTGATTAATCTCCAATCTTTTATTTAAGTTTCAAAACTCTTCTAATTAATCATTACATCCTTATTTTGCTAGTCTTCTTATGATGAGTAATGTGTCCTTGGCTATTTAATGGGCATTTAATCCAATGGCACATGGATGAATTTCATTCAATCATTTAAACTCCTTTGATTTACCATTAACACTCCTTAACTACTTAAAAACTTCCTTGAGCAACCACCTGGCAATGGGTAATGGCCAACTCAAGCTTAACTAAGCTTCATCAAAACCTTAGGTTAATGGTAGCGATATAAGAAGCTCCATTTTAGCAACTTTAAAGGTTCAAACACACTTGCATATCCACTAAAAGAATAATCTAGACATCCCTATCAATCCTTCCTAGGTTAATTGGCCCTTAAGCCTAACATTAGACTAACTCACTAGAGTTTGGTGAAGCCACCACCTTGGTGCAATTTAGTCTAATTTCTTTGAGTTGTTGATTCTTCTAAGCTCATGAAGCTTTCTCAATTGATTCCTATCTTATAGCCTTCTTGAAGTAACTTTAATCTCCTTCTTCTTCCCATGGTCTAGGTCTTAGTTAACTAACCTCTCTAAGCTATTACATGACTTAATGAGCCATGCATTTGATTCCATGGACCTTCTTAAAGCATCCTAATAAGCCAATTGGCTACACATAACCTGAAGAGGGAGAATTTCCTTTGGATTATGCTCAAGTTATATTGACCTAAGCAAAACCCAAATTTCCTAATGTGACCCATTGAGTGGTCAAAGACAACCCTTTAACCATTAGATCATTTCAACTAAAACCAATGGGCCTTAACAAAGCTAGATTGCATTCTACTTCAACCCTTTAATTTTTAAGGTTTGTTTTTGCTCTAAGTAATCATTCGCATAATTGACTTAAAATTTTTAACATAAATATAATTATGAATGTAAATTTTAGGAAAAATGTTAAAACTTAATTATTATGAATATTTATAATTTTAAAATTATTTTCTTACTTAATATATTTAATTAAATTATTGAAAGATTTTAAATTATTCTTGACTTTTGTATAAAAGTCCTACATAACATTAGTGATATCTCATAAAAATTTGGAAATAATTTGAGTTACTGTAGAGGAGTGAGGATTCTTCAAAATTAAATAATCATTATTTAAAAATAATTCTTATGAAAATTAAATTATAAATTTTTTGAAATATTAAGATAATTTTTAAAACATTAGTCCACTTTGACAAAAAAATTTCATAATTTTCTAAATTATTTTGATGCATTATACTAATTTTTAAGAGAAAATTCAACAATTTGAAGTTTTAAAATAATTATTAAAATCCGTAAGGAATTTTATAATTATCTCAATCAATTGAAAATGTATTACAATTATTTATCATGAGTTTTAATAATCTCCTAAAACTGAAATAAATTTATAAAGAAGTAGGTAATTATTTTCAATTGAAATTAATTCTAAAAAGTGATACATAAAAACAATTTGAAAATTTAAATAATAAAATGTTGTTTTACTAATCATTTTTGAAATAAATTCTTTAGTATTATTAGCTTGTTAAAAACCATCCTAAGTTTCTACTTGTGGAGCACCACCTTGATGAAAATTATTCTATGTTTTCTTTTGTGTGTCCTACATCTTTAGTTGGGCCTATAATCAAGCATTTTTTTTGTTGAAAATAGTAACCATAGAAGAAATCATTAATCACAAAAATAAACCATTTCATATTAAGGTATCAAGGGGTTTCATAGAACAAAATACTAAAACCCTTGCATGATAAATTTTTTGGAGAATGCATGCACACCTTCAAGCATTATACAATAATAATTTAGTACACCTATTATCATTATAATTGCTTAATTTTATTTGTTTCATTTTGACATTATTTTCATACATGGAATCAATTATATCAATTACATATATTTACACTTATATTTGTGCACATGGATTGACCACCCTAGTAAGGTGGAAAATACATTTTATAATCAAAGAGTGTCGATCCAATTTCATCTTCATTAGCTTCCTTGAATTTTTTCCTTTAATCTGATAGGTTACATGACTACTTTTGTTTAAAATCAAATTTGTGATGATTTTACTAACATTAGTTGATTTTAATATTGAATGCATGCTACTCATTTTTGAATTTATTAAGAGCCATCTTTTATTATTTTTGACTTACCCATGTGACTAGCCATTTTCTAGCTTTATGAATATGATATATATTTAATATAGTTAATTTTTATTTAATATTATACTAATATAAGATAAAATGATGTTAGAGTACTATATCTCTTTGAAAATAATTCAAAATAACCTTCTTGCTTATAAATTGCTCTCATTTTTTTTAAAAAAAAGGCTGCACTATCAAATTCAAAAACTCTCTAACAAATTTAATAGAAAATTTATTAGATTTCTCTTCCAAGTGTTCTCCATATATTGCAATATCAAATCCTTGATTTGAATGCTTTAACATCTTCAACTAAGTAAGATTTATCAAATTACTTGAGTTTGTTTTCTTAATCATTTTAGGTTGTTCATACTATTTTAACCATATATTTGTTCTTTCAATTCTTTACTTTCAGTGGATTAGTCTTTGGACATGAAAGTTAAGTTTTTGACATCAAAGTTTCTTCAATCTTTTTTTTTTTGTGAAAAACTCTTTTGATACTTTGTAGGATTTATTTCATCTTGTTGAAAGTTTTATCTTCCAATAAATATCTTTTGATTTACTAAAATATTTCTTCATTATTCTTATTTGAATGTTAATTTATCTATAGATTTATTTTAGAAGCATATTTTAAGAAATTAAAATTAATATATTATGCTGAAAATACTCTTATATTTACTAAGTCTCTCTTTTTAATTAAAAGGTGATCTAGTTTACTTAGATTTATCCTATACTAATTTTATTTAAGTATTTTGAGATATTTTATTTTAATTTAGAATATTATTGTTTTTGAAGTAAAAGTAATTATTTTATGAATTTTTAGGTTATTTGCTAGATTTATTGTAATTTAACTATCATTATCAAAATATAATTTATAAAAGATTAAATTATTTGACTTTTTACTTGTCATTTTATTC
Organism: Cymbidium sinense; assembly: GCA_021442155.1. Taxonomy (NCBI): domain Eukaryota; kingdom Viridiplantae; phylum Streptophyta; class Magnoliopsida; order Asparagales; family Orchidaceae; genus Cymbidium; species Cymbidium sinense. The sequence goes on along the minus strand of CM038223.1, from coordinate 26,692,538 downwards.
CAACTAATATGCTTTAAATAAATAATATTTTATCTTGATAAAAATTATTAAAGGTTGCAATTTTATTATTTAATAACTTAGAAAAAAGAAGTTAATGATTCTTATTTTATTCTATGCATACTAGTTTAAATTTCTCTTAAAATTAAAATTATTATCTTCTAAAACTTATTTTACTTTGTTATAGAGTATTGTTAATTTACATTAAAATCATTTTTACATTAGTTTATAAATTACATTATGATAAGCATTTTAGTAAGATCATTTTAAGATATTTAATTTATTATTTCTTATCCAAATTAAATGAGCATTCTATTTTGTTAATCATGTTTGAAAATTTATTATAAGTTGCAAAGTGATCATTTGTAAGTTGTGAGATCACCTTTTAATTTAGATAGCTTGATAGATTTATAAAAAATAAAATATGTCTAAATTTATTATTTTGTTTTTTTTGTGCTTTAAAATTTTTATTGAGGTTGTACTCGCCTTCCTATAAGAGAGTATGTGTTAATTGTAATGGTTGTACTCGCCCCATTATAAGATAGTATAGTTTGTAAGCTATTTTGTATTTAGTGGATTCTTAGTCAGGGTGGCTAGGCATGGACAAAGGCCATTTTTTGGGTTTAACTGAACCATGAAAAATTTGTGTGCTTGTCATCACTCATTATTATACTGCACTTTTGTTGCATTATGAATTATAGCTTGGTACTATTAAATCTAAAATAATTTTCAACTAAAAGTTAAAATTTAGGATTTAATATTTAAATTGTTAAATAACAACCAATTCATGCCCCCCCCCCCTCTTGGGTTCCATGGTGGCTCACAATCTAGACCATATTTTTGATTGTTGCTTTGTGCAACTAGCCTTCCTTTGTAGTGGGAGATGGTTCCATCAGAGTTGTACATTATTTGAAAGATTTATTTATTACTTAGCATGTTTTCAGCTATTGTGGGTGGTACAAACTCCCATGTACTTTATTTTTGAAGAGCCATGTATTCTTGAAACATTACTTGTCCCCACTTTGCGACATGAATAGTTGAATAATTGGTAGGATTTGAATTGGTGGTGATATGCATTAGGCTAAATGTTATTCATGGTTTGAGATGCCTTATTTTATACTAAGTAAGCATGGGATAGTGGGAAGTGTTGGTGGTGGACTAAGATTGGTGTTTTTTACAATGGTGGGGAGAGAAATATTGTTGGGTGATTCAGATGGAGTTGGGGATGTACTGTAGAAGTGTAGAAAGATTGGTAGATCAATTATATAAGAATAGGGTTGTATGTTGTTTGGAGTATGACTACTTGATATTTTGGTTGTGGGTAAATGTAAGAAGCTAGGACTGATTTATTGGGTGGTGGTGTTAAGGTATAGTGTTGGGGATGAGAGTAAATGGTTACCAGTTTGTAGGAAAAGGCATCTTCAATGAAGATGACATGATGGGATGTAAAAATTTTGGCAATAATAGGGTAAAAATAGAGATATCCTATTCGATTGAAGAGATAAATAGTAAAAACATAGTTAAGGGATGGTGGAAAAAGTTTATTAGGTGAGAGATGTTTGAGCCATGAAAAACATTACCATTCAAAGATTATGAGATGATCCAAAGTGGGTGGTTTGTTGTACAGGTGTCGATAGAGTAAGATATTATTTGTTGTTGAAAATGGGAGATGATAAATTAACTAGTGATGGGTAAGGTTTCTTTCAACAAGATTTGTGTTTGATTGGCTTCAAAAAGAAGGATGTGTGTGGTTTCTATAAGATGTTTCTATGATAGACTCAATTTTGTTAGGGTGCGTAAGGGCATAGTTTGATGGATGCTTACCATGTAGATAGTTTTTGAAAGTGTAATGTGGAATTAATCACGTCCACTGGTTCATAGTATTTTAATTATTTTATCTAATCATTATTTAACCAATCTTCTAAATTTAGTGAAAGTTGAAGTAGTTTCAAATTTTGTATGAAGAGGGAATACTAATGTATACCATGATTGGCCACCAAAAAAATAAAATTTAGTAATGACAACCATTTCTCGATGATATGGGGGGAGAACCTTAAATATTTGAGTAGATTAATTCTAATTCAGAGTTATACAAAATTGTACATAGGTGATTAATTGGAGGAATTCATATTAACAAACATTATTTATTTAAAAGAGCCATCAGGGATGTATAAAGGTGTCTTAGTCGATTGTTCCATAAGTCTAGAATTAATTAAATAAATAGAAGAGCTAGTTGTTTTGGTTGGATTTCAATTACTGAGTTAACAGAGTAGAGGCCACTATGGTAGAGTCCTCTATAAATAAGCTTGTTAGTCTTTGAGTCTATAATGGTGTAGCGAGGTACACCAAAAACAATACTGTTAAGCACATGGGCCTTTACATGAAATCTAAGTTTTAATGATTACAAATATTTCTAGTTCATCTTGTATATTTACAAATTAGTTTTGTGTTTAGGCTATAGTAAACTTTTAATGCAAGTACTGCAAGTAAGAAACTCAATAAAAATTGACTTAACAAGAATGAACAATGGCTATTTTCATGACCTAGTTCAAAGAAGAGCCAATAAAGACTACAAATGATGAAAGGTTGATACTGGAAGACCCAAGTCATGCCCAAAGTTGTATTATTATTTTAATATTTGAATATTTTATCTTTAAATAATTGGCATGTGAATGATGAAAAATAATCAAGCACACACACATCTAAGAGAAAAAAAATAATTCTCTTAAATTAATTTTTTAAAAAAATTATACTACATAATTTAAATTGCACTAGATGATTTTCCATGTTTGTAAATAATTTTAGCCAAAATATTTAAGTTGGATAACTCTAGAGTTCTAAAAAATGAATTAAACATATAACTTTGGTGATGTTGCATTTTATTTTGGTTGTACCTTTTCATCCATCTTCTCATTGAATGTTGTGCTATAACTTAAGAGATTATTCTTGTAGAGAACTTGTTTGAGAATTTTTGTTGAGATAAGTATCTATGTCCCTTGATGAGGGAGTGGCATCCATCTTGTCTTGAAAGAGAAGGAGAGTGATGTAGTGTTTCCCCATTACTCATTAAAGAGAGATGCATCTCTATCTTGGTTTTTATGTTAAAGAGCAGGTACTATAATTTTTGTAGAAGATTTGGAGAGTGTACGTAGGTCAATTAAGCCAAACCATTAGTTTCTTATATTATTTTATTGGCTTTAATTTTTAAGTTATCTCTCACACCCTTACCTTTAAGGGTTTGGTTTGATTTTCCTTTTTAAGAAACCTTTTATAGCAAAGCAATTTGACTCCCACTCATTGGCCTGCCATTCTTATAAGTGATTTGAGAGCAAGTTGCTTGTTTTACACTCAAACAACTACAAGCAAATCTATTAATGGAATATCTAGGGAATCGAAACACTATGGTAACTTACCTCTCTATTTAATGATTTCCCTTTATCTGAAAAATTTGTATGTTTACTTTCATTCAATTGATTTATATTTTTTGATGTATAATATGATAGTGGTTGGGTATTCACTCCCACATGAAGTATTCATGGCAAACGTGTTGAAACACATTTGAACTTATGGTCAGTAGAAGATAAGTAATTAGTATAATTAAAATTAAAATGTTCTAATTGAATTTTCTATGCTTTAAAATTTGAAGAATACATGCTTGTTTTCACTTGAAAATTTGATAAAGAAATTAGGAAAAGTTTCATGTTACTTATGAAGGAACTAATGAGGACAAAAAAATTTGATTTCTTATGTTGAAACACCTTTTGAGAAAATGCACGTAACATGCAACTTTAGATGAATACATCAGTTATAATAGCCATTAGTGTTTTTGGTTTAATTTACATTTTTTTAAGTGAACTAAAGTAAAACCAACAAAAATTGCTCAGAGGTTATTGATCTTATTTGCTATAAATGTAAAAACTAGGCAACAACAAATGCAAGTGTCCTTCACTCATGAATACAAATTAGATGGAGAAATAATAGAAAAATAGTGATGCAAAGAAGGAGAAAGAAAAGCTCATCATTTTTTCAAAAAAAATCTAATTCAGACTCTTCTAAATAAGAAGCTATAGAGGAAGCTTTAAACCTCTATATGATGGTAAAAGTAGATTCCCATGATTTGGTGATGAATATGTAAATAACTCTTGAATTTTTGTAATGAATTACATGTTGAATTTAACTCTTTAAGAAAAAATATTTTTCTCTGAATAAAAATTTTTATCTTTGAAAATAAGTTATAACACATTTTTGAATAAACAAAAAAATTAAAAAATGATTATAAAGAGTTAAAAATTTAAAATGACATAAAGAACATGACTTATCTGAAAATATTGAATTTCTTGAATGTGATAATGAACATTTGAAAAAATAAGTTCAAAATTATGGAAAGAACACACCCACACAAAAAAAATAAATTTATAGCTAATAAGATCATATTTTCCTTCCCTAATGTTTAATAATTTTCTTTTGGCATGTTTGGACACATAACTAATATATGTATACATAATTCTCATACAAACCCAACATATACATAGATTATGAAAACATTTAACATTTCTCATAGCTCACTTATTTTTAGATTTATGGAACCAATAAAGTATAGGTTCCCAAAAATCTAACCTAAATTTATATTATAGATATGCTTTCACTTAGGAACCGTTGGAGGCATGTGGTACTTAGATAGTTGGTGCTTAAGTAATATGATAGAATACAAAATAAAATTTATTTCATTGGTACTCAATAGCAAAGGAGAATCACCCTTGGAGAAAATAGAACTTATAAAGTACTTAGGCAAGCTACCATTGATATAAAAAATTCTCTATCTATGGAAAAAGCTTTTCTTATAGAAGGTCTAAAACATAATTTTCTTAGCATTTTTTTCATGAGAAAGAAAATATTTTATTAATCATTGAAACTCACACTTACAACATTTTCCTTTAATGATCGATAAATTGTGCATGTCTCCTAAGATAAGGGGTTTAAGGCTACATAGAAGAAAAAGAGATTGATGTGATTTGCATTTATGCACCAATCCTGGCAAGGTGACCAACTTTATGATGGGGCTTTTAATGTAACCTTTTTATCAATAAATGTTCCTTTAAATTTAAAAAGTAATTTATAAGTTGTTAGAAGATGAAATAGTCGTAGAAGTTAGTAGTATAGAGTTCATATCCATGGTTGAACCTAGAATGTAGAAAAAGCGATATATGATGAATTCTAGGTTGAGGCAATGTAAGAACAATAGAACCAATTTGCTAAAACAAGATGTTTATGAGTAAGTTAGTATCTAGACCATCATCAAAAAATTTGAATGGAACTAATTAGGTAATTCAAGAATAAATTAAATGACATGGGAGTTGTTGTTAGGAATAAAGAAAGGCTTCATTAATCTTGAAGAAACTTTTGGACCAATTGCTTGTTTGGAAATATTTGATTATTGCTTTCATTTTCTTATTTTAAAGGCTTTAACATTTTTACTTTGATGATTAAAAGTGCTTTTTTGAATTGTGTATGAAAATAAGATGTGTTTTTTAAACAACCATCCTGATTTTAAAGCTCATTATACCCTGATTATGTTTATGAACTAAAAAAAAGTCTTGTATGATTTAAAACAAAGTATTAGTTCATTTTTATTAGAAAAATATTTTCTTAGAAGTTTTATTGAAATTACATTATTTATCAAATAAATAAATTATGATATTCTTCTTATATATATTTATGTAAATAATATATTATTTGGATCTATTAATTCTTTGATGTTTAAAATTTTTCTATACTAATTAGAAAACATTTTGGGATGAGCATGATGAGTAAGTTTGGTCACTTCATGAGATTCAATATTAAGCAAAGGCAAAAAGGTACATTCTTAAGTCAATCTAAGTACACCAAATAGTTAATAAAAAAGTTTATATTGGGAGGTTGTAAAATCTTTAGCACCCTTATGAGCCCTATCAGTTAGTTTGACAAGGATCTTGTAAAAAATCTTTTGACCATAAGAAATATCATGAGATGATAGGCCCTTTACTTTATTTTGCTCCTAACTAACTTGATATAATTTTTAGGGTCTATTACTTTACATGTTTTCAAGTTAATCTAAAGTGTCTTATTTGTAAGTAGTGTAAAAGATATTTCAATATTTTATTTATACACTTAACTTAAAAAGTTTAGTACCCTCATGAGAGTACATCATTTAATCTTTTGGATATTCCAATTTTAACTTTATAAGGTGCAAAGATAGAAAAAATACTTCAAGTACATGTGAGATCGCTAGTCACTTATTAGTTTCATGATCTAATAGGAAACAAAATTCTAATACTTTATGAACTACTAAATTTGAGTGCATTTTTACTAAAATTTATATGGCACAAGTGTTATTATTAAAGCTACAACTTGTTGATCTTGGTCTACATGTTGGTATAATGTATAATAACACTAGTTCTATTTGCATGACTGAAAATCCTATTCAATACTTACATACTAAACACATAGATGTCTGGCATCATTCTATGAAGATTATATTTCAAAAGGATACATTGATATTTAATTCATTGACATGTAGAATCAATTGCAAACATTTTCATAAAAGCCCTAAAATTTGAAAGGTTTATCTTTCATAGATCACGCTTAGCAGTAATAGATTTAAATGCTTAGAACAATTTCATTTTATTTCTAGTATGTTCATTTGATTATAGATTTTTATTTCCTTTCTAATCATTTTTACTTTGTTTGATTTTAACTTTAATCATGCATTTTTCATACTTTTTTGTTTTCCTTTAAGACTTGTTTTACTTAATAATTTTCATTTTCTTGTGTTTCATCTTTTCAACTTGATCCCTTAATATCATTTATTTATTTTTCACTTTGGTCATATTGTATAATAAAAAATTTTATGGTATGATTGGTCTACTTAGATCATCAAAATAGGTTTGGATGAATGGATTGATGATTTATAAAAAAATATATCATATTATACAATCCATAATCATATAATATGATATGCTTGGAACTATATGATTGATCTAATTAACTAGTTATTTCAAATAAATGTTAGGACAATTAACATTACTTAATCATATTATATGATTTTCAATGATATTATACAATTTTTAAACATACATATGATCGACTCAATCAAAGTAACAATTAAAATGGATTAGGATAAGCCCCCTAGTGGCACCTCTTCTAAAGTAGGCATCCTTTTTGGGCAGTATCAGCAAAACTCTATAGGATTGGCCATGACTACTTTATGCTGAGGTAAGACCCTAGAGGCCCTCACTTAGTAGTCCTCCTAGGTCAAGTTTGACTAGCTGTGTGATCAGCGGGTCATCCTGCTGGTTGATTTTGCTTTAGAAGATGTGAGTCTCTGAGATTTCTTTCTGATTCCACTCCACAAACTGATGAGTAACACATAGGTTGGATAGTCTCTGCTATACAACCAATAGACTGTTCCTTTGAGTCAATAAGTCCAAGGTAAGTCTAGGCTTTTATTGCTCTTCCTTAGTGTGACTCATTGCAAATTGATTGGGTCCATATGCATATATTTATGGTTAGGATCATGTCCTCAAGGCCTCTTTCCCTAGTGACTATTTTAGGATTGGATCAAGCCATTATAATCCCTCTACTAGTAGTTGCCCCATTTGGTTGAGTGGTATCATCTTGCGAATGAGTGGACAACTCCTTTGGGCTCGTAAATCTAAGGAAAATCTAGGCTCTTGTAGACCCTCCTTAGTGTTGACCATCGCAAATCAATAGGGTCCATATCTATTTGATAATTACCAAGGTCAAACAAAAACTCAGCAACTAAACCAATTAACCAAACTAAATCAATCAAACTGAACCAACTCTAATCCAAATCTCTTTCATCTTTAACAAGTCCTCATTTATGCACTTGGCATGATTCAATCCTCAACAAATTCATCTTTGTATACTTAACACAAAGACAAACTTCAAACAATCATTCTTAGCAAATCTTCATTCATGCCCTTAACATGACTCCATCCTCAGCAGGATTCTTCATTGTGTCCTTCACATAAAACCAAACCATGAATAAATCAAACTAGAAGCAGATAATCCTCCTCCCATGCCCATGGCATGAAATGAAATTAACTAAATAACATTAAGATCTAAATTACTTTTACCCCTCCATTTAGATACAAACAATCTTTATTGATGTTCATGAACTTCTTGAATGCTTTTGATCACCTCGGTCAACGCTAATATGTGCACTGTGCCCTATCAATTAACCTCACCTAATAGGGGTCCTTTTGTTAACCTCACTTTTGGAGTGAGGATTAATCCCTCCCATCTTAGATCTAGGAGCCTTCTAGACACTTGGACTTCTTTAGTGCTAGGACACTTCCTATGATTAAGGGAGCACTAGACTTAAGCCTAGAGATTTATACAATTCACCTACCCCAAGGCCTAAACCAAAACTCTTGCCCATCCACTCATCCAAACTTAAGCTCATGTGGTTGGAGCTAAAACAACCTCGAACTTATTCAATTAATCTTAACCCAAGTTAACCTACCATAATTCTATAACTCCATTTAAACCCATTTATGCAAACTAAATCCAATTTGATTTTTTCAATCACCCTAATTATTCAATAGATTATTTCAAATTTCTCCAACATTTGCAATCAAGCTCATTGAAGTGAGTGAATTTCATCAACTCAAGTTAACCCACTTGACCTACAAGGTTCAAATGAGTGGAAACCTAATCAAGCCCAAATTAATTGCAATCAAAACCACCAATCAATCATAAATTCATCATTGAACACATCCCAACCATCTATAACTCCAATTTGTCCAAGTTGACCTAACCATGCCACTTGACCCAAAGTGACCTAAAAGGGGTAATTAACCCAAACTCCAATCAAACCATCTAATCCCTTCATTGATGATTGTAAGTCATTATTGAACACTCTACTACAATCAATTGAACCTAATCTAGCCAATTTGAGCCTTTGACCTAAGATGACCTAATTTGACCCATATGATTAAATTGAACCAAATCAAATCTTAGACCAATTTGGTGGAAACTAATGCTTCTATCCAATCACCAATTCAATATTAAACATGATCCAACCTTCAATTAGACCCAATTTAGTAAATCCAACCCAATTAGCCCACTTAGCCTAATTTGACCTAAAGGGTCAAATTGAACCAAATCACTCTATAATTCAAATCAATTACAAATGGCCAATTGAACATAGACCTAACAGATGTTTAAGCCAATTTGGCCATTTTGGTCAAATTGGTCAACATGAGCTATTTGACCCAAATTGAACCATAAGAACCGAATCCAAATCTAACTCAAATTGAATCAAACCAATTGCACTCATTCACTCCAAATGACCAACTGAACTTACCGAAGTCATCACTTTGACCCAATTTGGTCAAAATGGTCAACTTAGCCCAATATGACCCATTTGAGCTACATGGGTCAAATTGATCTAAACCCAACCAAACCAAGTTGAAATCCAACCAAACTTGACATGACTCATCCTTAGGTCACCATGGGCCTACCCAAGTGGACCCAACCCATGGTGAGCCCAGTTTGGGTCAAACTCATTGAACCAAGCCCACCTAATGAGATAAAATCCCCATTTGGAAGGGTTGTCAAACTCCCCCCCCCTTGGCAAACACTTTTGGCCTTTCTTGGATGAAGGACCACTAACCAAACCTAACCTAAGCCTATTGGGTTTAGCCTTTGGCAAAGAGAGGGTAAGCTTACCCATGAGCAACCATTAGTCCCCCTAAGGAAGATTGTACACCTCATGGTAGCTCACTACACTCCCTCAGCCTCTCATACTCATCCACCTCAACAGTCCTCTGCCACCTCTAGCCACCTACTATGGTCAGATGGATCCCAAAAGATGAACCAATCTTATCCCTTGGTTTAGCCAGGGAGAAGAGAATACTCCTCTCCATCCATTCAAACTCAGTAGAGATCTTCTCTAGAGGATTTCGTATAATCCCATACCCTCTCTCGAGCTCTTGCTGCACTCCACCGTCGATGAGACTAGCTCCTAATCAGACCTGAGTGCTCCATTCATCCAAACTTCTCAAACATTTACAAAACACAAATTAACTCTTCCCACAGCTTTGCCTCACTCTCGTGAGCCACGATGAATCATTTCTTGAGCGATTTGACCACCAAAAAAATGGACCTAGACTAACTCTGGTGAGCTTTATGGCGGTGTTTGGTCCACAGATTGATTGGTGAGGTGGCAACTCAAAATCTTGTCAAAAAAGCTTCATCTCTTCAATATGAAGCTATCTCTATCAATGAACCACCAATCTATAGCTCTGACGAGGTAAAAATCTAGTAACGATAGTCTTGGCTTATAGGTGTTGGTCATTTTAGAAGTTAATCATGTTTTCATGGGGTTTCCACCATAGAATATCCTTAGATTCATTCTCTGATCATTTTGGAGATGATTTCATCATCAAACGAGCTTTAGCTAGCTCAAGTTGAGTAGTGGAAGGGGGTGGTGTCTGACTTCTGGTGCTTGCGGATGATAGATCACTGACCATCCATTTCACATGATTAGAATGGATGACCATGAGTAATTGCATTAGAAATCTTAATTAAATCTCCTTGAAATCATAGGATTAATCTTGACCATCTGATCTGAGATCGGATGGCCGAGATGAAACCATGTCTGTCACCGCTAATTTAGCTATCACATTGGATGATTTAAGTGGCCAATACCATGGTGCCATGTGGAAAGTGCTGCCATGTCCTGATGTCGACAATTTAAAGGATTGATTAAGGCTTAAAAATGTAATTAAATAGCCAAAACTTCAAAAAATCATAACTATTTGTAAAGAAATCCCAAAAAACAAATAAACCCTTTTTGGAAAACTGAGATAGAGGAGAATATAATAAAAACAAAATCTCTAATAAACACTAAATGAATAGTGCCTAATTAAAGTTTGACGCTCAGGGTAATTGCTTTAATCAAGGCCAAATTTTTTATGTCTAATTAATTTCACATTTGGTGGGATGATTCTATGGGATGTCTTGTGGTTCCCATTATTTTCTTGGAATTATTTTCCATATGGTTTAAAGGTTTTAGAATTTTAACCCTAATCACCCTCTTTAATTAATTAAATGTTTATTAAAATTGGTGAAGAATAAGAATTAAACAATTAATGTTAGTTAATTAATGTAAATAGTGGGTATGATGAGAGAAATAATTAGGACATTTTTCTAATTATTTTTCCAAGTATACTTCCATAAGAGGGTTAGTTAACATGTTCAATAATTAAGAAATAATTATGAAAAATCAATGATAAAATAAAAATTAAAATTAAAATTGATTTAGACAACTCAAATATAACCCATTAATCTCTTTATATGTATAATAGGATAAAGTCATTAAAGAAATTATGATTATCCCATGGGTGTGGGGAAATTGTAAGAGTATTCAACTTATATATTTTTTCTCCATTAATTTAATTAACTCTTAAGCATGAACTTAATTACATTAGACTCCTTTAGGTGCATTACTGATTTTATTTTTTGGAAGCATATCATTGAAGGCTCATGATCAAGTAGTTGATTAAATTAAAAAGCTTGTGGAAGGGTAATTAAGTTGATGTGATTAATGGCTTAAACCTAATCAACTCATAAAATCTATTTAATTTCCTTCTTTAGATATTTTAAATAACCAACATGGGATAGAGTGAATCCTAAGTATCATTTCTCCTATTTAAGTTTTAATAACTTAAACATTGAAATTAAATCTTACAAAGGCTTTGGTTAATGTTAAAGAATGTTTATTTGGCTTGATTGTCCTTATGATTGAATAAAATTAAGTATGTTATGTGGTGACATTTGATTACTTCCTTTCAATTATTATAAATGTACATGCCATTTGTTTCACGTGTTCATGTTTTCAAAAAGAAAATTAAAATAATATGATTGCATTCAAATTGTATGAGTTGGATAAATGTTATGATAAGGTGTGGCTATTATCACTAATAAATCTTAAATTTTTTTAAATTATAAATTAATATTTAATCAAAAAGTATAAAATTTAAATCAATATTTGTTGTAAGCATTTAATAAAACTCCACTTAGTTGTGACTTGAAGAAAGTAAGAGATTATTTTATCTTCATGATTTTTATGTATGTTTACATGTATTTTGAATTAACAAGTATATAGTTTGGATATCCTAAGAATACAAGGTTTTAAGTAGCCCCAAGGAGGCTTTGATAATCTCATTTATCTAGTTTAGCAATGACATATGCTTGCTTAATTTCATTTATGTGTATACATGTGCTAGAATATAGGATAAAACTTTTCCTTTCATGTCATTGAACTTTACATGATAAAATAGTTTATATAACCTTTGCATGGTTTGTTTCTATGATTATGTGTGTGTTTATATGTATTTAAATTAACAAGTATGTAGTTTGGACATCCCAGGAATATGAGGCTTTAAGCAGCCCCAAGGAGGTCTTAGATAATCTAACTTCCCTAGTTTAACAACGACACATACTTGCTTAAATTTCTAATACATGTTTGTAAATGCTTAGCTATGAGATGGAATATTTCTTTTTTATCAACGTCATGCATTAACATTCTTTAACTGTGCAAAAATTTGGGTATATTGCATGTATATATGTTAAATATTAAGAAGACTAAAGGTGAAAGAATATGAATGTTATTGGTAATGAAATGAAGTAGTAGAATGTTACTCATTTACTGGTGACTTAATTTTATTGATCCTAAGATGCTTTTCATGTTTGAATAAGATTCCTTAAAACAAATATAAACTTAGGCTTAATAAAATATTCATAAGTGGTTCATTAAGGAAACCAAAGCCATGATAATATACTTTTAGAAAATAATTTAGGATAGGGTTGAAAGGGTCAAACATCATTCTTCTCTTTATAATAATTAGATGTTAAGTAAGCATTAAATAGATTAAGATAATATAAATTAAAACCAATCAATTTATTAAAATATTTAAAGTGAAACCCTTAACAATTAATTTAAATAATTTTAAAACTTTAGACAATCATACTTTTAAAGCTTAATTAAGACACACCACACTAGACTTAGCACACACATTATAATACTGAGTCATTGATTCTAGTATTAGGTTAGGCAGATGTATGCTATGATGATGTGTTTTATTTTATGATGTAATATTTTTGATTGGATATTAGGATTGTTTGTGCGTAGACTGGATGTTAGGTCATTAATAGCCTAATGATATTTTATGCAGGAGATTGTGCTAAAGGGGCCACTGTAATAATAAATAAATATAATTGTTATTTCTTGTAGGTGCTGCTTATGCCCCTAAGTATAATCCAATTAAGACAAGTGGGTTTGGCTACCCAAGTGTGGGGAGCTAAGTCCAACTATACAAATTATAATTGCTTGGCTTGTATGCTTGTTTAGCTAACATCTGCTTGCAGGTGTAGTTAGATATTATTTTTCATAAATATGTAACTTTTGTACAAGAATTAGGATTAGTGTTATGGGGTTTAGGATAACCAGTAGCTAGAAGGAAAATATCTAGGAGGCCTTATCAAGCCTAGAGCTAGATCTAAAGAAAGGAAAGAAGAAAAAAGATTAAAGACCCCCAAAATATTCATTTCATTTGTAAAATTCATTGTAATTTGAGTTGTATAAAGGTAGAGCTTGGCTACCCCACTTTTCTCTTTTCTAAGGTGTACTATAGTACCCCGCCACATCAACCTCTTATTCTTTTATAAATTTTAAATGTTTGAAATGTTATGTTTAGTTTGTGCAATATAAATGACATGCTTTGCATATGTTTTTTAAAGTGTGATGATTTGATGTGTGGCCCAGATGTGCTAGGCTCTTTAGCACAAAAATAAATTTTTTTATCCTCATTAAATAACTCATAACTAAATTTTAATATAACTCATAACTTTATTTTAAAGCCTAGGGTCCTAAACAAAATAATAAATCATTTAACAATCTCTTAACTGAATGATTGTATGCTACAACAACATGTAGATCATATTGTGTCACTCTTGAATAGGGAGGGTCTACACTCTTGCACGATAGGGGATATGCTTGACCTTTGAGAGCAATCCCTTGAACTAAGGAACACCTCTTATAATTGATTTAGTCCATGACTTAATTTCATCATGCATATAGGCATAATTGTCCTAAGCCTTGGTCTAAAATAAATGTGTCAAAATGATCAAAAAACTTGTAAATTTTTAACATTAGTCTAAGTCATGCTAGTATATAGAACATTATCTAGTCTCTTAGAGAGTGACTTTAGAACTTTAGCTTCCTTCTTAATTAAATAACATTCTAGCTATATTACATCTACATAAGACTACCCTACATGATTTTAAAGTGTAGGAGGTGTTCGCTGACAGCCACTCCATGCGGTTGTAAGTCTAGGAGAGTGGACATATGTTCATTCTCTCTTGTGAAGGTGAACCATCATATCCTATTTTTTTACAATTAGACTTAGGTCATGCTTCACATATGCTAAAGCATTTGAGATTTAGGCTATAAGGCTGCTTATTTCCTTCAGGCTCTGATTATAAGTCCTCGCTTCTTAGGCATTTCCAAAATCTTATGTTGTTGGATTATAGGCCCTACCATTCTAATAAGATTCATACATAAATAAAAGTAAATTCTAACTATCAAAAATATAAAGACTCATTATAGGGAAGAATGGAGCACCTACTAGGCTTCGTAGTATCTTGGGTGCTCCCTACTCATCTTCCTATGGAATCTATAAATAAGTCTTTTTATTTGAACTTTCTCACTTGATTTCTAAAAAGTACCTAATCTTTTGATAATTTAGCTTCAAAATCTTTGGAGATACTTATTGAGTACTTTAATCGATAGTGTTCTTAGAAAATTCTCATTTTCTAAGATGTAATTAACTATGGAAGCTTGCTTCCATAGGAAACTAATGAACCTAGCATAAAATAAATCCTGCTTTACTTATCTATGTAAAGTAAGGGGAATATCTCTGGTATATATGTAGACCTATCTACCTTAGAAGTCCTTATTAGGTGATTAGGTCCATTGTAGGGTGATATTTTTTTCTTTTAAGATAGTATATCATACTTTAATGTCGCACCCAATCACTTTAGTAAGTACCCCCTAAGATCTGTGCGGTGTCTCTACGACTCAAAATTAAAACACAATAATACTCAATCTTTATGTTATCATACTGTTGATCTCACTTTTAGAGTGAGGATTGTTCATTCCAATACTAGGTCCAAGATCCTTCTTAACACTTAGGTTCCCCTTAGTGCTAGGGAACTTTTAGTGAGTAAGGGAACACCAAATCTAGGCTTAGAGAGTTGTAGGTCAAAACTTTCGGACTAGAGCTTACCTTAAGATAAGTGGGATCCACCTACCCTGAGGTCTAAACCAACACCCACACTCATCAATCATATATAAACCCAAACTTAATGATTGATACCTCAAGCTCAAGCCAATCAATTGACCATGATTGAATTTGATTTCTAATCCAAGCTCCAAGCCAACTTGGCTTCTTAACGCAAGTTAACCAACTTCAACCCTATAACTCCATTCAAACCAAACTCAATTCTATCAATTATCCTGATCATCCAATGGATCATTTTAAACAATTTCAACTCTTACAATCAAGCCAACTAAACCAATTAGACTTAAGTGACCCAAGTTAGCCCATTTGACCAAACAGGTTCAAATGAGTAAAAATACGATTGAACTAAAATCAATTGTATCCAAAGCCATGAATTAACTTCAAATTCATCATTGAATATACTCCAACCATCTATTGCCCCAAGTGGTTGAAATTGACTTGACTAAACTGCTTAATCCAAAGTGACCTAAAAGGCCCAATTAGGCCAAACTTCAATCGAAACCTTTATTATATCAAATTAAGCCACCTAATCTCCTCATTGATGATTGTATGTCACTACAGAACACCCCACTACAATCAATTAGACCTAAACCAAAAAAATTTGATCCCTTAACCCAAGTTGACCCAAATTGACCCAAATTGACCTAAAGGTCTAAATTGGGCCAAACCATGTTCCAAGCCAAACTAATTGCAATTATTGATTCTCATCAACCACAAATTGAGTATTGGACATGATTGAACCACCAATTGAACGAACCTAAGCAAGCCAATTTGGCCTCTTGACCTAAGTTGACTCAATTTGACCTAAAAGGCCAAATTGGGTGAAATAAAATCCTAAACCAAATTGGTTAAAACCAATACTTCTAATTAATCACCAATTGAATATTGGACATAATTCAACCCAATTTGGTTATCCTAATCCAATTGGCCTACTTAGCCCAATTTTATCGAAAGGGTCAAATTGAACTAAATCACTCTATAATTCAAATCAATTCAAATATACACTTCTAATCAATTATAAATGATCAATTGAACATAAACCTAACTCATGGTCAAGTAAATTTGGTCAATTTGGTCAAATTGATCAACTTGACTCATTTAACCCAAATTAAACCATATAAACCCAATCCAAATTGAATCAAATTAATTGCACTAACTCATTCCAAATGATCAATTGAACTTAACCAAATCCCCAATTTGACTCAATTTGGTCAAAATGGTCAACTTAGCCCAACTGAGCCCATTTGACCTACATGAGTCAAATTGAGCTAAATCCAACCAAACTTGGCATGACTCATCCTTGGGTCACCATGGGCCTACTCAAGTGTGCCTAACCCATGAAGAACCAAAATTAGGTCAAACCCATTGAACCAAGCCATCCAAATGAGACAAAATATACATTTGGATGGGTTCTCCAACTCCCCACCCCTTAGCAGCCGCCTTTGGCCTTTGTTAAACAAACGACCATTAACCCAACCTAATCTAAGGCTATTTGGTTTAGCCTTTGGCCAAGTGAGGGTGAGCTCACCCATTAGAAACCATTGATCCACCTAAGGAATAGAGTACACTCTATGGCAGCCCACTATACTCCTTCAACCTCTCACACACATCCACCTCAACAGTCCACTCCCACCTCTGGCATCCAACCCCTGTCGGACGACTGTTAAAGGTTGAACCAATCTCAACCCTTATTTCAAGTGGGGAGGAGAGTATACTCCTCCCCATCCATTCAAACTCAACACACACCTTCCTCAGAGCATTTTGAGCAGTCCCTGAGCTCCCCATGCACCCCATCATCGGTGAGACCAAGCTCTCTTCAAGAACGAGAGATCCATCTGTCCAACCTCACTAAACTTCTACCAAAGTCAAATTTAATTTCCTTACACCTTTCCCACACTTCAATGATCCAAATGAATCAACCCTGATTAATTCAACCACTAGAAGGCATCCTTAGACCAACTCTAGTGACTTCCATGATGACATTTGGTCCACAAACCAATGGTGTGGAGGTAGTTCAAGATCTTCTCAGCAATGCTTTATCTCTTCAAGACAAAGCTTCCTCTATCAACAAACTACTGATCTTCAGCTCCAGCGAGTTAAAAATCTGGCAATCATAGATTTAGCCCCTAGGTGTTGGCCTTTTTCAAAATGAATTGTGCTTTCATGTGATTTCCATCATATGATCTCCTTAGATTTCTCCCTTCATCATTTTGGAGTTAATTCCTCCATCAACCATTCTCTAGTGAGCTTAGATCGAGCAGGGAAAGCATACGGTCTTCATCTTTCAATGCATATGAGACAACAAATTACCTACAGTCCATTCCACGTGATTATAATGGATGGCCATGACTAATCATGCTTGAAATTTATTTTAATCCTTTATTAATCACAAGATTAATCTCAACCATCTGACCTGAGATGGGACGGTCGGGATAAAACTATGTCCGTTATCGCTGAGTTAATAGCGACGACATACATTTTAAATAGTCAATTCCATGGTGCCACATGGAAAGCACTATTGCATCAGTGTCCACATGGCGCTGATGGTTTCAAATGATAAATTAGGCTTAAAAACTCAATGTAAGTGGCAAAACTTCAAAAAGGCATAACGAATTGCAGAAAAATCCAAACAATACAAATAAACCCATTTTGGAAAGCTTAGACAAAGGAGAATTTAATAGAAATAAAAGCCCAAATTAATGTTCAATGAATAATTCTTAATTAAGTTTTGAAGCTTAGGCTAATTATATTAATTAAGCCCAAATTACTTGGCTAATTAATTTTAAATTTGGCATGTTGATTGTATGGGATGTCCTCTGACTCCCATATTTTTCTTTGAATTACTTGCCATGTAATTTTGGAAATCCCAAAATTTTTAATCTTAATTGCCCCTTTTAAGTAATTTAATAATTATTAAGATTAATGAATAGTAAAATTGAGTAATTAAGGATAATAAATCAATAAAAATAGTAAGGATAATATGGGAACTAATTAGGACCCCCTCTACTAATTAACCCGAAATGTATTCCTTTAATAACATGTTTTATAATGAATGATAAACTAAGGAAATTAATAATTAAATTCAAATGAAATCAACTTAAATAATTTTAGTGCCAACCCATTAATCCCTTTATGTGTTTAATTAAAGTCATTAAAAAAATTATGCTTTCACCATTGGAGTGGAGAAACCTTGAGAGTATTTAGTTTAAATATTTTTCTTCCTAAATTTATTTAAAATTTTAGCAAGAGCTTAACTATATTAGATCACTTTAGGTGCATTGCTAATTTTATTTACCAAAGCATATCATTGAAGGATCATGATTAAGTGGTTAATTAAATTGATGAAGCTTTAGAAGGGTAATCGAATTGATGTAACTAATAGGTTCAACCTAATCAATTCATAAAACATGTTTAATATTTCACATTAAACACATAAAATAATTAACATGGGATGGAGTGAACCTTATGCATCATATCTCCTCTTTAGGTTTTTAATAACTTGAACATTAAAATTAAATCTTAAAGAAGCTTTGGCTAGTTTTAAGGAATGCTTATTTAACTTGATTGTACTTAGGATTTAATTAAATCAAGTATGTGGTGTGGTAATATTTGATTACTTTCTTTCAATAATCATAAATATGTATGCCACTTATTTCATGTATACATGTTTTAAAAGAAAACTAAAAGAATATGATTACATTCAAATTGCATGAGTTAGATAAATGCTATTATATGGCGAGGCTATTATCACTAAAAAAATCTCAAATTAGTGTTAAATTATTAGTTAATTATGAATCAAATGGTTTGAAATTTAAATTAATACTCATTGTAAACATTCAATGAAATGTCCATTTGGTTGTAACTTAAAGATGGCAATGAATTGTTTTACTTCTATGTTTGATTCTTATGTTTATATGTATTTGAATTAGAAGGTATATAGCCTAGACATCCCTAGAACATGAGGCTTTAAGTAGCCCCAAGGAGGTCTTAGACAATCTAACTTCTTTGGTTTAACAACATCACATGCTTTCTTAATTTCATTTATGTGTTTGCATATGCTAGAATATAAACCCCTTTTTTATGCCACTAAAGTATACATAAATAAAGAATTTTCATACATAACCTTTGCATAGTTTTGTTTCTATGCTTATGTGTATTTAGAATGACAAGTATATATTCTGGATATCTCAGGAATATGAGGCTTTAGTTATCCCCAAGGAGGCCTTAGATAATCTCACTTCCTTAGTTTAATAGCGACATGTACTTGCTTAAATTTCTAATATGTACTTTCATATGCTTAGCTATGAGATGAAATTCCTCTTTTATCATCAAATTCATGTATGAACATTCATTAAGTGTGCAAAAATGTAGGTATATTGCATGTATATGTATGTATTAAATCAAATATTATAAAAATTGGAAATCAAAGAGTGGGAATATTATTGACAATGAAAAGTAGTGGAGTATTACTCATGCGATGGTGACTTAATTTCATTAATTTAAAAATGCCTTTCATGTTTAAATAAGATTCATTAAGGCTAACCAAAACTTTGGTTAAATAAAATTCATAAGTGATTCATTAAGAAAATTAAAGCCATAATAACCTACCTTTAGAAAATAACTTAGGTTTGGGATGAAAGAGTTAAGCCTCTTTCTTCTCTTTATAATATTTAAATGTTAAGCTCAGAACAAAATGAGAACATATAAGTTAAAATCCAATCAAACTACTAAAAGACTTAAATCAAAATCATCTTTAATGAGTACTTTAAATAATCCTAAGACTTTAAACAATCATAATTCTAAAGCCCAACCAATACATACCACAATAAGCCTTAGCACACACGTTAGAATACTAAGTCATCGACCCTAGTGTTAAGTTAGGCTAGTGCATTTCATGGATGTAATATTTTTAGATTAGATGTTAGAATTATTTGTGTGTTGATTGGATGTTAAGCATTATTATCTTAATGATGTCTTATGCAGGGGATTGTTCTTGAGGGGCTACTATAATAATAAATGAATATAAATGTTCTCACTTGCAGGGGCTTCTTATGCCCCTAAGCATAATCCAATTAGGACAAGTTGGCTTGGCTACCCAAGCAAAAGGTGATAAGTCCAAATATGTTAAATATAATTGCTTGGCTTGTATGTTTGTTTAGCTAGCAATTATTTTGCAAGTGAAGTTAAATTTCATTTTTTACAAATATGTAATTTTTGTAATAGGATTAGATTTAGTGCTATGGGGTTTGGGATGAGTAGTGGCTAGAAGGAAAAAACCTAGATTTAGCCCTATGAAGTCTGGAGAAAGGAAGGAAAAAAGAATAAAGATTGAAAACCCTCATAGCATTTATTTTAATGGTGACATTCAATTTTAATCTAGGTTGTATAAGGCTAGAGCTCGATAACCCAACTTTTTCTCTTTTTGGGGAGTATCCAGCAGCATCAGCCTTTTATTTTTTTATGAAATTCAAATATTTTTTGTTGTGTTTAGATTATGTAATAAAAATTACATGCTTTTCATGGGTTTCTTAAAGTGTATATGTTTGAAGTGTGGCCTAGATGCGACAGGTTCATTAGGACAAAATTAAATTTTCTATCCTTTTTAATAACTTCAACTAAATTTTATTTAACTCATGACCTCATCTTAAAGTCTAGGTTCATAATCAAGATAAAAAAGATTTAAGAATCACTTAGCTGAATGTTTTATGTTTTTACACCATCCATATTATATTGTTTCACTCTTGAAGATAGAAGATCTCCACTCTTACACGATAAGGGATAGGCTTGACTTGTGAGAACAGTCCCTTATTATGGAGAACACCTCTTCTCACTGATTTAGCCCACAACTCAAATTCATCATGCATTTAGGCATAATTATCCCAAGCCTTGGACCAAATTAATGTGTCAAAAATGATTTAAAAATTTGTAACTCTTACATTAATCTAAGTCATATTTTCGTACAGGTCATTATCTTGTCTCCTATGGAGTGAGTCCAAGATTCTAACATCTTTCCAAATTGATAATAACCTAGTTATCTTGCATTTTCATATGACAAGCCTCCATGATCTTAAGATCATAGGAGGTGCTAGCGGGTGGCCACTCTAGGAAATTATAAGTCCAGAAGAGTTGAGATGCATTCATTTTCTTTTGTGAAAGTGAACCAATATATCTCATTCCCCTTAGTAGAGTTAGGTTGAGCTCTTAGCATGTGCTAGAGCACTTTGGATCATGATTCTAAGGCAACTTGTTTCTATGTTGCTATGAGTATAAGTCCTCACTTCTCTGGCATCTCTACAATCTTTTGTTATTGGGTTATAAGTCCTAGTACTTTAATAAAATCTCAACTTAAATAAAATAAATTCTCTTTTTCAAAAATATAAAGCCTCATCATAGGATAGATTGGAGCATTCACTATGCCTTATAGTATCTTGGATGCTCTCTACCTATCTTCCTATGGAATCCATAAATAGGTCTTCCTATTTGAGCTCTTCCCATTCAATTTCCAAAAATAACCAATCCTTTGATAGTCTAGCCTTGAAATCTTTGGCAACATTTGTTGACTACTTTAATCAAGAGTATTCTTAGACAATTCATTTTTCCTAGGATGTTATTAACTATGAAAGCTTGCTTCTATAGGGAAATAAAGAACCTAACATAAAATAAACCCTGCTTTACTTATCCATGTAAAGTAGAGGAAAGATCTCTAGTATATGAAGACCAATCTACCTTACAAGTCCTTATTAGGTGATTGAGTCTATTATAAGATGATGTTTCTGTCTTTTAAGATATTACATCATACCAAAATGGCACACCCGATCACTTAAATAGATACCCCCTAAAATCTATGTGGTGTCCCTATGACTCCAAATTAAAACACCACACATACCTATTAAATTCTTGATTTCTCTCATGTACCCCTTTCACTCTTAGTTTCTATTTATTTTTTATAATAAAGGTTGCTATGTACTACAACCACAACATTCTTCAATTTATAGTTAATGGTAGGAAAATTTCTATCTCTAATATAGTATGATAAACCACACTTATAATTTGTCATTTGTTTAGGTATAATGCCATTCCTGAAGCTATTGATTATATAAATATCACACCTATTTTCACTTACTTCTAAATGACTCATACACAATTCAATGTGTGGATTTTTTTTACATTGAAAACCTCACAATCATAAAAATTCCAAAATCTAAAGGAAAGTATAATCTAGCATCAAGATACATGATTAAAATATCTGCATGTTGTAAAATACAACTTCACCATTTTAGAAGAACTAGACCACACAATTCACTTCACAAATCATTCCATCCATAATCACTTATAGTGAGAAGTGACAACTTTTCAGGCCATAGTAATGGTAGAAGAAGAGGAGGCTATTAGAGTTAAGGAGCCCTCAACACAGTAACACTACCCCTAAGATGCTTGTATTAAGCATTTTTGCATGGATTAAGCTCAAAATTGATATGCACATTGAAGAGCAAGGAGCTTGCTAAGAGGAAAACCAGGAGAAACACGTAAATGACATTGTTTTAGTTATTATGTTTTGTATCAATTGCACTAGAAACATTTTACATATTTATTCTACATGACTTTTCTAGTTGATGCCCTTCTTAACCATAATCTATGAATTATAAGTTTATGCAATATTTTTGTTAAACTTGTTTATATGACAAACTTATGATTAAGTACTATTTAGAGTACAAAAATATCTAAATTATAAGTTTATGCAATATTTTTTTTAACTTCCTTATATGACATACTTATGATTAAGTACTATTTATAATACAAAAATCTATGCTGTAAAAGTGTAAAATACTTACATAATATATCATTCAAATTTTTCTGCAATGATATGTATAAATGTTTAGTATAAATTTTCTTATGTAAATCAAATCTTTCTCTTTTACTCTATTTCTTTTATTATTATAATGAATCAATTTGTGCATAAATATGCATGTGAATGTATTTGATTTTGCAGATAATAAAATGATTCAAGTAATGATAAAAATAGGATTGAGATGTACAGACTGAGATAAAAGATTAATTAAAAAAATCCCTAAAGTGGGGAGTATGACAAAAAATTCTCAAAGCAGGGAAGTATAAAAAAATCAAATTAAAAATTATTTGTGCCTCTCCATCCTCTCATTAACTGGTCCTTTATAATAGTTTTTTATTTGCTTGAATCATGTAATAATATCTATAATCATCTAGATGAAATTTAAGCAACACTTTAATTTTGTTACAAAAATATATAAATAATTTAGTGAATTGGTTGATATCATTTACTTAAATAATGATGTATGATCATAAAAGTGTTGCATATAAAATGATAATTTTAAGATAAGTAGGAATAGTTATTAAAACATATCATATAATCAATAATAGACCATTCTAAATATGCTCATTTTATAAGTATGTGTGTTAAAACAATTTGAGAAAAAATCTGCTTGACTTAAGTAACAAAATGTGCCTTTGCTCCTTTAGTGTTTGCATGGTTTATTTTTACTCTTATTCATCTTTTCACTTCAACCATTTGTAATAGGGAAAAAGGGGGGAGAAAATTAGTGTTTTTTGGTTTGTTTGAGACCTCTCTTATATTACATATTTTTTCACTTCTTTGTATGTGATTACATATTATTGCACTCTTTGCATATTTGCATAAATATCAATTCATTCATTGCATATTTTTGAGCAACATAAATTTAAGAGTTATCTCATTTTCCTTTTACTTTTTAATCTTTTGAACTCAATGAAAAGTATTTTACATCATCAAAAAAGTGGAAAGTTGTTAAATTCATGAGCATTCACATGCATTCTCAATTTTGATGATTGCTAACATTTCTAATTGAACATGTATGTCTACTAATGCATTGTGTGAGTATGTTGTGGTAAACTTTCAATACAAGTACTATAAATATCGATCAAAATGAAATTGACTTAAAGTGCATGAATAGTGGTTATTTTCAAGAGTTTAATCATGACACACAAGTGGAGCGAAGGTTATATTATTATTTTGGTGTTAATAATATATTTTATCTTCAAGTAATTGGCATAATAATGCTGAAAAAATCCAAACACACACACACACACTTGAGAAAATATAAAATAAAAATTTTATTTGAAAATCATATTTTCTAATTTATATCATATTAGATGATTCATCATTTTTGTTAAATAATTTCATCAATAATAATTAAGTCACTTAACTCTAATATTGTCAAAATTGAACTAATTATATTGTATAGTATATAATCATATTATATTATTGTCCATTTTGATTAATTATTTTCAAACCCCAAGATTAAGTTGATTAATTATAATTTTACCTAACTTGATTGATCCTGCATTATGATGTATATCATATAGTATGAATCTATTTGGTAATTATTCTATTTGAATCCTAAATTTGAGGAATTCTATGAAAATAACTTTTTCTTTATTAAATTTGCATTAAATAATGAGATTGTACAAGATGAACAAGCAAAGAGCTATAATACAACCACTAGTCGTATAGCATGATTATTGTGGCTATTGGGATGGCCATGATAAATGAAATTTATGACACCACGTAGACTAAAGAAATTTTTTATTTAGATGATCAAATGCAATATTAAGGAGTAAACATATTATCTCTAAAGATAAACATGCTATCCTATAATGAATCCGATCATTTAATAAAAGACTCCTATGGCTAATGAGTCTTTCATGTGTTAGAGATTTTCCTATTGCACTACATGGAAAGTAGAACAAGGTTTAATTTAAGTTGGGTTCATGGTTCCCTATAAAGGTAAGCCCCTATAGTTAATTTACATCTTAAGAAGGATCTCTTTCTAAGAATACACTTGATTAAAGAAATAAGTTGTTATTTCTAAAGAATTCCTAAGTTGGTTTTCAAAGGAATGATCTGTGGACTTTTTAGTTGGGACTAGTTCAAATTGGAGAGAGTTCATTTGGAGGCCAAATGAGATGAAGTAGGAAATTCCTATTAATAATGGGATGCTCAATAGGCATTTCAACTATCATATAACTTGGGTTTAAATTTTGGAATTTAATTTATATTTTGAGTTAATATTTTCTTAGAAATATAGGGTTTAGATTCTAGCAGCACAAAACTACAAAAATGCCTATAGTTTAAGACTTATTCCAAGGAGGATGCTTCAAAACCTAGTATAGAAGAGCTTCTGACACATGTTAGATGCTTGACTTAGTTTTATTTTAGGAATTATCGACCATTCCTCTCATTTGAGGGAACTAATCTATCCCTGACTTTTTTGGACATATAACCTGCCTAGAGGGGTTGCTAGCTAAAACCACCTAAGCACATTCTAAATTCATGACGCTAAGTCTTATTAGTGCAAGACGGCTAGACTATTGTATTTTTAAGAAAGGAATCTATGAACTTAGGCTCACTCCCTAATCCCTAAGATAATGGAGGGTATGAAATGCATCTAACTAATCCACATTTTTCATGTTTCAAATGTTTTGACTCTAGATTTATTTGAGGACTTGGGTATGCATTTTTATGCTTACATGCAATTCTATTAAAAAAGGTTATGGGCCAAATCAATAATAGAAGGCAAGGTTCCCTAAGAATTGGTCATCCTTACAGGTTAGATGCCCGTTATGTCTAATGGGTGAAGTTGCCCAATTTAAGGATTAGAGCAATATGATTTCATGGTTTAAAGACCTAATTGATTTCTTATTGATTTTATGTTTTGCTTAAGGCTTTAATTTTTGTGAGGTTTTAAATTTTTTTTATTTTTAATTCAATTATCTAGATTTAAGTTGGGTATAAACTTTAATTTTTTTTCCTATAAGCCAAATCGCCCAGGCATTTAATCAAAAGAAATCACAACATAAAAAGAAACCTAAAAAAGTTAGTTGACGCTTTTGAGCCCCAAAAATAAATCAAGCTAATTTAATTTAAGAAAAAGGCTAATGTCACTGAGTACCACTATACACCCTAGAAAAAGAGCAAATGGGTAGTCAAGCTTTGCCCTTATATAGCTCGACCTAGAACTACAAGTCTAGATCTATGGGTCTTCTTTCTAGGATTGTCTTTTTTCTTTAGGGAGATCCATTGGGCTTCAAAGTGGACCACTGTACCTATCTTTCAGTAAGGTCAGCTCCTGCTAATCTTTGACCCCATAGATCCTAACTTAATTCCAAACTCAAATGTATATTTCTAATTCAAAAATGAATCCTAAGCACTACAAAATAACTATTAGTGAAATATAAATAGCACACAATTATTTTATTTTACAAACATACGAGCTTAGGATTAGCTGCTTGCTTAGCCCACCTATCATATGGGTTATGCTTATGGACTTAAGCATACAGGCAAGAAAATAATATTTTTTAATTTTATTTATGATAGTAGTCCTTTCTAGCAAAGCTCCCTACAAAAGGCAATGTTAGGCCTAAAAATAACTTCCTACCATCCAATCTAATGGGAAAATAGATATGTAGCCTAAAATAGTACACCACAAAGATATGTGAAGCACATAACATCAAAATGCATCATAGGGAATCATAAACAATCACAGAATGGCCTAACCTAAGTGTAAGGTCCATGACTTAATGATCTATTGTGTGAATAGAATAGGCTTGTGCAACAAAACTTTGCTAGGCCTCTTTAGTTAAAGTTTTAATTGGGATTTTTGAGTTTGTTTGAATTTAACATTTGGATAATTTCAATTTAAATTATTTAATGATTTATTTTCATTTTTATTTCACTTTTATTTAGATAAATTGAAGTTTAGGTTTTCAAGAATGAAGAGTAGAATAGATTCCACTTTTGGGTAGAACCCACACCATTCAACATCCTAACCCCTAATGGAATGAAACTTTCATTCTAAGATGAAAATCTATCCCAAAGGTCTAACTAAGATCATTAGGTATCTTAATTAATCCTTTTAGTTTCATTTAGATGGTTTGCATTTCAATTCAATTTAGACTTTTGGGTTAATTCTTCTCTTTGAAATTTGATTTTTCATTGTTGGTTTAGTTTATTTTCAATTTGGTTTGGTTTTAATTATTTCATTTATTTCAATTGATTTTCTTTTAATTTTTTTAGTTTGCATTTATGCTTTGGTTTAAGTTATGTTTAGGTTTTGTTGAATAATATTCATTTCATTTAGTTTAATTTATCTTAATCCAAGGCACTTAGGTTAATTTTCACCCATTCACAAGTTACTATGATTATGGATTAAGGTTTCATTAAGTGTAAGTTTGTGATTTCATTAACTTAAGGTTTAATTACTTTTAATATGCATTATTAATTCCCTTAACCCTTACGTTTGAAATTGATTAAGTTCTATATTTTGGGATGTTGGAAAACCATCCTAAATATTTCTAATGTTTGATTAAGATTAGTTCAAATTATTTCATGATTTGATGAATTTATGAATTTTATTAATTATTTGATTCATATTGACTTAAGAATTTATAAATCCAACAATTTCCAATCCAAAGATCAATTAGGATTGAAAGTTTTATGGCAAGTGGGGTTCCATGCTAATTTCATGTCATCAAAGTATCACCTTGATTAGATTCATAATTAGGGTGTAATTAAAGGTTTAATTATTTTTTTAAACCTAAATTAACCATAATTTGATGCAAATCATTTAGGGATTTTATTTTTCATTGATTCCTCTATGAAAGATGTTTCCAAAGAGGGTTCATTCATAATTTTTGTAAATTTGGTTAATTTATTATGATTTAATTAAATTTTTGGTAATTATTTTAATAATTTAATTCAATTAACTAGCTAATTAAGTCACTTTGTGATTTATTTAGTTTCAATGAGTTTCATTAATAATTTTAAGTTCATTAAGGTTTATTACGTTAATTTAAAGTGATTTAACCCATTTTGGTAATTTGTTTCTATTTATTTTAATTTATTTTACTAAAATTGATGTTTAGGATTTGAAATTTCATATTTCATGAATTACATTGAAATAATTCTTGAAACGTTTTCCTAAGGTGTATTTTAACCTTAATTTTAGTTCCCTAATGTTTTATATGAATTGGATTAATAGTTTGTGATTAATTAAAGTTTAATTAATTTCATTCATAGCTAAATTAAGGCCAAAATATCAAAAATTAATTGGATATTTTCATTTTAATGGATTTGTCTCATCAAGATGAATCCATAGAGCCCAAGTTTATATTTTTTAGATTTGTATTTAATTTTCTATGATTTTTAAAATTTTTGTGATTTTTAATTAATGTTTTAATTAAATTAAGAGGGATTTTTTTATTTTAAAATCACAGGCTGACGTGGTGACCTATGTGGCACCATCACCATTTGGCACAATGGGATTAGGCCATGCGAATCCTACTTGGCATCCACGTACAAAGCAGTGCTACATGGGATGAGTCTCGATTGTCTGATCGAAGATCAGATGGTCTCGATTCATTTCTTTATTTTTTTAAGGATTAAAATCATGTTTTCTAGCTAGATCATAATCATCTGTTCTAGATATAAGGATCAAATAGATGAGATCATATCCCGGGAGTCCCAGGTGAAAGACGGATTCCATCTATAATTTTTTTCAAATTATTTACTCGATTTTAATTGCAAAATGATCAAGAATCATTTTGTAATCAATCCATCTAGTTTGATCCTCATGGGGTTCAAATTCCTTTCAAAAAGTGTCAAAATTAAATGCCTAAAAGATAAGTAGTGGAGCGTACCTCATTTTCAGCGATCATTGGTAGTGGGATCAACTCTATTAGCTTTACCTTGAAGTGATGACACCGTATATTCAATCTAGTGGCTTGCCTCTTTGTGGATCACATCTTAGGCCAACCTTAGATCAGATTTCAACAACCTTGCTTATTTTTTGGCTACTTGGTAGTGATGGGATGGGGTGGTGATTCGTTTAGGGTCACCTTAACCTCTAGAACATGTTGGAACAATCAATTTGATGTGGGAGAGTCTCACTTGCATTTCACCATTCAAGAGGCTTGGTGGCAACCATATTTTGTTCATTTTTGGTGTGTTGATGTCGAGGAGTTAGGGGAAGGATCACCTCCTTCATCACCTCTCTTGGGGAATAATTTAAGATGAAAAGAGGGAGGGAATTGACCCTCCCTCCCCTCTTTCCATGCTTGGCTAAGAGCCTCTTCCTTTCCCTTTTCAATGGCTGGATTCTAGCCATCGATGGTGGCAAGGTTGGCTAAGGGGTAGATTCAAGCCCCTTTTGGCCTTCTGAACAAGTTTGGATCAAAGATCGAAAGGGAGGTGGGTATTTTGTGCCATTTTCTTGCTTGGCTGAGCCCCCTTCTTCCCTTTCTTGGCTTTTTCTTCTTTTTCCTTATTTCACCCTTGGTGGAAGCCAAAATTTTCTTAGTTTCCTCTTGGTGGCCTTCAGTTGATTGGAATGAATCCAATATGTTGAAATCAAGAGGTGGAAAGATGTATATGGAAGAGGGGAAATGAGTCTTGCCTTATTTTCATGAATTTTCAAGTCCTCTCCTCTCATAATTCCACCACTTTCATTTTTCTTTATTTTCATAATTTATGGAATTACCATCAAAATCCTTAGACTAGCATGTGGCTGCCCAACTCAAACTCAAGATGAATTTGAGGTGAAGTCTAAACTCATTTTACTTGGATTGGAAATTTTAATCAAAACTAAGCATTTGGATTCAAAGTGTTTGGTTTTGTTCTAATTCTTTTAATTTTGGATTCAACTATGTTTAATTGATGATTGATTGGGTTTAGATTTAATTAACTCATGTAGATTTGAATTAATTTTGGATTTCATTTTATTTCAACCCATTTAAATCTAAATGGGTTAATTTTGATTCCAATTAGGTTCAAATGATCAATTTATCTCAATTAGATTGAGTTTGGACTCCAATCATGCTTGATCACATGTGTGAGATGATTGGTAGTAATTGATTTCATTTAATTTTAATTAAATTTTAATTTGAACCCATTTTGACCCAAACTAGAATTAATGGGTTAAGCTTAGGTTTCATTTGGGTCAAATGCCAATTTGATCAAATTAGACTCATTGATGTGTTTGATTGTGTTTGATTATCATTTCTAGATGATTCTGAGCAATCAAATTGAATTGATTTCAATTTGATCTGGGTTTGAACCTAATAGGAAATTTAAACTAAGTGGTCTACTTGACTCATTTAAAGCCTAAATGAATTTAAATTTGTTTAGATTTAGGATCAAACATGTTTATTTGATCATTTGGAATATTTGGAATGATTTAATTTGGTCAAAATCTTGGTGGGTTGACCTTTGACATGGTGGAACCCACCTAAGTCAAACCTAAGCAAATGGATTGACTATATTTGACTTTGATTTAGTTTTGGATTTGTTCCTTTATTTAAATTTAATTTCATTTGATTTATTTGGATTTTATTTGAATTAATCCAAATTTTAAAATTTGGGTCAAATCTACCTTAGCTCATTAGACTAGATCAAACCCAAGGTGGGTGCACCAGGTGACTAAGTATAGTGTCGTAAGCATTGAATTAGGAAAATCCTATTTAAGATTAGGACATTCTAATTACTAATTTCAGAATGATATTAACATCATCCAAAAATGAGGTCAACAAATGTACCCCAAATATGTATAATGGATCGGCCGGAGTACACTACACATATTATTGTTGACCAAATTGATGAACATTACAAGCATAAGCTTGGGGTACAAATTCAAAATTTTGATTTTTAGTTTTAATTTTGATTTTAATTTATATTTTGGATTTGATTGTGTAAGATAGACATATGTTTTTATATTATTTCAATTTGATTCACTCTTAGGAACTTAAATTCATTAAGTTCTAAGATGAATAGTGATGTCATTAGGAGTGGACCCAAAGGATGATTTAATCCTAATGCAATCACTATGCTAAAAGAAGATTCCTTTAAAGGACTTACTCTTATCTAGAATAGTAGTTAGACAGGCTACCATATGGATACTTACTCCTATTCCATACTACATAATGTTTTAACTAGGGAAAGTTACTGCTAAGGTATTTTCTCTTATCTGATTAGGTATTAGGAAAGGATTTAGTTGATTTCAACCTATATAACTAAGTTGGGGAGAAGATGCTTAAATAGCTTAATTCTAATCTTAAACATTTTAACTACTAAGAAGGGGTCATATAGACCTAATTCCTGATTTGAGTAATCCATAGGAATGGGGCCTTCAATGGCTTATTTTCATTCCTTAGTTTCTTTTATTTTGTATTAGAAAAGGAATCACAAGGGCTTGAATCCTATTCTAATGAAGTTTAGTTGATAGGGGGGGCCTTCAATGGCTTAATTCCAACCTAGGTAGCTTGTAAAGAAAATGGTCTTGATGAATTTATCCTATCCTTATAAGGATGCCTACTAAGAAACTTACTCCTTTATGATTGGTTAATAAGAAGGGGCCTTCAATGGCTTAATCTAACTTGAGTAACAATAATGAGGATGAGGGGTCTTAATGACTTGTTCCTAGACCTCAAAATTTGGTTAATAAGAAAGGGTTCTAACTTGAGAATTTTAGCTTTTTGAGCTTGCAATATGACTTTATAGTTCTAAGGCAGCTAAAACAAAAGTCAACTAGTGCTTCTCAAATAAAAATTTTCTTCTTTGTATGAATTTATATTTCATTTTGCATTGTTGACATGAGTCTACAGCTTATAAGGCATTCTTAGATTCAATAAAGATCAAGAACTTCCTTTAAAGCTTTCAAAAGTGATTGAGAATCAAGGTAAGAAAACTATTTGATTCTCATGGAGACATTTTTTTATTTTATTCTTTTACCCGTAATCAATAAGGGAATTGAGAAGATTAACATAGGAGAGAAATTAAGATTCACTTGATAAGTTTGAAACTAAATTTTTAAAGTTAATTTATCTTTGTTTTAAAGGTTTTATGAGAAGATATTTTGTAATTGCATTGATTAATTCTTGTCTATTCATTATTTTGATCTTTCTAAAGTTTAGTACATGATCTTTGAAATTATCTCAAAGGTATATTTTAGGACTCTATATGTAGTGATATTAATATAATGAAGTTTCTTCTCTTTTCTTTTATTCTTTTCATTCATTTTCTATTTATTTATTTATTTATTTTTTGGGAATGAATGATACGACTATGTAATAGAATATTCTTGTGAGGACTCTAAATGACATATCATATGCTTTCAATTTTCTTTTCTATTGTTATTTTGATTTGATAGTTTTCATATAAGTTATCTTTAATGAAGATAATCTTATGCTTGAAAATCTGGTTTTGAAATGAAGTATGGGTAATAGGAACCCATCTTCAAGATGAAGGTTTTATCCTAGTCCTAAGATATGGCACATGTAGATTTGATTTTTTATTTATTTATTTTTTCTTTATCTTATTTTCTATCGATGTTAGCCAATGAAGAAAATTGTTTTCTTCTTATGTAAGGTCAAGCGACTTAATTTGTTTGAAATGACATCAAGCCTCTGCTTATAGAACACTACCTCTGGAGATCATTTCAATTTATTCCTAGATAAAGTAGTCTTTAAGCTTTAAAATTAGCTTGGTTAAATCATCAATATCCAACTCATCAAAGAGCTAGATTATTGATATGAATTATATGTCAACTTTTATTTACAGATTTATTTCTTTTAGTTTTATAATTATAAATTCAGATTTCTCTTCAAATTTTAGGGATGCATCTTAAACTTGAAGTCTATATACATCTTTAGATACATCTAAACAATATTCATTCAATAGGTTAGAGTTCCTTTGAAGAGAAAGTCAGGACCATGACTACTTGAGGATGTTTTTTTATAATGGCTCTATATTGTTTAATTTCTAACCAACTCATGGTTTTATTTTCTTGAACAGTTCATTGCTTTTCTTGCTTATGAATCTTATTTATAGGCCACTTGTAAATGAAATCAGATTATACTCAATTGAATCTTTGACATTATGGTGTTTTAATTTGGTGTCGTAAAGAGACCACATAGATCTTAGGGGTACTTATTGAAGTGATTAGGTATGTCATTTATGTATGTTGTACCATCTTGAAAGGTGGATGCATCACCCTACATTGGACTTCATAACCTAATAAGGACTCCGAAGGCATATGGGTCTTCGTATATACTAGAGATCTTTCACCTACTTTACATGGAGAAGAAAATTAGGGTTTATTTTATGTTGGATTCTTTAGTTCCCTATGGAAGCAAGCTTTCATAGTTAATTACATCTTAGGAAATAGGAATTTTCTAAGAACACTCTCGATTAATGTAGTCAAAAAGTCTCTCCAAAAATTTCAAAGCTAGACTATCAAAGGAATACGTATTTATGGAAATCTAATGGGAGAGTTCAAATAAGAAGACTTATTTATGGAGTCCAAAGAAGGATAAGTAGGGAGCACTCATGATATTAGGAAGCCTAGTGAGTGCTCTAGTCTATTATATAGAGAGGCTTTACATATTTGAAAGAGAGAATTTACTTTTTGTTTGAGTTATAATTTGTATTAGAATGTTAGAGCTTATAATCAATCAATACAAGATTATGTAAATGCTTTAGAGGTGATGACTTATACTTGCAGCCTGAAGAAAATGAGTAGCCTCAAAACCTAAGTCTAATAAAAAAATGGAACATAATGGTTTACCTCCAAGAGAGAGGATAAACCCATCCTGACTCTTTTTCACTTACAACAGCTTAGAGTGGCAGCCAGCTAACACCTCCTACATTTTAAAACTATGTAGGACAGTCTTTTGTAGATACAAGATAGTTATGTTATTATTTAATTAAGAAGGATGATAGAATCCTAAACTCACTCCTTAAGAGACTAGATCATGGCTAGCATAAAAACATGACTTAGACTACTCTATTTTGACACATTCATTTTTGGACTAAGCTTGGGACAATTATGCCTATATTCATGATAAAATAAAGTCATAGGCTAAATCAGTGTGAAAGGTGTTCTCCACTACAAGGGATTCCATCAAAGGTCAAGCATATCCCTTATCATGCAAGAATGGAGACACTCCCTATTCACGAGTGAAATAATATGGTATGTTTGATGTGAGAATATACATCATTCAACTAAGGGATTGATAAATCTTTTAATTATCTTAATTATAAACCTAGGCTTTAAGGTGAGGTTGTGAGTTGTATTAAAATTTAGTCATGAGTTATTAGTCAAGATAGAAAATTTAATTTTATACTAAAGAGCCTATTACATCTAGGCCACACATCAAATCATCACACTTTAAGAAGCCTATGAAAAGCAGTCATTTCTATTGCACAAAATAAACATAACAATCAAATATTTAAATTTTCATAAAAGAATTAAAGGTCGGTTCGATCGGGTACCATTGTACACCCCAAAAAAGAAAGAAATTTGGTAGCTGAGCTCTACCCTAATACAACCTGGATTACAAGAGAATATTACAATTACAATGAATGCTATGGGGGTATTCATTCTTTATCTTTCTTTCTTTTGGATTGGTTTGCTCCAAGCTTCATAAAGCTTCCCAGGTCATTGCCTTCTAGCCACTACTCATTTTAAATCTCAAAGCACTAATCTTAATTCCTACTACAAAAATTACATATTTTTGATAAATGAAATCTAACTATACCTACCAAATAGATGTTAGTTAAACAAACATACAATCTAAGCAATTATACTTCATATGTTTTGGAGTTAGCACCCTACACATCGGCAACAAAGCTCACCTATCCTAATTGGATTATGCTTAGGCCCATAAGCAACCTACAAGGAAGAATATTTATATTTATTTATTATTACGGCAGCTCCTTTAGCATAATCCCCCGCAAAAAATATTATTAGGCTATTAACGACCTAACATCCAGTCTACACATGAACAATCCTAACATTCAGTCTAAAATATTACATTAGAAAATAAAATATTACACCATAACATATATTGTCCTAACCTAGAGCTAGAATTGGTGACTTAGTATTCTAATGTTTGTGCTAATGTTTGGTGTGGTATGTCTTTAACTAAGCTTTAAATGTATGATTGTCTAAAGTTTCAAATATTTAAATTACGGATTAAGGAAAATTTCACATTAAATCATTGAAAGAATTAGCTAATTTTAATTTGCATTCTTCTTGTTTCATTTGATTCATACTTAATATTTAATTATAAAGAAAAGAAAGGGACTTGACCCCCTTTCATCCCTATCTTAAGTTATATTCTAAAGGTATATTATTATGACTATGGTTCCTTTAGTGAATGACTTAGCAAATATTTTTATTAAACCTAAGTTTGGGTTAATCTTAAAGAATCTTATCCAAACGTAAAAGACATATTAGGATTAATAAAATTGAATCACTATCACTTGGATAACATTTCATTATTTCTTTTTCATCATTAATAGCATACACATCTCTTTATTTTTACTACTCATGATATTTAATTTAACACACTTTTTTATACATGCAATATAATTTTATATTTTGGCACACTTGATAATTCTATTTGCATGTATTTTGGAAGAAAAGAAAGATTCCATCCCTTAGTTAAGCATATATACACATGTATTAATGATTTAAATAAGTATATTCCATTGTTAAACTAGGGAAGTTAGATTATCTAAGACCTCCTTGGGCTACTTAAAGCCTCATGTTCTTGAGATGTCCAGACTATATACTTGCTAACTTAAATACATGTTAACATATACACTAACATGGGAAAGAAAAATCATGCAAAGTTCTTTTTTAAGGGTAAACCGTTTATTTAGGTAAAGTAAAGTTCTATCCAATTTCTAGCGCATGCATACACATGAATGAAATTGATCAAGTACCTGCCATTATTAAACCAGCGAAGTAAGATTATCTAAGACCTCTTTAGGGATACTTAAAGCCTCATGTTCTTAGGAGATCTTGACTATATACTTGCTAATTCTTAATATATGTAAACATACAGATGAATCATGAAAATAGAATAATTCTTTACCATTTGTAACTTAAATGTAAACTTCATTGGATATTCATAACCAACATTAATTCACATCATTAGCTTATAGTTTTGAAAATAATTTGAGATTTATTAGTGATAATAGCCACACTATATAATATTTATCCAACACATGCAATTTAGATATAACCATATTCTTTTGATAATTTTATTTTGAAAACATGAATCTATGAAACAAATGGCATGCAAATTTATAATGATTAAAAAGGAATGATTAAACAATGCCACATAATACATTCAATAACATTTAGTGTTTTCTCCATCCAACATTAGTGACTTAATATGTTTATAAAAAGTGATTTAGTAGGTTTTATGGATTGATTAAGTTCAAGTCATTAAGCAATCAATTTAATTTCCCTTTCATAAGCTTCTTTAATTTAATAAACTACTTAATCATGAGCCTTCAATGACATGCTTATGAGAAATTAAAATTTGCAATGCATCTAGAGGGACCTAATGCAATTAGTCTCATGCAGAAGAGTTAATTAGATTATAGAAAAAATATCTATGTTAAGTACTCTTATTGGTTTCCCACACCAACGAGTCAACAATAAATTCCTTAATGACTTTATGTTATTGAAAACATAAAGGGGAAACCCATAAATTATACTTAAATTATCTAAATCCAATAATTAGTTTAGTTTGATTCTAATCTTATCATTAATTTTCCTGAGTTACACCCCTAATTATTACATGTAGTGATTAACCCTTCTATTGAAACCATTTAGAGAAATAGTTAAAAAAGAGGTCCTAATTATTTCCCCTCATAATTCCCACTATTTACAGTGATTAAATATCATTAATTATTTAATTTTTATTATTTAAAAAATTTATTAAACATTAAATTGAGCAATGAAGGGTAATTAGGATTAAAATTTCAAATTCCTTAAATTATATACCTAAAGTTTAAATCCTAATTAGACACTATTCACTAAAAAAAGTTAGGGATTTCATTTTTCTTAGATTCTCCTCTATCTAACCTTTCTAAAATGGCTTTATTTATATTTTTAGATTTTTCTACAGTTAGTTATGAGTTTTTGAAGTTCAAGCAATTTAATTACATTTTCAAAGCCTAATTAACCACTTAAACTATCGGTGCCACATGAATGCTGATCTAACAGTGCTTTCCATGTGGCACCAGAGTATTGGTTATTTAAAACATCCGATGAGACAATTGACTTAGTGGTGATGCATGTAATTTCATCCTGGTTGTCTAATCATGGATTGGGAGGCTGAGATTATTCCTATGGTTTTGAAATGATTAAATCAGAAATTCTAGTACAATTATTCATGGTTGTCTATTCTAATCATGCGGAATGAGTGATCATTGATTGATCATCCCCAAACACTAGAAGACATACACTATCTGCCATCCATTGCTCGATTCAAGTTCACTAATGCTCATTTCCAAATTGACTCCAAACTAATCAGAGATACAAACTAAAGGGATCCTATGGTGGAAATCATATGAAATCACCCTTTACTTTGAGAAAGACCAACACCAAGGGGGGGACTATGGTTGCCAAATTTTTATCTCGCTAGAGCTAAAGATTAGCATGTCATCAACAGAG
Organism: Cymbidium sinense; assembly: GCA_021442155.1. NCBI lineage: Eukaryota > Viridiplantae > Streptophyta > Magnoliopsida > Asparagales > Orchidaceae > Cymbidium > Cymbidium sinense. The sequence goes on along the minus strand of CM038223.1, from coordinate 26,654,635 downwards.
GTTGCTTCATTTTGAAGAGATGAAGCCCTACTGAGAAGATCACAAGCTGCCTCCTTGTTGATTTCTTTGTGGACCAAGTGTCACCATAAAACTAACCAGAGTTGGTCTAAAGATTCCTTAAAATGATCGAATCATGTGAGAAATAATTTGTTTCGACTATCCGGAGTGAGGTGAAGGTGTGGAAAAAGTTAGTTAAGGTTTAGTGGAGTTTTGAGAGGTTTGGATGGATGAGGCTCTCAATTTCACTCCAGGGCTGGTCTCGCTGGCAGTGGAATGAATGAGGAGCTCGAGGGAAGGTCTCAGACTTTGTGGAATGATTTGAGAAAGTTGTTTGTGAAGTTTGAATCCTTGGGGAAGAGTATAACCTCTTCCTCAGCTGAACTAATGGCTAAGATTGGTTCAGCCTTAGTCAGCCATCCTATCAGGGTAGGTGGCCAAACATGGCAGAGTACTACTGAGGTGGCTGAGGGTTAGAGGCTGAGGGAGTGGAATGGGATAGCATGGGGTGTACAGCCTCCTTAGGTGGACCAATGGAGTGCCATGGGTGAACTCACCCTCTCATGGCCAAAGGCTGAAGCCAATAGTATTGGGTTAGGTTGGGTCAGTGGTACCTTTATCCATGAATAGGAAAAGGTGGCTTCCAAGAGGTAAGGGGGTGGAGAACCCACCCAAATGGGTCCCATTTGGGTGACTTTGTTCAATTGATTTGACCCAAACTGAGTTCACCATGGGTTGGATCCACTTGGGTAGGCACATGGTGACCTAAGGATAAGTCATGCCAAGTTTGGTTGGGTTTGGCTCAATTTGACCCATATGGGTCAATTTAGGTTCAATTGGGTTAAGTTGACAAATTGGTCAGATTAGGTCAAACTAAGAGTTTGAGTGAGTTCAATTAGTCATTTGGAATGCATTGGTATAATTGGTTTGATTTAATTTGAAGTGGATTTGGATTTGGTTCATTTAGGTTCATTTAAGCCAAATGGGTTAAGTTGACCAATTTGGTCAAATTGGTTTGAATGGAGGGCTTGTTTATGTTTGATTGATCACTTGGAAATGATTGTAAATGTTGGTTTGAATTGAAGTAGATTTGGGAATGATTTGGTTTAATTTGACCATTTAGGTCAACTTGGGTCAAGTGGGCTAATTGGGTTAGGTTCACCTAATTAGGTTTAATTAATGATTGTAAGGTGTTCAATAATGAATTTATGATTGTCTAGAAACATTGTTTCAATCAATTTGGATTGAAATAAGATTTGGCCCAATTTGGCCCTTTAGGTCAATTTGGGTCAATTTGGGTTAAATGCTCAAATTGGTTTGATTTGGCCCAATTGATTGTAATTGGGTAATTAAAGTTGATTAAAAATCATTATGGGCTAGCTTGAGTTGATCATATTCATTTGATTTGATTTGATTGGTTTGATTGCAAGTGTTGGAGGAGTTTGAAATAATCTATTGAATGGTTGGGGTGATTGAGAAAATCATATTAGATTTGTTTCCTTGAATGGGTTTAGGTTGGATTCATAGGATCATGGTGGAGTTAACTTAGTTTAAGGTCTAAGTCAATTTGGCTTGGAGCTTGGATTAGAAAAAAAATTCAAGTGAGGTTAATTGAATAGGCTTGAGGTTGGTTGTGTCTCATTCATGTGAGTTTAGGTTTTGGATGAGTGAATAGGCATTAGTCTTGGTTTAGGCCATTGGATAGGTAGAACCTATTTGTCATAAGGTGTATCCTTAACTTAGGGCATGCTTCCTAAGTCTCTAAGCTTGGATTTAGTTTTCCCTTAGTCACTAGAAGTATCTTATCACTAAAGAGATCTAAGTGCCTAGAATATTCCTAAGTCTAAGACAAGGAAGGTTAATACTCACTCCAAAAGTGAGGTCAATAGACATACAAAGGATATGGATTCTTGGAGTAAAAGATCTATTATTTCTTTGGCCTACCATGTGAGCTCACCCTACATGGAAAGGCCGTGATGACAAAACATCAAGCATCTAATTATTTCTTTTTTAAGCTAGGGGTAATTCTTGACTTCTAACCCTACCACTTTATTTTGTTGTGGAGGAGTTTAAAGTTAAGATACCCACATACTCAAAAATTTTATACTCCATCCTTTTGGTCATGGATATAGTCCTTCTATCCCTTTTAATTTATTTCTTACTTTTGTTCTTTTATTCTTTCTTTATTTTGTTAACATTTTGATAACATTTCAATTCATTATAAAATGTTACATTTGATATTTTTCCTTGACACAAGATTTACTAGGACATTTAATGCATTCAAGTTTTTGTATGAATACATCTTTTAATGTGGTTCAAATCTTTATTTTGATTGATTCATCATATTTCATGGTATTATCCTTTCTAATTCTTTATTTAAATACAAGACTTAGTGAGGTCATTTAGGATTAATAGAATGACATTCCTAAAGACTGTACACTTATGTTTATAGAACTGATGCAAACATTATTTCTCAATTATTATTATTTGTTTCTTTCATGTCATTTCTTTCATTTATTTATTTTTTAATTTAGGCCAGAAAGGACAATCCAAGAGTGTTAAAGATGTTCTTGAATTTCTATTATTCTTTTCCAACATTTGAATTTTTATCTTCAATCAATAGTGTGATTGAGATTAAGGTTTTCTTTTGAATTGAGTTTTCAAGATTAATTTTTCAAGAAACTGAAAACTCATTTCTTTACTTGATTGAATTTACATGGCACCATATTATCAAAGATCTATTAGAATTGGGCCTATGTATATTCACTTTCATGTTTAGAATTGATGTTGATCGATGCACCCGGATCAACAAGTATTTTGGAGAATTTTTTTTTAAATTTTCACATCAACTAAGATGTTAATAAGTTCTTCGTAGTTTATCTTCATCATAAAAGATAACCCTAGAACTTCTTTAGAGTGGAATGCCACATCAATAAGTTGCTTATAATCGAAGAAGGCAAATTACATAAATATGTAATGCCTTACTTAATGTTCATTTCTTTTCAATTAATTTATTATTTTTTATTTTATTTTATTTCTCTTTTTCTTATATAGATCATTATGATGCTTGATTTTACAAGCAACTACTCTAAGATGGCCAAAACATCATATTTTGAAGATGACTTATTTGCCATTTCTTTTTTTATGTCATTTGAGGCAACATGACTCTACCATTTTGAATTTGATGTCAACATTTTCTTTTTTAATATGGAGGGAAGGAAGGTCTAACTCTATCCTCAATAGATCAATAGACCTCATGCTCTACTCATTTAGAAGATCATCATTTAAAAGAGGACCCTCAAGTAATGGATGTGCTACTAAAAAGTCAAGTATGCTTGTACTTTTAATAACACAAATAAGATTAAAGGTAATCTCAGCTTGGAATGAAATCTTTGATCACCATGTTAGACATTAAGACAATGTTAGACGGGTCATAAGACATTGCAAAGGATTCACTTTATATTGAAAGCATATAATGCCTTAGTTTCTAAGTAGAGAGAACTAAGGATTTCTTCATTACTTTTGGACTAATAAAATCCTTTAGTGATTATCTGTCAACCTGCCATAGATAAGAGATTCATACTTTCACTTTGAGTGATAAAATATCACCCTTATGACCCAATCTTAAGGTCATGATTTCTTAGAAAGATTGGAATTTTCATTTATTTTGTTTCTAGGATTTGTCCATAAAATTAATTAAGGCCATTTATGAAATATCAATCATTCATGGGAGAAGAGTCCCATTAAGTAAGTAGATTAAATTTATTAGATTTAAATTTCATTCATTTCAACTTTATTAGGAGAATCATAATTCTCTTTTGCTCCCCTCTTTTTCCTTTTATTGATTAGTGCAAAAGTGAATATTTTCATCATGTCATTTTCCTCTTTTGACTCTCTCCTAAACTCTTAAGTATTTTGAGTTTCTGAAAGGTCTAAAAGATGATTACCTCCAAGTCACTCTTAAGAATTAGCCAAGTAGCTTTAATAACTGATTTTCCAAAATTCTAGCGGACATATGGAGATGCATAAAGATTAAAGTTGATTTGTATTCATATAAATTTCCTTCTATAAAGATAGAAGATTCACCATTAAATCCTTAATTGACCTACCCAAGGTCAATAGAGCATTCTTTTCGAATGATTTTTTTATCTATCCATTATTTTTTTTTAAATTCTTTTTGAGTTAATTCTTTCCATTAATGCAGTTCAAACTTTAATCATGGTGGTAATGGGAAATAAGTACAACTATGCCTCCTTCCTTCGATTTGAATTTTCTCAAAATTTTAAAGAACTCTTTCATTTCAATATACATCTTTAGATTTTTGCCACCTTTGAATGTAGTAGAACAAAGGGTACCAACTTAGGACCCTATCCTCATTCTCTTTAGCTTTAGTACAAAGATCAAGTAGGATCAATGACAAATTTAACTTTGGCATTTATTTTGTTTTTAATTTTAAAGTAATTTTTAAACTTATTGAATTTAACATTTATCTTCCACATTTGAATGGTATCAAATCTATCTTGACCATACTTAGGTCTAATAGAAATGACTTGATTTTCATATTTTTTTCTCCCACTTTTTGGGGTATTTAGTTCTAGGACCTAGTCATTTAACTGTGGTAAATGAAGAGTTCTAGAACCTTAGTTCATGATATTGGATAAGCTCAACCAAGAATGAAATGGAGATGTATCCAACGAAAATAAAGACAATCTTGACCTATGAGTGGCACTAGTACACTACCGATATATAAAAATAACAACTTATTTCTAAAGGTGGAAAGAGGAACCATTCCCTACTGGAGTCCTCAGAAAATATATTCTAATGAGTAAAATTTAAGACACCAAGTTGAGTTTAGAAATTTATTATTTGGATGATCAAATGCATCATTAAGGAATAAACATATTATCTAAGAAGATAAACATGTTATCTTATAATGGATCCAATCATTTAATAAAAGAATCCTAAAGCTAATGGATCTTTCATGTACCAGAGATTTATCCCATGAGCTACCTAGAAAGTAGAAAAAGGTTTAATTTAAATTGGGTTCATGGTTCCCATATGGAGGCAAGCCCCTATAGTTAATTACGTCTTAAGAAGGATCTCTTCCTAAGAATACTCTCAATTAAAAAAAAAGTTATTATTTCTTAGGAATTCTTAAGTTGGTGTTTAAAGGAATGATCTTTGGAATTTTCAATTTGGATTGATTGAAATTAGAAAGAGTTCTTTTAGAGGCCAAACGAGATGAAGTAGGAAATGCCTATTGATACTGAGATACCAGTAGGCATTTCAGCTATTCTATAATTGGGCTATAAATTTTAGAATTTAATTTAGATTTTGAGTTGATATTTCTTTAGAAATCTAGTGCTTAGATTTTAGCAGCACAAAACTGTATAAATGCCTAGGGTTGAAGACTTATTCTAAAGAGGATGCTTCAGAATCTATTCTACAAGTTCTTCTAACCCATGTCAGATGCTCAACTTAGTTTCAATTTGGGAATCATCAACCATTTCTCTCACTTTAGAGAACTAACCTATCCTTGAATTTTCAAAACTTATAACTCGCCCAGAGATGATGATAGCAAAAACTAACTAAACACATTTTAAATTCATGACGCTAAGTGTTATGAATGCAAGATGGTAGTGCTATTATATTTTTAAGAAATGAATCTATGAACCTAGACTCACTCCCTAATCCCTAATGCACATTTTCCAAATTTTGAATGTTTTGACTCAAGGTTTATTTGAGGTCTTGGGTATACATTTTTATGCCTACATGTCATGCCATTAGAAATGGTCATGGGACAAATCAATAATAGAAGGTAGGCTTCCCCATGAAGGTGGTTATCCTCACAAGTCAGATGCCCCTTAGGTGCAATGGGTGAAGTTGCCCGATTCAAGAATTGGAGTGATATGATTTTATGGTTTAAAGACCGCATTGATTTCTAATTGATTTTATGTTTCACCTAAGACTTTAATTTATGTGAGATTTTCATTTTTTTGTTATTTTTGTTTCAGTTGTTGAGTTTTAATTTGAGTATAAACGTTAGTTTTTTCTATGAGACTAATTATCCAGGCATTTAATCAGAAGAAAACACAACATAGAAAGAAACCTAGAAAAGTATATTGATTATATTATGTACCCAAAATATATCAATCCAATTTAATTTAAGAAAAAGGTTAATGCGGTCAAGTACCACTATGCACCTCATAAGAAAGAATAAATGAGTAGCCAAGCTCTGGCCTTATACATTCAGGCATAGAATTATAAGTCTATATCTATGGGTCTTCTTTCCAAGATTATCTCATTCTTCATGGACATCTATTGGGCTTCACAGTAGACCACTATACCTATCTTCTGGTAGGGCTAGCTCCTACTAATCCTAGATTCCATCGATCTTAACTAATTAATGTTCAATTTTACATTTTGAACTCAAAAATGAATCTTAATCCTTGTAAAATAAATGTTAGCAAAATACAAATAGCACACATCAATTATATTTCACAAACATACAAGCTTAGCATTAGCTACTTGCAAAGCCCACCTATCCTATGGGCTAACCTAAGTCTACCATCCATGACCTAATAATCTGGTATGTGAAGAAAATAGGCTTCTATGCTAAGACTTTGCTAGGTCTCTTTAGTTCAAGTTTTAATTTGGATTTTTGAGTTTGCTTGAAGTTTACCTTTGGATGTTTCAATTCAAATGATTTAATGATTTATTTTTATTTCCATTTCACTTTTGGGTGGAACCCACTCCATTCAACTTTCTAACCCCTAATGAAATGAAACCTTAATCCTAAGATGAAGATCCATCCCAATGGTCTAACTAAGATCCTTATGTATCGTAATTAATCCTTTTAGTTTCATTTAGATGGTTTGGGTTTGAATTCAACTTGGCCTTTTGGATTAATTCTTTCCTTTGGAATTTGATTTTCATTTCACCACTTTTGATTTGATTTGATTTTTATTTTTGGATAAGTTTATTTTCAATTTGGTTAAATTATATTTCACTTTTGAATTATTTCATTTGATTTGGTTTTAATTAGTTTTGGTTTGCATTTATGCTTTAGTTTAAGTTACATTTAGGTTTTTTTGAATTATATTCATTTCAATTGGTTTAATTTATGTTAACCTAAGGCACTTAGGTTAATCTTTTACCTATTCTTAAGTTACCTTGATTATGGATTAAAGATTCATTAATTATTTATTTGTGATATACTTAACTTAAGGTTTAATTACTTTTAATATGCATTATTAATTTTCTTAACCCTTAAGTATGAAATTGATTAAGTTCTCTGATTTAGCATATTGGAAAGCCATCCTAAATATTTCTAATGTTTGATTTAAGATTAGTTTAAATTATTTCATGATTTGATGAATTTAATAATCTTTTTTATCTATTATTTGACTCATATTGACTTAGGAATTTAGAAATTCAATAATTCCCAATCCAAAGGTCAATTGGATTTAAACTTTATATGGCAACTGGGGTTCCATGCTAATTTCATATTTTCAAAGTTTAACCTTGGTTATATTCATAATTAGGTTGTAATTAAGGTTTTAATTATTTCATTAAAATGTAAATTAGGACTAATTTGATGCAAAACATTTAAAGATTTCATTTTTCTGTGATTCCTCTCTGAAAGATGTTTCCAAAGGGGATTAATTCATAAATTTTGGAAATTTGGCTGATTTATTGTGACTTAATTAATTTCTAGTTAATTATTTTAATTATTTAATTCAATTAATTACTTAATTAAGTCATTTTGTGATTTATTTAATTTCAATGAGTTTCATTGATAATTTTAAGTTCATTAAATTTATTAAGATAATTTGAAGTGATTTAATCCATTTTGGTTATTTATTTCATTTTATTTTAATTTATTTAATTAGAATTAAGGTTTAAGATTTAAAATTTCATATTTCATGAATTACATTGAAATAATTCATGAAAATCTTTCCTAAGGTGAGTTTTAACCTTAATTTTAGTTCACCAAAGTTTCATTTGAATTGGATTAATAGTTTGTGATTAATTAAGGTTTAATTGATTTCATTTGAAGCCAAATTAATGCCAAAATACCCAAATTTAATTAGAGAATTCAATTTTATTGGATTCCACTCATCAAGATGAATCCATAGAGCCCATGTTTACATTTTTTTTAGATTTGTATTTAATTTTCTATAATTTTTTTTAAATTTTTTGTTATTTTTATTTAAATTTTTAATTAATTTAAGATGGTTTTTTTGTTTTAGGATTGTAGGCCGACGTGGCAACCTACATGGTGCCATCGCCACATGGCATGGCGGGATTAGGCCACAGAGATCCCATGTGGCATCTGCGTCAAAAGTAGTGCCACGTTGGATGAATTTCTCTTAATATTTTTTGTAGTATCCTTATAGGGTAAAATCAAATCGTCCAGCTAGATCTCAACCATCTAATCCAAATAGAATGATCAGACGATATAGATCATATCCCGAGAGTCTTCGGTGAGAGACAAATGTTTTCTATTATATTTGCCAAATTTTAGTGATCACCTACCGATTTCAACTCATTTTTGATTGTAAAATGATCAAAGATCATTTTGCAACCAATCCATGTGGTTGGATCCTCATGGGGATCAAATTCCTTTCAAAAAGTGCCAAAACTGAATGCTTAAAAGATCAGTGGTGGAGCATACCTCATTTCCAGATATCACCGATCATGGGATCGACTCCATTAGCTTCGCTTTGTTATGATGATGCCATGTATGTAATCTAGTGGTTTGCCTCCCCATTGATCACCTTGTAGACCAACCTCAGATCAAATTTTGTCTTCCTTGATCATTTTCTTGCTCACCCGTGGTGGGGGGATGGGGTGGCGATTCGTTTGAGGTCATCATGACCTATAGAAGATGTTGAAACATTCAATTTGATGTGGGAGAGTCTCCCTTGCATTTCACCATTAAAGGGGTTCAGGGGCTGCCAAATTTTGTTCAGTTTTTAGTGTTCCAGTGGTGTGGAGTCAAGGGAAGGGTCTTGGTGAAAGATTTAAAATGAAAAGAGAAAGGGAATTGGTCCTCCCTCCCCTCTCTCCATGCTTGGCTGAGAGCCTCTTCCTTGGCCTTCTAGATGGCCGAATTCTAGCCACTGGCAGCTGCAAGGTCAGCTAAGGAGTGGATTTAATCCCTTTTTGGCCCTATGAACAAGCTTTGATCAAGGATCAAAAGTGAAATGGGCATTTTTCCGCATTTTCATGGTTGGCTAAGCCCCCTTCTTCTCTTTCTTGAATGTTTTCTTCTTCTTCCTTATTTCTAACATGGAGGAAGACAAATTTTCTTGGTTTCCTCTTACTGGCCTTCAATTGATTGGAATGAATCCAATCTCTTGAGGTCAAGAGGTGGAATGAGGTATATGGAAGAGGGAAAATGAGACTTGCCTTCTTTCATGAATTTTCTAGTCCTCTCCTCTCATAATTCCACCACTTTCATTTTCTTTATTTTTATGGTTAATGGTATCACCATAAAAGTCCATAGACTAGTATGTGGCTGTCCAACCCAAACTCAAGATGAATTTGTGGTCAAGCCTATAACCCCATTTGACCAAGATTGGAAATTTGAATCCAAACTAAGCACTTGGATTCAAAGTGTTTAGTTTTGATTTAATTTTTTAATTTGGATTCAATTATGCTTAATTGATTATTGATTATGTTTTGATTAAATTAATTAATTCAAATTTGAAGTAATTTTGGATTTCATTTTATTTCAACCCATTTAAACCTAAGTGGGTTACGTTTGAATCTAATTGGGTTCAAATGATCAAATTGACTCAATTGGATTGGGTTTGGACTCCAATCATGCATGATCACATGTGTGAAATGATTTGGATTAATTGATTTCATTTAATTTCAATTAGATTTTAGTTTGAACCCATTTGTCACAAATTGGGCTTAATGGGTTAAGATGGGATTTTATTTGGGTCAAATGACCAATTTGACCAAATTAGACCTAATGATGAGTTGGATAGTGTTTGATTATCATTTTCAAATGATTTGGAGCAATAAAATTGAATTGATTTCAATTTGATTTGGGTTTGAACCCAATAGGACCCATTTAGGGTTAATAAGACTAGCCCAATTAAGGCCTAAATAAATTTAAATTTCTTTAGATTCATGATCAAACACATTTATTTGATCATTATGATCATTTGGAATGATTTAATTTAATTAAATTCTTGGTGGGTTGATCTTTGACTTGGTGAGACCCACTTAAGTCAAACCTATGCCAAATGGATTGACTAGATTTTACTTTGATTTAGTTTTGGATTTTTTTCCTTTATTTTAATTTTATTTTATTTTTATTTATTTGGATCTAATTTTATTTAATCCAAATTTAAAAATTGGGTCATGTCTACTTAAGCTCATTAGGTTAGATCAAACCTAGAGAGGGTGCACTAGGTCACTAAGAATATTGTCCTAAGCATTGAATTACGAGATTCCTATTTAAGATTAGGACATTCTAATTATTGAAATTAAGTCTTAATTTAGAGATTTATATTAAAGACCATATCATTTATTTTTTGGTAAATAAAAGAAAATTTAAGTAATTATATAGTATGATTGAACCATTTTATTAAAAAATATTTTTTAATTTCTTATTTATAATAGTCCCAATAAATACCTCTTTTGTGAAGCCTATTATTTTAAACTTGAGCATGAAAGAGCTTTAGGGAGACTTAGGGAAGGGTGTTCTTATGGTGATTAAAAAATCTAATGATGACACTACGTTGATCATGGAGTTTTTATTTAGGTGATCAAACATGAAATCAAGGAATAATGTACTGCCATAAGAGGTTGATATATCACCTTAGGGTAGATTCAATCACATACTAACATCTCCAGTAGGCTTTGATACCAGGGAATACAAAGTAGCATAACCATATGGCAAGGAAGTCCACTAAGGACTACTCCTCATCAGTACCTCATGTTAGAACATGTCAAGAATGAGCTCTTATTTCAGGCTCAAATATATTGCTAGAAGACTCTTTTGATTATTCAAGTGCATAAAATGAGACAAATATGCAACTGAATGAAGAAAGCTCTTAGACCATATCTCAAGAGTAATAGTATCACATCATCTACGGTCTAATCTCAACTATCTAAATAGACTCAGATAGTGAGCTAATGCATGATGAAGTCTAGAAGAATATATATATCTCCCCCTTCTCCATTTTCCAACTAACTGACATTAGAAGAGCTCATGATTTGGAGGCATGCACTGATATAGAATGCCTAAAATATGAGGGCATGCTATGTCTTCCATATCAATCAAAGTAAAGTTCATCTCATGAGGACCAATCCAACAGGAATTGGTGGCCCTATCCCAATTCTCTGCTATGCCATGTATCCAAGTGAAAGGAAGATAACTACAGTCAAATATTGATGCATAGACTGCTTGATATATGCTATCTCTCCAAAGAATATAACCATGCATCTGAAAATGATGGTGGGCCCAATATATGTAGCCACTGAGAACTGACCGTGGTGTTCCAAACACAAACTTTAGGTCTTAATCTTCTACATCATGATGTAATATGTAGTTACCCAAAAGTTTGATCATACCTATAGAAGGAGCATTATATGCGACTGGCCAGAGTACATCTTGATGACAATATAACTCACTCCAAAGGAATATCATAACTATGTCTCAACTTAAATTAATTACTCACTTAGAAGGATCATATCCTGATGGAAGCTATGAACCATGAGGGAGAATGCAAGACAATCGAGCAAATGAATCTTCAAACATATCTAAATCCATCAACATCTTTTGATGCCATAATAAATGATCGTATAATCTAGCTAAATAATGTGGATCATAAGCTTCAATTGTAGCACATATTTGCATCTCAGTGGGCTCAGTAGAAGGCATGCCATCTATCCTTTTTCATATAATGTAGTAGATCTAAAAGAGAGAAGCATATAAATTTATGTGGGCATCATAAAAAGATAATAATATCAAAATTTATAAATGAGCTACACTTGTGGGCTTTTATTTAGTCTTTTATAATTTTATAGCATTACCATTTTAACATAAAATTATTAATCCCTTTTATATTTGATAGATGCAAATTTTATACTTAGATTTAGTTAATTTTAAGAGTATTGAATCTAATTTTATGTTTAGACCTAACCCATTTGGACAGGATAAATCAAGATTTAGATTTATATTCGATACCTTTGGACATGATGAATCTAATTTGGGTTTAGATTTTGCCTATTTGGGCATAATAAATCTAATTTTAGGTTTAGATTTGATCCCTTTAGACATGATAGATCTAAAGTTTTTAATTTAGATCTGGACTCTTTAGATATGAAGAATCTAATTTTTGGATATAGATTTGGCCCCTTCGGGTATGATGAATATAATTTTTGTATTTAGACTAGGTCCTTTTAAACATGACGGGTCAAAATTTAGGTTTATATCTACCTCTCTCGACATGAAGAATCTAATTTTTTGAATTTAGATCTGTCCCTTTGGATATGATGATTCTAAATTTAGGTTTAGATCTATCCTCTTTGGACATGATAGATCTAAATTTAGATTTAGATCCAACCCCTTTGAATGTGGTGAATCTAATTTTTTGAATTTTAGATCTAGTTAATTTGGACATGATGGATCTAGGTTTAGATTTAGAATTGTCCCTTTTAGGCATGGTAGATCTAGGTTTTAGATTTTAGATTCTTTCTCTTAGGGAATGATGGATCTAGGTGTTAGTTTTAAATATGGACCCTTTGAGCATGATGAATCTAATTTATGTTTAAATCTAGCCTCTTTGAGCATGATAGATCTAATTTTAGGTTTATATTTAGTCCTTTAAAACATGATAAATCTAAATTTCTAAATTTAGATCTAGGCCCTTTAGACATGATTAATCTAATTTTTAGATTTAGATCTGATCCTATTGGACATGATAGATATATATTTAAATTTAGATTCAGTCCATTTGGGACATATTGAGTCTAAGTTTAGATTTCTTTGATTTGATAGAGTTTCTCTTTGATGATGAATTTTCCTTGCAATATGAAAAATATAAGATTGCCCCTTGTTGATAGGGGATTTTTCATTGAGATGAAAATAATCTTATCATACTCAACTGTTGATAATGATTTATTATTTCAGCTTATCAATTTAGAGTCAATTTTGACTCTTGTATTTATAAAGCATAACACCTTCAATACCTATGCATAATAAGTTTTGAGATATTATATATTTATTGGGGGCATAGGCCTTATTATTTTTACATCAATGAGCTGAAAAGCTCCCCCTTTGTATGCTTTTTTTTAATAGTATAAGGTTCTTCCCAATTTGCATTAATTTTTCCACCTATTTGGCAATAGGGAATGATAATACTTTTATGTACTAATAGTATTTCACTCACATTGAAGCTTCTTGGGAAAACCATATGGTCATGAGCTTGGGTCATGCTTGCTTTATACATTTCTAGATTTTGTTATGCTTATAGATAAACTTCATCTAGAGCTTCAAGCTCTTGAAGTAGTATTCAAATTTTTTTTTTTCCATTATAAGTTTATTTTGGACTGCAATATATAGTGAAGGTAATTCTATTTCAAGTGGGAGTATGGCTTCCACCTTGAAGACCAATGAGTGTGTTGTTGCATGCATGGTAGTTTTGTATGTGGTATGATATGCCCATAAGGCTTCTATTAATCTATCATGCCATTCCCTTTTTTTTTAGAGAAATTGTTTTTGAATAGTTAGGCCAAAGTTTTATTGAATGCCTCTACAAGACCATTGGCTTCTGGATTATATATCTAAGAACATCATCAATCTATCTTGTATTTCTCAATAAAATAATAGATTATGACATTCTTAAAGGCAGATTATCAAATATAATTCTTTGAGGTACACTGAATCAATAGACGATGTGATATTGAAATAATTTCATAATATTATCTATTTTAATTTCTCTTAAGAGAATTACTTTTGGTTGTTTTGTGAAGTAATTAGTGGTGGCCAAAATGAAATGATGTCCTCTAAATGATAAGGGTCTATTAGACTGAATATATTAGTTCCCCAATTTTTAACTAGCCATGATGCCACTATTGGATGCAAGACATGAGGAGGTTTGTAAAACATGTCTGTGAGTATTTAACATTGATGACATCTTTTAGCATGTTTAATGCAATCTTGAACCATGCTGGGATAGTATTAGTGTGTCATACATTATGTCAAATTAAAGTAATAAGATTGCCCATTTAGCTAAGTGACTCATTAGGGTAGGCCTACTCATTAAGAATTTGAGAGGATCTACTTTAGATATCAAATGTATTTTATGTGATAACATATAGTGATGTAATTTATGAGAAGAAAATATGAATGCCAAACATTGCTTCTAATAATAGAGTATCTTATTTAGCTCCTATTAAACATCAATTTATATATTAAAAGAGATTTTCCTTACCTTCTTAATTGTTTTGAGCTAATAGATCTCTGAGTGATTCCTCTAGGGTTGTTGTATATAATATTAGTGGCTTTTTTATTAGTGCTGACAAAATTAAAGGATGTAACAAGTATTATTTTATACTATTGAATGCTTCTTGACAAGCATCATCCCATATAAAAGATGCATTCTTTTTCATGGTTGACATCTACTAGAGATATTAGGAATGAACTTCTTGATATATGTCAACTTCCCTTATAGTGAAAGTAGTTGTTTCAAGGTCTTAGGCACGGGCATCTCTATTATTTCTTTGATTTTAGAAGGATCAATTTCAATTCCTTTATGGTGCACAATAAAGCATAGATATTTTCTAGATGTTATTCCAAAATCACATTTTAAAGGATTCGTCTTTAAGTTAGAACTTCATATTTTGTCAAACACAACTATTAAATAACTTATGTGCTCACCTTGGGATTTGCCTTTTATAACCAAATTATCAATGTAACATTCTACATACTTATTATAAGATCATCGAAGATGTGGGTCATTGCTCTTTAGGATGTGTCATCAATATTTATCAAACCAAATGACATCACTTTGTAATAATAAATATTATATGTGTACGAAAAGATATATGCTTCTCATCTTCCAGAGCCATCTTAATTTGGTTGTAGCTTGATGAACCATCCATAAAGCAGAACATGTCATACTTTGATGTATTATCTACCATGAGTTCTACATTGGGTAATGAAAAGTCATCTATTGATCATGCTTTATTTAAATCCAAGAAGTCAATCAAGACATGGATTTACTCATTCTTTTTCCTCAATAGGATGATACTGGTGATCTAGTTAGCATATTTATCTTCCTAAATGAATGCAACATCAATTAACTTTTTGGTTTCAATAATTTTTTGCTCTTTAAGTTCCAATCGCATTTATCTGGATTCTATCTTTATAGATGGTAAATCAAGTTTAATGGTAAGTTTATGTATAGCTGTATATGATAATAAGCCTAGCATTTCACTATAATTTTATGTGAAGTAATCTTTATGTTGGCAGAGTAGTGCTTTTAATACCTCCAGTTTTATTAACCTAAGGTTAGCACTAACTAAGGTTGGTCTAGGCTCTTCTTCAGTACCCAGGTTAATTTCCTGAAGTTCATCGACTATAGCTTTATTACCCTTTTCAAAGTCCTTCAAGGTCTCTTTAAGGTCAATTATTAATTCATCTTTGGGTATGTTCTCATTTTCATGTAAAGCATCCATTTATTCATTTGCATTTCCAAAAGAGACATCTTTATTTTTGAATATGACATAGCATGAGCTCATTGGGTGAAATGCCAAAGTAATATATCCTAGTCCCTAAGTGGTTAACTTTCCATATACGATAGAAATTTGGGAGTTATCCCCTCACTAGAGCTTCTTAAACAATCAAACTTGTATACTTGGTTGTATTAGTTGAACATTATTCTAAACCAACTTTTTTAGATCTGATGATAAGAATTGAGAAATAATTATCGGCATATCTTCTTCATTAAAATTATCTTCTTCTAAAAATTCATAAGCAAGATTTGCAGCTTGCTCTTCTATTTTGTATAAAAGGATTCCATATTCATGATAGCCTCTTCTAGGAGGGACATGAAAAGTTCTCAGCTATTTTATTTTCTCTTTTATTGAAGTTGTTAACACTTTCATATGTTTGTTTAACATTATAGTTATTTTCAAATCTTTGTTTGAGATTTGAGATTTTGGTACTCTCGTTCTCTCTAATTATTTTGTTATATCACTAGTACTACCTCTTTCTTTTCTTTATCTAGTTGAGGCTTTCTTAGATTATAAAGTAATAGATCTTCTCCTCATCCTCAATATCATTGTGATGATGAGGAATTACATTAAATTGTTTAGATTTGTTAGTGCCTTTGCTCTTTGAATTATCACCTTTATACATCATCTTGATGGGTGGAGCCACTTACTTTTGGGCATTGACATCTACTACTTTCTTAGGCATAAAATACTTGGCATCATCATAGATCTTGATTTCAAGTATCAAGAAGGGATTTATATCACCATCAAATCATCACTCTTTGCCATTTTGAATGTATTTCATACATTGATGGTGGGGTGAAGGCATTATGCCATATTTATAAATCCACGATCTACCAAGGAGTGCTTCATATGAAACACTAGCTTCAATCACATGAAATTTAGTTTATGTATATATTTTTCTAAAGTGAGGTAAAATAATAGATTCTAGGGTTTGTTTTCCTTATTCACTGAATCCTTGTAAAAATATTATTTTTTCTAGATATTGAGCATCCAAAGTTAATGTTTTGAGTGTCTTGGATATTAATAGATTATTGAAACACCTGGGCAGATTAATATTCTTTTTATATGAGTGAAATTATTTTTGACTATGACATAAAGGGTTGATTAAGTTTGGTTGTCCTTAACAAAAGGTCATTATATTTGAGTGTGCCTACTTATTTTTAGAGTAGAAATTTGTTGGGTTGCTGACTTAGCTCACCAACTGCTTAATTCTTCTTTGAAGGTTTCTATTTTTAAAAGCCTTCAAAACTTTATAGATTTTGGAGGAAAAGAGTTTCCTCCTTCCATGGTTGAACTTGAAAAATGGGTTGCATATGTTTATCTTAGAAAAACTTCTTTATAGCTCTTGCAAAGCTATTTCTCTTAACCCAATTGTACAAATCAAAACTATCATTAGTGGGAATGTTTGCTTCCACCAGTGGTTCATTCTATTATTTAGCATTTTATTCTCTTCAAACTCACATAGACATTCTGGTGCTCGAGGAAGATGCTTCATGATCATTACTGTCTGGAATAGAGCTAGTACATTATGGAATAATAGGTTATTTCAATGAACTATTGAGTGGATCGATAATGATAGAATTCAATTTAGCCTGAGAAGCCATCTTCTCCTTCATAGGAACTATTAGAGTTGCTTTTGATAGTCTATCAATAATAGTGCCCTTTTTAGAAGCAAGGTTCTCTCTCTGATTGAGTAGGCCTTAGTATTTAGCTGCCTAAGCTCATTGGAGACAAATATGTTCAATATTTTTCCTTTAGATGACAACCTCTTGAATGCTTTTGACATTTTTGTGCCTTCTATAATGGTGGTCATAAGTCAAGCTGGAATAAACTACACAATTTTGAAAATAATTTGAAACTGGAGAGTGGCTCTAGCAAAGCTAGCATTGATCATGGCTTGAGAGAATCTAATAGTAGATCCCTCTCTCAAGTTGACAGTTATTAGAATTATTAGATTTTCCTTTGAAAAGTAATCTACAGTGACACCATAGATTAGAAATTAGTTTCTACTATATTTCAAGAACCTAAATTTTTGCAAAAAAAAATTTTATATCTATAGTGACACCATATATTTTAATTTTCCAACCAAAGATGGAGAGAAAAGTAATCCAAAGCAGAGTCATTAGAAATCTGTTCGCTCAGGAAAAACATCTTTGCAAACCTCTACCATTATTTAGAGATGTTAGAGAGTTTGTTATTTATAAGATAGATTGATATATATATATATATATATATATATATATATATATATATATATATATATATATATATATATATATATATATATGTATTCAACCAAATTTCTCCTCACATTATGCTTTATTTAGATGTGAGTTTTATTTCCTATGAATGCAAGCATCCATAGTTAATTATCTCTCTTACCATAATTGAAGAACACTTTTGATTAAAGATGAAAATAAACATATCTTTTAAATGAATTTGTGTCTAATAGAGTGGTGTTGATGATTGTTTAAAGAAAAAGGATGGTATCCTCGATCAACATCCCATGGTTTCATCATCACATGACTATGTTATTCTAGACTACCAACATGAGAGGTTTATTAGTCATAATGTCTAGGGAGTCTAATTAGCACCCATGGGTTGCCTCATCTTAGATATCTAGAGTTGACTTGCATTTTAGGTAGATATTATGGTGCAACAGTTTAGATTATGCTTGTAGTGTAAGCATAGTTTGGACTTACATCTATCAGAAAGCCATATCGGGTTTAGATGTTTGCATGGCTATTTGGATTGTGAGGAAAGGTTCACAGTTTGCATGGCAAACAAAAGGGTTAGACTTACATCTATTAGAAATCCATATAGAGTGAGGTTCACATGGTGAATGAAAAGATTGGACTTGCATCCCTTTGGAATGCCATTAAGGTTTAGATGTTCTCATGGCGAACATATAGATTGGACTTACATCCCTTTGAAATGTCATTAGTGTTTAGATGTTTACTTGGTGAATGTATACTGGACATACATCTCTTAGGAATGCCAGTAAGTTTATAGATGTGTTCTCATGATGAACATATAAATTGGACTTATATCCCTTTGGAATGTCAGTAGGGTTTAGATGTTTGCATGATGAATGAAAAGATTGGGCTTATATCCCTTTGGAAAGCCATTAACTTTATAGAGATGTTCACATGATGAACCTATAGATTGGACTGACATCCCTTTGGAATGTTAGAAGGGTTTACACATTTGTATGATGAACAAAAAGATTAGACCTACATCCCTTTAGAATTTTAGTATGTTTATAGAGGTGTTTACATGATAAACATATATATTAGACTGCATCACCTTGGAATGTCAGTTGGGTTTAGATGTTTGCATGATGAATGAAAAAATTAGACTTACATCCCTTTGGAATGCCATCATGTTTATAGAGGTATTTGCACTATGAAAGTATAGATTGGATTTGCATCCCTTTAGAATGGTAGTAGGGTTTAGATGCTCTCATATTAATTGAAAAGATTGGGCATCCATCCCTCTGGAATGCCAGTAAGTTTATAAAGATGTTCGCATGATAAATGTATAGATTGGAGTTACATCCCCTTAGAATTCTAGTAGGATATAGATGTTCACATGGAAAACATATAAATTTGATTTACATCCCTTTAGAAAGCTGGCAAATTTATAAAGGTGTTCGCATAGTGAACAAAAAGATGTTCAATTTTATTTGTTTCTTTTTCTAGGAAATAGAACCTCAAAGTTTTATGGAAATCACCATAGCGTTAGGGATTCAACATCAGGGCACCGAGAAGTTGGTGTTTTAGTGCCTAAAGCTCAATGCTTTGGTGTGGGTGATTCAGTGCCCCTGCACTCGTAGGTAGAAATATAGGTCTTCTACTAGAGAGGTTATGCTAACTACTTACTAAGAGATTGATGTCATTAGAAAATCTTAGGTGGAAGATCTTAATAGCACGAAGCTCAAAGCACTCATAACTTTAGAAACTACTAAACAATTAGTTGGAAAAGGCCGACCATACCAAACAGAATATGACCAAGTGCAATATCCTAAAAGTTATTCTGTGCCAAAATTCAACACTTTTCATACATAGAAAATCCACGGCAACACCTAGCCCAGTTCAAAGCTACTTTTGAGAATACATGAGAAAATGATGGCTTGCACTTTGATAATTCATCAACAGTCTTACCAATATTACATTTAGATTAGTATGTTGAATTATCCAATAATTCAGTAAAAACTTTTAGTGACTTAGAAACACTCTTCGTCATGAGATCTGTAGGAGAAACCAAGAAAGTGACGATTGTAGATCTCACCTTCAAAAAGAGAAGAAAGGATGAGAGTCTCATGAAATATATTGCAAGATGGAGAAACTTGAGCATGAAATGTGACCAATAACTCATAGAAATATTTGTAGTATTACTCTTCATGGAGAAAATATAGATGATTAGATGGCTCCATATCTAGCCATGGTCATGATTAATACATTTATAGAATTGTTGGATTATGTAGCCAAATTCGAGTGGCAGCCTAAGTAAAAGAGCCTTAACACTAACTATAATAAAAATTCATCTAGAAAGGAAAGTAACTCAAGTCATATTAATTTTAAAAAAATGATGTTAATATAATATTCACATTTATAGCTAATAAAAAAGGAAATGGAAGTGTAATGACATTGCAACAAGTGGCAAAGCCCATGGAGGATAAGGAAAATGGGTCTACCTTCCAAGAGAAAATGACCAAGCAATATTCATTTAAAAGAGAATGAACTGCTAAATTTTCAAACATGTCCTAAAGTTAGAATTACAATTACCAGTGTCATGTTAACCTGACCAAGTAGACAAAGTTGATGATCCTTACTAATGCTCATACCATAGACTTTTAAGTCACCCAAAAGAGCAATGTTTCATCATCTAACATTAGATAAAAAGAAAATATCAAAATGTCGAGCTCACACTCCCCAACAAGAGAAAATATCATGTCTGCCTTGAGCAAAACTCAAGACCTAAAGGTTTAATGTTTGGTGAGCACTAGCATTGAGCCCTGTAATATAAAAGTACAAAGTACCCAATTGTTGGAAGGTCCTTACAACATTCATAAAAAAAGGAATATTAATCATCTCATCTTAATCCATTTGGTGAACACCAAGGTGTGACATCTAGGAATCATTCCAAGAGATTCACCACTAGAAGGTCACGATCAATCTTTGTAGTTAAGGAACCACAAGTCATGAAAGATGAGACAACTCAATATGAGCAAGCTTAATTAGAAGAAAAAAAAAGGTTGAATCTCCTATCATCAATTTGAAACATCGATCTAAAAATAGTCAACTAGCGGATGATGATGTGGATGATCAGCTCTTTTGGGAAGATGATAGATTCTTAATTGATGAAGAACAATAAGTGTCTAACTTCCAAAATAATGAAAATATTGATTGCATGGAAGTTGAGGTTGTTCACATGGTTGATACACATTTATTAAATATGGATGTGGTATTTGAACAACAAAATGAGGAACATCATCAGGAGGATCCAAGTCATAAAACACTCAAAGGTAAAATCTAAGTAGAAATTGAAAATGCTAAAAAACTAGCTAATGTTGTAACAAGGTTACAACAATAGATAGGTTCTCAACTTCAAAAAAAGATAAAAAAATCAACAAACTCAATTATTGGATTTATAAGATGAATGGGCTAATGAAAGAACTATTTTGTTAGATTAACTTAATAGAAATTGCAATGCAACAAGTGCCTCTGAGAAATTCATCATAGATGATCAATCCAACAGCTGAGATTGGGGACCTGCAGAATGCTTTAGCCAAATTACTAATAACTTTGACACAAAGACAAGAACCACTAGAAGAAGTTATACTAAATTCTCACAAAAAGGCTTGTGTCATTGCCAAATGCCAAGTAGAAGATCTTATTATCCTAAAAGCCAAAGCAGTCATTACTTCAGAGACTACAGAACAATTAGTAGGAAAAAGCTGACCATACCTAGCTGAATATGACCAAGTGCAATATCCTAAAGGTATGTAGTGCTGAAATTCAATACTTTGTCAAGCACATAAAGTCCATGGCAGCACTTAGCTTAATTTAAAGCTACTTATGGAAACATTGAGGGAAATGATGTTTTATTGCAATGACAATTTGTTAGCTATCTTACCAATATAGCCTTTAAAAGGTATGCTGAGTTACTTAATAATTCAATAAAAATCTTTGCTGAGTTAGAAACACTCTTAATCAAGAGATTTATGGAAGCAACCAAGAAAATGACAATTACAGATTTCACCTTAAAAAAGAGAAGAAAATATGAGAGTGTCACTAAATATATCATAAGATGAAGAAATTTGAGCATGTAATGTGATCAACAACTCACCAAAAAGCATGCAATAGAATTCTTAATGGGAAACATTGATGATGAAATAACTCCATACTTAGCCATGGCCATGATTAATACAACCTAAGAATTGTTGGATCATGTAACAAAGTTTGAGAGGCTTCCTAGGCAAAGGGGCCTTGATACTGGCTATAACAATAATTTCTCTAGGAAAGGAAAGCAACCTAAGCCATTTGATTTAAGGAAAAATGATGTGAAATTAACATTCACATTCATAGTTAGCAAAAAAGAAAATGGAGGTGCAACACCCTCATAACAAGCAACAAACTTTATGGAGAAAAAAAGGGCATACCCTCCAAAAGAAAATGACCAAGCAGTATTCATTTAAAAGAAAATGTACCACAATAATATTCAAGCACACACTAAAGTTGGGATTGTAATTTCTAGAATCACATCGATCTAATCAAGTAGATAAAGTCAATAATCTCAATTATTGCCCATTCCATAAACTTATAAGTCACTCAATCAAAGTTTGTTTCATCTTCAAAGACTAGGTAGAAAAGAGTTATCGAAATGAAGAGCTCATCTTATTTGATAGTGTATTGGTACATCCTATAAAGAAGAGCGTGAATGTTATCGCAATACCCTTGAATCAAAATACAAAAGGCAAATATGACGAGCTAGTCAGAACATAGAATTTAAGTAACAATACAGGCAAAAGCCCTATTAGTAGAAGAACAAGGTTGTTGGGAGACCTTTACCTTAGAGAATACTAAAATAATGATTAACATTCTTCTAGCTATAAAAGACATTCAATGGAAGAACTCTTTAGAACCTGTAATATATCCAAGAGTACTCTTACCAAACATGGGGAAATTTTTATATAATGTAAAGAAATAAAGAAAAATCGACAAAGCTTCTTTGTTAAACCCTCATAATTCAAAAAAAAGGGGGAAAACTCAAAAACTAAAGGTTGAAACACAAAAGATGATTGACTCTTTTGAGGAGTATGAACAACCTCCATGAAAACTAGTTAAGTTGAAGGAGTACATGACCCACTTACAACTTGACACAAAAAATCTTGGAGAAGAGGTTTCTAAAGAAACTTGTTGGGTCATAAGCATACGTGAAAATTCTGCCTTTCAAACCCAAAAAGAGCAATGTTACATGATTATAACATCAACTAACTCTAATGAAGAGCTATGCTTTCCCAAAGAAAAGCTTATCAAAAGAAAGGTTAAATTAGGCTCAATGAAGTTTTATCTTAAACTAGGCAACAATTTTAAGAATTTTGAAACTTCAAAATTTTTTAAATAGTGTAGAGTTCAAAAACTTACCCTGATAAAAAACACTTTATAGAAGAAGTAACTCAAATTCATTTAAGGAGTAAAATGTGAATGTCTTCATCACCATAAAGAAAATCTAGGGGCAAAGAAAAGAAATTCAAATTAATGAAGATACCTTACCCCTACCACTAGCCAAACCTTAAAAGGCCACCAAAATGGGAGTGGACTATAATGTTTAGTCCCATTTATGCAGACTGTTAGCTTTATTAAGTATTTACAATGCTCATATATTATCCAAAGACATACAAGAGACATTATTTAAAGCCTTGCAAAATCCAGAATAATATGAAGCTTTCTTTGCTAAAGAGAGGATGATAGAAGACTTAACCTCTCAAGAGACAGTGGCTATCACATTTAGTGATGATGAGATATTGTTAGGGATGACCAAACATAATCGACCCCTTTATGTCATATCTGAAAATAATTCTACCCATATAAAAAGAATATTTATCAATTTAGGTGCTTTAACCAATCTTTTAATAGCTAAAATACTTTGAACACTAGGTTTGGATGCTAGTTATCTAGATAAAAGTATTCTATTCCAATAAAGATTCAATGAACAATGATAAAAAATAGTGGGATCTCTTGTTCTACCTATATGCTTTGGGAAATTGTATACAACAACTAAATTTTATATGTTTGAAGCTAATGTTTCCTACTAGGCACTTTGGGTAGGCCATGGATTCATAAATATGGTATCATGCCTTCAACCCTTCATCAATGCATGAAATACATTCAAAATTATTAGAGTACTGAATTGATGGTGACATGAATCCATTCTTGATACATGAAATTATGATCTATGATGATGCAAACTACTTTATTCTACAAAAAGTAGGACAAGCCAATGCCCCAAAATAAGTAACTCTACCTATTAAAATAATGTTGGAAAGAGATGATTCAAAGAGAAAAATTGATAATATATCAAAATAATCTAAAGTGGTCCTACACCTTTGCAGTGATACTCAAGGTGATGAAGAAGAGTTGTTACTTTATCAACCTAGGAATGCTTAAACTGGCCAAAGGAAAGAAGAATCTAGTACTAGTGATATGATAAAATAAATAGAGAAAAGCCATGTTTCTCTAATACAGGTACCCGAATGTCAAATCTACAACAAGGCTTTGAAAATAACTGTAGTGCCAAAGGCACATATAAAAGCCTTAGCAACTTCAAAAAATGAGAAAATTAAATTATTGAAAACTTTTTATGTTGTTCTTAGACGGGGCTACATTAAATGCAGGATCCTTTTCTGCAAATCAAGAAAGCGAGCCATAAATCCCAAACATTTTTGGAAGAGGATAATTTTGAGAAAGAAGACATTTTAATAATTATTTCTCAATACTTCTCATTAGCTTTAAAAAAGTTGGTTAAGAAGAATGTTCAACCAATACAACCACGTATACAAGCTCCACTGTTTAAGAAGCTCTCACAAGGGGATAACACCCAAAATTCCATAGGATATAAAATGTCACCACTTGGGGATTAAAATATATTTCTACAACATTTCTCCCAATGAGCTCATGCTATGCGGTATCAAAAAAAGAAGTCTCTTTTGAAGCTACATATGAAAGAAGGGACATTTCACATGGAAATGAGAATATTCCCGAAGCTGAATTGATGATTGACCTTAAAGAGACCTTGGAAAAGTTTGAAGAGGAGAATCAAACTACTATCAAAGAACTTTAAAAAATTAACCTAGGTATTGTAGAAGAGACTAAGCCAACCATTATTAGTGCTAACCTCACATTAAAAATATGGAGGAATTAAAAACATTACTCTATGAATACAAAGATTGTTTCACATGGAGTTACAGTAAAATGCTAGGCTTATCACCATATGTAACTACACATAAACTTAACACTAAACCTGATGTACTGTTGGTAAAGTAAGCATCAAAATAAACACAATTGGAAATCAAAAGGCAAGTAATCACTAAAACCAAAAGGCATATTGAAGTAGGATTTATCAGGGAAGAGAAATATGCTAGTTGGATCACCAATATTATCCAAAGAAAAAGAATGCATAAATCTATGTCAACATTAACTTTAGGGATTTAAGCAAAGTATGTCTAAAAGATGAATTCCATTACCTAATGCAGAGCTCATGGTAGACAACACATCAAACTATGACATGTTCACCTTCATAGATGGTTTATCAGGCTATAACTAAATTAAGGTGGCTCCAAAAGATGAAAAACATACAGCCTTGTATACAATGATTAGCATTTATTGCTACAAAGTGATTATATTTTGTTTGAAAAATGTGAGCTCTACATACCAAAAGGCAATGACTAGCATCTTCAATGATCTCACACATAAGTATATAGAATGCTAATTTGATATTTTGGTTATCAAAAGCAAAGCCCAAAGTGAGCACATAAGAGATTTAAGAGTTGTATTCGATAAAATACAAATTTCAACTTAAAGATGAATCCTCTAAAAGGTGCTTCTAGCATGACTTCTGAAAAATTTCTATGTTTCATTGTGCACTATAGAAAAATTGAAATAGATCTCTCAAAGATCAAAACAAAAATAGAAATATCATGCTTAAGACCTTGAAACAATTAAGTTCACTATAAGGCAAGTTGGCTTATATCAAGAGGTTCATTTCTAATCACTCAAAAAGATGTCAACCTTTTGCTCAATTAATTAAAAATAATGCACCTTCTATATGGGATGATGCTTGTCAAGAATCATTTGAAAACTTAAAATAATATTTATTACATCCCCAAATTTTAGCAGGACCAATAATAAGAAAGCCATTGATATTATATATAACAACTCTAGAAGAATCATTTGGAGCTCTATTAGCTCATAATAATGAAGAAGGGAATTAAAATTCCCTGTACTTTATAAGTTGACATTTAATAGGAGCTGAAACAAGATACTCTTTTATTGAGAAGAAATGTTTAGCTTTAATATTCACAACTTGAAAATTGCATCACTGCATGTTATCACACAAGATAACTTTGATATCCAAAGTCAATCTTCTTAAAGTTCTAATGATTATGGAAACTCTAACAGGTCACTTGGTTAAATGGGTTGTCTTATTACTCCAATTTGACATAAGATATGTCCCATAAAAGGCAATAAAAGGATAGGCTCTGACTGACGTTTTAGTTTCTCATCCTTCACCAATAGATTATCCACTCAATGATGAATTTCTTGATAAGAAAATCATTGAAATAGAAGAAACTCAATAATCATCAAAATGTGAGTTTTACTTTGGTGGAGCTTCATTAATAAAGCCAACTCTTGAACCTCTAGCATAGGTTTGAATTGGCTTAATATTTGTTATACCATAAATTGGCCTAACTGAACCTCGAGCCAATAATGAGGTTGAATATAAAGAATTAATTGAGGTCCTAGTGCTAGCAATTAATATGAAATAAAAAAAATCATGTTTATTAAGACTCTCAAATGATAATTTGATAAAAATAGGGACATTCAAGATAAATAAGCCTAAATTAGTGCTTTATCATAAGCATGTCCTAGGGCTCATAACATAAATCCCTGAAGTAATATTTATGAAATCATCATGCTAGGAAAAATGGAAAAATTAATGCATTAGCTAAATTAGCTAAAGAAATGATAGACCTCAAGGAGTCCCAATTACAATAATAGTCCAAAGCTTGTTGACATTGTCATCAACCCTTCCTCAAACTTTCAAAGCTAAAGAAAATTAAGAGATTTTAGCAATAAATGAAGAAGATGATTAGAGAGAGCTATTCATAACTTATCTTAATAGTGATGAATTACAAAAAGAAAAATTGAAGGCTCATCAAATTTCATAAAGAATTATATGATATGCTCTTGTGAATGATGCATTATATGATCATTCATTTGATAAAATGTGAATGCGATGCCTATGGCAAGAAGAAGAAAAATTGATAATGGTTGAAATTCTCAAAAGATTGTGTTTGGCACACCAATTCTATCTTAAGATAAAAAATTAAAATCAAATAATGGGATATTACTAGCCTAGTATGGTTCAAGACTATACTGAACATGCTAAATGATATCATCAATGTCAAATACACACAAATGCATTCCATCAACCTCCTAATGCCTTGTATATAATATGGCCTTTGAAAGTTGGGGACATATAAATATCCAATAGACCCTCCATCATCAAGATAACACAGCTTTATTTTGGCTGCCACTAATTACTTCTCAAAATGGGCAGATGCAATTCCCTTAGTAGAAGTCCAAATAGATAGCATTCTTTTGAGACCACATCATCTACCAATTTGGAGTAAATTGGTGAATTATATATAAGAATGGCACTACATTTAAGAATGTAAGAATCTATAGCTTCATTGAGAAAGATGAATATATTGGAGATATTCTTTAATATATAATTGAAGAGCCAACGATTTTCTAGAGGCATTCAATAAAATATTGGTCAAACTCCTAAAAAAAATTCTCCCTATAAATAAAAAGAGAATGGCATGATCAAATAATAAAGGCTTTGAGGGCATATCACACTACCTATTAAACTCCTATGTAGGAAACACTATGCTCAATGGTCTTCTAGGCAAAAACAATACTTCCTCTTAATGTGGAATTACCTTCGCTTTATATTGTAGTCCAAAATAGACTTACAATGGAAGAAAATATCTGAATATGACTCAAAAATCTCTAAGCTTTTAGATGAAATTAATAAAATAAATCTAGGAAAGTTTTTAGCAAAGTTGACTTGAGCTCATGATCATAGGTTTAGAATTGATTGGCTGAAATGATAAATAATTAACAGCATTTGAGTATGAGAATAATATTATCATCTAAAAGGAAAATCCCCTATCAATAGAGGCAATTATATATATTATTCAAAGCAAGAAAATTTTTCCCATTGAAGAGAAACTATGTCTAATCAAAAAAATCTAAACTTAGATTCAATATGTTCAAAGAGATTGGATGTAAACCTAAATTTTGATCTTTCATGTTCAAAGAGACCAGATCTAAATCTAAGCCTAAATATATCATGACTAAAGTGATTGGATCTAAATCAAAATTGAGATATATCATGTCTAAAGGGATCAGATCTAAACCTAAACCTAAATCCACCATGCCCAAATGGGATGAATCTAAACCTAAACCTAGATCTATCATGTCTAAAGGCACCAACTCTAAATCTATATTTATATTAATCATGTCTTAAGGGACAAAATATAAACCTAAATCTAGAAATATCATGGCCCAAAAGACTAGATTTTAACTTAGATCTATCATGTCCAAAGGGATCGATCTAAGCTAAATTAAAATCCAACATGTCTAAAGAGATTGGATTTAAATCTAATCATACCTATCATGTTTGAAGGGCCATATCTAATTTAAACCTAAATCCACCATGCCCAAAGTGGTCAGATCTTAATCTAAATTTAGATATATCATGTCCAAAGGGATTGGATCTAAATTCAAACATAGATCCAACATGTCCAAAAGGACCCGATCTAAGCTTACACACACCTAACATGCCTAAAAGGGTTGGGACTAAATATAAATCTAGATTCAATGCATTAAAATGTATTGAATCTATATACAAATTTAAATCTATTAATGCCAAAAGGGAATCAAAATTTTATGTTAAAATGTAAATGTTATTAAAGTTTAGAAAACTAAATAAAAGCCCATAAGAGCAGTTGATTTACAGATTCTGATATTATTACCTATGATTATTGACTTCTTGAATATTATACTCTTTCTCTCTTTTATGTTCTTGGATAAAATAAATAAAAGAGACCAAAAAATACATCATGTTCAATTGACATGACACATTCATTGAAAGAAAATTTATTTGTAACTAAAAATACCCAAAAATGAAATATTCCAACTAAGAGGGTCACGTTGTCATAATCATAGCATCTAGTTGATATCATTGTTGCACTTAAATTTAAATGATTGTAAAAAATACTAATCACTCCCACCAATAGCCATCCCCTTCAGTGATAACTACATAAAGGGGAGAGCAAGAACAATTATGAGATGGAGTTTCTTATATAAAAGGTGGGGTGGGGCTAACCTTTATTCCTATTATTTTCTCCATTTCTAGTCATTCTCTTCTCTCTTTACTGCGGACTTCATTTCCTTCTCTCTATTATTTTTGCACAAGGTAAGGCTAAAACCAATTCATCATTGATTCCAAAAATTCAAAATAAAAAGTTTCTCTTACATAATTCCTTACTCCACAAAAATTTTTTGAAGACCAACTATTGATCTTAGAATTGGTGCGAAATGACAATCCACCCTCCATCGATTTTAGATTTGGAGTAAGGGAGAAAAATGCAATTATGTTAAATACAAAATTTTAGTCACTACCAAGACATAATGCTACCCAAATAATGATTAAATCAATATTTAATTAACTTAAACACAAATTTAAAACTTTATGACCTCAGTTGTCAAACTTAGTTCTATCATGAGATGAAAAAAATCCTTTCTTAATTGATCTTGGATTATGAACAAAAGAGGAGAGTGCATGTTGCACTAAAAAACTTGAAACTTAGCTTTGTTAAGCGATTACACTGCTAAACATTCATGGAAATCATCAAATTATTCAATAAAATCACCTTAAAATAGAGTCTCCCATCTCATAGCATAATAGAGCTAAGCTCTCTAAATTTTAAACCTTTAGTGCTTTACTTACAGCACCACAACACAACTAAATCTTTGGTCCACAATGCTGCCTTCTCAGGTAAGATAAAATATTCACTTGCAGCATCGCAACACCATCCTGAAAGTGCTTAGACACTATAACCATCATTGAAGAGCTATGACAAGCATCGTTTCATTAAATCTTGGTGTTATAGTGCTGCCTTCTTAGGTGATAAGGCCAATACATCCACCTACAATGTCGAAAGCACCAAGGCGCCATTTTTTTTGCTCTTAATCATTGCCTTCTCTATTTTAAGCTCAAGTCCCACCATATAGCACCGAGGCTCTAGAATCCTTATGTAAAGGAATTAATTTATTAGCACTAAGGTGCTAACTCCCACTCTAGTTTTTTTAAGTTAGAATTTTTATTCAATAAAATTTCCAACTTGTAATAGAGATCTAAATTATAATTAAGCTCAGGATAGTCAACCAATATATGAAATAGCACAAAAATAATATGAAATAAAATTTTATTACAAAAAAACAAAAAAATTATTATACAAATGGGCTAAATATAATTACAATAATACAAAATAAGATAAGTGAAAAACAAATATAGATACAAAAAATGTGGAAAAAGACTATCCTAGAAGTCAAAATCATCCTCCTCCACTTCTTCTTCTGGCTTCGGTGGGATATTAACATATGGGTGGTAAAAAGGTGCTATAGGGAAACGAACTATACTCAGGCCAACATTAAAGTTACACTTTTTAAATATTTGAATAAGTGTTGAATTGAACTCGTTCATATAAAAAATTGCTACTATTGCTAACCCACATGAAAATCTAATTTCTTCTCCAATTTCTACTATCACCAGCTACATTTATCCATTCCTTTTCTTAATTCTGAGATTCCCCTCCAGTATCATGGAGTAACTCAGTTAACATCTTGAATGATTTGGATCTAGAGTGAGAAGCATGTGAGCTTTCTCTTATTTCTTGATTTCTAATAGCAAGAAAACTAAGGATTTCATCAAAATTAGGGTGATCATTATAGTAAGAAAGATATTTGTCATATGCAAAACTTCACAAATTATAATATACGTTAATCAAAGCACTATTAAAATGTACACATTATCCTTATACAAAAACCATGTTGTCATGGTGATTCCTCATGTTGGTAAAGAATTCCTACACCAAGGAATGATGCAAGCATTATTGTTGTAAGCCAGCCTCTCCCAACCTCACTCATTAATAATCCTCTCCACTCTCACACCTGAATTATGGAAACTTCACTATGGAATGAGATGCTTATAGATGAGGACATCTAGTACCTCACCTCTGCATCCACATTGATAAATTTGCTAGCATTGCTAGAGGACACCCTCTTCTTTCCATTCTAGATGGCCTTCAGTGGCATATTTATTATTCTAAAACTAAGTGAAGGCTAGGAAAAAGGATTATATGATCTCCTAAAAAAAATAAGGACTGTAGAATGAAATTTTTTGCTAGTCTAGGGATTTTAATTATAGTCTACTCCCAACACCATGTTGCTGCTTCTACAACACTGAGATGCTGACCTCTCAATTTCTGAAATGCAAGACCAAAGTTATGGTGCTCCACATGCGGTACTAAGTCAATCAATCCAAGATGATTATGGTCAAAAGAGCATTTATTAATATATATTACCATTAATTCCATAACTACATAGATTTAAAAAGTGTGTTAGACATTGATGGAGCACCATGGAACTCTAATGCATCTCTGCGATACTTGTTAAAAATTCTATCATTTTTTGTTAAATGTGGCTACTAAGAAAATTGACCTTTTCTTACTAGCACCATGGTGCCACTTTATTTGTGTCTCCGTGCTAGTCAAATAGTCAACCTACATTCTATTAGTTTTCATGGTGCTTGATTCTGACACTAGGTTTATATAGCATCAAAGTAGTGACCTCTCTATTTGAAGATCTATATTTTTGTCTTCTAATTCTTGGGCATTGACTCGCCCACACCAAGGTGCTAAGCTTTAGGTGCTAAATCACCAACTTCCTGGCACTATGGCAGTAAATCCCTATAGGTGCAGCGCCACTTAGACAACACTAAGGTGCTATTTCCTAGAAAAAAATATGAAATCAAACATCTTTTTGTTCACTATGCAAACACCTCTATAAATCTATTGGCATTCTAAAGGTATGTAAGTTCAATCTATATGTTCACCGTGTGAACATCTAAACTCTACTAGCATTCTAAAGGGATGTAAGTCCAATATATACATTTCCAAAGGGATGTAAGTATATTCTTTTCATTCTCCATGTGAATGTCTAAGCTTTATTGGCATTCCAAAGAGACATAAATCTAATCTTTTCATTCACCATGCAAAAATCTCAACCCTGCTATCATTCAAAATAAATGTAAGTCCAATCCATACATTCACCATGCCAACATCTCAATAAACTTACTGACATTCTAAAGAGATGTAAGTCTAATCTTTATGTTCACCATGTGAACATTTAAACTTTAATGATATTCTAAAGTGAGTAAGTCCAATATGTACATTCACTAAGAGAACATCTAAATCTTAATGGCATCTCAAAGGGATGTAAGTCCAATCTTTTCATTCACCTTGCAAACCTCACTCTATATGGATTTTTAATAGATGTAGGTCCAATCCTTTTGTCCGTAATGCAAACCCTAAACCTATGTGACACTCCAAATGGAGGTAAGTCCAACTCAAGTGTTTTTCATGCAAACATCTAAACCCTATATAAATTTCTAACAGATGTAAGTCCAACCTATTCCTGCACTGTAAGCACACTCTAAACTAACTTGCGTCATAATATCAACACTAAAACTTTGGCCTATTTGGGATATCTAAGATGCGACAACCCATAGATGCTAATCAGACTAACTAGACATTATGGCTAATAGTACTTTGATGTTGACAAACTAGAATAACATAGTCCTGGGACTATGGAATCATGGGATCATGATCAAGATTATCCTCCTTTTTCCTATAGACAATCATCTATGCCACTCCACTAGACACTAATTCATATCAAAGCTATGTTTATCTGTAACATTAATCAAGAATGCTCTCTTATTATGGTAAGAGAGGTAATTAACTAGGGATGCTTATGTTCATAGAAAGTAGAACCTCTAAATATATATATATATATATATATATATATAATATATATATATATATATATATATATCTACCTCATAGAAAATAAACTCCCTAACATCTCTCAAAAGATGGAAGAGGTTTGCAAAGGTACTTTTCCTGGGTGATCGACATCTTAGAAAGAATGAAATTTCTCCTAAGAATACTCTTGATTAAAGAAACTGACCATTATCTCTATGGATTTTAAAGCTTATCTTAAAAGGATTATTAATTCAACAATTCAAAAGAGAAAGTTTATTAATATTGAGATGTCTAGTAAGCATTTCAGCTATCCTATTATTTTTCTTTACCATTTTGAAGTTAAAATTATTGAGATTTTAATTTGACATTTTATTTTCTAAGACATAGATTCGACACCAGATCGTCGAACTTAGTGGTAGAAGACCTATTCCATTGGGATGCTTTATAATTCATGTTTAAAATTACTTCTAACCTAAGTAAAAGATCTTTTTAGTTTAATTTTGGGAATTATTAGTTCTCTTTCTGACTTAAGGAAATAAACCTATTTCTAACTCTACTAGACTTACTACTCACTTGGAAGGGTTGCCAGCTAATACCACCTAAGAGAATTTAAATTTAAAGTTTATCCTTATTTATGCAAGATGGTTAAGCTGTTATGTTTAAGGAAGGAAGCTAAGAGCAAAAACTCACTCCCTAACCCTAGGATAATGATTAGCATGTTTGCATCTATCTAATGCAATTATTTACATCTTTTATGTATTTAGACTCACAATTTTATTTTAAAGCTTTTGAAAATGCAATTTCATGCCTACAATGAGATGCAGTTAAAAAAAGTCATGGGCCAAATTAATATGATAAGGCACACTTCCCAAGAAGAGTGGTATTCCTCACAAGTCAAATTCTCCCTTATGTGTAATGGGTGAATTGCCCAATTCAAGAATGACGAATAATATGCTTGCAAGATTTATAAAGTATAATTATTTTTAGTAGTTTAAGTTATGGCCTTTGTCTTTGAGGTTATGAGTTTTTATTTTCTATTTGAGTTGTTTAATTTTGATGAGGTAGAAAATTTAGTTTTCCTAAGAGATTAACGTTTCCAAGCATCATCGCATAACAATCAGAGAAACAAGCATATAAAACACAAGTAGTTCTATTGCACACCCAAAAATAAATCAAACTAAATTAAATTAATATAATATTCTAGTGAAGTTGGGTACCATTGTACACCCAGAAGAATAGAAAAATGGGTAACCAAAATTTGCCCTTATACAACCCATCCTAGAACTAGAATCATCACCTTCTTCAAGAACCTCCTTGGGCTCCATAAAGGACCACAAATAGGTAAAGTCAGCTCCAAATATTTCTAGAGCTCATAAATCCTAACCTAATTCTATCCTCAAATTATATTTTAAAATTCTAAAATAAAATTTGAAGCCCTATAAAATAGACATCAGAAAAAATATGCATCACACTAGTAGTTTATATATCAAACATATGGGCTTAGTACCAATGGATATCGAACTCACCTATCCTATTGGGATATGTTTAGGGACTTAAATAGAACCTAAAAATAAATAGCATTTTGTATTCATTATGGTAGTCCCTTTAAAGATAGCCCCAACAAAAAATATTATTAGCCTAAAAAGAATGTCCTAACATCCAGACTAGTATGCAAATAATTCCTAGCCATTCAGCCTAAGAAATAAGAAAATGTCATTTCACAGCATAAAGCATCATAGATCATCATCCTAATCAATGTCTAGGGTTGTTGACCTAATCTAAGGTGTGAAAGGAAGGACTTGTATGGTGTGATAACACTTGACCATTTTATAAGTTAAAGTTTTTATTTGAGTTCATGGTTTATTTAATTTTACCCTTGGTTGGTTTTAATTTAAATGATTTAATTGACTTATGATTTTATTTTAATTTTGTTTTTATTTTTATGTTGAAGTTGTGGTTAGGTGTTAAAGAATGGCAAATAAAATAAGTTCTACTTTAGGCGAAACCCATTCTATTAAACATCCTAAACCTAATAGAATGACATCTTCATCTTAAGATAAAGATCCATTCTAAGAGTCAAACTAAGAACCTAAGTATCTTAATTATCCCTTTTGAGTTTATTTGAATGATTTAGTAAAATTAGATTTGATTTAATTGAATTTTATTTTATTTCATATATCTTGATTAGTTACTTTAAATTTATTATGTTTTAATTAGTATTTTAATTCCATCTTTTAGGTTTTATCTTATTAATTTTAATTAAATCTCATGCATTTTAAATGTTGTTTGGATTTAAAGATTTTATTCTTTTAATTTAGATTTTATTTGAATTGATTATTGTATTTTGAAGCAACCACTTCAAATTTTTTTATTAGAATCTAAAATGGAATTTTATTTAAGTTTTAATTAAGAGTTTTATTATTTGATTTATTAACTTCAAAATTTTCATTTTTATGTTGGCTTTAATAATTATTTGATTTTATTTGATCATTTAATTTGATTTTAATTAAATGTTTTCATTTTATGTTGGTTGATTTATTTTAAAATTGTTTAAAATGAATAGTTATTGGATATGATTTCATGATTTATGTTTATATTGAAGTTTATACTATCTTTGATTTGATTAAGATGATTAACCAATTTCATAAATTTTAATTTAATGTATTTAATTTTATTTTGCTTGATTTTATTCATTTATTTGTAATTCACTTTTTTTTGAAATTTAGTTAAGGGTAATGTATGCTAAACTTAAATGATTTAATTTATTTAACATTGATGATTTATATTAATTTTTTTGTTAATTAATGCTTGATTTAAAGATGTTGATTTCATTATTCAAATAGTTTACATAATTTGGATTTCATGATTTAATATATTTATTGACTTAATTATTCAATTTATTTTTTTAAATTGATTTAAGGAATGTTTTATGTATAAGGATTTATTATTTAATAAAATCTCTTATAATAAGGTTTTGTTTCATTAATACTAAATTATTAATTATAACCTAAGGAACCTAAAGAAATGAAGTACTTAGGTCGCAAACCTTTAGGCCATCTTAAGATTTTAGGTTATTACTTAAATTAGATGGTTTAATTAGTCATTATGTTTATTTATAATTATCATCATTTTGCTAAATGGGGTTAATATGATTTCAACGTTAATGAATTATTATTTAAAAAAAAATTTAGAGATTAATTAATCTTGATTTCCAATTAATCAATTGAGTTATCATATGTTAATCAATTTCATTACTTAGAGCTTAATTAATAATTTTTTATTATTCTTTATACCTATAAATATGTGATTAATTAGATTAATCAACTTGAGGTTCTTCTGATGTTAATGAAGATGTTTTGAATTTGTTTCACCAATTTTTATAATTTTCATAATTTTTTGATTTATTATTTCATTTAAATTAATTCTAGAACTTGAAGATTTTATAACTTCTAATCTAAATATCATATTGCTATGAAATTTTTAAGGCAAATCTGATTCTTAGCCAATTTCATTTGCCTAAACTTCCATTTTGATCAGAATGTTTATTTAAGGACTAATTAAGATTTTGGTGTTTTCAATAAAACCTAAATTCAGCCTAATGAAGGCTTTAATTTTCCTTTCTAGAAGGTGAGTCTAGAGAGGGCTTATTTGGAATTTTTATATTTTTAGTTGATTTATTATAAGTTTCTAAATATTAGATCAATTAAATGAATTAATTAAGTCATTTTTGGGATTAATGAACTTTAGAAAATGTTAATACTTTCTTAGGTTCAGATGTTAGTTATAATGTTTTAAATCAATTTGCATAATTCTCCTTAGTTATACTAAATTATTATTAATTTATTTAATCAAATTAAGGTTTAGAGATTAAAAATTTATAACTTTTAATTCAATAACCAATTAATCTTCAAAATTTTATATGAGGTATGTTTTAGTTTAAATTTTAATCCCTTAAATATTCAAGTTAATTAGAATAATATTTTTGACTTAATTAAGGTTTAACTAATTTTAATTAATCTTAAATTAACCAAAAATTATCGAATAAAAATTGGATGATTCCTCTTACTGAGATGAATCCATAGAGTCCTTATTTGTATTTTATTTTACTTGGATATTTTATTTTCAATGAATTTTTGAAGTTTCGAAGAATTATTTCTAATTTTTAAATTTTAAAAATTAGATTTTCTCATTCAAACAAGTCGGATGCGACACTGCTTTACATGTAGCACCGAGTGATTGGACCATGTGGAATCCACATGGATCCCATGTTAAAATGGTGGTGGTGATGCGGTTTTATTGTGACCATTCGATCAAAGATCGAATGGCTCTAAATCAATGCATGGTTTCTTTATTTTAATTGGTTCAAGTAAATCACTACCATCTATTCCAAAGGAATGAATAGTTGTGATTTCATCTCCCTCTCATCTATGGTGACCAAGCACCATTGAATTTTTTAGGTATAATTACTTGTGATCTTCAAGATAAAATTTTGGGATTTCAATTGTGAAATAGTCAAAGAGTGATTTCTAAAGGATCTACATGGTCTGATCCTCCTTAAGACCAAGTTCACTTCACAAATGACCAACATGAAATTAGGATAAGTTAATTTTATAGTGTCATATTCATCATCATCCTTGTTGCTCTAATCTTCAGACTGAATAACTTTCCATAATCAATATTAGTGTCAATCAAATCACAAGCTGCCTACATCATCAACTAGAAGTTGAAACTCACCAACTTCGCCATCTTAATGAGCAAGTTCAATAGTATTTTTAACTTTCTTATTCTAGGTTTGATTTTAATTACCATAACTCATTTCATTTTTTTCTCTTATTCTTCTTGATATCTTAGATAATACACTTGTGCTTGATGTGTAAGAATAAATGGAGCATACTTAGCATATTTTTTAGTGAACTTCACATCAGTGATTCTATATGACTTATGCTTCCTTAATCCTCTATTATAAATAAGATCAAACCAATCACAATTGAATTGAATAATATTTCTCTAATTCAATCATCTAAATGTGTATTTTCTCAAATGCAATCAAGTTATATATTTTCCTTCCTTCAAACCAAGAACTTGTGTAGATTTAATAACCATTGAAATAATAAATCTATCACATACTTATAATTCTCTTTGGACCCCAAGCTAGGCTGTGAAGGTCCTAATTCTCCACTCCATTTCTTGAATCATGAACCTAGTTCATTAAGAAGAATAAGGAAGTTGTACAATTAACATATAAAATATATTAAGATCTCGATGATTGATATGTAATCTAAACCATGTTGGGAATTCATCTTGATCTTCTTATTAATAGTAGCGATCATCCAAGTTTAATGAGTTCACAAATAACCTAAACTCAATAGTTAACTTAACATAATTAGGTAAGTACTATGTTTGATTAGAAATAAAAATGGGATATTGTGGCATTGACTTGCTTACTCAAGAGAAGGTTGAACTTTATCACAGTTTATAAGAACATTAACTCTCACTACCCTGAGCTGCTTATCATTTAGATATCATGATGTACTTCTAGCCAATGATTTTTGGATGATTGGAACATAGATAATACATTTTGGAAAGATCCAACACCATCAGTATTATCTAAATGTGCATGTGACTCAAAGTACTAGGAATAGAAAATTGTAATCCCTTGGGTCAAGAAAGCATCACATATTGAGCCTTCAGGGTGTGCTTTATTCTTCACAGTTATTTTTAGTTCATTCAGTATCATGCAATTATGAGAAGACTTTTTTCATAAAACCTAAGAGCTCAATGCCTTGGTGAACCCATAGCGTTTAGGTGTGTTATTTTAGTGCCTAAAATTTAACAATTTTGTTTGAGAATTTTGAAATTTTGGTAATGTAATATCT
The DNA here is from genome assembly GCA_021442155.1 of Cymbidium sinense. Taxonomy (NCBI): domain Eukaryota; kingdom Viridiplantae; phylum Streptophyta; class Magnoliopsida; order Asparagales; family Orchidaceae; genus Cymbidium; species Cymbidium sinense. The sequence continues at coordinate 26,615,599 of CM038223.1, read as the reverse complement.
TAATAGTGCTAGATTTCATGATTTTTAGTGCATTAACACCCTTCTCCCTTGTTCTGGGCCCTAGATCAATGGAGAGAGGATTTTATTTTACACCAAAACTAAGTTCAACGGTGGAAGATATAACACCTCATCATTTAAAAAATGGAGCTTTGGTACACCTAAAAAGATGTAGGACTCAAAAGCTTATCACTACAGTGCTAAAATATAGTGCCATGATGCTATATGAACTATACCTAAACTTGAGAGTTTGGCATCACAACGCCTACATGCTATGGGACGGAGCACCAAAGATTTCATTCTCGAGACTATAGCGCCTCGCATAGTAGAGCCACGGAGTGGGAACTCTATTTTTGAACTAAATTCTTATAGAATTTGACAAAATTTTATAAGAATTCAATGGCTTAATGACTTAGCAGTGCTAGAATTTACTTATTTAGTGCAAAAAGACTCTTGTCCCTTATTTTGGATTCAAGATCGATGGAGGGAGGGTTTTTCTTCTTGCATCAAAACAAAGTTCAATGGGATAGGTGCTTTTAATTTTAAGATTTTGGAATTTTAGGTCTGGCACCTTCTTTTTTACTCTAGATTCAAGATTGATGTAGATGGGCCTCTTTATTTTTCATCAGATTCAAGATCAACAGTGGAAATCTTATTAAACTTAATTTTTAGGTAGAAAATTGAGTAAACAAACCATTATCAAAAGTCTTTTACTTGGAATCGATGGGCGTAAACCTCAAACTTATCTCTTGCATGAGAAGATCACTCTCGTAGTAGCAGTAACAATGTTGTTGAGAGTGCAAATGACCATGAGAAAGAATGGTGTAGGTGGGTTAGAGTGAGAGTGAGGGAGAACAAAGAAGAAGGGAGAGAGGTGTTGTTCTCTCTCTTTTTATAATTTAATTTCCATCGTTGGGGTAATTGTTTATACTCCATAACTATTCCTACCAGTCCCCTTAAGAGCTTAAATTTGAAAGTTATCATGATAGCACTCAGTGCTAGCTTAACATCACCGTGATGCTTTGTCATTTAAGTACGCAACCATCGAGGGTGATTTGAGCTTCTAGATTTTGTAAGGCAGCGATAGTGCCAAAGCACTGTGATTGCAGTGTCATGGCACCACAAGTTAGGATGTTCAATTCATTTCATTCATATTTTTAGATACAAATAATAAACCATCAAGTGAATAAGAAGTGAGACAAATTTCCCTTCTTATTTGAATTATTACTATGGAAATTTTTAGGACAAAATTTTTATAAGGTGGGGAGGATTACAATGTCCCAAAACATTAAACTAGGTGAAAAGCTAATTTCATTTAAATATACTTAGTTTGTTATACCTTCAAAAATCATCATATACCCTTCATTATAAATGAATAATATATAAGTGCAAATGCATTTAGGTGTGTGTGTATTCATGGAGTCTACTTACTAGGCAGGTTCCTTGCTCCAAAACACTATACTTAAAGAAAACTCTATAGATATTGAAAATAAGATCATCTTCCCTCATTGTTACCATGATGAATTTTTTAAGAGAGTAAAAAGCTGCCTCCTTTGGTGTTCCAACTATAAAAATTAGAAACCTATTCTTTTCCTCTCAAATTTTGAAATTGCCAAGGTTGCCAAACCATTCAAGTTCACACTCATAAGAAAATTCACTTATAAGCATCCTAAAATGACCACCATTAGGAATCATTTTAATGGGCTTATTGGTGAGTGGAGCGTTGGGCTACTGGATGGCAGACATATTGTTATTCAAATTTCTAAGGAAGAAGACTATGCAAAAATCTTTCCCAAAAAAATGTACCACATTGAAAATGTCTAGCTGAAAATTGCCAAATGGATGCCTCATTTCAACTAGAATGTTGATCCTCCCATAATTCGAATATGGCTTAAATTTCCTAACATCAAGCATCATCTTTTCAACAAGCAAATCCTTACTACTTAGTAGCCATCTTTGATAAGCCACTAAAGCTAGATTTACTTACATTAAATTATTTAAGGCCATCTACAACTCTAGTTCTAGTTGAAAAGGACATAACAACTCAACATACTAATGAGATTGGGATTTGTACACCCATAAGTGGGTATTGGCATTTTATGGTTATCGAACAAAAGTCATCCTACTACTTTAAATGCAAGATGTTTGGCCATAATATTGATAATTGTTAAGAAGGAAAATGTAAAACAATGCTAAACCAAAAATCAACACCAATCTTGAAAATTAGACTCAACAAGATGAGGTAGAGGGCATTGTAATGACCTCATAGGTATTTATAAAATATGTCAAAAATAATGATGCAACAACATAATTGGATATATCTATGCTCCTTACATCCAAGCTCAGAATTGACCCAATGGCTCCCACTATTTCAATATAAGATCAAATATACCTAAAATTAATACTCAGAGAAACTATCAACTTGAAAAAGACAATAAAAATATCAATTTTCAAGCATATCCCCCTCTGAGTGGACAAGAAAACTCAACACAAGAACTTCTAGTAGTTTCTAAATGAAAAGAGTAGACTTCATTGTAGAATAGTACCCCAAATGTTGAACTTATTAATCAGGTTGGCAAGGATTTGGGAGGAGAGTGGACCCTGCATAGAAGCAAAAAGCATCATATACCCTTCATTATAAATGAATAATATATAAGCGTAAATATGTTTGTGCATTCATGGAGTCTACTTCCTACATGGGTGCCTCACTCCAAAACACTACACTTAATAAAAACTCAATAGATATTGCAAACAAGATCATCTTACCTCATTCTTACCATGATCATTTTTCTGAGAGAGCAAAATGCTACCTCCTTTGGCATTCCAACTATAAAAATCGGAAGCCTACTCTTTTCGTCTCAGATTTTGAAATTGCAAAGCTTGTTAAACCATTCAAGTTCACACTCATACGAAAATTCACTTATAAGCAACCCAAAATGAACACCATTATGAAGCATTTTAATGGCCTCAAGCTTATTGGTGAGTGGAGCATTGGGCTACTGGATGGCAGACATATTGTTATTAAGCTTTCTAAGGAGGAAGACTATGCAAAAATCTTTTCAAAAAAAATGTACCACATTGAAAATGTCTAGTTGAAAGTTTCCAAATGGATGCCTAATTTCAACTGGAATGTTGATCTTGCCATCATCCTAATATGGCTTAAGTTTTCTCACCTCAAGTTTCATCTTTCCAATTAGCAAATCCTTTACGCCTTATCAGCCATCTTTGGTAAGCCACTAAAGCTAGATTTACCTACATTCAATTTTTTAAGGCCATCTACAACTTTAGTTGTAGTTTAAATGGACATAATAACTCAACATACTAATTAGATTTGGATTGGTACGCCCATAAATGGGTATTGGCATTTTGTGGTTATTGAGCAAAAGTCATCCTACTGCTCTAAATGCAGGATGTTTGGCCACAATATTAATAATTGTTATGTTGCATATCCTGAATTATGGTGGAAAATATAGAACAATGTTAAACCAAAAATCAACACCAATCATTAGAATTAGACTCAACAAGCTTAGGTAGAGGGGCGTTGTAATGACCTCGTAGGTCTTGAAACAAATGTCAAAAATAATGATGCTATAACCCAATTGGATATATCTTCCCTCGTTACATTCAAGCTCAAAATTGACCCAATGGCTCCCACCATTTCAATGTAAGATCAAATATACCTAAATTTAATACTCAGAGAAATTGTCAACCTGAAAAAGATAATAATATTAGCACCTTGCAATCAAATTCACCTTTGATTGGGCAAGACAACTCAACACAAGAACTTTTAATAATTTCTAAAGGAAATGAGCAGACTTCATTGCAGAATATTGCCCCAAATGTTGTACTTATTAATCAAGTTGGCAAAGATTTGGAAGGATAGTGGACCCTGCATAGATGAAAAAAATAAAAGATGAAAGTCATAAGAGAACTGAAGCATATCAATTTTGATGCTCTCTTCAATCTTTCCTCTAATTTAGATGTTGGAATTTTTTCCACTTTAGATGATAGGATTCCCAAGAGCTCTAGGAGGAATAATCTTATTTTTTGACTAGCACATTAATATGGAATATTAGAGGCATTTCAAGGTTGGAGTCCTCTAGTCATCTCAAGTAGCTCATCAAAACCCACAAACTTGATACCATCATAGTTTTGGAACCAATGGCTCACAAGAATAACATAAATAAATATAAATAGAGATTTGGCTAATTCAACATATACTCTAACTACTCTAGTAAGATTTGACTTTTTTAGAGAAACAATATCCAAGTTCAAATCCTCATAGATGACCTTCAGTTCATCGATGTATCTATGTCTTACTTTGATACTACTATCCATTTCATTTTTTATTTATGTTGGCTACGTAAAGGAATCTATTAAAGATCTATGAGAGAAATTACAATCCATTGTTACTAGATGCAATACTTATTGGGCTATTGGAGGTGATATGAACATGATTTTGAATCCTCTTGAAAAGAAAGGAGGGAAGAGACGTGTTCCCATGAGAGAATTTTTTGAATCTATTACAAGTGTTGGCTTCTTTGATTTGGGATTTTTAGGCTATCCTTACACTTGCAATAGAAGCAAATATTAAGAAAGGCTGGATCTAATTATTGTTAATGATAAATTGCTAAAGTTTTTTAGGTTGACATATCATCTTATTATAGCCCCCTTTTGCTCATAATTTTCATGACCTCCAACCTCCAAGACAAAGAACTTCTCCTTTAGTTTTCTTAATATGTGGACATATCATTTAAATTACTTGGATTGTGTTATTAATGCTTGGAAGGTAGAAAATAATCATAATCCTTAGACTAAATTGTATAAGCTCCACAAGAAAATGGCTACCACTTCTAGAAAATGGAATTGGGAAGTCTTTGGGATATATCATAAGATTGCTCAAACTAAAATAAAGGTTTGTGCTCTTAAGTAGGAAGCTTGCTATGATTTAGATGGAACTAAAATCAAACAATTGTAGGAAGCCACCATTGAACATTGCATTAACATGAAGAAAGATTTCCTTAAAAAAAACTATTGTGTCCAACAGTATGGATGGAGATAGAAACACATAGTTCTTTCATTTGTGTATCAAGAAGAAAATGAATCAAAAGTTTGTTATAAATATTAAGAACCATTCTCACACATGGATAACCAACTAAGAGGAGATAATAGCATATTGTTTTAACCATTTTAGGATTTTATTCTAGCCACCTACTATATAGAACAACCCTCTTAAAGAAGATCTCTTTAGAGATGATAGATTGTGTACCTTGGATCTCAATCTTGTAGCAGAACTAGATGATCTTGGGATTAAAGAAGCATTATTCTCCATGAATGGATTTAAAGTAGCTATGCCTAATGGTTTCACTTCAACCTTATCAAATCTCCTGGGATATTATCAAAGTTGACATTATTATTGCCGTGTGATCCCTTTTTAGAGATTACACACTGCATAATTATTTCAAGACCTCAACGATTACACTCATTCCTAAGAATAAGGACTCATTTTATTGGTATAACTTTAGGCCAATTTCCTTGGCTTTCATTATTAGTAAATCTAACAAAAAAATTATGTCCTACAAAATTCAGCATCATCTTCTTTCCTTGAATAGTGATAATCAATCTACCTTTGTCAAAGGTAGAAATATAATGGATAATATTCTTCTTGCTCAAGAGTAAGTGATGGACCTAAATAGAAAAACCAGGGGAGGGAATGTGGTGATTAAACTAGATATTAGAAAAGCATTTAACACAATTAGCCAGGATTTTATCCACAAACTTCTCCATGCCAAAGGCTTCAGTCTTGATTTCTATGACATGATCATCTCCCTCCTTAGAAATAATAAGTAATCTATTCTTATTAATGGTGAACCTTATAGCTACCTCTCTTCATATAGAGGAATTAAGCAAGGTGACCCCATTTCTCTTACTTTATTCATTCTTGCCTTTGACTACTTTTCCAAGCTATTGAATCAGGCATGCTAGGAGGACCATGGTATACATTTTAAAGGAAGAGGCAATACCCTCATATTACATCTTGCTTTTGCTAATGATGTACTCCTTTTTTGTAATGCTAATTAGTCTTCTATTTGGAAAATCTTGAACATCATAGCTAACTTTAAGCAGATTTCATGCCTAAGCTTTAATAAAAGTAAGTTCCAATTCATCCCAAGCAAATAATGTGATGGTCATAGAATAAACTGGATTAAATAGTTTATTAGTTTCTCCAAAGGATGTTGCCCCCCTCAAATATATGGGTGCCTAAATTTATAATGGGAAACTTAAGGCTTGCCTTTTTTATTACATATTCTATAAAATCCATCATCGCATTAGCTTGGAAAAATTCCTTGCTCAGCTTTGGAGCAAAAATAATACTCATCAAGAGTATCCTTTGCTTTATCCCCACATATATTATCTTGACATTTAATATGCCTTTAAGTGTACAAAAAAGAATTGAAAGGCTCTTCAACAAATTCTTGTGGTGTAATAGTAGTAAGATAATTCACTGGACCAGTTGGAAGAAGATTTGCAAGCCTACAAAACAAGGTGGTATTGGCTATCATTATATATATGATTCCATTAGGATCAACCGATTAGGAACTGGATTTAATTTTGGGCAAGGAAGTTCCTTTGCTCTTTCTTTAACTATAGTAAATACTATAACAAACATCATCCAACATTAGTTAACCCAAATAGCAAGGACTCCCTTCTTTGGAGAACAATGCTCAAATATAGATAGGAGGCTAACGATATTTTCTATTGGGATATGGGGGAGGGACAGATCTACTTCTAGCAAGATAATTGGCTACTTGATGCTCACCTCAAAGACTTTGGTGTTGAGATTGATCTAGTTGGTGACTCTGCTTTGGACATCAACAAGCTTCATGCGAAGGTACCTAAAGATCACATCAATGATATTATCAATATTCCTATCATAACTCAGCATAAGGATTAGCTTATTCTTAAAATGAGGAGGTCCACCCGCTCTATGTCATAATAAAAGTACTTGGAAACCATCAATTCTTATAGATTATATGGCATAGATTTTTTAGGCCTTCTATTTCATTCTATTACACAAGATTATTATAAAGGATTAAGAATAATGTCATAGGAGGAATTTTTTCTACCATTGTCTTATACTAAACCATCTTAATCCATGATAACCTGGTAAGAATGTGCCTAGCCCAATCCTTGCTAACCTGGATCAAATCCACACAAAATACTAAAAATATTAATATTGATGGTTTCTTCAATGTAAAGAGCATGTATGCTATGATTGGTGTACTTTGTGATCACTTAGGATGATTGCTATATAGCCACCGCCTATTCATACTTACTATTGGCTCTTAAGGAAGCCTTATCCTTTCTAGATTTTAAATTCTAGATTGATTTGTTACATCTTGCTTATTTAGTATGGCACTGAACTTTGGAACACTATTCCTCTGGTCAAACTAAACAGATCGCTTGTGAAGGACCTTATTGTTGTTTTCTTGCATATTCTATGTGAAGCAATCAACCAACTAATTTCTTTGCTCAATCCAAAGAAGTCTATATGAAGGTTTTTGTCTCTTCCTCTCCTAACTCACACCTTAGGAAGCTCATTCATAAAGATAATTTAGCTATACCTTACATTAGTGGCTTTAAAGGGTCATTGTAATCACTTTCTTTTTATTGGAATTCACATTTTTTCTTTAATATATATATATATATATATATATTTATATTTATATATTTGTTTAATAACCTATTAGTACAAGTCCTGGCTTTGCTCTCATTTTCCACTTTACTTGATATACAATGGTTGATATGAGTGAAGAGGATAACTGTAAGGCTGTGATTGATCTTATTATTACTCTAATATACATATAAGCCAAATTTATCATTCCCTAAAAATTGTAACCCTCAAATCTAGTTTATGCTATTTTGGTTCCCTTTTCCATTTGGTTGTTGATTGGGTTTTCTTTTTAATTTATTATTGTTGTACCACTTTTTCACTAGCTAGTACCCATGACTTCTCCCTTATATAGTACTACCTATATAATCTCACTTTTTGATGGCTACTATTCATGACTCTTTACTAATTATTATCCTTAGTTTATGGTGTGGAGAACTCATTGTAAAGTGAAATTATAGATAGAGAAAAAACTCTTGGGTTAGGTATTATAAGCAGCCAAGTAGATTAGTGTCGGATGGCCAAAAAAGTGTAAGGTTGAGGAGGAAAAAATTAGTTAAGAAGTTTTGAAATTATTTATGCATATAGGTATGTATGACCACAATATGTAGGAGTGGTGCCATCTGATAATTTTTTTTCTTATTCTTCCATGTTTTCAAATTTTGCAAAGTTGAAGATTTATTATAAGTTTGTGAGGGACAACTCTAAGATCTTGAGGGTGCTATGTCCTTCCTCTAAGGTTGGTTGTTAAGTGAGTTTCCTTTTCTATTTCTTGTGGTGCAAGTGTGTGTGAGTTATAACATAAATTATAGTTGCAGTGGTGCAGTCTATGCCATTGGGATACTATGTGTATGTGTTATTATTTTGGCTAGTGTTTTGGATGTATAAATTGGTGGCTTGGATAGCAGCCATGTATGTGTGAGTTGTAGTTTTTGGTGCAACTATCCAAGTGTGAGTTGTGGTTTTTAAGGCAGCCATGTGTGTGTGTGAGTTGTGGTTTTTGGTGTAGCCATATGTCTATGAGTGAATTCTACTACAACCATGTGTGTGTGAGTGGATTATTGAACAACCTTGTGTGTGTGGGAGATGTTTAAATTATTTAAATCTTTGTGTTGGTTGTGGGGGTGCATGTTATGGCATCAGTTGCTATTTTGCATGTGTAAGTGTGGCATGAATGGCTATTAGAGGGTTATAATAAATAATTAAATGAGGACTCTAGCTTGGGAATTGTAAAAGAATATATTATGAGGTATGAAATTTCTTTTCAAGTTGTTGTGTCTTATTGTACTTCCCACAACCCATCTCCTTACTACTAGTTGGGGTATGCAATGTGAAATGAATGTAGAAGCAATGGTATCTCCTTATTAACCTATGGTCCTTAATTACTTTTTTTGTTTCTCCAAAGTTGAGTGTTTCCCAAACCTCTTTTCTTTATTGAGTACTTGACATTGATGTACTAGATTTAGTTAGGGTTTAATAAGATAGTCAAAAGCTCTTGTGGTGGGTTGTTCTATTCACAATAAAAAGTATTGCTTGATGTTAGGAAGTAGAAATGAAAACAAAAAATGAAGGTGGTATTTGAGTGATTAGTGTACTAGAATACTATACAATGCCTATAACTATGTTTTACTAATTTATAATAATTATAATCCAGTCAAATCATTGATGTCATATTATATTATTGTGCATATTGGTAATTTGTTAAGTACAGATATTTCTAATTTCTAAATAAAAGTATTTTAGATGATAAGTAGGGAAATGCCAAAAAATTACTATCGATAAATTAATATTTGAACGTATAAGGTAGTAAAAGTTTTGACGAGATGAGCCTTTGATAGGAAACCATAGAGTTCTCAAATCTTAGAATGGATTGGACTAGACCAAAAGGGTCAGAGGGCTATTGGTATGAAGTTTGGATACAATCAGCCTTGTTAGCAACTTTGGCTAATGGGCTAAGTGATGACCTTCATGTTTTATAGAAGTCAAACATACACAAATAATAATATTTTTAATAAGATAATTTGATTTAAAATTGAACAAATTTTTTTGAAGTCAATTACTTATATATATAGTCACCTATTATCATGCCTTTACTACTTTTTAGTTCTTAAATATGTAAGTAGGCTAATTAGTACATTTTACCTTTATACACAAGTACACGTGTCAAATCAAGTAACACAAAATGAGTAGATTATTGTTCCCATGAGGATTAGAGCAAAATTAGATATTATTTTATATCAAGTTAAGTACTAACCTCTTAAAACTTTATTTTTTTAACAACAAAATGTAAAGGCTTAATTAAATTTACTACCCACTATTTTACAAAATAGTAAAAAAAACTAATTTTTATATTTCTCATATTTTTATATTTTTATATAAAATATATAGGTGTTTTTTATTTTAAAATAAGTACTTTGAATTTATGTTATCTTTTAGACTATGTATTATATTAACCTATGTGGTAAATTAATTTAAAGCTTGTAGTGCTAACCAAGAGCTAGTGTTATACTCTTTATCTCTAGATAAGCATAACTAAACCTATCTTTTTATCAAACTTATTGCCTACTGCTAAGTACATTATGATTGGTTGCTTTACCTATATTTTCCTTTAAATGACTGCAAATCATATAAATAATCATATATTTAATGGATATTTAGTTACCCCAACTTATCTAGCACATTAACGATTATTTAGTTTATTTTTGCCATATTCGTACTTATGCTTTTAGGATTTCATCAATATCTCTATATCACACTTATTTTTAAAATTATAATTGACCAAATTATAAGTAAATGAAGCATCGAAAGAAGCAAAGCACAAATTATTTCTTATATTAATCCATAATAAAGTCGAATACAACATGAAGATTCCAAAAGTTCACATAAATTTAGAGTCTACACTCTTAATTCAACATTTTAGAATATATAATATAAATACAATACATAAATATGTGTAGGAAGTATTTGAAAATACATAAAAAAGGAAAGAGTGCACTAGTAAATTCTCTCCCTTTATTGTGTATCCATCTCCTTGATCTCCTGATTGTGATCACCCTTACACATTTCACACACACACACACACACACACACACACACACAAACACACGTAGCACACAATACTTGGAGTGTCACTCTCCAAGTACTATTATTATAATCTCACGTACTCTCACTAAACTCACTCACCAAAAAAGAACTCTATTAACATTGCTTAACTCCTCTATTTATAGCCTTTATGTCCCTCTAGTAGTTTTCACTATGTTCGCCCTTTATACCTCTTCAAAAACTATTCAGAATGCTAAAACTATGCCAGTCGGGCCACAGTGCATTAGCACTAGGTTCTACTGTGCCTAGGCATTGTGTTCGCTAATTTTTTGTTTCAAATTTCTAATTATTGTGCCTCAACATTATAATGTAGTGCCTTGGTACTAGGTCTGACACCTAAGCATTACAAATCTCATGCTGTGGTGCTACTTTCTCTATTTCTACACAATTTTTACTTCTATATTTTCTAGATTACTCCATTTTTACAATTTTCTATATTTTTTACATTTTCTTGATTTTTTTCATTTATATTTTATTTCGTTAAAAATTATAAAAAATAAATCATAAAATCATAAAGTTTTTACGTAAAAACACATGCTAAATTAGCTAAACATTTACACTTATGAAACACCCCTAAACTCAAATCATTACTTATGCTCAAGTATTCATATGTATTTTCATGTATTCTTAAATTTGTTTAGTAGTAAAATATTTAAAATTTAAAATTATTAAATAATAATTTTGATTGAAGAATAAATTTATAAGAAAAATTATTAAAAATTGAAAATAGCTTAACTATAATAGCCTAAATTCTTACTCAAATTAATCTTATATCTAATTTTAATGCTTAATATTAACATAGTTGATTCTTAATTTTAGTTAATTGACTGCAATAAATAGTTATCACTTAATATTAAAATAATCATAACATGATTTTCTATCTTGAATTTGGCACATTTAGTTATTTTAATAACTTCATTGACTTGGTTAGATAATTGGGAGAATTTTTAATTATTACTTTTATATGACACTCAGCCTCAAGTATTTTTTATTTTCATACTTTTTTTTTTACTTTTCTTTGTTTATTTATTTATTTTTGTTTTGAGAAGTTTAGCTTATTGGATTCACAACCCTTATTGGCTTCATAACCCTTACTCAGACTCAAGTGGTTTCTCAGTGCTAGGACATAATTCCATAGCACTAGGCTATTGGAAATTTAAACATATGTATCATGTGTCTTAGCACCTCAATGCCATATTTTTAGCACCACAACGCTACCCTCTTAGGTTTTAAATAAACGATACATGCATAACGTCACAACACTATATCTAAAGTGTTATAGCGCTGTATTAATTTTGTAGGTTTTATTATTAAAAAATAAATACCAATCTCTTTATATTTAAAATCTAAATTCTGCATCCGTAGCATCATAGTGCTGCCAATCGAGCTCTGTAGTGCTAGCATCTCGGGTTAGGACCCAAAATACCTTCTATCTTATAGCACCACAATGCTACCAATAAAGCACTGCAACACTGACCCCTCAGGTTGTTGTTAAAAATCCACAATCTTATACTGCCACAGTGCAACCAATTTGGTAGAGTAGCATGACCCTCTTGAGTTAGATGACAAAACATTCTTAACCTATAGCACCATAGTGCCACCTCTTAGGCACTGCAGCGCTATCTTCTTGGGTAATAACCTAAATATCTCTATTTTATAGCACCATTGTGCTACATATCTAGCACCACAGCGCAATAAATTTGATGAATAAAAAATATGATTGGCATAGGCCCTGAAAATAATAATTACTTATGTCCATTGCTTGAGGATGCATCATGGGTTAACATAAAATAAATCTAAAATACCCACCCTCACACATGTATTAAAATCTAAATTAAATGTTTGTGGATGTTGTATGGGTTGCTTTCCTGGTTGGGTCTTACGACTAAGTTCAGGTTAATAAAACCTACTCATTCCCCGATGATGGCTATGTGGATTATAAAATTCATTTAAAGGGGATATGTTTAAATTAGATGAAACTCATCATAACTTAAAGTAAGCAATCATCTACTCATCCATCATAACTTAAAGTAAATCTATGTTCACAAATAACTAATGCCAAATTAAATATATCACTATGTTCATTCTCAAATAATCTCATGCCAATAAGAATGTGGTTAGTGTCCTCTATTTGTGTGAATTTGGCATTAAATAACACCTCATGAAATCCAAATATGACTAGAACCCTCTAACTCGGTGGTTTGGCATCCATATAGCTCCACACTATTTCTCTATTATGATAATAGCCCATATGTTCTCTATTAGCTTTACTCCTTGAGACAAGAATTATAAAATATTTTTAATAGACAAAAAGACTCTTGTTAGTTAAGGTTGACTTAAATTTATCACCTTAGAGAAATATCACCCCAGGTCTACAAGAACACCTTGGATGACACAACTCATGGTTATTGATAAGAATTCTTCAGTCAAGAACTAGTTTCCCTGGCTAAGTAGACTAGGGACCATGATATCCCAAAATGACAAAACCATGGGATCTTAATCAGGCAAGTCATCATCTCCATCAATGTATAGTTTAAGTTAAATGGCAGTCATATATGCCATAGTACTCACCTCTAGACACCAATTCATATCAGATAAGATATATTTATTTTCTAGCTTTAATTGAGAGTGCTCTCTTACTACAATAAGAGGGGTAATTAACTATGAAGGCTTGCATTCATAAAAATTGGATCCCAGATCTAAATTATATCTAATGTAATGTTAGAGAAAATCTAGTTGAATGTATATCAATCTACCTCATGAATTAATATACTCTTATCAATCTTGATAAAGATAGTAGAGAGCATCTTCAATGGTATTTTTTGTAAGTAATCAATAATCAATATTAATTGAATACTTTGTTTCATAGATTAATGAAATTGTACAGGAAAATAATTTTAGTACAAAGTAAAAATTAATAAATGAGAATTCATATATGTTATGACACAAGCATTTAGGATTTCTAAATAAAGAATTGAAAGACTTGTGTTAGATGGAATTCTTGATTCCATTAATTTTTTAGATTCTAAAATCGCATTGAATGTTTTATGAGAAAATAAACAAATATTAAGAAAATTAGTGCCAACATGAGTTTACGTATTTTAGAATTAATTCATACTGATATTTGTTCTCCATTCCCTACTATTATTTGAAATTGCTAATAGTATTTTATTACTTTCATAGATGATTATTCTCATTATGGGCAGTAATACTTAATTTATGAGAACTCAAAATCACTTAATGTATTTAAAACTTTTTAAGGCTGAAGATGAAAATCAACTTTACAAGAAAATAGAAGCTATCAAATCTAACAATGGTGTTGAATACTTTGGTAGATATAATGGATCTAGGCCCTTTTACTAGATATTTAGCAGGATAAGACATCACTCTTTAATACACCATGCTAAGGACTCCAAGTCAAGATGTTTTAGCTAAGAGATAAAATTAGACCATAATGGACATAGTTAAAAGTATGATAAATTATTTATCTTTATCAAAATCACTTTGGGCAGAAGCCTTAAAGATAGCAATTTACATCCTCAATAGCATTTCAAGTAAAGTGGTAGATAAAATCTCATATGAATTATGGACTGGGAAGAAGTCTAATATTAAGCATCTTCACTTCTAGGGATGTCCAGTTGAGGTTAGACCATATAATCCTAAGGAGAGAAGTTAGACTCAAAAACTATTAGCTATTATTTTTTTGGATACTCAAAAAGATCAAAGGGTTTTAAGTTTTATGACTCTTCAAATAAATCTTTTTTTATTCTAGCAATGCTAAATTTATTGAGGATATTGAATATGATGCGAGTAATAAACCTAAGAATTATATATTTGAAGAATAATATGTTATTATTCTTATAAGTATAATAGAAAATTATCTAGTAACATTATTTAACAGCATATAAGTTGTAAATTTAGTAATCAAAAAATTTATAAGTTAATTATTACTCATATTAAGGTCACAATAACCTCAAACTAAGGTGTATTAAAAAAATCTACTAGGGAGAGGAGATCAGCAATTTTAGATGATTATGTTGTATATCTCCAAGAACATGAGTTTGACATTGATTTAGAAAGTGATTCAATCTCTTTTAGTCAGGTCAAACAAAATGTTAACTCTAATAAATGAATAGGATTCATGCTGAATAAATTGAAATCATTAAAAAAAATGATGATTGAGATCATGCTGAATTACTTAAATCAGCAAAATTGATTGGTTGTAAATGGATTTTTAAAATCAAATGAGATTGAAAGGCAATGTTGAAAGATTTAAAACACATATACTTGCTAAAATTTTCACTAAAAAAGAAGGCATTGATTATAAAGAGACTTTCTTTATAGTTTTTTAAAAAATTATTTAGAATCATTATGACACTAGTGCTCATTATAGTTTAGAGTTAAATCATATGGATGTAAAGACTGCATTTCTTAATAGTGACTTGAAGAAACTATATGTATGGTGCAATTAGAAAATTTCCAATCTTCTTATTCAAAATATCTAGTGTGCAAATTAAAGAAATTTATCTATGGTTTAAAGCAAGCATCCATCAATAGTATAAAAAATTTGATCAAGTGATTACTTCTTTAAGTTTTAAAGAGACACAATTCATCAATATATTTATCAAAAAATTAGTGAGAGTAAATTTGTCATCCTATTACTATATGTTGATGATATTCTACTAAGAATCAGTGATATAAGTCTTTTGCATTGAACTAAGAAATTTTCTTTAGATAATTTGAAATGAAAGATATTGGAAGTGCATCTTTTATGTTGGGTATACAAATTCATCAAATTCATTCTTGTGGTACATTTAGTTTATTATAAACTTCATATACCGATAAAGTGAGTAGTAGATTTGGTATGAATGATTATGCAGTAGGAGATACCTCCATTGATAAATCCAATAAATTTAGTTTGCTTCAATTCCCAAGAAATGAATTTGAAAAGAAAGAGATGAAAATGATCCCTTATGCATCCATAATACTGAGTATAAGTATGCTCAAGTTTCATCAATAATAATAAAGCCATGAAGTTTTCCTCCTAAACTAGTAGTATTAAAGGTCTAGATGTAGAACCAATAGTTTTATTTTTGAAAATGAGTTTTGGATGTTTGCTTTGCATCCATACATCATAAATATAATCAAAATGAAATTTGTTTCTAGGAAGGCCATGCACAAATCAAGTATTGCAATGTTATTTAAAGAATGCATGTTAATATGAGACAAACTTTTGCATCACAACCAAACATCATTACGTGTACTTTTGAAACAAAGTAAATTCAAATTTACATCACACAAATTTTCAAAATCAATTAAGTAAATATTTTTTTTGTTTATAACCTATAAGAAAAAAAATAAAATTATTTTTAATAACACAAAAGAAAGTAAGAAATTCTACATTTAAACCTTTTCCACATAATTGGTTAACTGAAATTAAGTTATGCTTCAAACCATCAATAAGAAGCACTTAATCTAAAGTATTATATTTTTTAAAAAAGAACAAATACTAATAATTTTACCTTTAGAATTATCACCATAGACAATATACTCTTCTTCATAAGGTTATAAATGAATAAATTTAATTTTGTTTAATGCATTGACTACTCATTGTCCAAATATCATATGCCTTATTTCATTTTCTTTGAAGGCATTGCTATAAAAAAACAATCAAGGGTCGACATTTAGAATATAAACATTTTTAGACCACATCCTATAAGAAAAGTATGTAATATATGTTATGTAGTGTCTATAGTTTAATTTCAATTTTTAGACATCCAAATGATATTAGATCCTAAAAATACTTATGATATACTTGTGTGGTACTCAAATGATACATGTCTTTTTTTGTTACAAAAAGTACACAAAATATTAGTATTAGCATAAGGTATAGATAGATGATTTATAACCATCGATGATCTACCTCTACTAGATGAAGCATGTGAATGTGAACTACAACATGTATTTAATATTGCATGTAATAAGATATTTTTCTCAGTTTAAATATTCTACAAATAATGATTGATCAACTAAAGAATTATTTTTTTTTTGTTTTTAGCTCACTATATTCATCTTTTAAAGATAGCACATTCAATTCTAATTTTTTTTAAGGAATTATATATATTTTTTTAATTTCTTATATTCAACAGCTTAAATTTGAAGTGTCAACATGCACCATAAGACATATATAGATGTATTTTCACTTAACTCCTCTAGATCTAAATTCTCCCATAATGTATACTTCTTTTTTTATTGAGGCTTTTTATATTTTTAGCTTATTTTATTTTCAATTTTTTTTTCTTTTTTTAGCTTTCATTAGAAATTTATAGATAGCCTTCTTTTGTATGTATAGGTTTTTTGCAATTATTGTAAAAGATTCTTTCTCTTGAATTAAGCTTTTTAGCATGAAATTTAGGAACTTTAGATTTGCCACACTTTAAATTTTTTTCTAAGCATATTCCCCAATCTTCCAAAAAGCCTGCCTCTTTTGTTGTTATCCCGTTAACCTAATTTTTGCAATGATATTCAATCCCTCCTGTCTTAGGCTTAGGTGCCTTCTAGATACTTAGACTCACTTAGTGCTAGGACACTTCTAGTTATTAAGGGAACACTAAACCTAAGCCTAGAGACTTATAGAGCATAACCCTAAGCCCAAAGCTTGCCTTAGGACAAATAGGATTCACCTACCCTAAGAACTAAACCGAGACTCATGCCCATCAACTGATCCAAACTTAAGCTCATGTGATTAGAGTTAAACCAACTCAAACCTATTCAAGTTGTCCAATTGGTCCAAGTTGACTTGACTATGACACTTGACCCTAAGTGACCTAAAAGCCTAATTAAGCTAAACTCCAATCAAACTTCCATTGGAACAAACCAAGCCATCTAATCTCTTTATTGATTATTGTAAGTCACTACTAAACACTCCACTACAATCAATTGAACCTAATCAAGCTAATTTGGCCTTTTGACCCAAGTTGACCCAATTTGACTTAAAGGAGTCAAATTGAACCAAATCAAATCCTAGACCAAATTGATTGAAACCAATACTTACAATTTGTCACTAATTGAATATTGAACATGATCCAACCTTCAATTGGACCCAATTAGGTCAACCCAACCCAACTGACCTACTTAGCCCAATTTGACCTAAAAGGTCATATTGAACCAAATCATTTCCCAATCCAAATCAATTTAAATTAACTCTTCCAATCAATCACCAATGATCAATTAAACATAAACTTAGACCATGTTCAAGCCAATTTGGCTAATATGGCCAAATTGGACAACGTGACCCATTTGAGACAAATTGAAACATATGAACCAAATCTAAATCTAACCCAAATTGAATCAAACCAATTGTAATCAATCATTCTAAATGACCAATTAAACTTACCCAAACCCTCACTTTGACCCAATTTGGTTAAAATTGTTAACTTAGGCCAATATGATCAATTTGACCTACATGGGTCAAATTGAGACAACCCCAACCAATCCAAGCCAAAACCCAACCAAAGTTAGCATGACTCATCCCTGAGTTACCGTGGGCCTACGAAAGTTGGCCCAACCCATGGTGAACCTAATTTAAGTCAAACCAATTGAACCAAGCCCTCCAAATGGGAGAAAATCCCCATTTGGATGGGTTCTCCAACTCCCCACACATGACAGCCACCTTTGGCTCTTCTTTGATAAAAGATCACTAACCCAACCTAACCCAAAGATTTTAGGTTCAACCTTTAGCCAAGAGTAGGTGAGTTCACCCATGGGCAAACATTGGTCCACCTAACGAGGAGTATACACCTCATGACAGTCGACTACACTCCCTAAGCCTTTCATACTCATCCACCTCAGTAGTCCCCTGCCATCTCTGACACTTATTCCGGCTGAACGACTATCAAAGATTGAACTAATCCAAGCCCTTAGTTTAGCTGAAGAAGATAGTATACTCCTCCCCATTCATTTAAACTCATCATAGAGCTTCCATGGAGCATTCTACAAAGTCTTACACTCCCTCCTATGCTTCTTGTGCACCCTATCACTGGTGAGACCAGCTCTCGATCGACCCCGAGAGCTCTGTACATCCAAACTCCAGAAACCTACACCAAACTCAAATTAACTCATCCCACACCTTTACCTCACTTCGATTAATTAAAATGAATCATTTCCTGAGCAATTCGACCACCAAAAGACTTCTTTAGACCAACTCTTGTGAACTTTGAGGTGGTACTTGGTCCACAGATTGATCGGCGGGGAGGCAGCTCAAGATCTTCTTAATAGTTCTTCATCTCTTCAAGATGAAGAAGCTTTAATCATTGGACCACCAGTTTATAGCTCTGGATAGGTAAAAATCTAGAAATTGTAGTCTTGGCCATTAGGTGCTAGTCTTTTTTGAAGTTAATCATGTTTTTGTTCAATCTCTGCCATAGGATCTCCTTAGATTTATTCTTTGATCATTTTGGAGTCAATTTTATCATCAAATGAGCTCCAATGAGCTTAGATCTAGTGGTGAAAGGTAGATAGTGTCTATCTTCTAGCGTGCACAGGATAACAGATCACTGGCCTCCATTTCACATGATTTGAATGAATGATCATGATAATCACGTTAGAAATCTTGATTTAACCCCTTTAAAATCATGAGCTTAATCTAGACCAGTCGATCTGAGATTAGATGGCCAAGATGAAATTGCATCTATCGCCGTGGAGTTAGCTACTGCATTGGACAATTTAACTAGCCAATATTATTGTGCCACATGGAAAATGTTATCACATCAATGTCTGCATGGTGCTGAAGGTTTAAAAGGATTAATTAAGGTTTAAAAATGTAATTAAATCATAACTACTTATAAATAAATCTAAAATTTACAAATAAACCCATTTTTGAAAAGCTTAAAAAGAGGAGAATTTATCAAAAATAAAATCCATAATTAACAACTAGTGAATAGTGCTTAATTAGGGTTAGAAGCTCAAGCTAATTATCTTAAATAAGGTCAAATTATTTGGCTAATTAATTCCAAATTTGGTAGGATGATTCTATGGGATATCTTCTCCCTTGCATAATTTTCTTGGAATTATTTACCATGTTGTTTGAAGATTTTAGAATTTTAACCCTAATTAGCCTATTTAATTATTTCAATAATAATTAAAATTAATGAACATTAAAAATTTAAGAAATTGGTGTTAATTAATTAATATAATTAGTGGTTATGATGAGGAAAATAATTAGTACACATTTCCTAATTATTTTCCCAAGTGTACTTCCTTAAGAGGGTTTCATTAATGCGCTTAATAATTAAGGAATAATTAAGAAAAATCAATGATAAACTAAAAATTGAAATTGATTTAGATAACTCAAGTGAAACCCATTAATCACTTTATTTTTTTAATAGCACAAAGTCATTAAAGAAATTAAGATAATCCCATTGGTGTGGGGAAATCATAAGAGTATTTAACTTAAATATTTTTCTCATTTAATTTAATTAACTCTTAGGCATGAGCCAAATTGCATTAGACTTCTTTAGGTGCATTGCTAAGTTTTTTTTTCCCCAAATCATATCATTGAAGGCTCATGATCAAGTGTTTAATTAAATTAAAGAAGCTTCGAGAACGGTAATCAAATTGATGTGATTAATGCCTTGAACTTAATCATCTCATAAAACATATTTAATTTCTTTCCTTAAATATGTCAAATAACCAAAATGGGATGGGCTAAATCCTAAGTATCATTTCTCCTCTTTAGGTTTTAATAAATTAAACATTAAAATTAAATCTTACAAAAACTTTTGTTTGTGTTAAAGAATGTTTATTTAGCTCGATTGTCCTTAAGATTCAACGAAATTGAGTATGTTATGAGTTGATATTTTACTTTCTTCCAATTATCATCAATGTACATGCCATTTTCATGTATTCATGTTTTCAAAAAGAAAATTAAAAGAATATGCTTGCATTAAAATCGCATGAGTTAGATAAATGTTAGTAAATGGTGTGGCTATTATCACTAGTAAATCTAGAATTTTTTTGAAATTATAAATTAATGATGAATTAAGTAGTATAAAATTTAAATCAGTGTTTGTTGTAAGTACTAAATGAAGTCTCTACTTAGCTGTAACTTAAAGATAGTAATAGATTATTTTATCTTTATTGTTTATGTGTATGTTTACATGTATTTGAATTAGCAAGTATATAGTCTAGACATTCTAGGACACAAGGCTTTAAGTAGCCCCAAGGAGGTCTTAGATAATCTTACTTCCCTAGTTTAATAATGACACATACTTCCTTAATTTCATTCTATGGTTTAACAATGACACATTCCATTAGATTTTACATAAATAAAATATTTTATATGACCTTTCCATGGTTTTATTTCTATGATTATGTATATGTTTACAAGTATTTGAATTAGCAAGTATATAGTTCAGACATCCCAAGGAGACAAGGCTTTAAAGTAGCCCCAAGGAGGTCTTAAATAATCTCACTTCCCTAGGTTTAACAATGGCACGTACTTGCTTAAATTTGTAATACATGTTTGCATATGCTTAATTTTGAGTTGAAATCTTTCTTTTCTATCAAATTCATGCATTCATTCATTAAGTGTACAAAAATATGAGTATATTTCATGTATATGAGTTAAATCAAATATTAAGAAGATTTAAGATGAAAAAATGGGAATGTTATTGATAGTGAAAGAAAGTAATGGAATATTAGTCATGTGACTGTGACTGAATTTCATTAATCTTAAGAGACCTTTCATATTTGAATAATATTCTTCGAAACTAATCTAAACTTAGGAACAATAAAAATTCATAAGTGGTTCACTAAGAAAACAAAAGCTATAATAATTTGCCTTTAGAAAATAACTTAGGGTAGGGATGAAGGGGGATAAGCCTCTTTCTTCCTTTTATATTAGTTGGATGCTATGTAAGTATTGAATAAAATAAGAACATGCAAATTAAAATCAATCAACCTAGTAAAATACTAGAGGAGAAACAATCTATAATGATCATTTTAAATAATTCTAAAAATTTAGACAACCATACTTTGAAAGCCTAACCAAGATATATCACACTAAACCTTAGCACACACATTAGAATGCTAAGTCATAGATTCCAGTATTAAGTTAGGCTGATGTATGTTATGGTGATTTATTATATTTTATGATATAATATTTTTGACTGAATGTTAAGATTATTTGTGCATAGATTGGATGTTAGGTGGTTAGTAGCCTAATGATGTTATGCAGGAGATTATGCTAAAGGGATCACTATAATAATAAAATAAATATAAATATTCTTCCTAGCAAGTGTTGCTTATGTCCCTAAGCATAATCCAATTAGGATCGGTGGGCTTGGCTACCCAAGTGTAGGGTATTAAGTCCAAATATGTGGAATATAATTTCTTGGCTTATATGTTTATTTATCTAATGTATGTTTTGTAGGTATAGTTAGACTTTATTTTTCATAAATGTGTAATCTTATAATAGGATTAGGATTATTGCTATTAGGTTTACAATGAGCAGTGGCTACAAGGAAAAGACCTTGGAGGCCTTATGAAGCTTAGAGCAAATAGATCCAAGGAAAAAAATAAGAATAAGAATTGAATACCCCCATAGCATTCATTTCATTTATAAAATTTAATTATAATCAATGTTGTATAAAGGTAGAGCTTGGATATCTAACATTTTCTCTTTTTTGGGTGTATGATGGTACCTGGCAGCATTGCCCTCTCATTTTTTTAGAAAATTCAAATGTTTTATTATTATGTTTAGTTTGTGCAATAGAAATGACATACTTTTCATAGGTTTCTTAAAGTGTGATTATTTGATGTGTGACCTGGATGTCATAGGCTTTTTAGGATAAAAATTAAATTTTCTACCCTCACTAAGTAATTCATACTTAAATCTTAATTTAACTCACAACCTCATTTTAAAGCCTAGGATTTTTATCAAGATAATAAAATATTTAACAACCTCTTAGCTGAATGATTATATGCTACAACAACATGCATATCATATTATGTCACTCTTGAATAGGGAGAATCTCCACTCATGCATGATAGGTGATATGCTTGATCTTTGAGAGTGATCCCTTATAATGGAGAACACCTATTCTAATTAATTTAGCCCATAACTTAATTTCAGCATGCATATAGGCATAATTGTCTCAAGCCTCGGTCTAGAAATAAGTGTGTCAAATGATTTTAAAAAATTGTAAATTTTAATATTAGTCTAAGTCATGTTTGCATACTAAACATTATCTAGTCTCTTAGGGAGTGAACTTAGGATTATAGCTTCCTTACTAATTAAATAACAACCTAGATATATTGCATCTACATAAGACTAGCCCACATGGTTTTAAAGTGTAGGAGGCATTAGCTGCCAACCGCTTTAGGTAGTTGTAAGTCTAGGAGAGTCGGGATGTGTTCATTCTCTCTAGTGCAGATGAACCACTATATCCCACTTTCCATGAGTAGAGTTAAGTTTGGTTCTTGGCATGTGCTAGAGCACTTTAGATTTATGTTATGAGGTGGCTCATTTCTATTTTGGTATGAGTATAAGTCCTCACCTCTTAGATATTTTCACAATCTTGTGTTATTAGAATGTGAGCCCCAACTTTTTAATAAAATTTCAACTTAAACAATAATAAATTCTCCTCTTCAAAAATATAAAGCCTCACTATAAAGTAGATTGAAGCACTCACTAGGCTTCTTAGTATCATGGGTTCTTCTTACTTATTCTCCTTTAGAATCTATGAAGAATTTTTCTTATTTGAGCAATCCCATTTGATTTCTAATAACAACCAATTCTTTGGTAGTCTAGCATTATAATCTTTGGAGATACTTATTGACTATTTTAATCGAGAGTATTCTTATTATATTCTCATTTCCTATGATGTAATTAAATATGGAAGCTTGCTTCCATAAGGAACTAAAGAGACATAAAATAAACCTTACTTTACTTATCTATGTAAAGTAGGGGAAAGATCTCTAGTGTACATGTAGATCCATCTACCTTAGGAGTCCTTATTAGTCAAATAGGTCTATTGTATGATGAAGTTTTTGTTTTTTGAGATGGTATATCATACCTCAATGTCGCACCGATCACTTCAATAAGTACCCCCTAAGATCTACTTGGTGTCCCTACGACTCCAAATTAGAACACCATATATCCACTTTAGAACCTGAATTTTCATTTTCACTTTCATCTTCCACCTGTAAGGTAATAATTTTTCATTTTTTCTTTTTTTGAAAAGCACCATTTAATTATCTTTATGTTAAAACCTATTCATGTGCCATCAGAGAAGCTAGTCAAGTGGATTTTAGGTTATGTTATTTGCTTCTCTTATTATAATAACCTTTGATCCCATTCTTTTGAATTACATCTTAAGACTTTATCAACCAAATCTTGATTTTTGTATTTTCTTCCAAGAAGAAAATATAATGTATTGATTATTTTTATGAAATGAGTACAAATATTAAAAATATTTCATTAGGAAATGTTTATTCCATAAGCCCTATTGCTTATTCAATTAATTTTGATGATAATAAATATATAATTGGATGGAACTAATGTTTTATTTCACGTCCTTCAAGAAGCTCAACCAACTTTGGAAAGTCAAAGTTAACTAGACTAAGGCGGTTTGGGAATCTTTCTAGGTTATGCAATAATAAGACAAATAAAAACTCAATAATATGAAAGTAATGGTTTAATAATTCAATATCAATCATTTGAATTTTTGTATAATTTTTCATATTTTATTTCAATGATATTTTTAATTATTATTTAAATTATCTTTTTTGTATAATTTGAGTACTTACATGAATTTAAACAATATACATTGCTTTTTAAAGTGTGATGGATTTATTTCACACTTCATTAAGTTATTTCCATGCTTTGTATTATTACTAATACATTTATTTTTGTATGGAAATGAAATTATTTTTGAATTATCCTAATTGTTTTTTCTTTCATAACAAAATTATCATCTTAATCATGTTTCAACAGAATTTTCTATGGTTTTTGGCATGATATTTTATGTGGCATTTAATTAAATTATTATCATGTATTCGTTTATTTATTGAATTTTTAAAATTTTTGTTGTTTGAATTTTGAAATTAAATAAATTATCTTTGACATATGTGTGCTAAATTGAACTTACCCTTTTATGGGTTGGCTTGGTAGACCACTATTCTTGATAATCTCATCATAATTGAATTAAATCTAGATTAATTCAAATTCAAATTCAATTGAGTCTTAATTTTATGCATTTTTTATTTGTGGATTTCCATTTTTGGAATTTTGCTGGTTGGCCCCTCTTAATTTATTATTGATGATTTAATTCATGTAAAATAATTCAAATTTCTTCTTAATTAAATACTCATGATATCCTGTTCATTAATTGAATTGATTGAAATTGAATTCATGATCAAAAACTCCTTGGTCAAAAATCTTTCTTGATTTTTCTCTTGATTTATTTATTTACTTTTATTTATTTCAATTGCCATAAAATCCTTCCAATCAATCCTAGGTGATTTAATATCTACCTTAAAGTATTTAAGATAATTGAATCCCTCTTAAGAAAGATTTCCATTGGTCCCTTGCTTTTATTCATTTTATTTTGAATTAATTCTTCCTTTGATCAATTGGCTTATTTGATTTAAGTTATTTATGCTAACTGCATTTTATCTTTTCCTCTCTTTATCCTTTGTTGACCACTTATTGAGTAATTTAAACTAGATTTAAATTATTGTTATGTGATTTACTTTTTGAACTCAAATTCATGTCAAAATTAAATTTACCTTTCTTTACTTCATGGTTGGATAGAAAATTACACGAAGGCTATTTTCATGATTGTATTTGATTGGTATGAATAATTTCTTTCCCTCATCTCTCTCTCTCTCTCTCTCTTGGCTAAAATTTAAACATCTTTGTTTGAATTCATTTTGCATCTACTCATTTGTTTAAAATCAAATATTTTTCTTATTAAGATTTCCCTCCTATTTTCTTTCCCTTATATTT
The DNA here is from genome assembly GCA_021442155.1 of Cymbidium sinense. Taxonomy (NCBI): domain Eukaryota; kingdom Viridiplantae; phylum Streptophyta; class Magnoliopsida; order Asparagales; family Orchidaceae; genus Cymbidium; species Cymbidium sinense. The sequence continues at coordinate 26,589,818 of CM038223.1, read as the reverse complement.
CCATTATGTATAAAAAATGATCTTAGTATACTTGATTTAAATGATAATTTGACACATAATAGGATATCATGGAGATGAAGGATTCATGTAGCCGACCCCACCTAGTGGGATTAAGCTTGTTGTTGTTGTTGTTGTTGTATATTTCCATTATGCTTTAGCCACCTCATCTATCTAATCAAGTTAGGTCTTATTCATTATCTCTTTTGTTTCCCTCCTCTTTGACCAAACTCTTATAGTTTGTTTTCTTGAAGTGATATTAGTGCAAAATCCTTTCTCAGTCACCTTGGTCAAAACCCTCTCGTGAAGTTTGCATGGATTAAACTGTGAAAGATCTTCCCGTCTCTTCTTATCTTTAACAAATCCTCAAGTGGAGATGATCTTTAACATTATTCAAGCTTCTCTTTTGTCTGAAAAAGAAAATTCCAAATCATATATCTCATTGCATAGACATAGCATACACGTAGAGGATTTAAACAAAAAAATTGGTTTCATTCAAGTTCAATTGTATGGTTTGAATGAAAAGTTTTGTGTGCTTTATTGCTAAAGTATTATCTTAATCTATTTTCATTCTTCCTTCAAAATATTTGGAATAATTTCTTCTTATTTTTATTTAATTGAATTTATTTCTTTAAATCTTTCATAAACATGTTCATTAAATAATCCATCCACATATAGCTACCATAATGGCTCTAGAAATATTATGACTTCTTGTGAGCTGCAATAATCAATGGGAAATGACGGGTGCCTGACCTTTCATTATTATTTTGGTCAAGTAGGATATATAAATTTTTCTTAGTTCTATTGACCATTTCAACAATATCATTGAGTGATTTGTTCTGGTGATTATAGATTTGAGTGAGTTAACGGTGACAACTTAGATCGAGTGTGCTTGAAACTATATGCCCATTGGTGAAATAAGAAATCCCAAAAAATTACTTGGCCAAGTGGAAAAAGTGCATATATGAAGATTTAGGCAAATTCTTTATTTTTTTATGGTGGCAAAGTCTCCTTATGGAGTTGGATATACTACGCGGGAAGCTTGCTTTAGACCAATAAATTGTCAATGTAAGCTTCAACATTCTTTTCTTTTTTTTTCTCTTTAAACACTTAATCTACCATCATTTAATAAGTTGTCCTAGCATTTTTGAGCCTAAAGGGCATTGCTTTAGAATAAGATAGTCGTTTTCTCATGATAAAGACTATTTTTTTTACTAAGCTCGATGTATCTAGATTTGTTGATACCCAAAAAATGCATTAAGGAAGGTCATTGTTGACCTCACTTTTGGAGTGACCTCAATTTGTGATTGTTCATCCTTCCTTAGGCTTAGGAATCTTCTAGGCACTTGGATTTCCCTAGTCATAGGATATTTTAGTGATTAAGGGAACACTAAATCCAAGTCTAGAGACTTAGGGAGGCATACTCTAAACTTAGGTTATACCTTAGGGAAAATAGCTTCTACCTATCCTATGGCCTAAATCAAAACTCATTCTTGTCCAATCATCCAAAACAAACCCCAAGCCAACACAACTAATCTCAATTAGAATTTGTCTTATATACAAGCTCCAAGTCAAACTAACTTAACCTTTAACCTAAAATCAATTCCACTATCATCCTCTGGATCCAACCCAAAACCCATTCAATTGAAACTAAATCCAATTGATTTTTAGAAAGGCACCCCAACCATTCAATGCTCTATTTCAAACCCTCCCAAGACTTACAATGAAATAAATTAAACCAAATGAATTCAATTAGCCCAAGTTGGCCCATTTGACCCAAAAGGTCCAAATGAGCCAAAATCCAAACAAACCCAAATCAATTATAATCAAAGCCATCAATCAACCCCAAATCCATCATTCAACTTTTCTTAACACTCAATTCAATTAAATTCAACCCAATCAACCCACTTGGTCCACTTGACCCAAAGTGGCTAAGTAACCAAATCAATTCAAACTTCAATCCAACCCAAATTGGATTGAATCAACCCAACCAATTTTTTCTATAATGATTATTGATCATCCTTGATTGCTTAATTGCAATAAATTGAGTCAAACCACACCAAATTGATCTCTTAATCCAAGTTGACCCAATTAACCCATATGGACCAAAATGAACCAAATCTCATTCCAATATCAGTTGTTTGCAATCAATGACTCCCATCAATTATTAAATTGATTATTGAACATGACTCAACCACCAATTTGTCCTAACCAAGCCAATTTGGTCTCTTGACCCAAGTTGTCCCAATTTGACCTAAAGGGGCAAATTGAGTAAAATCAAATCCTAAGCCCAATTGAATAAAAAAAATGCCTCTAATCAATCACAAATTGATTTTTTAACATGATCCAACATTAATATAATCTAATTTGATCAAACAAACCCAATTGGGTCACATAATTGACCCAATTTAACCTAAAGAGAAATTGAACTAAATAATTCCCTAACTTAAATCAATTCAAACTAGAACCTGCAATCATTCTCAAATAATCAATTGAACCTAGACCAAACCTCCACCTAAGCCAGTTTGGCCAATTAGACCAAGTTGGTCAACCTAGCCTATTTGAACCAAATGAACCCATATGAGCCAAAATCAAATCCACTTCAAATTAAACCAAGCCAATGTCAGCAATTCATCTCAAATGATCATTTGAACACAACCAAACTTTTGGTTTGATCCAATTTGACCAATTGGTCAACCAAACCAAATTGAACCCCATTTGACTCATATGGGTCAAATTGATCCAAACCCATTCAAACTAAATCCAAACCCAACCAAACTTGGCATAACTCATCCTTGGGTCACCATGGGACAACCCAAGTGTACCCAACCCATGGTGAACTAGGGTTGGGTCAAAGCCCTTGAACCAACCAACTCAAATGGGATAAAATCTCCATTTGGAAGGGCCCACATACTCCCCAAGCCTTGGCAGCCACCTTTGGCCATTCTTTGACACTATGACCACTAGCCCAACTTGACCCAAGGCTGTTGGGTTCAACCTTGGGTCATGAGAGGGTTAACTCACCTAAGGCATGCCATTGGTTCACATTGAGGATAAGGTACACCTCATGCTAGCCCATGCCACTACTACAGCCTCTCAAGCTCCTCCACATTAACAACCCACTACCATCTCCGGCCACCTACCCTGGTTGGATGACTACTAACGGCTGAGCCAATCTTAGCCCTTGATTCACTTGGGGAGGAGAGTATACTCCTCCCCATACATTCAAACTTCATAGAGAGCTTCTTTGGGGTATTCTGAGCAGTCCTAAAGCTTTTTTTATCTCCTAGTGCTTTCCATCGCTAGCGATACCAACTCTCATTTGAAATCATGAGCTCCATATATCCAAACTCACCTAAACTCCACCAAAATAAAATTAACTCTTCCCACACCTTCCCCTAGCTCTAGTGAGTAAAAATAAAGGCACTCCAAGAACAACTCTAGCGAGCTTAGTAGTGGTGCTTGGTCCATAGAGGCATCGACTGGGAGGCAGCTCGGGTTCTTCTCAACTGGGATTTATATCTTCAAGACGAAGCTGCATAGTTGACGGACCATAGGTCTCTAGCTCCGGTGAACTAAAATTCTAGAAAATTGTTGAAAGTCCACTAGGTGTTAGTCTTTCATGAAGAAAATTATGGTTGCATGCGATTTTAACCATAAGATCTCCTTAGATCTCCTCCCCGCACATTTTGGAGTCGATCCTGATGACCTATGAGCTCCAGCGAGTTCGGATCAAGCGGCGGAAGGAGGACGGTGTCCATCTTTTGATGCTCTTCTGGTGCTTGGGGAATGATGGATCATCGGTCATCCGTTCATGCATAGCTTTGATTAAATCTATTAAATTTTTTGATTTATGCCTATAAGAACCACGAGATTAATCTCCACCATCAGATCCAAGATAGGACGGCAGGGAAAAAAATTGAGTATGCTACTGCTGACTCAGCTGCCACGTCAAACATTATAAATAGCCTACCTCGTGGTGTCATGTGTAAAGCGTAGCCATGTCAATTCCTATGTGGCGTTGACATTTTAGGGGATTAATTAGGTGATTAAAATGTCATTTAATAGCCAGAACTTAAAAAATTCCTAACTAATTGTACAAAATTCTAAAAAGTATGAGTAAACCCATTTTGCAAATGGTAAACATAGGAGAATTTAATAAAAATAATATCCCTAATGTTTTTTAATGAACAAAGCTTAATTTGGGTTTCAAGTTTAGGATAATTACCTTAATTAAGGCTTAATTACTTAGCCAATTGATCTCAAATTTGGTGGGTTGATCTTATGGAATTTCCTCTACCTCCCAAAATTTTGTGGAATTTATTGACTATGTAATTTGGAAAATTTGAAATTCTAATCCTAATTACCCTCTTTAATCAATTTAATAATATCTCTGATAATTTCTCAAGATGCCTCTCATGTTGAATAGAATTTTTTAAGGTGAACCCAAATTTAATAAAATATTTAATAAATCATTCACCCAAAGAAACTAAATGATAACAATATGCTTTTTTAAATAAAAAAGACTTAAGATAGGAATGAAAGGGGTTAATCCTCTTTCTTCTCTTTATCATGCTTAGACATTAAGCGAATATCAAATGGAATAAATAAAACACAAATTAAAATTTGCTAATCTTATACAACTTGATGTGAAACCATCCATCATATTAAATTAGATAATTCCAAACTTAAAAAATTATAATTCTAATGACTAGTAAAGACATAACACACTAAGCCTAAGAACACACATTAGAATGCTAATAGTTAATCCATCATGCTAATAGGAAACTAAAGAACCTAATATAAAATAAACCATGCCTTACTTTTCCATGTAAAGTAGGGGAAAGATCTCTAGTATATATGATGACCCATCTGCCTTAGGAGCTCTTATTAGGTGATTAGATCTATTGTAGGGTGATTGTTCCATCTTTCAAGATAGTACATCATACCTTAATGCTGTACCTGATCACTTCAATAAAGTACCCCATAAGATCTGTGTGGTGTCCACTCAACATCCGAATTAAAACACCATAGGCCATCAAAGATAAGAATCTTATTATGGAGTTTCTTAGTGTACCCCACAGTACCCTTGGCATCAGTTAGGAAGTTCCTACTATAGTCATTAAAAGGGTCCAGATTGGCCTTGTGCCAAAGAAAATCAAACTGCCTATTAAAAAGATAGTTGTCCCCTTCTTTTCTAGCACTTTTAAGATAGGGTCTACTTTTGAGCCTCCCCTAATAATTAAGAGTCAGAAAAAGAATAGAGGGAAAAGACTTATTTGATAAGGCTTTAAAGAGAGAAATTAAAAAAATGTTTGAAATAGAGAATGCTAGGGTAAGAGAAAAATATACACTTTTGGATACTTCTCCTCTCCTAGGAGGTAGCAGATTCCATTCTCTTTCTACAACCTAGTGAGAAGAAGTTGTACCTCAAATTGTGAGTTCTCCACCTCACCCCTTTTCTTATGAAAGTAGAAAGAGCTTTACATTAGTGATTGGGAAAACTAATGGTTGACTACAGCAAATCCTTCACAAAACTCCTAGGTCCTCTTCTTACACTAAGGATGAGCTACATATGGTCAAGAAGGGTTGATCTTAAGAGAGCTTGAGAGAGAGATAATAGGGAGACCTGTGACTACCCATAATAAAATGAAGGAAAAAAAATAGTATTCCTAGATAGAAGAAGGGATTATTGGCCTATGTCTATTATACCAGACTGATACCATCACTCAGGGAGGCCACTAACCTGGCATATAGATGAGTCTGTTAGATTGAGGAAAGATAAGGTTATCCATAGAAAGGAAACTAGAAGGGTTTACATTAGGAAAACCTCATTGGGCCCAAAGCCAAAGACTCACTTACCATTATAGTTAGAAAAAATCATCTGTCATTTGGCCTACTAGAAAAAGGCCTTCATCACCTTGCTTAGTCCCCAAATCCTCATCTCATACCTCCAGTAAAGGGATAGAATCGCTTCACCATTCTCCTTATAATTGAGAGCTCTCAAAAGAGGGACACCTTTGCTTGGGAGCCACTCTAGTGATAGAGGAAGTCCCTTGTACCTAGAGAAATAATGAGAAAGATACATTTGAAGTGAAACTTATGGATATAGAAGAAGAATATAAATCCATCCTTGATAGGAATGGTATCCCTCTTTTTTTGACAAAATAAGAAGTTGAAACCATTGTAAGAGAAGATGAGGAGAAAAAAAAGAGTACGATTCAAGAACACTTTGACTTTGATTTGGGTGACCTGTTAGATAATGACCCTAAGCTACTCATAACATATATCTTCATGGTATACATAAGGGCATCTATGAAAGAATAGAAGGAAGTACAAGATACCTCAGAAGAAAGTCATGTACCTGATCCCACCCAATAGTCGATCCTTCATTTACAGAAGAAGGATGATAAGATTTTGAGGATGGAGAAGAAGATGGAGAAAATGATTGCCACTATACAATCACTCTAAAGTCTAGTTCCATACTCATCTCAACCACATTCTTTAGAAAGATTGAAAGAGTCCTATCCCACATATGAGAAAAAGCTTGGTTTAGGAGAGTATCACAAGGAATGCAAATTAATGGATCATATATAATGTAAAATTGACTTGAAGTATCTAATGAAATAATAGGTGAAGGAAGTGCTGGCACAATCTTGATGTACCACTCTAATTTCAAAGGGTAGGTTCTGCCTAGAGGAATATGACTTTGTACCTTACTTGAAGTGATTTCTACCACTCCTTTTATAGTTTTTGATGGGAGTAGCAATCCAAAATAACATTTGGCATATTTTTGAATGAGTTGTTATAACATTAGAGGAAGTGGGCCTTGTTGTTTAAATAGTTCATCAATAGTTTGATTGGGGTTACTTTTGATTAGAATGTAGGGATAACAAATAGTTTAGTGCGCACTTTCACTAAACTAAAAACACATTTGTGAAGCAATTCACTGGTACACAACACCATATTACTGTAGGTGACTTAGTTGTTTAAAAGCAAAAGCCAAGTGAATCCCTTGTAGAATATATCTTAAGGTAGAAGATTGTTAGCCTCAGGTATGAGCCTTTGTTACAAGAGCATCACACTCTAGAAATACTCCTCTGAAATATCCATGGCTCTATTGCTTTCAATCTACCTCAAATGAAAAGGTGAGAAAAAGTCAACAAGGCCAATGACTTGAATTATTTCCCATATCATCAGATGGTAATTCATACCATTAAAGGCTGCTTCACTTTCAAGGATTGGCTTGAAATAAATTATAAGAGAGGGTTGGTGATTATTCTTAAGGAATACCTTATGGACCTTGGAAAAGGGTCCATTAAGGTGATCACAAGTGAATATTCTGCCTCTTCTATTTCCTCAATTTTCAAATGATTAGGATTTAGTTTTATCCCATTCTTCTAAAAAATATTTAATGAAGAAGCTCAAAAATTTCATGCAGGATCAAATGAAGACCAAAAAGAAGATCATCTAGATTGATCCACCAGCTTCAGAAGACTTAGTTCCTCCTCAACCCCATTCAGCACCATCAAATGTTCTGAAAGTGTTGTGAGAGAGGAATGTCTATTATAATAGAAAGGATTTTGTTTGATAAAGATGGTGAGGCTAAGACTTATATTCCTATACCTTTATGTACTCATCTTGAAGATATGAATACAAATCCTACTGCTAATAGCATTTCTTACATTCTTATTGATCAGTCTTAGGAAAAAGATAATAGTGATGAGGAATAGGTTGGCATAACCCCTATTTCTGGTATGGTAATATAAATAGAGTCAATCTCCAAAGTGGGAAGGTCATACCACCTCATAAGGACATAGGCAAATAAATTGTTGACCAATATCCTGAACTTCCCTAGAAAGATCCAATAGTTGAATTAATATCCCCATGGTTGACTATAATGTTTAGCCCATCTTCAGAAGCATCCACCCTGACTAAGAATTTATGATACCCTTATTTTACTTAAAGAAATGAGAGAATTATTAGTTCAGACACTACTCGACCTAGAGATATGCTTGACAAAACTAGCAGCAACTTCCTTAGATAAGGCTTGCTATTTCAAAAAGATTCCTAAGGTAACTTTCTCTAATGAAGATTTACTTCTAGGAATCGCATATCATAATTGGCCCCTATAAATTTTTATAAATGTGGAAAATATCAGATTATCAAGAGTTCTTATTGATCTTGGTGCTTTTGTAAACATCATGAATTACAAAACATTATCATTTTTAAAGATTGATACAAGAAGACTTAGTTCTAATAAAATGTTATTGAGGGGGTTTAATGAAATGGGAGAGAAGGCTTTGTGTTCAATCTCTCCATTATTGGAAATAAATGGGTTAAAAATTGAAAAAAAATTCTATATCATTATTTAGAGACATCCTTTAATGCTCTCATAGGCAAGCTATGGATACATGAGTATAGAATGGCTCTTTCATCAATCCACCAGTGTAATAAATACATAAGAGTTAGACTAGATTTTAGTATAAAAGGTGATATAAAACCATTCTCTATTCATGAGATTGACCTTTATGAAGATGCTGCATATTATATGCCTAAAAAGTAAATGTCTAATTCTATGAAATTCAGTATTATTGAGGAACCAAAGAAAATGAATGAAGATATCATAATGAATAAAAAAGAAGAAAAGAAAGAAACGGAGGGGAAAAAAGAAAAAAAAAGTAAAAGAACCTGCAATAATTTAAATTGACTTGAAATCTAGTTCTAATAAAGATTCTAATGAAGAAGATGCCTCAATAATTTTTGGGCCCTCATTAGAATCAAATAGTGATGAAGAACAAACACAAGCATTTAAGGATGAACTAGAATTATCCACTTATAAAAAATTGAAAAGGTATGTGGACACTTTTACTTTGACTCCTTTATCTCAAAACATAATTTTATAATTAGAAGTCAAAGTAGCCCTTAACCTTTCAAGAGAGGATAAGAAGTTATCAAATTTCTATTTTATATCCATATCTTCAAATTCAGATGTCGATGTAAAACTTGAAGATCCATCTTCTGAAGAAATAATAGAACTCTAATTTGATTAGTGTCTTGACTGTGTTAAGAATTCTATAAAATATGGTTTGATTCCTTATGTTTGGCCCAAGGATATAGCTCAACACATGGAAAGTTTATAGAATATTAAAAATAAAAAATAGAAATCCAAAGCTGGCATTGGGTTTGATACCATTAGACACTTATATAATAATGAACAATGTTTAATGTTAAGCAATCGTATAGAATCTGACCAACTTTTTGCAATTCTGCCTAACCCTTTAGAAGAGTTATATCCTGAAACATTAAATGATTATTTAATTAAAAATGCATCCTTAGAATTTGAAGAAGAAATATAATCCACTAGTAATGAATTAAAGGAGATCAACCTAGGAACTGAACAAGAACCCAAGGATAATTTTTATTAGTTCACTATTGGGTCCAAAAGATTCCAAAGAGTTAACTAATTTACTTTATGAATATAAAGATTGCTTTGCATGGAATTATGATAAAATTTCAGGTTTATCACCATATGTTTTTGTTCACAAACTAGAGATTAAACTTGATGCAATTTTAGTAAAGCAAGCTCCTAGAAGCATTCATCTAGAAATTGATGAAAGAGTGATTACTAAAGTGAAAAAATTAGTTGTGGCCAATTTTTTTTGAGAAGAGAAATACCCTTCTTCATTAGCAAGCCTCATCTTGGTAAACAAAAAGAATGGAAAATACACTTTTGCATAGATTTTAGAGACATGAATTAGTCTTGTCCCAAATATGAGTTTCCATTACCAATACTAGAACATATGGTGGATATAGCCTCATCACATGAAATATTTTCATTCATGGATGAATAATCTAGATATAACCAAATAAAGATGACCACATAGGATTAAAAATATACAGCATTCAAAACTCTTGTTGGAATATTTTGTTACATGGTTATGTCAATCAACCTCAAAAATGTCAGGGCTACCTATTAAAGAGCAATGACTAGAATATTTGATGATCTAATTCATAACCAAGTTGAGTGTTATGTTTATGATCTAGTCATTAAAGTAAGAAAAAAGAAAATCACTTGTATGAATTATAGATTATTTTTGAATGATTGCACTATTACAACATAAAAATGAACGGCTTGAAGTACTTTTGTAATAACTCTAGAAAAGTTTATCGAATTTAGTTGGGGTTAAGTGTAAAATTATTTTAAGATTAAGAGTTAGATATTTAAATTATTTCATTTTATCTCTTGTTCTATTATACATTATTTTGGGTTGTACTTGCCTGATGTAGGAAAGTTTGATGTTGGGTTATATTTGCCCATGTAGGAATGTATAGGAGATTTATTATAATTTAAATTTGAATTAGTTAATTGCCAGCTTGGGTTTTTAGGCATGGATGTTGGTTGGTTTTTCAGTTTTGGCAAACCACATAGAAATCTTTATGTCTTTTTCTTTGCTTATCTGCACTTACAATTTAATTTGTGTGGTTAAATGTTTTACAATGTTTTAAATGTCCACCAACACCTATTTTTTCAGTTCCAATCGGACTTCATGATTAAAATTGTAGGTAACATTAAATTCCACAAGCACTATTGCTAATGATGGTGCAAAAAAGTTAATTGCAGTTGGTCCATTCTTAGAAGCCTTCCATTAATAGAAATAATGAAGAAAATTAGTTGCATATTGAAATAATGAACTTTCAGGCTAGACAACAACATCCAAATTTGTGCAACGAGAGATTCAATTTTTGGGTTGAGTTTAGTGGACCATTTGAGAATGCCAAGGGGGAGAACATTCATATAGTAAATGCATTTGATAAGCACTTGATCATAGTCATCTTCTTTAGAAAGCCTGATGAGAAAATGTTTGTGGTCAAGGAAACCAATAGACCACTTGCCACATAGTTTTAGTTCGTTGAAGAAAGTTCAAGCCTCGTCTAAAGTAATATATTTTGCAGTACATTTACCAATATGGGTGAACTCAAATGGTTTAGCTAGCATAATAATCTCATCTTCATTTATGTATACATTAGGTTTACCTTATTTCTTAGCATGGTGCTTAATGAAAGACAATCTAGGGTCTTTAATAGAAACGTTAAAGCCTTCAAAATAAGAAGGTGGGAAACCGGTGAACTCCTCACTCCTATTCTTCAAATAGGAGGTGCATTTTACATTGAGTGGTATATCATAGGAGCATTTCTCAGTAGTCATGGAAGAAAGCTAGAGGCAACTTAGATGGATCAAGCCAATAAAATAGTAATCCTAGCTCATAGAGAAAGGAGGTAGAAGATGCACCATATGCTCAATATATTTGTTCTTTTCATGATAAAGCATGCAATGCTATGAACATTATGAAACAATCATGGAACAAACTTTTTTAGAAAAATATTTTCACAAAGTAAAATGATGATTTCAAAATATAAACTTGAAATTGATTTACTAGAATATGCTTAAATTAATTTGACTTCAAGATGACTTACACAAACTATTATATCAATGTACTATGAAATAAGAAAATTGAATTAATAAACCAAATATGAAGTTCTTAAAGAATAACCTCAACTTGAATTAGTTTTGAAACATAATTGCAAGAATCAATCTTTAAAATACCTAGTGTTGACCTCATTTTTGGATGAGGTTTCATCATTTGAATCTTATTAATTAGGATCTCTAATATTAGATTAGGATCTTCTTAACTAAACACCTAAGACTCTAAATTTTGTGGCTAGGTGTATCTCCAAAATAAAATCAAACAATAAATTGAATTGAACCAAAATTTTAATTCAAAATTAAATTTGAAACAAAATTAAAATCAAATTCAATACCCTAGGATGAAAATTTAGATAAACTTAGTGGGCCTAACAATGAAATAACCTAACTTAATTATATAAAGAAATTAAATAAAAAAATTTAATAAAATACAACATAAGTCAAACATATGTAAACTAAAATCTAAATTAAATTGAGCTCAAACTATGAAAATTGGCTTAGTAGGCCTAATTGACCCATTAAGCTCAAAATCACATAAGTTCAAAGAAAATCAAATAAACCCAAAACTAAGCATGATCAAATGAAATAAACATGGAATCAATGCACAAATATAAATAAATCCAACAAATACATCTAGAAGTGGTTTAAATTGGATAATGAAGTCATTTGACTTGAGTTGGCCCATGTATGCCCCCACCAATCTAAAAGTCAACTGAATAAAATTTGGTCAAATTGACCCATTCCAAAAGCTTAAATCCAATAATAAAAATGGTGTAGCATAAATATAAACAAATTTGAATTGAATGAAGATTTAAATGGGTTAATTGGGTCACTTGACTTAAGTAAAACCAAATAAACCTTATTAAGTAAAAATTCAAATTAAATTGAAATTAATCTAAATCAAAAATCCATGATCATTTTAAATTCATAATTAAACATAATTAAATCAATCTTTGAGCTAATTTGCCTAATTTGTTCATTTGACACAAGTGAACCCATTTTAACTAATTATGCCTAATTTGGGCAACCTCAAATCAAATGAAATGGATTGATCTAAATTATTTTAAAAACTTTATCAAACATAATTGAATTCAAATATAAATCATAAAATTTCTAAATTGGTTAAGGAAAAAATAATTCAACCTATTTTTGGAAATTGGTTAAACAAAACCTAAACTAAATCAAAACTCCATAAAGCTTGTGGCAATTATTCACTAATTTATGAAAGTGATAATTATGAGTATTTGAAACTTAATCTCAAAGGCCAATAAATCAATAGAATACACCTAACCTAATTCACCCTAATTCAACTCAATCTAAGTGGGTTAACTCAAACTTTAACATAAAACCAACTCAAGGAAACTAAAATTAACCTATGGTTCACTTTGAGCTTGATCAAAGCATACAACAGTCAACCCAAGAGGAGGTGAGTGATGCCATAGGGTGAGAAGGAGCAATGGAGAAAGGAAACTAAGACATATAAGCCAATCACACAAAATTCTCCCGGCTCCCTATATCATGTAATTAGCCACATTAAAACTTCCCTAATCTCTCCACCACCTTCGAAAGCTGACCTAGGGTCAAATTCCTTGAGATTGGCCACCTCCGACTATCTCTAAAGAAGTAAGGCTCAACCATGTATAAATAAGGGGAAAGAAGTCTCAATTTGAACCTTTGATGCTTCCTACACATTCCCCAGCCTAAAATGAACTCAAATAAACCATTTCACATACTCACCGACCTTACTAACCTACTCTTTAATCGAGTTCCAGCAAGTGGCCACACAAAATGGTCTCCACACCAATCTAGAGGGAGGCAAGCCATCAAATCCCAATTAAAGTATTGTTTCATTTTTCTGAAGGTTTTTGAAATGAGAACACCATTAACGATCAATGCTGGTGAAGTAATTCCTAATTCAGGCCATCTATCCAATACAACTTGGTGTTTTATGACATCAAATTTATCTTTATTGAGATCAAACCATGGATATTAATTGCTAATTGATTCTTCATTGATTTGCAATCAAAATCTCCAACTCTCGCAACATAGATTGCCAAAATTATCTCTCTAAGAATGGATGACTCTTGGTCCTCGTCATGAGGTTAGCGGTGAAATTAATATCATTTATTCCTTTAATTTGAAAAAAATGGTTGTGATCTATTCATACGATTTTAATTTAAATCTCTTCAGGAATTACATGATAGCCCTAGACCATTCAATCTTTGATTGGATGGCCTAGATCAGACCTTATTTTTTCCATCATCCATGTGGATGAATGACTTACTACCGCATATCAGTGCCACAAAGGTGCAAATTGGGATATGTAGGAAATTTTGATTTCTCAAATTTAAAAATTATTAAAAAGTTCATTAAACTTCAAAAATTTATATAAAATAAAGTACTCAACCAAAAAACTAATAAAGGCTCTATGGATTCATCTCAATGAGAGAAATCTATTAAATCCAAAATCTCTAAATTTTACTAAATAATTTTTAGTTACTTTAAGTTTAATTAAAAGTAATCAAACTTAAATTAAACCCAAAATAATTTTTCAATCAACTTGAATCTTTAGGGATGTGAAATTAAGGTTGAAACACACTGCTAATTAAAATTTAAAAAATATTACTAATTAAATTAAAAAATATAAAATTTTCATTCTACAATCCTAATTTAATAAAATAAATTAGTACTAATCCAAGAAAATTATAGAAATATATGAAAATAATTTAAAAACCTCAAGTAACATTAGTAACCTTAATAAAAATATTAAACTTCATTGAAATTCATTAAAACCGAAAATGACTTAATTAAAAATTAATTTAATTAACTAATTCAATTATATAGGTTAATCTTGGAAAATAAATATAAATTGAGTTAAAATTAAAAAACTCTATGTGAACCCTCAATTCATCATTAAGAGGGGAATCAAAGAAAATTAAAAGCCTTAGTAGTTCCAAATATTTTAGGCCTAATTTGAGTTTTATTAAAAGTACTAAAATCTTAATTAAACCCTAAACATCTCTCTAATCATGATGACATTTTATAGTAAGGAAATTGGCAAGGAACCTTACCTGCCATAAAAAGTTGAGATAAAAATGACTTATAGATGAAAAATTATGAAATTTTCAAATCTTAGGACCATTTAAATGAAATAATAAATATAAAAAAATCATAGAAATTACAAATTTCACAAAATCAACTCAAAATACTTTTAATAACTTCGAAAGACTTAGGAAAAAATTCTTTAGACCTCTGAACTTATGGAACAAGAAAAATCACATACTTGGGTTTAAGAAAAATTAAATACTTGAAATTAATTAAATCTTAAGATTTAAATTGAGAAATCCAAAATAAATCAAATAATTGATCATAAGTTTTTATTAATCAATCTATGAATTCAATATTTAAATAAGAATGTATTAAAATTCAAATCATTGAAAATGTAATATTGATTAGATAATTGAATTGTAATTAGAATTGGATTATTGATTACATTATGTATAGCATAAAAATTTAAATGCCTTAAGAAGTTAAAATGGCTTAGCATAGGTATTGGAACCTTTGTATTTCATCTTTATATGTTTTTTGAATTACGATTGGTCGTTAAACAAAATTTAAATAAAATATTAACCATCAAAAAGTTGATTAAATAATAAATTATAAAAATGTTCTTTAAATCAAGTTAAGCATAATAACTAATCAATTAAATCAATTAAACTTAACTAAATATAAAACCATGAAACTCAAATAATATTAACATAAATCATTTAACTTTGTAAATTTAATAAATTTCAAATCAAACTTAATAAAAATATTAAATTTGAAATGAAAGCTGCTCAAAATATGTAAGTGAATAAAACCCTAAAAAAATTGGTTGTCAATAATTAGAGAACAAATCAACTGAATTTTAAATTATAATTATAAATAAAATTTAAACCTTAACTAGATCAAACAAATCAACCAAAGTAAATCATTAAATTATGTAATTATTAAACTAAATTACACAACATACAAACTCAAATAACCAAATGTAATAAATTTTGTAATTAATGAAATGATCAAATAAAAAATCATTCAAATAAACTAATCAGTTTAATTTAATCAAAAACATAAAGGCACTAAAATCAAATTATAAAAAAATATTAATTTATACAACATTAATCAATCTAAAAATAATAAAAACATAAAATGTTGAAATTCAAATAATAATAAAACCAATTTAAATAACAATCCACATAAACTTAAAAAAATTTATAAAATGAAATTTAAAGAATAGAATCAAACATTAATTGAATAAAAATGACAAGTTCAATCAAGTTAAAATCCAATAATTAATCTAAAATCAATATCAATAATCAAAGCACATGAAGTTAAACATCCTCAACATAGTTGACCTTTGAACCTTTAACTAAATCAAATGAACATCACTCAAGTTAAACCAAATTAAACTAAATTATTCAAATAATCAAAAGGGTTAATTAAAATATATAGGCTTTAGTTTAACCCCTAGAGTGGATTTTCAACTCAGGATGGAGATTCCAATGTACTAGGTGTAGGATGTTGAATAGAATGTGTTCTATCATAAGTAGTATTTATTTTATTCTTTATTCTTCAAAACAAAAATTCAACTTTAATAATAAAAATAAAATTAAACTAAGAATTAAAAAAAAGCTCAAAATCAAATTAAAATTTTGAAATGGAAACTATGCAATGATAAAATTAAGCAAACTTTGAATTCAAATTAAAACTTGTACTTTAAAAGTCCTAGGATAGTTATACCATAGGTGCTCCTCCTTTCACACACTAGATTGCTAAGTCACTGACCTTAGACTTAAGTTAGGCTAATGATCTATGATAATTTATGATGTGATGTGATATTTTTTTTTATTTTGTGGTGTAATGTTCTAGAGTGGGTGGATAGGAATTTCTTGCTTACTAGTCTTGATGTTAGGGTGCTATTTTTATACTAATATTATTTTCTATAGGGGGTTGTATTTAAAGGGATCGATGTAATAAACTATAATAAATGTTATTTTCTTATTTGGTAACCATTGGTGCTAAGCCCATTTATTTTTATTATAACATCTGGTGTGTTGTGTATTTTATTTTCTTACATCTATCTTGTATGATTTAGAAATTTATTTTTGAATTTTAAAATATAATTTTACCCTAGAATTAGGTTAGGATATATGGGGTCTAGGAATAGTAGGGGCTGACTATATTTATTGGTGGTCCCCAGTGGAGCCTGAAGATGTCTCTGAAGAAGGAGACAATCCTAAATGAAGACTCCTATAGATCAAGATTGTAGTTCTAGGCTAGGTTGTATAAAGGCAGAGCTTGGCTGCCCATATTTTTATTTTCTACATCTAACATGTGAGGATGACCACACTTCCTGGGGAAGTGTGCTTTCTCTTATTGATTTGGACCATAATCTTTGTATCACTACATCATAACTTAAGTATGATTTGTATACTTAAAACTTTTAATGAAATTATGAGTCCAAAAAATACAAAAATAAAAATTATTGCATTAGCTAGGAGTATAACATGTTAGTCATGATCTTAGGGTTAAGAAGTGAATTTATGTTTTTAAGACTTTTCATGGAATTAAAATCAATTACAAGATATTAGATAGCAACCCTTTTAGGTAGGAAGTAAGTCAAGAAAAGTAAATGATAGGTTTTTATTCTCACATAGATAAAGGTCCATAATTCTGAAAGATTAGACTAAGTCAAGCTTCTAATTTGTATCAAAAGCACTTTTAAAATTAGGATTGAAAGAATCCTATTACAATAAGTCCTCACTTATTGGGCATTTCTATAGTTTTATGCTATTTGAATTTAAGTCTTAAATTAAAATTTTAAATAAAGTCAATCCCAAAAATGTAAAGCCCAACTATAGGATAGGTTAAAATTCTTACTAGGCTTCCTAGTATCTGAAGCATTTACCTATTCATCCCATTTGACATCTGAGAAAAAATAGCTCTCCTTGGAGCACTCACTACTGAATGTCCTAGGTAAGCTTTCTTTGAATCCTTAGCTTTGAAAGAAATAAAAATCAACTCCTTTCATCTAGAGTTTTCTTAAGGAAGTATCTCTTTCATAAGATGTAATTAACTATAGAAGCATGCCCTAATAGGGAACTAAGAATCCTATAATAAAATAAACTATGTTATATCTATAGTTCATGAGAAGAATCTCTAGAACATCACATACCCATCTATTTAATGAGCCTTTTATTAAGAGATTGAATCCATTGTAAGGTGATATTAACATCTCTTGAGATGATACAGTATCTTTTAATGATGTATTTGATTACCTAAATAAAAAATTCTTGAAATCTACATACTATTATAAAACTTTCTCCATAGATTATTTTTAAGTCTCCATAGGGAGTGGTTCCTCTCTCTATCTTTAAGAATTAATATATATATATATATATATATATATATATATATATATATATATATATATATATAAGTAGTTGAGACTGTCTTTCTTTCTGTTTGGGATCTCTCTATTTTATCATTGGCAAGGGTTACCTAACATTCATAAAATAATAAAATAATATGTTGAACATTCATATTTGATGAAATTAAATATATAGATCCTATAATTTCTACATTTTAACTTTTAAAATAAAATTTTAAATTCTAGCCATAGTAAAAAAAATGGCCAAATAATTATTTGGAAGTCAAAATATTTTTGATTTTGTCTTTTTAGTTTAATTTTGTTATAACTAGCACAATTCTCTAGCTTGAAACAAAAAATGGTTGAACAACTTATCATTGCTACTACTTCTGGGATTAAGTTTTATATTGATAGTGGTGAATTACCAAATGGCTCCATATTAAAATTTGGAGCCAATTTTGAAGATCTTAACATCATTGGTGATAGAGTAACTTTGGTTCACATTAGCAATATAGTTGTTAGTGTAAGAAACTAGTATTAGAATTTTCTATGGTACCCTGGAGCACTCATATTGTTAGAAGGGAGGCAACTGTGGAAACCATTATAGAGTTTAGATGGGTCTACTTTAAAGAAAGCCAAACTACTTATTGAAAGGACACCTGCTCAATCTTTTCCAAGAACTTTGAAGTTAGGCTCCACTTCTGAGCGTCCCCTAAAGAGCGAAAGTCAAAAGAAAAATTGAAATCAGAGGCTTAAGGGAAATGCCTTTAAAGATAGGAGATAAAAATGAGCTCTTAGTGACTTAATAAGCAAAGGTGAGGGAAAGGTATACCCTTCCAAATATTTCTCATCTTTTGGGTAGAAGTAGGCTTCATCCTTTTTCTACAATAATAGAAAATAAATATGTGTTTAGAATAGGGAGTTCTTTACCTTGCCATTTCTTTTATGAAAGTGAGAAGAGTTTTACACTATTGAACAAAGAAACCAATGATAGGTTGCTACATGTTCTTCATCAAACTGTTGGGATATAGCTTTATCCCACTCTTCTAAAAGATACTTGATGATAACATTTAAAAAATTTAGACAAGATCAATTGAAGACATAGAAGATGATCATCCAGTTGATCTGCCAGTGTTAGAGACAATTCCTCCTCAAACCCATTAGCATAGTCAGATGATCAAAAGTATGAAGAAAGTGTTGTACAACAAGGACAAAAATGGTAGCCCATATGTCCATTTATTCTTATGCAAATATTTTAAAATTTTGAATAAATAAACTTATTGAAAAAGGAAATTCTTATATTTTTATTCTCTTTAATGATTATAATGTGAATGAATTTGAAAAAAAACTAAAATAAATTATCCTCATAGTGAATGCAACATGTTTAATGAATTAAAATCAAAAAAAGGAAGTTTCTATTGATGATTTTTAGGGGGATCTAATTAACATAGAAATAGAGTTCTCAAATTCTAATCAATCCTTGGGAAAACACGTTAGTCACAATGAGGGACAAGTTGACATGGCCCTAATTTTTAATTTAGGAGATATTAATGAAGTTAATTTTTATAGTGGGAAAGTTTTACCACCTTGCTTACCTTCCTCCAAGGACAAAGGCAAGCAAATTATTAATCAATGTCTTGATCCTTTATAGAATGATCTAGTAGTTTAAGCTACTACTCCTAAAGTAGACTACAATGTGTTCTCCCATCTTAGAAAGTTTCTTGCTAGGTTAAGCATTTTTGATGCCCTTATTCAATCTCAAAAATGAGAGAATCATTAATTAAGGCATTACTTGACCTAGAGATATGCTTAATACAGCTAGAATTAATCTCTTTTGATGAGAATTGTTATTTTAGAGAAGTCACCAAAGTAACTTCTATAATGATGATTTACTTTTAGGGACTACTGATCAGAATCAACCTCTTTACTTTTTAGTCAAAGTGGAAAAATATAGATTTTCCATATTCTTTATCAATCATAGCAGTTCAGTAAACATTATGAATTTTAAAATATTATCATTTTTGAAGATTGACATGTGAATGCTTAGTTTTGATAAGATGTTATCATGGAGGTTTAATGAAATAAAAGGAAAGGCTTTCAGTTGAATTACTCTATTATTAGAAATAGATGGAGTGAAAATTGAAGTGAAATTTTATATTATTAATTTATAAACACCTTTTAATGCTCTTTTAGGTAGACCTTGGATACATGAGTATAAAATGGTTCCTTCATCACTCCACCAATGTATTAAATAAACAAGTGAAGGAGCAGAAATACTAATAAAAGATATATACAATCATTTTCTATTCATGAAATCAAGCTCTATGAGGATGCAATTTATTATATGCTTAAAAGCCAAATGACAAACTCTATGTGATCTAGAATTATTAAGGCATCAAAGAAAACAAAAGTAGATATAAAAACATATGTAAAAAAATAAAAATAAGCAAAAGGAGAGAAAAGAAAAAGAGAAAGGAAAGGAACCTCTTGTAATTTAAATTGATTTGAATTCTAGCTTTAATAAAGATTCAAATAAAAATTGATTCCTTAATAAAGTTTGAGATTATATTAGAATCAGATAATGATGAAGAGCGAGTACAAGCATCTAAAGATGAACTTAAATTATCTATATATGAGAAGTCAAAATTTTATTCTATACGTGAGTCTTTAGGCCCAAAAGTAGATGTAAAGCTTGAAGATCTTCTAATGAAATAATAAAACTTCCTTTTGATTGATATTCAATTAAAATTCACTTAAACATAGATAATTCTCATACTTAGGTTTGGGACATGGAGAGTGAGTGGTTTGGACCATGTAATCTTCATTTTGAGAGTTCACCCAATTCTATAATAGATTTCTATTTCAAAACATCAGATAATCTTGATGATTATTCAATTCAAAATGTGCCTCTAGAATTTGAACAACAACAACAACAACAACAAGCCTTCATCCCACTAAGTGGAGTCAGCTACATGAATCCTTCATCTCCATTGTGTCCTATTATGTGTCAA
This sequence comes from Cymbidium sinense, assembly GCA_021442155.1. Lineage (NCBI taxonomy): Eukaryota > Viridiplantae > Streptophyta > Magnoliopsida > Asparagales > Orchidaceae > Cymbidium > Cymbidium sinense. The sequence continues at coordinate 26,568,913 of CM038223.1, read as the reverse complement.
ATTCTCATTCAATTCAAGTATACTAAGGCCATTTTTTATACATCTTAACCATGTCTCTTTAGGTCTACCTCTACCTTTCTTAACATAAGGCAAATCTAATGCATCTACCCTCCTAACCGGGTCATTGGATGGCCGATGCTTTATGTGGCCAAACCATCTAAGGCGACTCTCTCTAATCTTATTTTTCACTAGAGCTACTCCAACTTTTTCCCGAACATACACATTTTGCATTTTATCTCTAAGAGTAAAGCCACTCATCCACCTGAGCATCCTCATCTCTGCAACACTTAACTTAATCTCATGCCTGTAAATGTCATCAGCAAAAAGCATACACCATGGTACATCTTCCTGTAAATGCCTAGTACGAACATCCATAACTAAAGAAAAAAACATAAAGGCTTAAAGCTGATCCTTGATGTAATCCAACTGAAATAGGAAAATATTTTTGTCAATCCTCCTTGTGTTTGGACACAAGTAACAACTCTAGTATACAAATCCTTAATGACTTGAATATAACCAATATTAACTCCTTTCTTTTCTAGAACTCTCCAAAGAACATCTATTAACACTTTATCATAAGCTTTCTCTAAATCAATAAATATCATATGTAGATCCTCCTTGCTTTCTCTATACTTCACCATCAAAACTCTTAACAAATGTATAGCATCCATAGTAGATCTACCTGGCATGAAACCAAACTGATTATGAGAAACTTTTTTATCACATAATAACCTATGCTCAATTACTCTCTCCCATAATTTTAATGTATGACACATTAACTCATATCCTCTATAATTTGCATACTCTTGTGCATCACCTTTATTCTTAAATATAGGAACCAACAAACTCTTTCTCCACTCATCTAGCATCTTTTTAATCTTTAAAATAACATTAAAAAGATTTGTATGCCAAGAAATTCCTTGATCTCCTGAACATTTCTACACTTCTATTGGAATATCATCAAGTTCTACTATTTTTCCTCATTTAATTTTCTTCAAAGCTTCTCTTTTTTTGTTTAGGGTATCAAGGTTAGTAAAATCAATTGTATTTTTAGATTCTTCATTGAAAAGTTAATCAAAATACCTCATCCACCTATTTTCAATATCCTTTTCTACGAAAAGCACTTTATGATTTTCATCCTTAATACACCTCACTTGAGCTAAATCTTTACTTCTCCTATCTCTTTGGTTAGTTAATTTATACATACATCTTTCACCTTCTTTTCTATTTAATCTATTATATAAATCACTAAAAGCTAAATTTTTTTTATCATATATTGCTTTCCTAGAATCTCTACATGCCATTTTATATTTTTTCCAATTCTCTAAGTTTTTACATCTAAACCAAGCTTTATAACAAAACTTCTTATTTTTTATCTTTTCTTGCACATTCTGAGTCCACCACTAACTATTTTTATTAAAAGAAGCTTTTCCATTTGATTCTCCAAGCACATTTTTAGCAACTTGCTTAATTTCACTTACTATTTTTTTCCCACATAACATTAGCTTCGTTATGAACATCCCAAATTCTAAGCTCTTGTAGCTTGCTCTTAAAAATATTTTTATTAGTGATCTTTAAGTGCCCCCATCTAATCATTAGATAGTAATTTGATTTATTTTTCATCTTCCAATCTTTCATCTTAAAATCTAAGACTAATAATTGATGTTGGGTATTTAAACTTTCACATGGAATGACTTTACAATCTTTACAATCTAAATGATTTATCTTTCTTATCAAAAAATAATCAATCTCTGTTTTACTAGATCTATTTTTATAAGTAATAATATGCTCATCTCTTTTCTTAAATAAAGTATTAACAACTATAAATTCATAGGCTAAAGAAAAATCTAATATAGTCCTACCTTCTTCATTGGTCACTCCAAATCGATAACCATCATGAATACTTTTAAAATCTTCTACTACTCTACCAACATGTCCATTTAAATCTCCTACAATAAATACTTTTTCTTCAACCTCTAAAATTTGAAGAAGAAATAACATCCAAAATTAATGAATTAATTGAAATCAACATAAAACCGAGGAAGATCGACGACTAATTTTAATATGTTCTCTATTAGTTCTAGAAGATTCCTATGAGTTGATTAATTTATTTTTTGAATATAGCAATATATTTTGCTTGGAATTATAATGAAATGCTAGGTTTGTCTATGAATGTTGCAATTCATAAGTTAGAGATTAAACTAAATTCCATTCCAATAAAGTAAGGCTTTAAATGCATGCATTTAGAAATTGAACATCAAGTGATTTCCAAAGAAAAGAAACTAATCAAAGTTGATTTTATCTGAGAAGTTAAGTAACTTTCTTGGTTAGCCAGTATTGTGTTGGTATGAAAAAAGAATGGTCAAATATGCATGGGAATAGATTTTAGAGATTTAAATAATGCTTATCCCAAAGATGAGTTCCCAATATCGATATTAATACTTATGGTGGGTATAGCCTTATCGCCTGAAATTTTCTTATTTATGGATGGGTAGGTTATCTAGATACAACCAAACTAAAATGGTTTTCAAAGATGAGGAACATAAAATTTTTAGAACCCAAATTGAGATATTCTATTACATGGTCATGTCATTTAGTCTCAAAAATGTCAAGGCTAATTATCAAAGAGCAATGAATAGAAACTTTAATGATTTAAATCATAATCAAATTGAGTTCTACATTGATGATCTACTCATAAAAATTAAAGAAAAAGAGAGTGATTTCTATGATCTTAGGATTATTTTCAAATGGTTGTGCCATTATAGCCTAAAAATAAATCCTATGAAGTGTGTCTTCTAGGTAACAACAGTAAAATTTTAAGGATTTGTAGTGAGACATTGTGGAATAGAAATCGATCTTGAAAAAATTAAGCCATTATAAAAATTCCTCCACCGAGAAGTCTTACTCAATTAAGATCATTTTAGAGTAGTCTTATATATCTAAGAAGATTCATATCAAATTTATTTGTAAGATGCCAACCATTAACAACATTAACGAGGAGAGATTTCAAATTTATTTGGGATGAAAACTGTCAAAATACAATTGTGAGTTTAAAATATTATTTAATAAATCCTTATATTTTTTCTACCTTGATTTTAGGGAAGCCATTGAATTTATGCATTACATCTTTAGATGGGTCCCTCGAGGCCTTACTAGCTCAAAATAATGAAGAGGACAAAGAAAATGCCCATTATTATCTAGGCCACAAACTCATCCTAGTGAAAATGAACTATTTCTTAGTGGCACACCTACTCTCTAATGGTTCTCTTTTGAATGATGATCTCCCTGATGAATAGGTCATCAATTTAAAAGAAGAATATAATGCTACTTGGGAGTTTTATTTTGATGGTGCAGCCTCCTCTTAAAAAGGAAAATAATTCAATTCTTCCAACCCAAGGAAGGCAAGGATTGGGTTCATTTTCATAACTCTAAGTTAAAAAAAGATGTGATATTCCTACCATTTATCTGAGCCATGTACAATTAATAAAGCTGAATATAAAGCTCTCAAAATTGGTTTGGAATTAACCATTCTCATGCATATTACAAAAATTAAAATCTTTGGAGATTCCCAACTAATTATTATCCAAGTAATCATAATCTATAAAGTATTAAATCCAAAACTTTTAACTATTACTAATATATAATTAAATTACATGAACAAAATTTTTTTAATGACTTTATATAGAATATCATGTAAAGATAATTCCATACTTGATGCCTTAGAAAAGCTTGTTTGACTAAATGAAGAGAAAGTAGATATTAAAGGAATAGCCACTCTTACTGAAGGTCAAGAACTAAATGATTGGAGATAACTATTTTTTGAATAATTATGTAAGTGGAGGCTCCTAAAAGATAAATCATTAGCAAATCAAATTAAGAGATGAGCTTTGTTTTATTCAATGGTGTGTTGTATCATCTATCATTCGATCAAATATAGTTACATTGTTTAGATAAGTAAGAAGCACACAAGATTGTAATTTAGGTACATTCTAGAATATGTGGCGCTCACCAATTTAGGCCCAAAATGGAATTAAAAATTTAAAAACTTGGATATTATTAGCCTTCAAAGATTGATGACTACATGTAAATTGCATGTCATTGTCTTCAATGTTAAGTACATGGTGTATTACATTAGCCACATAATATATTACATCCAATGATCACCTCTTGGCCATTTGAGAGTTGAGGTACTAATATCATAGAGATTATTAATCTTCCATCATTAAAAGACATCATTTATATTTGTTGCAATTGAATATTTTTCTAAACAGGTTGAAGTAATTCCATTAAGGGATGTTAAGCATACCAAGAACTTAAATTATTTTGTGAAAATATTGTATATTGATTTGTAATTCCTCATCGAATTATATCCAATAATAGCCTAGTATTTAAGTCTAGTAAAAGAAATCATTTTATGGATAAACACAACATTGATTGAAGATATTAAAACATTTACTATCTTAAGAAAAATGGATTGTTCAAAGCTTTTAATAAGACACTCATGTAAATTTTGAAGAAAGTCCTCGATGATAATAAATGTCAATGGCATGAGAAGTTGGTTGAAGCCTTATGGGCCTATCAAATAGCATATAGAACACCTGCTCAATCTACACCCTTCACTTTAGTTTATGAAACAAAATCTATACTTCCATTTGTACTACAGCTTCCTTCTTTGAGGATTGCAGTTAATAATCACATTACAATAGATCAAAATCATAAACTTCTATTAAAATAATTTGAAAGACTTGAAGAAAAATGTTTGAGAGCTTAATAAAAACTTGAACTTTACCAATAACATATGGCTCAAACTCATGATAAAGTAGCCCATCCTAGAAACTTCCAAGTAAGAGAGTTGGTCTAGATTTTTAGAAGGATAATTTTCACTCATTGCAGGATAGGCAAAAGGTTTGAGCTAACAACATTAGGGCCATTCATAATAGAAATAGTTTTGAAGGAGGTTCTTATCAATTGATAAATTATAATGGTGAATGTCCAATGTTTTCTATTAGTGTACATTACTTGAAAAAGTATTATGTACAAGTTGTATTCTAACTCTAAAATAATTAATAATGTTTTATTTTCTACTAAATTTTTTTTCCAATTTATTTGTGTCCAAATATTGGTCTTTTGCAAAACACATAAATTTATTTTGATCTAAACTACTATTCATTGGGATTGAAAATAGATAATTCCAAATATTTCATTTTTTGATAATAAACCAACTAATTAGGAGTAAATTCCCTAGTGATTTCCATTTAGGAAAAATCTAAGAATGGAGCTTAGGGTGCATTTAGAATAGATTTCTAGCTGCTATGTTTTTCAAGAAGCAGCAAGAAAGCAACCATAGCTATGTTTTTCTACTATCTTATTAGTTTCTTTCGAAAAAATTTTTTGGTGAAAAGTTATTTTTGAAAACAAGAGTTGTTAGAGTGTGGTGGCCATAAAAAAGTTGTTATTTAAATTTTTTAAAAAGAAAAATGTTTGTAACACACAATTGTTTTTCAAAAAGTTTCTTTCCCCACAACAACTTTACAACTAGCTTTTCAAAAAGCTATATCTACCCTAAATAGACCCTAAGTCACTTTAAGGCCCCATTCACATTTATTATTTAGGTTAGAAATTAAGTCCATATGACCCCTACCTAATAGTCAAAATCTTGAGGATTAGGAAGTAAGTCACTGATGTCCCTTTTTCTTTATTCTCGATATTTAGGTTGGAAAAATAATTGAAGGCCCATTCCTAATATCTAACCATATAGGAGAAAGTCCTTAGTAGGCATCCATTATAAAAAATAGAGATATGATTAAGTCATTATGACTGCTTCCCACTCAAGCTTTTGGGTTAGTAACTAAATCATCCCAAGACCCCTTTAGTTAATTAGACTATTTAGTTTAGGAACTAAGTCCATATGACCCTTAACTATTAGTAAAAATTTTGAGGATCATGAACTAAGCTACTCAAGGCCCCTTTCCATATTCTAGCTATTTGAGTAAGAATTAAGCCATTTCAAGGCCTCTTTTTAATAGTTAAACCAACTCATTAGGAGCAAATTCCCTATCCTTTCTCAAAAAGATTTAAGAATGGAACTAAGCCTTTATAAGTCCCCTTTCCCATAGACATTTTAGGTTAGGAATTAAGTCCATGCAACCCCTACATATTAGTCAATAATTAAGGATTAACGAATTAAGCCACTTAAGGCCCCTTTTCCTCATTCAAGCTACTCAGGTTGAACTAATCCATTGAAGGCCACTTCTTGTTAGATGAATCTTGTTAGGTTAGTAACTAAGCCAGGATAGGGCCTTGCCAATTAACCAAAACCCTAAATAAAATTAAGTATCCATAATGACATTCTTATGGATTAATACAATGAGAGTAGGAGTAACTATCCACAATGGCATCCCACCTGTCTAATACAATTAGTTAAGAATAATTCCTCTAGTGACATTTTTGCTAAAAGAAATTTTAAGATCTAGTTTATCTTAGTGTAAATATCTATAAATCTGCTCCTTATGTTGGCTAGTCTTTTAGACTACCCCCTTAGATAATCTCACCTAAAAAGATGTGAGTCTCCATGCTTTATTCCAAGGTTAGCCATTGAAAATTGACATGACCTAAATTTTGTGATAGTCAAAATAGGAATAAGTCCCTTGAAGGCATATTTTCTTGGTATCACAACTATGTTAGGTTAGATTCTTCAGTGAGCATTTTTCTAATGACATCTCTATTCTTCTTAGAAATTAGTGAATCTGGAATCTTCTAAGAATAATTTTTTCTAAATCAAAATAATTTAAGGTAGTTTGTGCATATCTTTTACAATTAAATTCGAAATAAGATTTTAAATCAAAATTAATGATAAATCTAAAATTTAAATTTCAAGCCAAAATTTGAACATTTACAAGCATTATTTCTTTTAATTTTTATAAGGTCTACTGATTAGTTCAGTCAATGCCAATGTGTGCGATGCACTCTAGTTAGACCAACACAAATATTGGGGGTCCATTTGTTGTCCTCATTTTTGGATGAGTTCATCACTCGAATCTTAGTAATTAGGATTTCAAATATTAGATTAGCTGCTTCCTAATTAGACACTTAGGACACTAAATTTAGTTCCTAGGTGTATCTCTAAAACAAACTCAAATAATGAATTAATTTAAACCAAAATTTAAAATCAAAACTAAATTTGAAACCAAAATCAAACTCAATACCCTATGATGAAAATTTAGGTCAACCTAGTGATCCTCCATAAGACATGAACTAACTCATTTAGTTAAAGACATTAAATCAAACAAACTTATTAAAATTCAACATAAATGATACATATCTGAATTGAACTCTAAATTCAATTGAGCTCAATCTAAGATAATTCACCCATTTCTAAAGAAAATCAAATAAAGCTAAAATAAATCAATATTGAACTAAACCAAAAGAGTAGAATTAATGCACCAACATAAATAGTCCTGAAAATCTATAAGAGATTTAAAGTGGATAACCAAGTCATTTAACCTGAGTTGATCCATGTGGGCCCTATCAAACCAAAAGTCAACCTACTAAAATTTGATCAAATTGAACCATTTCAAAACCTAAATCCATTAAATAAATAATCTGAAACATAAATATAAATAAATTTGAATTTAATAAAGTCTCAAATAGGTTAATTTGGTCACTTGACCCAAGTAAAACCCAAATGAAACCCTATTATGTATAAATTCAAATTAAATTGAAATTTCAAATAAAACAGCCATAATCATTTCAAATTCATAATTAAAAATAATTCAATCAATCTTTAGGTCTAATTTGTCCAATTTGGTGATTTGACTCAAGTGAGTCACTCATGATCCATTCTTCCCAATTTGGATCAAAGTGGGTCAAAACCAAAAATAATCTCAAATCAAATGAAATCAGTTGATCTAAATCATTCTAAATACTCAATCAAACATAATTGAATCCAAATCCAAATCCTAATGTGGCTAGATAGGCTATGATAAAACATTTTAACTCATTTATGAAAATGGGTTAAACTTAACCTAAACTAAATCAAAAATCCATAAAGCTTGGGCCAATTGTTCCCCAATTCATTAAAGGGACAATTGAGAATAATTATAACTTAATCTCAATAGAAAATCAATCAATTGAATTAACCTAACCATCCCAATTCAAATCAATCCAAGTGGGTTAACTCAAACCTTAACGCAAAACCAACTCAAGGAAACTCAATTTGATCTATCATTCACTTTGAGCTTGATCAAGGTAGATAGTAGCCAATTTAGGAGGTGTTGAGGTGATGCCATAAGGAATGAAAACTAAGCCACCTAAGCCAACCACCCTAAATTCTGCCATGCTCCCTCTATCATTGCAATTCAATAAGTCAAACTCCAAATTTGATCTCTCCACCACCATCAAGAGCTGACTTAGGCTTCAAGTCCTTATGACTAGCCATCTCCCACTGCCTCTAAATGTGTAAGGCTCAGCTAAGTATAAATAAGGGAAGAAAAGCATTGATTTGGTTCTTTAACACTTTCTACACCTTTTGCGGCCTAAAATAAACTAAAACAAATCATTTCCCCCACTCCCTTACCTCTCCAACCCACTGTTCGATCGAGCTCTTGCAAGTAGTTGTGCACGATGGTCTCTACACTAATCCAAAGGGAGGCAAGCCATTAAATCCCTTCTCAAACTTTGTTTCAATTCATTGAAGATTTTCATAACAAGAACACCTCTAAAGATCAATGTAGTGAGGTATTCCCTAATTATGGTCATATTTCATTTTAGTTTAGTGTTTTGGGAAGTAAAATTGATCTCTAGAGAGATCCAACCATGGACATTAATTACAAATTAATCTTTTATCAATTTGTAGTTAAAATCTCCAAGTCCTACTAGTTAATGACTAGAATTTGCACCCTAAGGATGGATTACTCTCAGTCCTTCTCGGGAGGTCAGGGATGAAATTGCCTCCTTCCCTTCTTTCTATTTGAAATGGACTACTATGATCTAGGCATATAATTTTGATTTAAATCGATTTATGTATTATGGTATAGCCCTAAATCAATTGATCTTTGATAGGAAGGCTTTGATCTCACCTCATCTCCACCACCAACCACACTATCATCCATATGGATGAATGACCCATTAATGCATGCAAAGCGATTCATAGTTAGCATCGTGTATGTGCTAATAGGGTTAAATAGGAAATTCAAGTTTTCAAAATTAAAACAAATTATTAAAAATGACCCTAAACTTCAAAATTTCATAAAAAAAAATAAAATGCTCAACAAAAAAAAATACAAATATGAGTTTTAAGGATTAATGTTAGTAAGTGGAATCCATTAAATGCACAATCCTTAATTTTTATTGAGTATTTAATGGTTAATTTGAGTTTAACTAAAAATAATTAAACTTAATTTCAATCTAATATAATGGTTTAATCAACTTGAAACTTTGGCAACATAAAATTACGATTAAAATACACTTCTAATGATAATTTTAAGAATTATGGGTGATTCAATTAAAAGATTTGAATTTTTAACCTACAAACTCTATCTTAATGAACTAAATTAATACTAATCTAAAGAAATTAAGGAAAAATATATAAATGATTTAAAATAACTTAAAAACATCGCAAACCTTAATAAAAATATTAAACTTCACTAAAACTTATTAAACTCCAAAATGACCTAATTAAGAACTAATTAAATTAAATAATTTAATTAATTAGGCTAATCGTAAAAAAATCATAATAAATTGGGAGAAAAGTCCAAAAATTCTACATAAACCCTCTTCGTATTCATCTTTTAAAGATTAATAAAAAAATTAAAAGCCTAGAATAGTTTCCAATACTTTAGTCCTAATTTTAGCTTTATTGAAAATATTAAAACCTAAATACATCTCTCATCATGATGAAATTTTAGGGAAATAAAAATAGCAAGGAGCCCGACTTGGCTTGCCATAAAAAGTGCGAATAAATATAACTTCTACATAAAATCTTATGAAATTTTCAAGTCTTAGGACCATTTAGATCAAATAATAAATATAAAAAATCATAATATGTATAAAATTCACAAAATCAACTCAGAAAACTTCTAATAAAATCATAGGAGTTAAGAAAAAATTATTCAGCCATTTGAAGTTAAGAAATCATTAAAACCACATACTTACGATGTATGAAATAATTAAAGACTTTAAATTAATTAAACCTTAAGATTCAAACTCAAAATCCATAATAAATAAAATAATAAATCATAATTTGTGATTAATCAAATCTAAAAAATTCAATATTTAAGTAGAAAGGTATTAAAATTGAACTCATTTCAGACTTACTTAATACTGAATGAATAACTAAATTATAAATAAAAATGAATAATATATTAAATTATTCATAACATAAAAATTTAAATACCTTAAGAACTTAAAAATGACATACTTTAGGTATTAACACCTTAGATATTTCATCTTTATAATTTTCTTGGATTAGGATTAGTTGTTGAACAAAATTTTAATAAAATATTAATCATAAGAAACTTAATTAAATAATAAAGTATAAAAATGCCCTCTAAATCTACTTAAGCATAATAATCATAATAATTTATCAATTAAATTAATTGAGCTTAACAAAAATTAAAATCATGAAACTCAAATAATATTAACATAAATCATCTAGCTTCATAAATTTAATAAATCTCAAATATAACTTAATAAAAATGTTGAATAAGAAATGAATGTTGATTAAAATTATTAATTGGACTAAACAATAATAAAAATGGCTATGTCAATAATTAGAGAACAAATAAATTGAATTTTAAATTGAAATTATAAATCAAATTTAAACCTGAACTAAACCAAACAAATCAACTATCCTAAATCTAAAGATCAATTAAATTAAACTAAATAATCACTAAATAAAATTAAATAATAGACAAACTCAAATAGACAAATTTAATAAATTTAATAAATGATCAAATTAAAAAATCATTCAAATAAGCTAATTAATTTAAATTTAAAGAAAAACATAAAGCCAGTAAAATCAAATTATAAACAAAGATTTATTTAGACAACATTACTCAACCTAAATATAATAGAAACATAAAGCCATTAAATTCAAATAATAACAAAACCAATTTAATTAACACAAACCACATAAACTTAATAAAATTTATAAAATAAAAATTGAAGAAATGAATCAAACATTGATTGAATAAAAAATTATAAGTTCAATCAAACTAAAACCTAATAATTAATCTAAAATTAATATTAATAATCAATGCATATGAAGTTAAATAACCTCAACATACTTGACCTTTGAACCCTTATCTAAATCAAATGAACATCACTTCAATTAAACTCAATTCATTTAAATCATTTAAATAAGTTAAAAGGATAATTAAAATACATAAACATTAGTTTGAACTCTAGAATGGATTTTCATCTTAATATGGAGATTTCATTAAAGTATGATTAAGATGTTGTATAGAATGGGTTTTGTCTCAAGCAAAATTTAATTTATTCTTCCTTCTTTAAACCAAAATTCAACTTGAACATAAAATAAATAAAAAAGAAATCTAAAATTGAAACCAAACTCAAAATCAATTAAAACATTTAAATGGAAACCATCCAATGGTGAAATTGAATCAACTTTAAATTAAAATTAAATCTTGAACCTTACAAGGCATAGTACAATCATACCACATGAGAACATCTTTTCACACACTAGATTTCTAGAGCGTTGACCCTAGACTTAAGTTTGATAGAAGATCTATAACGATTTATGATGTGATGTGATATTTGTTGACCTCACTTTTGGAATGAGTTCTCAATCTCCCTATTTTAGATTTAGGAGTCTTCTAGACACTTAGACTTCATTAGTCATAAAATACTTCTAGAAATTAGGTGAAAACTTAACCTAAGCCCAAAGACTTAGAAGGGTTAATCATAGGATTAGGTTATGCCTTAGTGATTACGTTGATCTACCTATCCAAATGACTTAAACCCAACCTATGTTCAGCTTCTTAAACCATAACCAAATTCAATTCATATCAAATCTAAACCCAAATCTAAATCCAAATCAAATGATTGATTCATACCAATCCAAACTTCATTGATTTTCTCCTAAATCAATTCTACAATCAAATCAATTTGCCAAAATGTACAATCATACAAAAACTAAATATCATATCCAAACTAAATCCTTCCTAAGCCATGTGATCTAATTCCATGAACTTAGCCAATCTCCATTCAAATCAAAATCAAACTCAATTGATTTTCTCATAAATCAATCATATCTTCAATCATCTCCACAAATATAAATCAAATATACATTTAAATCATCAAAACTAAATCAAACCCTTCTCTAAGCCCCATGCCTACCTTCATGAGCCAAATTTGCCTTTAAATCACTTCAAAGTCAATTGAATTTCTAATAATTCAATCATATCTTCAATCATGTTTACAAATATAAATCAAATATACATTTAAATCACCAAAACTAAATAAAACTAAATCAAAACCCTTCCTAAGCCACATGATCCAACACCATGGACTTAGCCAAATTTCTTCATTCTAAAACCCAAATTCAATTAATTTTCTCATGAATCAATCATATCTTCAATCATGTTCACAAATATAAATGAAATCTACAATAGTCAAACCAAACCAAAATCAACCCAAGTCAAACCCAACCTTACCCTTTTTGACTTGGAATATCCAAATGAACCAAAACTCATCCAAACCCAAATCATTTGCAATTGAATTTATATATCAGTCCTAAACCCATATATAAACTCAACTAAAACCAATTCAACCCAAAATCAAGCCAATTGACCCACTTTGGCTAACTTGACCCAAAGTGGCCTAAAGAACCCATTTGTGCCAAACTTCAATCCAATTCAAATTGGATTCAACCAAGATAATCTAAACCTCCTATCATGATTGTGGATCACCCTAGTTCAATCAATTATCACAAATTGGGTCAAACTAAGTCAACTTATTCCTTTGACCAAGTCAACCCTCTTAACCCATATGAATCCAAACAAGCCAAATTGCAACCTAAACCAAATCAATTGAAACTAATGATTCATACCGGCTCAAAATCAATTTTTGAACATGACTTGACCTTCAATTGATCCAAAGAAAACCAAATTGGCCTTCTTGACCCAAGTTGACCCAAATTGACCTAAAAGAGTAGATTAGGTCAAATCAAAACATAAACAAAATTGATTACAACCAATGGCTCAAGTTCATTCCAAATTGATTATTGAACTTCACCAAAGCACCAATTGAACCCAAATTGACCAATTGAACCCTAATGACCCACTTAGCCCAAATTGACTTGAAAAGATAAATTGACCTAAATCAAAACCTAATCAAAATTACTTGAAACCAAAGCCTACAATCATCTTCAATTGGTCAAATAAACCCAAACCAACACCTAACCTAAGCCAATTTGAACAAAGTGGTCAATTTGGCCCATTTGACCTAAATGAACTCAAATGATCCAAAATAAAATCTAAGCCAAACTAAACCAAACCAATTGAACCAAAACATTCCAAATGACCATTTGAACTTGACCCAACTCTTGGTTTGACACCAATTTGACCAATTGGTCAACTTGACCCAACTTAACCCAATTTGACCCATTTGAGCCAAATTGAGCCAAACCTAACCAACTCAACTCAAAATCACTTGAAATTTGGGCTAACCCACTTTTGAATCATTTCAAATTTGTCCAAATAAAATCCAAAGCTAAATGACCATTATACCCTTGGGTCAAGGGTACCACATGAGACAAATCACTCATGTAAGTTATCATTTGCATTCCTTGGCCACTTGGCTCTCTCCCATAAGTCCACATAGACACCTAGGACACTGTCCAACCTAACCCAAAGAGTGCTTGGGTCATCCATTATGGCCATTCAAACTCAACCACCTAGGATGATTCCATACAGTCCACAACCACCACTGGCGCCCAAAAAATAATTAGAAGCCAAACAATTTTGTACCTTCCGATCCAAGGGAGGAGGGGGTATACCCCCTCCAATTCAATCCGAACTGAGGCATTTGACCCTCAGAGAGCCCTAGCAGCCAGAGAGGAACTCCCTAGAGTCATTTCCAAGCTTCCTGAGCTTCCCCATTACTGATTTCCTTCATGCCAAAATAGGGCAATGCCTCACTCAGCCCAACTTTCCCATCTCTTCACCAAACCCAAATTAACTTTACAAACACCATCCCCACACATCACCGAGAAAGAACTAATCACCTCCTGAGCACTCCAACCACTAAACGTGAAACTTTGATCAACAGTGACCTCCAAATCATTAGCTCGTGGCCTTCCAAGCAAATGATGAGGAATTAATCCAATTTTTGCTCAACAGGGCTTCTTCTCTATTAGACGAAGCTTCCTTAATCAGATTCACTACTGATCTTGAGCTCTGGGGAGGTAATTTCATGAAACTAAGCTTTTGGTAAAATTAGTTGGAGCTTTTTGAAGGAAAATTGTATGTCATGCGATCTTGACCATTAGATCCCTTTAGATCCTTCATCTGAAGGTGTGGGATCCATTTGGAGTCAAGCCTACCTTAGGTGAGCTTGGATCAAGTGAAGAATAGTAGACAGCCTTCGTATCTCATGCTTCGGGGGATTATCAATCACGCGCCATCCATTCCGTGTGATCAGAAAAGAAGACCATGATTATTCACTAGTTAAATTTTGATTTAATCCCTTAAGGAACTATGAGTTTGATTTGCATCATTAAATCTAAGATCAAATGATAGAGATGAAAGTGTGTCCACCGCCAGCTATGTTAGCACTGAGTTAGACATGTTTAAGTGACCGATCCCACTATGCCACAAGGAAAGTGCACCACCTCAGTGATCTATATGGAACTGATGGAATTAGGCTTAATTAGGGCTAATTAATCATTTTTAATGGCAGAATCTTCCAAAATTCATAACAAATCATAGAAAAATCACAAAAATATAAATATATATTCATTTTAAATGTAATTTAGAGGAGATTCATTTCAAATTAATTCTAATTGATTTTCAACAGTAGCAAAGGCTTAATTTGGGTTTATTTGAAAACTTAATTAGCCGAATTACTTTGAAATTGCTCAAGTAATTAATCCCAAACTTTGTGGGTTAGCTCAATAGAATGACCTCTACCTTCCATAATTATCTTGGATTTATTGCTTAGTTAATTGAGGTAATTAACAATCCAAGCCTTAATCATTCTCTTATTTTATCTAATTAATTAATTAACCTCTCAAATAGTAAAGTAATAATTAATCAAGCTTGCTAATCACTGATTGATCAATAAATGGGCAAGTGGAATGGGTTTAAGACCCCTTTCTTAATCTTTTCCCTAAGTCCATGTAATTTAAAAGGTAGGTTAATTAATTTGGGATTAATTAAAGGTGTAATTAATTAATTAATTAACTAACTAAAGCATAATCACATCAAAATTAATTAATTAACTCATGGGTAGATCCTTAGGTATTTAATAACCTAAATCCACATAGGAAAATTATGGTTAATCCACATGTGTGGGGAACAATAAGAGTACTTAATTAAGTTCCTTAACTTAATTTACCATTAATTTTGAGCCAATTGCATTAGGCCCATTTTATTCCTTAGGGCCATTGCTAATATAATCTTCAATTCATATGCATATCGTGTTGGCTCATAATTATTTAAATAATCATATTAAGGTAACTTAGGAAAGGGTTAATTAATGTATTTAATGCATACCACAACCTAACTAACTCATAAAAAAACTTAATTACCTCTTCTTAAACAAAATCAAATCACCAATGTGGGAATGGGGTTTATAACAGGAAATGATGACCTCTCTTCCTCTTTAAGTTTAATCTAAAAATGAAAATTAATAAAGGAACTTTGGTTTTCCTTAAATGAGTTTATTTAATGTGATTATCCTTTGGAATTAGTTTAATTGAATGAATCATGTGTTTATATTCAATTGTTGATTTCCAAGCACATTAAATGTTGTATGTCATTTGATTTCATGCATTCATGCTTTCAAATTTAAATAAATCAATTGAATTTCCTTTATGTAAGCTTGCATGTGTTGGATTAATTAAATATATGTGTGGTTACTATCACTAATAAATTCAAAACTATTTTCTAAAGCTTATGAGTCAATTATAATACTTAGAGTGCTAATAGTTATGAATAGACATATGATTTTCATATGTTTATAGCTTAAGCATATTAAATAAAGTTTTCTTTCTTATAATTCATATATGGATTTACATGAGTTTGAACAATAATGGGTATATATTCTAGGCATCTCGAGAATACGAGGCTTTAGTTAGCCCTAGGAGGTCATCTGATTACCTCTCATCCCTAGTTTAACAACGACATGTACTCATTTGATTTCATTCCCATGTTTTTTGATATTAAAATTTACATAGAGCTTTAATTTGTATGCTTAAATGATTTAATTAAAGAAAATACCAACTTTGCATAGTTCTCATTTTTATAGTTGCATATACATTTATATAAATTTAAGATAGCAAGTGTTTAGTCTGGACATCTTGGGAATACGAGACTTTAGCTAGCCCCAAGGAGGTCATTTGATTACCTCACTTCCCTAGTTTTATAATGACACATACTTGCTCACATCTTTTATACATGTGTATGTGTGCTTAATCAAAAGATGAAGATCCCCCTTATTATTAAAAATACATGCATTCATGATTGACCTAGTGATTGAATTGATTAATAATATGACTTAGAGTTTTCTTTCTTATGATCATGAGTACAAGCTCACAAATGTTTGAATGCAAATAGGTATATAGTCTGGACATCCCAAGAGTACGAGGCTTTAACTAGCCCCAAGGAGGTCACTAGATTACCTCACTCCCCTGGTTTAACAATGGCATGTACCTATTTAACTTTATCCTTATGCATTTTTGTATAAGAATTTAGATAGAACTTTAAATTAATATGATTAAATAATTCAATCAATGAAAAATATAAACTTCAAATATACATCTACTTTCATCATTTAAGTGTGCTAAAATATGTTGCATGTATAGATATACTTAGGATTAAGATCATATGCATGTTATATATGATGGAAAGGAAGAATTGAACATAAGTCATGTGGTGGAAAATTCAATTAGATTAATCTTAAGAAATCTTTCATGTTAAATAGAGTTATTTATAGTGAACTTAAACTTAGGATTAATTAAAAATGTGTAATCAGCCATTCCCTGAAGAGACCTAAGTCAACTTAATATGCTTTAGAAATAACTTAAGGTAGGGATGGAAGAGGGTGATCCTCTTCCTTCACTTCATAACACTTCGTTGTTAAGTGTAAATCACATGAAATAAAACAAAATACAAATTAACATTCACAAATCAATTAAGCAACTTTAAGTGAAACCAACCTTCATGTTAACTTGAATTTTTTTTCTAAACTTAGAAAAATATAATTCTAATGCTTAGTTAAGACATACCACAGAAAGTCTTAACACACCATTAGGATTAAGTCACCACTTCTAGCTCTAAGTTTGGATGGTGTGATGTGATGTATGTTTTACTTTATGATATATTATTTTATACTTGATGTTAGTGTGTATGCTTCGTAGACTAGATGATAGGCTAATATTAGCCTAATCATGTTTTCTGTAGGGGTGCTTAAAAATAAATGTGAATGCTTTCTTTGTAGTTTGGTTAAACCCTTAAGCATAATCTAAGTTAGGACATGTGGGCTTGGTTACCCATGTGCAGGGTGTTAAGTCTAAATTATACATATAACTGCTTGGGATTGCATGTGTGTTTAGCTAACACTTGTTCTGCATGTGTAGATAGATTTACTTTTCCTATTCTTAGTGTAATTTGCAATAGGAATTAGGATAAGTGCTATGGGGGATTAGGATGAGTAGTGGCTACAAGGCTTTGTCCTAGGGTGCCCTATGATGCCTTTAAAATAAGCACATAAAAATCAAGAGAAGGAAGAAAGAAGATATGAAGAAAAGAAGAAAAGAAGACCTCCATAACATTTAATATAATTGTAATTATTCTTTCATATTTTGGGTTGTATAAGGATAGAGCTCGGCTACCCATCTTTTTTTCTTTTAGGGATGTACGGTGGTACCTAATCACACCATCCTTTTATTCTTTTATGATAGTTTATAAAAATGTTATGTTTAAATTGTGCATTAGGATGACATGCTTTATGTAGTTTTTTCATGTTTGATTCTTTAATGTGTGCCTTGGATGCGTTAGGTTCTAAAGATAAAAATAAATTTTCTACCCCACTAATCACTCACAATTAAAATTTTAACAACTCATAACCTCACCATAAAGCTTAGAGTATAAATAAGATAATTAAAATATTTAGCAACCCTTTAGCTGAATGTTGTATGTCTGACATCATGCATGCATATTATTTCACTCTTGAAAATATGAGATTTCCATCCTTACATGATAGGGGAATGCTTGACCTATGAGGGCATCATTTGTGTTGGAAAACACCCCTTTCTCACTGATTTAGCCAATAACTTTATTTTATCATGCATGTAGGTATAAAAATTCTAAAGCTTTTGTCCAAATGAGGTGTCAAAAATTAAGTAAAATTTGAAAATATTTTTCATTAGACCAAGTTATTGCATATACCACTCATGCTCTAGTCTTTTAGGGAGTGGGTTTAGAACTTTAGTCTCTTTCTAAATAAATAACAACCTAACTATCTTGTAGATTCATATGACTAAACCACATAGATTTCAAAGGTAGGAGGAGTTAGCTGGCTGGCACTCCAGGTGGTTGTAAGTCTAGTAGTCGGGTGGTTTATCCTTTTTTATGGAGGTAACCCTTATGCCCATTTTTGCTTAGATGTAGGTTGTGTTCTAACTTATGTTAGAACTCCCTAGATTAAGGATTTGAGGTAGGTATTTCCTTGGGGTTACATGCATAAATCCTCACCAGTTAGACATTTCCACAATCTTGTATTGATGGATTATAATCCCTAGTAATCTAATAAAATTTCAAATCAAACAAAATAAACCTCTTCACTTTCAATTATATAAAGCCTCACTATAGGATAGATTGGAGCATTCACTAAGATTCTTAGTATCATGAGCATTCCCTACTTACTCCCTTTGGATTTCAAAAATAAGTCTTCTCCTTAAGCTTTCCCAATTGATTTTCCAAATACTACCAATCCTTTGATAGTCTAATCTTGAAATCTTTGGAGATGATAATTGTCTACTTTAATCGAGAGTATACTTAGGAAATTTCATTTCCTAAGATGTGATTAACTATGGAGGCTTTCCAACATGGGGAACTTATGAACCTGGTTTAATATAAACTCTGCTTTATACATCCATATAAAGTAGGGGAAAAATCTCTAGTATAATCAAAGACCCATCATGCCTTAGGATTCCTTATTAAATGATTAAGTCCATTGAAGGGTGATGTCTCTATCTTTGAAATTATACATTATACCTTAATGTTGTATCTGATCACTTCAATAAGTACCCCCTACAATATGCATGGTGTCCCCCCATACATCCAAAAATAAACACAATAATATTTTTCTTATTTGGAGGTGTATTATTTTAGACTAAATTATTAGGAATTTCTTGCTCGCTAGTCTGGATCTTAGGATGCCATTTTGGATAAACATTATTTTCTACAAGGGGTTGTACTTGAAGAGACCATTGTAGAAAAAAATATAATAAATATTATTTGCTTACAGGTGTTGCTTAAGTCACTATGCATATCCTAATAGGATAGCTGGGCTCAGTAACCATTAGAGCTAAGTTGTATTTATGTATTATAATTTCTTATGTGTTGCCTATTTTTTTATATTTATTTAGAGGGTTTAAGAATTTATTTTTGAATTATAAAATATAAATTTGTCTTAGAATCATATTAGAATCTATGGGGTCTATGAGTAGGGCTTGACTATACTTATTGGTGGTTCCTTATGGAGCTTGAGGAGGTCCTTAAAGAAGGGGATGATCCAAAATGAAGTCCCCCATTCATTAAGACTTTAGTTCTTAGCTGGGCTATATAAGGGTAAAGCTCAGCAGCCCATTTTTATTTTTTCTAGTTGTACAAAAGTTCTAAACCACAACAATCTATTTATTTAATTTATTTTATTTAGCTTCATTTATTTAGGGTGTGCAAATAAAGCAACATGCTTTTCATAGGTTTCTTTTATGCATTGATTTGTTGATGAAACTGCATACATTAGGCTTCTATAAAAGTTAATTTTTTTAGTTCATTAACTTAATTAAACATCAACATGATAATAACTAGCTTATAACCTCACTCAATTAAAGCACTAGGTAAAAATAGATAAAAGAAAATAGAAATAATTAGAACTGTGAACCATGCTTGCATATTCCCTTGTACTTCTTGAATTGGGCTCTTCACCTAATGCACATAAGGATGACCACCCTTCTTGGGGAAGTGTGCCTCCTCTTATTGATTTGCATTATAATAATTTTCTAATTGCATCTTAGGCATGATTTAAATATATAAAATCTTAAATGAAATTTGGAGTAAAAAATACATAAAAATTAGAAATTATTGCATTAGGTAGGAACATAACAAGTCAATCATAATCTAAGGGTTAAGGAGTGAGTTTAGGTTATTAGCTTCTTTTATCTAATATAATAGCTTAGCTATCTTGCATTCATAAGATTGAATTTATATATTTAAAATCATTTAGTAGGTGTTAGCTGAGAACCTTATTAAGTATACACCTTGTGTATCTCACCATTTAATTTGATTGTAAGAAACATTGTGTAATAAAGTTAACAAATTTTTTATAGGATGAATTATTCATATTAATCATTATGATTATGAATATTAAAATGATGAATATATTTTCTTGAAGCTACTAATTATTTATTTTAAGTATTTTAAGAAATTCACCACACTCAGCATGCTTCATTAGATCATGGAAGTTATATTAGTTTGGACTGGGGTAGTTGGGAATTTTCATAGGTCTTGCAAAATAAAACAAATCAAATCTCACAAAATTAACATTATTTCTAAATAAATTTCATTTTATTTATTTTAATTTTTAAAAATATTTTTTCTTATCTAATTTCAATTATTTAAATTTTTCATAAATTTATATATTTTTGAAGATTTGACTACATGCACTTAGTTTAGCCTTATCCATGACATCTAAAGTTGAGTTTAGTTCATTCATTTTCACTTGAATCAATTTTCATGCTTATAATAGTTTTTTTATCAATTTATTTTAGCATAAGAATTAATTTATTCACTTAATTATCCAAATTATTCTTTTTTATCTTTCCTATTATCTTATAACTCTCTCGTACCAATAATTTTATTTGAAAACTTTGGCCATGTATTATTGCACTTTCAAAAAAATTAAACCCTTATTTTTGGAAATTCTTTGGCTTACCCATTCCTTTGTGTCATTTAATTAATTTATTTTTATTAGTAATTAACTAATCATCTTTTATTAATAATTAATTCATGCATGGAAAACTTTGGCCGACCCTTATGTTATGGCTAAATTAAATTATTTTTTGTTTGAATTATTTTTAAATTTGATATTATCATTAATTAGAATCTCTTCAATTAGGAAAAATAGCATTTAAAATCATTCCATATCATGTTTTGGCCATTCACATTTTATTATTTTGAATTTATTTCGAATTGTTAGATCATGTGCTTAAATTTTGAAAAATTAAATTATTCCTTTAAAGAATTTTACCTCTCTTTCTCTCATTCCTTGGAAAAAATTATCTTGGATAAACCTATATTTAAAGAGTGGATTTCATGAATTAACCTCTTTTGAATAAAAATCAAAATTGGTCACCCCCTTACAAAAAGTTTTTGTGTGCACACTTTGGCTTCAATTGCTTGTGTTCACCGCTTCATTTGTCATTACACCTTCAACAACAATTCTAAGGAAGATCCTCTTCACTTTCTTCATTAAACAAGCTTCACGTGCTTGGGATTGATCATTCATGTCTTGAGCTTACATCTTCATTCACTCTTTTAACTTGAGTAAAATTGTTTTAATGCATTTTAATCAATTCATACTTTATGATTTAATGATTTATTTTGATTGAAAAGGTTTTAATTTCAACATTTCTCTTTAGTTTTCTTTCATTTATATTTTAGTGTTTGAATAATTAATGTCATCTTGTATTTGAGCTTTTGATTTGATAAGTTTTATTCCTAATCCTCTTAATATTATTTCTTCTAAAGTCTTACTAGTCTATAATTTTTATTTTCTTCAAGTGATCTTAAGTGTCATTTTATTTCAAACACATATATGAAGTTATCTCTAGTTTTTATGTTTTCAAATAATCATTTGAAAATGTGCAAGATTCTCAAAAAATTTAACTTCTTTCACTCTTATAACATTAAGATTTTTCATTACATATTGTGAAAATATTTTTCAAAGATAAAGTTATTTCAAGTGCATTTCATATTATTACATTTTTTTTTTAAATAGAAAAAAAAAAGCAAATACATTATAAGCTTTCTAAAATTTGTCTTGTTATTTCATAGTAGATTTTGAGTGCAAAATTTATTATAAATCAAAGAGATAGATTATGTATTTATAGTTTTCTTTTTCTTATTTGCTTAATCTTGTTGGGTTGTAATGTATAGTGATTGGGCTATCTTGCATAGTATAGAAACGTATATTGTTGGAGTTGTACCTAACATTATAGGAAATTATAGGAGATTCATTATAATATTGACATGATTAGTGAATTTCTAGTAAAGGTGACTAGGGGTTTTGACCAAACTCACCAATAAACAATTTTTGTGCCTCTTGTTTTACTTTTTTCTGCTTTTGATTTGGTTGTTTACTTTGTTCTCTACTTATAAACATTATTATACACTTTATAACTAACTTTTCTATAAAGTTTTAAAAAATATGTTTTAATTTATAAATCTTTTAAAATACCTAATTCACCCCTATGCCCCACCCCTCACACTCTTGAGTTCAATAGCCTCTTAGTAATTGCTATCAAAGTGTTGACCTCACTTTTGGAGTGAGGATTCAATATTTCCAATCTTAGGACAGTCCTAGTGACTAAGTGAACACTTAACCCAAACCTAGGTACTTAGGTGGGCTTTCCATATGTTTAGGCTATGCTTGAGGATCTAAAGGTAACATGCCTGCCATATGGTTTAAACCAAATCTCATGCCTATCCTCTTAGCCAAAATAAAAGCTCCAATTAATACAACCAAATCCCAATTGAATCTCGATTCATATCCAAATTCCAAGCCAAATGATTGAAACCCATAACCTAAATTCATCTGAATCCCTTAAACCAATCCTATGGACTTAACCAAAATTCCTTTAATCAAACCAAACTCAATTGATTTTAACAAAAGCACTCCGACCTTTTAAATCTTCATTCCAAGATCAATTCAATTAACCCAAGCTAGCCCATTTGAACCTAAAATGTCAAAATGAGCCAAAATCCAATTAAATCAAAATCAATTGCAATTTTATCCATCAATCAATCGTAAATCAATTATTAGACTCAATTAAATTCAATTCAACTTGAAACCAATTCAATTGACCAATTGGGTTCACTTGATCGAAAGTAACCTAAAAGACCCATTTGAACCAAACTCCATTCCAACCCAAATTGGATTGAATTAAACCATTCTAAACCTCTTATATTGATTATTGATCATCCTTGATTGATCAATTGCAATCAATTAGACCAAACTAAGTGAATTTGATCACTTAACCCAAGTTGACCAAATTAGCCTACATGACCAAAATAAACCAAACTCATCCCAATTCAAATTGATTGAAATCAATGATTCATACCAACTACAAATTGATCTTTGAACATGAATTGACCATTAATTGAGCTAAACCAAATCCAATTGGCCGCTTGACCCAAGTTGACCCAATTTGACCTAAAAGACTAAATTGGGCCAAATCAAATCCTACACCAATTTGATTGTAACTAGTGACTCAAATACATCTCAAGTTGATTATTGAATATGACCAAACCCTTGGTTGAACCCAATTTGATGAAGTCATCCCAATTGACCCATTTATCCCAAGGGGTCAAATTTTCCTAAATCAATCATATATCCAACTTGGTTGAAATCAAAACCTATAATCATCTTAAAATGATCAATTGAACCTAAACCTACACCTAACTCAAGCCAATTTGGTCAATTTGACCAAATTGATCAACTTAGCCCATTTGGCCCATATGAACCCATATGGGTCAAATCTAAACCAAATCCAAATCAAGCCAAACCAATTGAACCAAAACATCCTAAATCATCATTTGAACTTGTCTTAACCCATGGTTTGACCTACATGGGTCAAATTGAGCCAAACCCAACAAACCAACTATGAACCCATTCAAATATGCAATGACCCATCCTTTGGTCACCATGGGTCAACCCAAATCAAACCCAATTTGACCCATTACCCATTAGGTAAAGCCTTACAAATGGGTCAAAACCCACATTTGGATGGTCAAACACACTCTCCTACTCTTGGTAACCACCTTAAGCTCAAAATGGACATGAGGACCACTAGCTCACCTGATCCAAAGTTGGTTTGGTCAGCCATGAGCCACATGGAGGTGCGCTAACCCACTTACTCCTATTAGCACACATAGGAAACAAAGGATAGCCACCTCAGTCTTTGGCATCCCACTACCCTCCCTTGGCCACTCAAATAGAGCCACCTCAATGATTTCATAATGTCCCCTACCACCTTTGCTGGTTGGATGTTTGTCCATGGCAGAATCAATCCAAGACATCAATTTGGATGTGGAGGAGAGTATACTCTTCCCCATTCAATTAAAACATAGATTAGAGCATTCAAATAGCTTTAGCAACTCAAGGAGACCTCGCCGAGTGCATT
The DNA here is from genome assembly GCA_021442155.1 of Cymbidium sinense. NCBI lineage: Eukaryota > Viridiplantae > Streptophyta > Magnoliopsida > Asparagales > Orchidaceae > Cymbidium > Cymbidium sinense. Next base: position 26,544,045 of record CM038223.1, on the reverse strand, counting down.
CTTGAGTTTTCAGAGCCTCCCCATCATCAAAAACACCAAACCCGAAACATGATAGAGCTTATCTCCATCCAACCTAACCAAACTTCCACCATTTTCAAATTAACTTTATCCACACCTTCACCAAGCTTTAGTGTGGTAAAATGAATCAATTCCTGATCAATTCGAGCATCGGAGATCACTCCAAGCCTAACTCTGATTAGGATTTTAGTGGCATTTGATCCATAGAGCCACTGGCGAGGAGGCAAGGTGTGAGCTTCTCAATAAGGCCTCATATCTTCAAGAAGAAGCTACCTCAGTCAATTGACCACCGATCTTGAGCTCTAGTGAGGTGAATTCTGACAAACTATAGAAATTTTAATTTTTTAAGCCTTTGTGAAGATAAGTGTGATTTCGTGTGAATCCCACCATAAGATCTTTTTAGATCTCCTCTGTGAACATTTTGGGATAGATCCTGATGCCCCACAAGCTCCGACGAGCTTGGATCGAGCAGAAAAAGGTGGATGATGTTTGTCTTCCATTGTTATAGGTATGACAGATCATCTGCAGTCCATCCCACGTGATTGAATTAGATAGCCATGTTTAATCTGCTAGATAATCATGATTTAATCCTAATAAGAATTATGAGATTAATCTTCACCTTCGGATCTTCGATCAGATGATGGGGACAAAAGCACGTCCACCGCCGCCACATCAGCATCGTGTTGGATCGTTTAAGTGGCTAATCCTATGATTCCATGTGGAAAGCACTACCACGTCTGCCCATGTGGTGCCATGAATTAGGGATTAATTAAGGTTTAAAAATGTAATTAATTGGCTGAAACTTTATAAATTCTTAACTAATTATAGAAAATCTGGAAAATGCAGATAATTACATTTTAAAAAGGTAAAATAGAGGAGAATTTAATATTCATTTGATTTTAAATAGTGATTAGAGATCAATTAGGGTTTAAATGTTTCTCTAATTAGCATAATTAAGCCATAGTTACTTAGGCAATTAATCCCAAACATGGCATATTGATTTAATGGGGTGACCTCTGCCTCTCATAATTTTTGTAGGATTATTGTCTTTGTGATTAAGGAAATTTGAAATTCAAAACTTAATTACTCTCTTAATTAATTTAGTGATTATTTCAAATCCTAAATAATAAAAATTAATTGATTAAAGTTCATTAATCATTGATTAATAGTGAGATGATGAGAGAGAGTGATTAGGGTCTCTTCCCTAATTACTTTACCAAATTCATTTCATTAAAAAGAATTAATTGATGAGAGGTTTAATTAAGGGATTAATTATTTAATTAATACTGAAAGCAAATCAAATTTTGTTGTTAATCACTTTAGATAGTCAATATTTAAACTAAGGGTTCCTTTTTATGTGTTTAATAACATAAAGAGTCATAAGAAAATTATGATTAGCCCATAAGTGTGGGAAAATCATAAAAGTACTTAATTAGATTATTTAATCTAATTAATCTCTAATCATGAGCCAATTGCATTAGGTCCTTTAGGAGCATTGTAATTTAATTTTTCTTATGTTCATATCATTTGTGGCTCATGATTAAATGATCAATCAAATTAAAAAAGCATAAGAAAGGGTAATTAAATGGGTTGCTTAGTGGTTAAACTTAATTAAATCATACAAATTCCCTAATTATCTTTCCTTAAACAAATTAAGATTACCAGCATGGGAATGGGATGAAAATAGAAAATGACTTTTTCTCCTTAAGTTTAATTAAAATCCAAAATTAAAATTAATAAGAAGCTTTGGTTTTCTGTAAATGGCTTTATTTAATGTGATTGTCCATTGGAATTATTGTAGTTGAATGAATCATATGGAGATGTTTAGCTATTCCTTTTCAATCACTTTAAATGTAGTATGTCATGTGATATCATGTATTCATATTTTCATAATCAAATGGAATTAGTTTATGTAAATTTGGATGTGTTGGCTTAATCTTATTATATGTGTGGCTATTATCCCTAATAAATCTAAATTTATCTTTCACATGCTATAAATTGATAATAATTTTTGGACTGATAGTAGTTATGAATATATATAGGATTTTCATGTGTTTATAGCTTAAGCATGTGAAGGTAGTGCTTTCCTTCCTAAGTTCCTATATATATTCACATATATTTGAATGATAATAAGTATAAAGTCTAGACATCCCATGAAATATGAGGCTTTAAGTAGCCCCAAGGAGGTCATCTTAGTTCCCTGGTTAACAAAGACACATACTTATTTAATTTTATTCTTATGCATATTTGTATTAGAATTTGGATAGAGCTTTAATTTACATGCATAAATAATTCAATAAAATAAAATACAATCCTTTGCATGATTTTTATTCTTGTAGTTGTGCATACATTCATATGTATTTAAGATAGTAAGTATATAGTATGGACATCCCAAAAATATGAGGCTTTAAGTAGCCTGAAGAAGGTCATTTGATTATCTCAATTCCCTGGTTTAAACAATGGCACATACTGGCCTACATCTTTTATACATGTGTGTGTGTGTGTGTGTGTGTGTGTATTTGGCTAATGAATGAAAATCCTCTTTTCTACTAAAACTGCATAAATTCATAATCATTTAAGTGTGCCAAAAGATTATTGCATGTGTAAGTATACTAAGTGTTAAATTATATGCATGTTATGGGTGATGAGAAGGAACGGTCCAACATATTCTATGTGATGATAATTCAACAACATTAATCTTAAGATGCCTTTCATGTTGGATAGGATTCTTTAAGGTTGACCTAAACTTAGGATTAATAAAATATTTAATAAACCATTCACCAAAGAAAACTAAATCATAATAATGTGCTTTAAAAAGTGGCTTAAGGTAGAGATGAAGAAGGTTAGGCCTCCCTCTTCTCTTTATAACACTTAGATGCTAAGTGTTAATTAAATGAAACAAAATAAAATATAAATTAAAATTTGTAAATTATCTAAATAACTTGAAATGAAACCAACCATCATGCTGAATTAAACAATCCTAAATTTAGAAAATCATAACTCTAATGCCTAACTAAAGACATACCACATAAATTCTTAGCACACACAATAGAATTATGCCCCTACTTCTAGTCCTAAGTTAGGATGGTGTATGTGTGATGTTGTGTTTTATTTTATGATATAATGTTTTTGACTGGATGTTAAGAATGTGGATCGTAGACTGGATGTTAGGCCATTGTTAGTCTAATATTATTTTATGCAGGGGATTGTGCTTATGGGGACATTATAATCATAAATATAAATGATTCTATTTACAGGTTGCTTATGCTCTTTAAGAATAATCCACATCAGGATAGATGGGCTTGGATACCCATGTACAGGGTACTAAGTCCAAATTATGAAATATAACTGCTTGGGATTATATATATGATTAGCTAATATATGTTTTGTAGGTGTAGTTGGTTTTACTTTTCCCATGAAATATAATTTTGTAATAGGAATTAGGGTTAGTGCTATGGGGTTTAGGATGAGTAGTGACTAGAAGAATTAGTCCTGGGGTGCCCTATGATGCCTCGAAGTAAATCAAATCTAATCAAGAGAAAGAAGGAAGAAGAAATGAAGAAGTGAAGACCCCATAGCACTAACCCTACTCTACTTTAAATTGATTCTTGTTCTTTTGATAATTAAATTTATTATACACCTACTTTTAATAAAACTAATTTTGATGTTTAAAAAGCTAGATTCTTATGGTTTTAAAAATTATTGATTCTAGAATGAGGTATATTTGTTTAAATCATAGCTTATCTTCTATTATTTGAAAAGATTTGATTTTTCTAAATGAAACAATAAATTTTTGTTTTTCTAAGATATGTCTTCCTGATGAGTTTACCTACTTATTATCTTTTAAATCTAGAAATGATATACATCATACTCTCACTATGTTATATAATTGTGATTGTAAGACATGTGATAAAGACTCCCAATAGGGAAAGGTTATTTTAATTGAGAATTCCACAAAAATAAATTCAAGTCCCCAAGTGTCTACCTTTGCTCCTAAAAAGAGTAGGAAGAGAAATAAGATAGGCAAATGAAACAAGACTTTAAAGGAAGTCACTTCTATTAGATGCTCCAAAATCTCATTATATGATTTTTTTTCTTGAAAATGAAATATCTCTATTGAATACTAAAGAAAATAATTTTCTTTATGATTCTTCTAGCACTTCTACATCTTGTTGTCATGATGAGTTTATTTTCGAAATCAAATTTTAGATGATCATAATAAAGTATTACAAAATCAGTTTATCTCAAAAAGTAAATTTGATCATGATTTACATATTGAGATTAAAAGTTAAAAAAGGTGAGAATACTAATATTAGAAGTAAATTAAAAGACATATCTTTATCTTCTACAAGTTTTAATTGCTAGCATGCTATACACTGGAATCCATCCTTGTCTTGTAAGCAATATTTATGCAATTCTCGTAATTTAATTTCTTGTACATCTGACATGCATCTTAGTTCATTCATAAAATTAAACCTAGAAGTTATAATTCATTTATGCACACTTTGCCCAAAGTTGCATGTACTTATTATTGTAGGAAAGGTCATGTTTAATGTTTTTATTCATTTGGAAGATCCATGAAATTAAATTCTTCATCTTTGTAGATTTGGATTCCTAAGGGAACTAAGTTACATTTCCCAGAATCTACTTATTCAAAAATTTGTAATGTTACTAATGTTAGCGGATCCAAGCTTGTTTGGATACCAAAATCTAGGAAAAGTGATTATATTACAAGATTGTCTTCATGATGGACTAGTGAAGACAAGCATTAATTCATGTATGAAAAATCAACATTTAATTATAACAGTATACAAGAAGGAATGATATGAGGTAACATATTTTGTATTATTCATTAATACCTTCCTTAAATGTATTTAGGTATTATGATTAGTTATGTTTCTTTCATCCCTAGCTAATTTATTTAAGCTTCATATTTTATTTATTTTTTTAATGAATGAGTTGTATTCAAATATGATTTGAAAATAAATTTATAAATCACATGAAATTTATATTTTAAATAATACATGACTTATTATGGGACAATATTTTCCTAGCCTTTATGAGTTTTATATTATTTTCCCAAAGAATGTTTAGATTCAATTTTAAATTCTCTAAAATTTGAGATAAGAAAATTTAGTTGCTACCCTATGTACATCCTTTAGTCTTTAAACTAAATTAATTTCTAGTTTTGAAGATAAAATAATTTACATAATTGACATTTATAATTTTATGTGTGATTTGATCTCTTATGCCCTTTAATAATTTTTTATTTTTATTAGATTATTAATTTCATCAAGCTTATTCAGCATATATTTTGTGATCAATAACTCAATATGCTTAATTTAATACTCATCATTTCTTTATATAGTTTAAGTTTACTCTTTTTCTGTAGCTTATGTTAAATAATGGATATGATTCGTAAATCAGCTTGCATGCATTAATTTGGAATAAATATGAAATTAGCTTTATGAATCATTTTGCATGATTAGAAATTCTCTTGTAATATCTATCTTTATTATTCATGAAGTATATAAATTTTAGCCTTTATTGTTCAATTATCATTTGATACAATTGTATTTGATTTGATGATAAGATAATTTTAGATGGAATCTAAAGTTGTCATTACTTTCAAAATATTGTTCATTTTGAATAACTAAGATGTGGAATATCAAAAATATTGCTAAAATTATATTTTAAAGACATGTTTGTACTTTCCTTATGCTTAATTGTATATTTTCCTCACATATGACATTTTCCATCATTTATATGTTTAATTGAAGTTAGTTTCATATTTTAAAAAAATATATATTTGCATACATTAAACAAGAGAGAATATCAAGCAAATTAATTTTTAATTATCTTTATCATCTCTTGCATAATTTAATTTTGTAAAAAATTAAGGGGGAGAATTTTTTTGATATAGTCAACTTGTACGTTTAAATTTTTGATGATGTCAAAAGGGTGAGAAAATTAATGTTGGCGAATATCACAAATGATGTTGATTATAATTTTATTTTTTCACATATGCATTTAGTGAGGGAAAGAATAATCTTTATAATATTATTTTTACTCTTCACACCAATATGAGTTTGTCATCATCAAATAGAGAGAGATTGTAAGTAATACACCTTATGTCCCTCACCATTTGATTTGATGATAACAAACCTTGTGTAACAAAGATTGATAAGTTTTTGTAGGATGAATTATCCATATTAATCATTATGATGTAATTATTAATTTAGATTTTAATTTGCAAAAAATATATTTTCTTAAATTTACTAATTATTTATTTTAAAAATTTAGGAAAATTCAGACTCAACTTGCTTCGTTAAATTGGGAAAGTCATATCAGGTTGGACTGTGGCAGTTTGACAATTTTTATAAGACTTACAAAATAAGAAAAATTAAAGCTCACAAAATGAAGATTATTGTTGAATCATTTTCATCTTATTTATTTTGATTTTTAAAATATTTTGTCATCTCTAATTTGCATTACTTTCCAATTTTTATGAAATTATCTATTTTGAATAATTTGACTATTTAGTACTTAGTTTAGCCTTATCCATTGCATCTAAACTTGATTCTAGTACATTTATTTCTTATTGAATCAATTTGTATGCTTATAATAATTTTTATGTCTTTATTTAGCATAAGAATTAATTTATTCAATTAATTATCCAAAGTACCCTTTCTCTCTCTCCTACTAATAATTTTATTTCAAATTCAAATTCATATGGACAAATTTTTATTGTTTTTGGCATGATAAATTATATGTGAATTATTTTATTTAATTACATGTCATTATTCATTATATATCAATTTGTCAAATTTCAATTTTATTTATATGTAAATTGAATATTACCTTGAGTCATTTTTAAATTCAGCTTAATCACTTTGGGAATGTTATGGATAATGCATTTTTATTTAGTTTTTTATGATTTGATTTTATTTTATGTGAATTAATTTGAATTAGTTTAAATTTAAAATCAAATAGATTTGTATTTAAAGTACTTTCAAAATTTATAAATTTATTTTAGGAAATACCTTAGTGAGCCCCTATTCCATTTATTTTAATTGATTTTAAGTGTGTTTAAATTTCAAAACCTTTCCCGTTTAACTTCTCTTTATTAAATTAAAATTGATTTTCATTTATTTGTGTTTATAGCATACATGGAAAGTCTTGGCCAAATTTGTCTTTGATTTATTTTATTTGATTATTAAATTTGAATATTGCACTTACTTATTTCCAAAATAAATTCACTCTTTTTGAAATGATTATGGCAAGACACGATGTATTTAATTTATCTTATTTTAAGTCTATTTGGTTTAATTATGCTTAGATTAAATTTAAATTCAAGGAGCCATGTATTATTGCACTTTATCAAAAATTAAATCCTTATTTTTGAAAATTCTTTAGCCAGCCCCTTTTTATGTCATTTAATTTATTAATTTATATTTTAATAATCAAATCTATTATTTATTAATCTCTGTTGATTATAGTTAAAAATTAATTCATTCATGGACAACTTTGGCCAACCCTTATATTATGACTAAATTAAATTATTTTTGTTTGAATTATTTTTAAATTTGATATCTTCATTAATTATAGCCTCTTCATTTATGTAAATGGCATTTAAACGCATTCCCTCCCATGATTTGGCTGGCCACATGATATTTAGTTTGAATTTATTTTGAATTATTACATCATGTGATTTAATTTTAAAAAATTAATTAGTTCCTTAAGAAATATTTTCTCTCAATTTTCGTTATCTTTCTCTCTTGCCTTGGCCTAAACTCTATTTAAAGAGTGGATTTCATGACTTAACCTCTATTGTAAAAAATCAACCTTGGCCAACCACTTGGAAAATTTTTTGACTGCTCACTTTGGTTTCAATTACTTGAGTTCATCCCTTTCTTTGTACTTAAGTCTTCAACAGCAATTCAAAGTGAGATCCTTTTCACTTTCCTCATCAAGCAAGCTTCAAGTGTTGGAGATTGGTCATTCAAGTCTTGAGCTTACATCTTCATCCATTTTTTTTGACTTGAGTAAGATTGTTTTAATGTGTTTTAATCATTTCATGGTTTATGATTTGATGATTTGTTAAGATTGAAAAGGTTTTAGTTTCAACATTTTTTCTTCTTACTTTTCTTTAATTTAAATTTCAAACATTTTGAATACTTCATATCATCTTGGATTTAAGATTTTGATTTGACAATTTTTATTCTTAATGCTTTTAATACTATTTTTTTTCGAAGAGTCTTTCTAGTCTACATTTTGTTTTTCAAGTGTTCTTAAGTGTTATTTTATTTCAAACTCATATATCAAGTTGTCTCTAACTTTTAAGTTTTCATAATCATTTATTTTTGAAAGAGGAGGTCATTGATCACTATAAAATACAAGTAATCCAAAAGGTCAAAAGAAGAAACTATTACCAAGGTTTAGCTCTGATATAAGTCAATTCCAAATTATCACTATTCACTAGGATTTCTAATTGTGGGTCAATAGTTGTAGAGATGCAAAAGGAGTGTAAGGAAGTGCCATAGTTGACTAACAAATCAACAGGCTTGTTCATCCTTGTCAACCATTTTATAGACCCTTATCTAATTGAAGAATCTTTTACTTTTGGATTTTTAGCTGCTAGTAGATTCTTTAATTCTCTGGTGCCTTACTGGCTATGTTTTCTATGCTTGTGGGAATGCCACTCCTCCACAGCAGCATTTAGTATGTCCTCATAGTGTTCTCCTTCTAAATTCTATTTTTTTGTGTAAAGAGGAAAAATTTTATTGATTACTACAAGATTACAGCAAACTAAAAGACAAAAAAGTAGAGGTGGTTACAAGTACTTTGTTCTAATGTATGGGAGGCCCAGCTTGACACTATGTACAAGTAAGCTCAGTTCTTTGTCAAGCTGCTTAGAAGATGAGAGGATTTGGTGCTATGCTCTATGATTTGCAAGTAGATCAGTTGGTCTATTGCTTTCCCTCCATATATGGGAACAAGATACATTGAAGATCATTGTTAGATTTTTGATAGCTTTGAGGAGGTTGATGATGAGCCAAAGGGGGTACTTGAACCAATCTTCATGTAGGATTTGAATGAGTGGTATTTTATCTGATTCAATCCAATAGATGAGATGGGGTCTTCTTGAAGCAAAGAGGAGTGCAAAGTAAAGTGTTGTGGTTTTAGCGTGAAGTGTTGAAAGCGTAGCATAGGGCATGAGTAGAAGTTGATGCAACCACCTTTGTTATTCCTAAAGATGCCACCAATTCCATCATTTCTAGTTTTGGTGTTGTAGCTGCCATCTATATTAATTTTAATGTAGTCTTAGGGGTCGATTTCTACTAGAAAATAAGGTTGTAGGTTGGAGGTTTACAACTGGCTGTATTCATATAGTTGCTTTTCAAGTTTAGAGCCTCTCCTTTCTCAATCAGCTGGAAGTGGGAGAGAAATTGATTCAACATTGATGATGGAAGCATTATGCTTGAGGTCATTCCTAATAGTCCAAATGAACCAAAGGATGATAAGGATTGCATTTAAATTTTTGGTGGGCCACTTATATGTTGCATGATTTGATTTATCCAAGAGTTGAACCAACTTGAAGAAACCATCTCCATTGTCATCATTTATTTATTCAGGAAACATATTCCATAGCTTTTTGCTAATTTCCAATGGATGAAGGTATAAAGGACACCTCCTTCTTCTTCTTTGCATAGATGGCATCTTGAGGGAAGTTTAAGTCCTTTAAGTTTGAGGATATCATCAAGGGGAAGGAAGTGGTAAACGAGTCTCCAACAAAAGAATGCTATTGAGGGTCAGATATTTGGGTTCCAAATGTCTTTTTCCCATGGTACATAATTTATTTCATTCCACCAAATTGAGAGGAGAATCTTGTGAATTGAATTATGTGTGCATTTACCCTTAATAATTAGTGTGCCTTTTATTTTATGGTTGATAGGTAGACTGCAAATTTTATTACAAATTTGTGGAGGGAAAATAGGTTTCTAATTTTTATAAATCCCAATCAGGATTCAACCAAAAATCCTTTATGAAGTAAGTTTGAAGAGGCCTGGAATCCGCAAATTCCAAATAGAGGGGTTCCTCCCCATTCCAATGGTCATTCCAAATGTCAATGCATCCATCCCCCCAAGTCCCAAAAGATGAGGTCTTTGGCTTATTCTCTGTGCTACAATAAACTCCTCCAAATGGCTAAATCAAATGGTTTTTTCATAGTTATCATTGGATGATAATCTTTGTAATACTTTTCTAACAAGTACTTGGCCCATAGTAATTTGTTCTCCTTGAGTTTTATCCATAGTTTGCATATGCTAGCTTTGATATTATCTTCAATTATTTCGAATCCCAAACCACCTTTAGTGGTTGGTTTACAATACTTTTTCTATCTGGTCCAATGACTAGACTTATGGTTGTGACTCCATATAAATCTATTAAGGAGTCTTTCAATTCTCTTTTGGATTATTTTTGGAATGTGGCGGACTTGGGTAGTATATAAAGGAATTAAGTTGAGGGTGCTTTTGCAATGGTAATTCTTCCACCGAAGGAGAGAAAAGAGTTCTCCCAAGAGTTGATTTTATGCTAAATTTTATAAATTAGATCATAAAAGAGTGATGATGTGTCTTTTCTTTTGTAAAGTTTGATTCCTAGGTAAGGGAAGGGGAGCTTTCTGTGAGTGAAAGTAGTCCTCTTAATGATCCATCTAATTTTTGATTTGTTGATTTGCTTCCCTATGATAAAGAGGCATTTGTTAGTATTTAAAGACATACTAGAGAGGGTCATGAAGTCCTTGATTATTTTTAAATGTGTGTTGGTTGTTCTTTTATTTCCATTACTAAAGAGGAGGAGGTCATCAACAAAGGCCAAATGAGAGATGTTGATGTTCCCAGTGGAGAGGTATTTGATGTTCTCTTTTAAGGTATAGGCTTTATTTAGTTCTCAAGGGAGGATTTCTAAAGCCAAAATGAAGAGTGTGGGGGATAGGGTATCACGTTGTTTAACACTTTTGGTTGCTTGGAAGAGGCCATTAGCTTGGCCATTGAGAATAATTTTGTAGTGGGTATTGTAGAGAAAGGTTTCAATTATCACTCAATAATTGTGAGAAAACCTCACTTTTAGGGAGTTGAGAAGGAATTGCCTAATAGTGTCAATGCCTTTCTTTATGTCAATCTTCATCAAAACATTACCTCCTCTACATTTTCTCTTAATGTCATTAATCAGCTCTTGGGCTAGAAGGATGTTGTTAGTTATATTTCTCACTTTGATGAAGGTAATTTGGTTTTGGGAGATTAAGGTTGGGAAGATCTTTTGAAGTCTGGTGGAAATGATTTTACTAATGATTTTGTTGATAACAAGTATTAGGCAGATAGGTCTAAATTTTCCATAAGTGTGGCAAAATTTCTCTTTGAGAATCAAAATAATGGCTAAAGTGGTGAAATACTTATGGCAACTCATGTCAGTGAAGAAAGCTTGAATAGCTTTTATTACTTCAACTTTTATAACTTCCCAAGATTTCTAATAAAAGAGAATAGTAATTCCATCAAGATCAGTTATTTTATATCCATCCATGGAGTTAAGTGCATTATAGATCGCTTTCTCATTTGGGGTGGAGGTGACTTCCTCATTGTTGGTGACCTTGTCAAAGTCAAAAAAAATTTATTACAAAGATGAGGCAAAAGTTTTTGGAGAACTAGCTAAAACACACGTCCATAATACCCTCTTGGTGAGTGATCCAATTACCATCAGGATTTTTTATTTTGTTCATCCATTTTTCTTGTCTTTTCTTTTTTATGCAAGCATGGAAGAATTTGGAGTTTATAGCCCTTTGTAGGATGTTTTGAATAGTTGATTTTTATCTAAGATAATCTTCTTCTCTGTTGATGAAGTTTTGGAGCTCAAGATGAAGATTATTTAGTTGGTGTTTAAGAATAGAGGTATCACTATCTTTCATGTGGGAATTCTCTTGTTTGTTTATCTTCTCTTCAGTTGTTTTGACCTGATGGTGGATGATTCCAAAAGTCTCCTTGTTCCATTTTTTAGTCCATGAGTAACATTCTTATGAAGGATCCAGAGGTGAATCCAAAGGGTTGTTGTTTTCACCACACTACCAAAGTCTAGTAATACATTGGATAAAGTTTGTGTGGGAAGTCCACATGTTGAGTAACCTAAAAGGGTTGTATTTTGGTATGGAGCTGAAATTGATGCTAACCAATAAAGGAGAGTAATTTGAAGCAATTCTAGCAAGGTGAAGAACTTCCAAATTATAGAAGAAAGAGTCTCATCTAGGGTTGGTGAGGACTCTATCCAATCTTTTCCAAGTTCTCCCTCTTTTCCAAGTGAAAGGTTTGCCTTTAAAACTAACATGAAAATTGTTAGCATCTTCTATGCATTCAATAAATTCTAAAATAATTGATAGGTTTGGTTTTTTTCCTCACATTTTTTCAGCTGGGCTTGAGATGATGTTGAAGTCACCTCCAACAATCCAAGGGTCTTTGGTTTGCAAAATAATTTGTTTCATATCCTCCCAAAGTTCCAATCTTTATTGATGGTTACAAGAAACATAAATGATAGTGGAAAAGAACCTAAAGGTAGAATCATGTAGGTGGAAGTGACAAAATTTGTTGAGTCAATGAATATTTGAATCTAGAATCTTAATTTGAAAAAGAGCCAAATTTTATTGCTGGAGTTGGCAATGATGTTAAAATTAGGTAAGTGCCTATTAATTTTTGGTAGGTTGTGGCTTTGGAGAAGAGGTTCAAGTATGGTAAATAGATCAAGAGAGTGGGTTCTAACAAAGCTTTTAAGCATGTTAGAGGCATTAGCCTTATCAATGCCTCTAATGTTTCATATCAAAAAGTTATTCATCAAAGAGTGCAGTTACTTCTAATGGGTCTCCTAGAAGTACCTTCTTCCCAATTGTGGGCTCCATTATATTAATTTTTGTTAGAAAGGAGATGTTTCAGTTCTCTTGAACCTTTCTGCATTTTTTTCTTATTCGTGACTATGTGTCACTCATCCATAGCTGAATTAAAGTTATCATCATATTGCATCTGATCATAAGGAAGGAGTTGGTTATTGGTGTCATTTGCAAGTTCCTGGTCTTGATCCAATGGTTATTGTTTAGAGTCTCTATAGGGATTTATTTGGTTTACTATAGTAAAAGGCTATCCCCTTAGAAAGTTTAAGAATTACATGGGAATGAGGAGCTTGTTGCTGCCAATTCTTGTTCTTTAGATAGGATAGATTTTAAGGTTTCTATTCATGATATGGTGATTAGCTATGGTATGAATAAAAATTGTTATTCAGAGTCTCTGTAGAGATTTGGTTAGTCCACTGCAGCAATAAGTTGTCAATCAAATTATTTAGGATTTCTGCTAGAGATTGAAGAGGTTGCTACTGCTTGTAGTTATTCTTCAGCTTGGATAAAGTTTATATTGGGATTTCTATCCAGGATATGGGAGTTTACTGTGAAGTGGAGGGCAAATTTTAACTAGAGGTTTTTTGAGCCAGAATTCTACCAGGATCACAAAATGCTGTAGCAGAATTCCAAAAAAATGTTGGTTGGATGGATCTTTGTTTCAAAGTATGCTGAAGGATTGCAAAAGTATTTTGTGGAATCATATATGGATTCAAGAAGGTCTAATGTAAAGTTATGGGAAGGTGGTATCAGTTCTTTAGTGGGGTTATGTCCAAGTGATTGAAGCATAAGTGTTCTACCAGAATCTGGAATGACTTCAGTAGAATTCTAAAATTCAGCAAGATGGATGGAGTTTTGTTTTAATGTATGATAAGGGATTATGGAAGTAGTTGTGGAATCATATATGGAGTCAAGGTGATCTATTGTAATACTTCGGGAAGGAGGTGGTAATCTCCTAATAATTTTATCAATTTTGGGATTACTATCAGTTGGATTATCAGAATAAAGAATGGTTTCAATTTCATGCTCTTTGGTTAGAAATGCTTTACAGTTTTCATTGTTGCTAGTGTAGATCAGTGGAATTTAAGTTATTATTAGGAGTCAAATTATGCTAGTCCTCCTCTATAGAAGTATCAATTAGGTTAAGAAAATGTTTAGAATTTGGTTGTCTTCTATAAGAATTATCTTCAAGCATCTAAGAGTTGTTTACAAGTTTCATATGTTCAATATGGTTTGTGCTGCTATTTAAGGGAACTTTAGATTGAATTTGAGCTGCGTTTGAATCTTTAAGGATGATAGTTTTCATTGGCTATTTTCCCTTATTAGATTTGTTATTTTTTAGTTCTAGATATGCAATGAAGAAATTGTCCAAAGAGTGCCCAAACATTCTACTTTTGCTGCAATACAAAGCTTTTTGTTCAATCTCCACCCTTTGCAAATACCCATTGGATTGTACTCATATCCAAATTTCATCATTGAAAGGTGTTGTTATGTCCATCTCCACCAAGATTCTAGCAGCTAATGGCCTAGTTAGGTAGGTTGAATGTAGGAGTGTCTAGCTTAAGGGGTCCTCCAAATATTTTAGCTATGGAGTAGAGGATTTGATTATTAAATAAGTGGAGTTTTAGGCTAGGTATTTTAAACCAAATAGGAACAGTGGTGGGCTTTTTGCTAAAGTAAAAAGAAGTAGTCCATTCCAAAAATTTCACAAAAATATTATCAATGATGCTTCTTAGAAAAAAGTCTTGCATATTCTTCCTCCATAGAAAGCTTAATCATTATATGCTTCCCATCAAGGAGACCCACTTTCAAATTTCTAGCTAGTTTTAGATCATTAAAATGGTTCTTAATTGAGTCCATTTTTGGGTTCCTATAAGTAAGCTTTCCAATGAGGGTGAACCTGAAAGGTTTGGCCAAAGTCCATATCTCAAATTTAGAAAGTAGATGGGCTGGTTTGCCATTCTTTCTAGCAGCTTTTCTCAAAAGGGAGGAGGAGGTGCCTTTAGCAAAAGTATCATGGTAAGATTAAGGAAATAAGGTCAATTTTGGGTTGGGTGGGGGAGGTTCAACATGGGAGGCTAGTGCCAACACATTTTTATACGAAGGGGGATCCATGGGTAGTATGGGTGGAGAAGCACCAGGGAAGAGTTGGATGGGGTAGCTAAGAAATTAATTGAATAGTAAACATTGAGAGGGAGGAAAAGTACCAGGGAGTGGCACCAAAGTAGCTAGGTTGAGTTGCTCCATCCTCGTCCCTTTAAGTAAATCCATTGGGCTAACTTAATACCTTCTAAATTCTCTTCATGTGAGTACCTATCAACTTCTTCCTAACTAGTCATGGCTAGGGTTAGGAAAGGTTGTGGGTGCTACTATGTAATGTCATATTCGACTATCTTGAATCAATTGGATGATGTTTTAGAAATTTTCTTTTAGTAATTGTATTGGTTGTGGTTTCATTGTATTCAATGGTGTTATTATTGATTGTATGCATTGGATTTGACTTGTTTTTCAAGCTTCTTAGGTTAGGTAGTGTGAGTACTACTATTGTGTTATCTTTATGTATTCTATCATCAATAGAAGTCTCCTTATTATAATCTCCAGATGGTTGTTGTAGCTAGAGATTTGTTTCTCTATAATTTATGTTATTAGGTGATTCTAGCATATTACTAGTCTCCAAATGTTCTCCTGGTATATTATATTTCATTTTTGGTTCTATATTTATTACAAGTGTTCCATTCTTTGGTTGTTATAATTCGGATGGGAGTTGGGGCTCTTTTTCCCTCATTGGTTGCTTCTAATTCTCTAACCTTCTATTTCTTAATTTAGGGTGTACAATAAAATAGTTCTTAAGCTTGTGGTCAAACATTATACAATTTTCACAATATAGAGGTTTTTATTTTATCTCTACCATTTTCCAGTATCCATTTTCTTTGGTTCCAATCTAGATCTCCTCATTATAGCCAACAATTATGTCCATTTGTAGAAGGATCCTTATAATAGATGGTCTTATAAAATTGAAGGTAGTTGTGTCTAGCTTTAGGGGTCTGCCAAATATGGCATTAATAGAATAAAGGATAGAGCAAATGGGTGGGCCACCATCCACCACATTAGCATAAGAGGGAAGGTCCACAACACAGAAAGGAAGAAGTAGGCCATAGACCTAGAAAATCAATGGAGCAATAACCAGAGAGGAGAAGAAGACATACCCAAGATTGGCCACTTCCATGGCACTAGTTTTCAAATCATCATTTGAACTTATGCAAGTACATCATAAAGATTAACTTGTTTCACTCTTGTAACATTAAAATTTCTAATTACATATTATCAAAATATTTTTCAAGGATAAAGTTATTTCAAGTGAATCGCATATTATTACATATTTTAAAATAAAAAATAAATAAATACATTGTGAGGTTTCATAAATTTGTCTTACTATTGCTTAATGGATTTTGATTACAAAATTTATTTTAAATCAAAGAAATAGATTTTTTTATTTGTAATTGTTTTTCTCTTGTTAACTATTTTGTAGGGTTTGTACTTTCCTTGTGTAAGAAAGTATGGTGTTTGAGTTATATTCACCCAATGTATGAAAGTATGTTGTTGGGGTTGTACTTGCCCAGTGTAGAAAAATATGAGAGATTCATTATAATCTTGACTTGATTAGTGAATTCTTAGTTAGAGTGACTAGGTGTGGACATAGGCAAGTTTTTGGGTTTTAGCCAAATCACATAAATAATTTCAATGCCTTATATATTATTTTTTTTTACATTTAATTTGATTGTTTACAATGTTTTGTACTTACAAACAATCCTACACTCTTTGTAACTAACTTTTTTGTTATTCTCAAATAAGATAAAGGCCCATAATTCCTAATGAACAAACTAGCTCAAGCTTCTAATTTGCATCAAATACACTTTAGAATCAAGATTTGAATCATCATATTAGAATAAGTCTTTACTTATTAGACATTTTTGTAGTTTTATGATGTTAGAATCTAAGTCCTAAATTTCTAATAAAATACTAAATAAAATTTTAAATTTTCAATCTCAAAAATGTAAAGTCCAATTGTACGATAGGTTGAAATGCTTATTGGGCATCCTAGTACCTAAAGCTTCATAATCCCATTTCACATCTGAAAAAATTGTTCTCCATAGAGCACTCATTTTGATTCTCTTAAATAAACTTTCTTTGCATCCTTATCTTTAAGATCCATATAGAGTTAAAAATTAACTCCTATAATCAAGAATTTTCTTATGGAAGTATGCTTTCTTAAGATGTAATTTACTATTGGAGCTTGCTCTTATAAAAAACTAAGAACTCTGCAATAAAACAAACCCTATTCTATCTTATCATATAGTTCAATGAATGAATCTCTTGAGCATAAAAAACTCACCTATTTTATGAGCCTTTTACTAAGTGATCGTATCTATTATAAGGTAATATTGTCATCTCTTGAGATGATATATTATTTATTAATGACATTTTTGATCGCCTAATTAAGAAATTTTGAAATCTGTGTGTTGTCATAAAATTTTATTCATAAATTTTTCTAACTACTCTATTGGAGAATGGTTCCTCTCTCCATCTTTATAAATTAATTTTTACCTATATATGTTAGTAGTTGAGAAGGCCTTTCATTCTATTGGGGACCTCTCCATTTCTTCTTTGGAAGAGCTGACCCAACATTTATAAAACAAATTGTAGAACCTCGATAGTTGTTGGAATCAAATAAGTTGGTCCTATAATTTATACATTTTAACTTTCAAAATAAAACTTTAAATTATTTCAATAATAAAAAATGGCTAAAAAAATATTTTAAGAAGTTGAAAGATTTTTGACTTTGTTGTTTTAGTCAATTTTTATTATAACTAACATATTTCACTAGCTTGGAATAGAAAAATGCTTGGACAATTTATATTTGCTACAACTTCTTGAATTAACTTCTCCATCGATAATGACAAATTACCTAATGGCTCCATAATAAAATTTAGAGTTGGTTTTGAAGATCTAATTCTACGTTAAAAGGCATTTCTAGTGTTGTTGTTATCACTGATGACTGTGATATGAATGGATTAAAATATAAAAAAATTTATAGAATGTTCTCATGATCAATGCAATATTTTTTATGAGTTGGTCAAAAATGATAGTTATATGGCTGATTTGCTGAGAAATCTTGTTAACATAGAAATATCATTTTCAAATTCTAACCAATCTTTGGAAAAGAACATGAGTGATGAGGGACAAGTTGACATAACCCCTACTTCTATTTTGGGAGATATTACTGAAGTCATTCTCTATAGTGGGAAGGTCCTACCACTTCGCCTACCATCCTCCAAGGACAAAGGCAAACAAATTATTGACCAATGTTTGAACCTTTACAGAATGATCCAATCATTAAACCAATTGCTCAAAAGTCAACTACAATGTCTTTGTTCATCTTAAGAAGCTACCTGCTAGACTAAGCATTTATGATGTCCCTATTCTGTCCATAGAAATGATGGAATCTTTAGTTTAGCCATTACTCGACCCAAAGATATGCTTGACATAGCTAGTAGAAACTTTCTTTAAGAGACTTGTAATATTAAAGAAGTCTCTAGTGTAACTTTCTCAGATCAAGATTTACTTTTGGGAACTACCAAGCATAATTAGCCCTCAACATTTTAGTCTATGCAGAAAATTACAAATTATCTAGAGTTCTTATCGATCCTTGTGCCTCAGTCAACATCATGAACTTTAAAACATTATCATTTTTCAAGATAAGCACATAGACTTAGTTCTGATAAAATATTATTAGGGGGTTTAATGAAATGGGGGTAAAGGCTTTGGGTTCAATCACTCTATTACTAGAAATAGATGGGTTGAAAATTGAAACAAAGTTTCATATTATTGATTTAAAGAGAAGTTTTAATGCTCTTTTAGGTAGGCCATAGATAATTCAATACATAATGGTTCTGTCATCACTCCATCAGTGTATTGAATACATAAGGGATGGTGTGGAATATACCATAAAAGAAGATATATAACCATTTTTATTAATAAAATTGAGCTCTACAATGATGCTACTTATTATATGCCAAAGGGAAACTATCTAATTTTGTGAGATTTGGCATTGTTAGGGCATCCAAGAAAATAAAAGAAAAAATCAAGTCAAATGAAAAAGAAGGAAGAAAAAAGGAGGGAAAAGAAGAAAAAAAAGAAAAAGAACCTCCTATAACTCAAATTGATTTAGGAATTTTTCTTTGATGAAGAACCAAACTAAAATGATGTTTAATAAAGAAAGAAATCTCATTATAATAAAAAGTGATGAAGAGCAAATTCAAGCATCTAAAGATGAAGCTGAATTATCTCTTTATGAAAAGCTAAAAATGTATGTGGACACTTTGACTTTTATTCCATTACCTCAACATAAAATTGCACAACTAGAAGTCAAAGTGGCCCCTAACCTTTCAAGAGAGGTTAGGAAGTTGTCAAAATTTTATTCTATACTAGAATCTTTGAGCTCAAAAGTAGATGTAAAGCTTGAAGACTCATCTCAACATAAAATTGCACAAATAGAACTTCCATTTGATTGGTATCCAAGTTATGTTAGAAATGAAATTAAAGATAGTCTAATTATAAATGACCGGCCCAAAGGTATAGCCCAATGCATGGAATGTTCATGGGACACTAAATTTAAAAAAATTAAAATACAAGCCTAACATTGTGTTCATTACCATTGGACCTTTAAATGATGATGAGTATTGTTTAATGATAAGTAACCATATGGAGTCTAAGCAACATTTTGAGAGTTCATCCAATCCTTTGGAAGAATTCAATCTTAAAACATCAAATAATTTATATGGTTACTCAATTCAGAATGCACCCCTAGAACTCAATGAAGAAGTAAAATCTACTATTGATAAATTAAAAGAAATCAACTTAGGAACTAAGGAAGACCCATGTTAAACTTTTATTAGTTCGCTATTGGGTCTAGAAGATTCTTATGATTTGATTAATTTAGTTTCTAAATACAAAGATTATTTTTCTTCAAATTATGAAGAAATTCCAAATTATCTCTAATTATTTTAATCCATAAACTAGAGATTAAACTAGATGTAATTCCAATAAAATAATCCCCCAAACACATGTATTTAGAGATTGAAAAACAAGTAATTATTGAAGTAAAGAAATTAATTGAAGCTAATTTCAAATGAGAGGAAAAGTATACTTCTTGGTTAGCAAGTATTATGGTTGTGAAGAAAAATAGTGTCCAAATGTGCATGTGCATAGATTTTAGAGACTTAAATAAGGCTTGCTCCAAATATCACTTTCCATTGCTGATCCCAAAAATTATGGTGGATATAGGCTTATAATAACAAAAATATTTCATTAATGGATGGGACATTTAGGTATAGCCAAATATATAGGGACCTCAAAGATGAGAAATATAAAACATTCAGAACCTTGATTGAGAGATTTTATTACATGGTCATGCCATTTAGTCTCAAAAATGTTGAGGCTACTTATCAAAATGCAATGACTAGAAGATTTGATGAATTGATTTAGAAACAAGTTGAATGTTAAATCAATGATCTAGTCATCAAAACTAAAGTAAAGTTATATGTATGATCTTCATATTGTTTTTGAATGGTAGCATCATTATATCATAAAAATGAATCCTTTGAAGTGCACCTTTGGAGTTACTTCAAGGAAATTTTTAGTATTTGTACTGTGGCATTATAGAATAGAAATCAATCCTTAAAAAGTTAAAGTTATCTTAGAAATGCAGCCACTTTGAAGTCTCACATATTTAAGATCATTATTGAGTAGGCTTACATATCTAAGGAGATTTATATCAAACCTATCAAGATGATGCCAATCATTTATCTCATTAACAAAGATGAATTCTAAATTTATTTGGAATAAAAAATGTTAAACTATATTTGAGAGTTTAAAATAATTTTAAATGAAACCTCTTGTGTTGGCTAGCCCAATGCCAAGAATGCCATTAATTTTATATGTTGTAGCTTTAGATGAATCTCTTGGAGCTTTATTAGCTCAAGTTAATGAAGAAGGCAAACAAAATGGCCTTTATTATCTAAACTGCAGACTTACTATAATAAAAATGAATTATCTGCCAATAACTCAATAAAAACACCTTTTGGAACTCTCTTCCATTTTTATTGTGATGGGTTGGAGTATATTCTTTATGATGCAAATTGATATATATTCAACTAAATTTTTCTTAACATTATGTTAAGGTTTATTTAGATCTAGGTTCTACTTCTTATAAATGTAAGTATTCATAGTTAATTACCCCTCTTATAATAGTAACAGAGAACTCTCTATTATGGTTGAAAAAATAGAAATATCTTTCTAATATGAATCTATGTCTACTGGTGTGTGTGATATGGCATAGATGATTGTCAAAGAGAAATAAAAGAATAGTCACAATCAAGATCCTATGGTTTTATCATCTTAGGACTATATTATATCAATCTACCAACATCTGAGGGCTATCTATAATGTCCAGGGAGTCTGATTAGTATGCATTGGTTGTGTCATTTCAGATATCTTGAGTAGATTAGAGGTTTGGTATAGGGGTGTTCGCATGGTGAACATATGGGTTGGACTTACATCACCTTAGAATGCCATATTTATATAAGTGTTCACATGGTGAATGAATTATAGGGTGTACACATAGCCAACTGATAGAAGATCAGGTTTAATCTATTTGGAATGCTAGCAGGATGTTGTACTAGCATTACAAGCATGGGTCAAACTTACATCGATTAGAAAGCCAACATCTTTATATAGGTGTTCATATAGTGAACAAATTATAGAGCGTTCACATGGTGAATGAATATAACACTAGGCTTACATCCCTTTATAATGATAGTAAACATAAGGGTGTTCATATTGTGAATAGATTAATTTTACTTACATCCCTTTGGAATGCTAGTAAACTTAAGGGTGTTGGCATGGTGAAAAAATTATAGGGCATTTGTAAGATGAATGAATAGAATATTAGGCTTACATCCCTTTGAAATGCTAGTAATCATAGGGGTGTTCACATTGTGAAAAAATAAATTGGAGTTCATTCCCTTTGGAATGCCAGTAAACATATGGGAGTTCACACTGTGAATAAATAAATTATGCTTACATCCCTTTAGAATGCTAGTAAACATAAGGGTGTTCACATTATGAAAGAAATTCCCATTAGAATTGATAGTAAAGATAAGGGTGTTCATATGGTAAATAGATAAATTAGACTTACATCCCATTGGAATGCCAATAAACATAAGCATGTTCAAATTGTGAGTAGATAAATTTGACTTACATCCCTTTTGAATGCTAAGAAACATAAGAGTGGTCACTTGATGAACAAATAAATTAGACTTACATCCCTTTGGAATACCATAAACATAAGGGTGTTCATATGGTGAACATATAAATGGACTTACATCCCTTTAGAATGCCAGATTATTTTGGATTTTCCATGTCGAATGAGTGGATTGTTTTGAGGATGGTGCTGGAAGGTAGTGCCTTGTACCTATAGATCATCATGCTTAGGCATTATTAGGATGGTGCCTCGATGCTAGGAAAGTAGCCTCATGAAATTATAGGTGCTATAAAGGATATTTTAAAGTAGGTTGGCAAATTAACCAATGCTTAAGCGCTGATTATCTAGTACCTTAGCACTAGCCGAAAAGATCATACAAACGAATTGATAGGTTGGCAAGTGTATTCATTAGATAGGATAAACTTTTGACTAGTGTTGTCACTATATCTATCTGATACATTCTTCACGTGTCAGAGCACCATGGTGCTACATCAATAACTGACATGCTTTTCAATTCTTGTCTATTACATAATTAATAGTAATATGTGGTAATAAGTGCTTCTCTAATGTCCGAAGAAGTAGAGGATGAGGATGAATATGATTACTAGTTTCCCTACTTTTTATTTTATATTTTCATCTTTTTTATACGACTTATGTAATTAATTTTATTTTTAATAAATATATTTATTTCACATATTTATGTATTTCTATGTATATGTCCTTTCTTTTTCAATTGAATACTCTAGAATTTAAAATAATGAAATTTTTTTACTTTGAATGATATCATAGTAGTAGTACCTCGAAGCTAAGAATATAATAACTAAGCACTTCTTGCCTATAAGACATAAGTTTAAAACTCAAAAAGCTTGCATTGTGGCACCTAAGTTGCCACACGGTGGCACTCTCAAAATATTATTTTTTTTTATAGCCTGAGAGTCTACTCCAACTACACTCAATATGCGACACCGTCTTAAAAATGAAACTTCTTGTCATCCTACCTCCAGCATTTGCGATGCTCGATATGTAGTGTTGTGGTACTAGAAGATAGAGAATTTTGACTTATTAGCCTAGAAGATAGCACTATGATGCCTAATGGGCAATGCTAAAATGCTACGTTAGAAAATTTTTACTTATAACATGAGAAGGTGGTGCTGTGGCTCCTAATGGGTGGCACCTTATTACTACGTGATAGGATTTAGATTTTTGATTTTAGATTTTAAAAAATTGATGTTTTAAGTGTAGAAATATAATTACAAATTCAATGTAGACCCTTGACACTTTAAATACAACATTGTGGTGCTATATATGGATGTTTTGACTCTACAAAACCTAATAGGTACCACTCTAGCACTCAGAATGTAGCATTATGTTTGGCAACTTGGCTCCATATAAGCACTGCAGTGCTGTGATGTGGGATGTCATGTGTTGAAACTCTCTAGAGCATAGAGCTATTGCACTATCTTCTAGCGCTGAGGTGCTACATGCCGGGAACTCCATTTTTTTAGTAGTTTTCTTATGGTAATTTAGTAATTTTCTATGGGGAAATAATTTCATAGTGTTATGTTTACAATATTTAGTGCAATACACACTCTTCTCTCTTATTTTGCATCCAAGATCAATGGTAGGAGGATTTTCATCTAATGCTGTTATCAAGTTCAATAGTGGATTCCTTCAAAATTTAAGATTTTTGAGGTTTTTGGTAGAATTTAGGTATTGGCAATGCTTATGACTTAATCAATGCAATCTTGTTCTTCTCCCTAACTACAGATCTAGGATTGATGGAGGGAGGACTATCATCTTGCATTGGATCCAAGATCAATGGTAGAGGCCTTCAAAAATTGATAGTGTTTACAATGATCCTCTCTCTTTTACTTCAATAATTTCACATTTGAAAAGGGTGGAGAGAATGTAAGAGGGTGTAGGGAGGATGTACAGTGAAGAGAGTAAGTGGGAAGATTGCAGAAGGATGCAACATCTTGAGTGGGGAGTGAAAGTCCAAAAAGGTATAGAGGGAAAAATGTGTAGGCCTCATTTTATAAATAATAACTCCTCTTAATTGCTCTCACTCTCATAACCATTCCCACACTCCCTTTTGAGTAGTTATTGCTGATGGGGATAGCCGTGGTGAGAGTTGTTAGTATTTTTCTAGATTTTTTTAAAACTGAGAGATGATGACAAAGCCTAGGCACTAGGATTGAGGTGTTGCAGTGCTCCAAGTCAGGATGCCTTATTTATTTCATTTTTTATGCAAAAAATTGCCCACCCAATGAATGTGTCATGTCAATTGGATATGATATATTTATTGATTTTTATTTATTTAGTCAAGAATGATAAAGATGGATGTTTTCATTTATATTTAGCTCTTTTTTATGTGTTAAATCTAGATTTATATTGAGATCCAACCTTTTTGTGCATGTTAAGTATGTTTGGACTTAGATCTAGTCCCTTTGGACGTAATAGATCAAGTTTAGATTTAGACCCTCTCCATTTTAGGAATGTTGAGTGAGTTTTGACTTAGATCTGGTCCCTCTGGACATGCTTGATAGAAGTTTAGGTTTAGATCCAATAAGCCCCTTTTATGTAATGAATCTAAAATTTGGATTTAGATCAAACCCTTTTTCATATGATGGATCTAAATTTGGAATTTTGATTTGTCCCCTTTGGGTATGATGGAATCTAAATTTGGGATTTAGATCCATTTTAGCATGATCAATCTGATGGTCATGATGGATCTGATATGGCCCCTTTGGGCATGATGGATTTTAGTTTAAATTTAAATCTAGCCTCTTTGGGTATGATGGATCTAATTTGGCTCCTTTAGGCATGATGGATCTTAGTTTAAATTTAGATTCGATCAATTTTGGCATGATGAAATAAAAATTTAGGTTTAGATCCAACCCCATTGTGCAAGATGGATCTAATCCAAGCCTTTTGGGCATGATGGATCTTGATTTGAATTCATATACGACGCTTTAGGCATGATGGATCATGATTTAAATTTAGATCTAGTTTCTTTATACATTGATGGATCTTTATGTAAGATGGCTTTGATTGGAGAGAATTTCTCTTTAATGAAAGATTTTCCTTGCATTATAAGGCTTATATAATTTCCCTCTATTCATAGAAGAATTTTCCTTTTCCAGAGGAAAAATTTTAACACACTTTTTGAGCTTCAATGTTGATAAGAAGTTAGTCGTATTGTAAGTGGATCATATATTCTATCAATTTAACTAGCCTTCGAAGAGGTTGCTCATACTCATCCAAAGACTCGATCATTGTTTGTGTTATGGACTTTGGTTTTCTATATTTCCTCTTTTTCTTTTATTTGTTGAGCTTTCAAGAAGAAGACTAATTCATTTTTTTTTTCTACTTCTTTATATTATATAAAAATTGCCCCCTATTGGGAAGAATCTTCTTGGATCTATTTCAAGCTCTAGGGAATTCTTCCACCAAATGCCTTCTATGGCTAAGAAAATATTAATCATTATTTTAATCTTTTTTGTGATGGTCTCCCAACCTCCTTCTTCTTCCCCTTTTGATTGTGAAGCTTTGCCCATCATCATTTATGTTCTAAGTTCCAGCTAGCTCAAAATTTAGCCTTTTCCATTTTAGAATGGGTATGTCCTAAGAACCTTCACCTTTTTCTTTTTAGGATGTACCAGTACAGTATTTAATAATAAGCTGAGTTCCCCATTCAGATAACTCTTTTCTACACAAATTTTTAAGGCATTATAATCTTTAATTATGTGACTTATGAGCCTATGAAATGAACAATAATTTGGATCATCTACTTTATTTACTTGGTCTGACTGATGTGGCTCTGCAATTATAATCTCAGTGTTAGGGCATGTATAAGGATCTAGTATATTATCTTTTGAATGAGTACTATTTAAACATCTTCTCTTAGAGGGTTGACCCCTTTTTGTTGTCCTATGTCAGCTTTGCACTTGTTATGAGGTTATTGCACCTCCATTTTCCATTTTATCAATAAAAAATGTAAATGTTGTATTCACATGATTCTTTTTTTATGTCATGCAATTCTGTTTGTTTTCTTTTTTCGAAAGGATTATTATTATAGTTTGCACTAAGTTCTTTTTGCTTGGGGAGCCTTTCAAACTTGGCTACACAATCTAATAATTCTTGGAACATATTAATCTTGTCCATGGCTAGATATGAGGCCATTTAATCATCGATATTCCCCATAAGGAGTTCTAGTGCATGCTTTTTGTGAGCTATTGATCACATTTCATGCTTAGATTCCTCGATATTGTAATGTATTTGGTAACACTCTCATCTTTTTTTCTATTTTCTAAGCTGAGATCTTCTATCATTACTTTCTTGGTTGCTTCTATAAATCTTATAATGAAGAGTGTTTGTAATTCAGTGAAGGTTTTACTGAGTCATTAGGTAACTCAGCAGACCATTTGAAGGTTGAATTGATAAGACTATAATTGAATTATCAAAGTAGTAAAGTGTCATTCCCTTTGGTATATTTACAGGTGGCACTAAATTGGGCCAAGTGCTACTATAGATTTTCTCTGCATGAAAAAGTGTTGAATTTTGGCACAATGCATCCTTCAAGATGTTGTACTTGGTCAATTTGGCCTGGTATGTTCAGCCTTTACCAACTAGCCATTCAACAGCTTCTAAAGTGATAATTTCTTTGACTTTCTAGCTTATGAGATCTTCTACTTCAGATTTGATGATAACGTCAGCCACTTGATTGGAATTTAATGTAATTTCTCTTGAAGCTTCTTGCCTTTGAGTTAAAGCTATTGGCAAGTTAGGTGTAGCATTTTGCATGCCCCTAGTTCTAGCTATTGAGTTGACTATCTCTGGAAGATTTCTCGAAGGTACTTGCTGCATTGCCATTGTTATAAAGTTTAGTTGACCAAACAATTTCTTCATTAGCCAATTCATTTCATTGAGGTCATTATTGAGTTGGCTGATTTCTTGGTCTCTTCTAATGAGCTGGGACCCATTCATCATTGCAACCTTATTACAATGTCAGTTAGCTCTTTTGTTACTTCAACTTCAACTTAATCTTTGTTGATTATCTGGGTTCTCCTGATATTCTTCCTCATTTGGTAATTTTGTTGCCACATTTCTATTTTGTAAATGTCTATCGACCATCCAAACAACTTCAACTTCCATGCCATCCAAATCTTCATTATTTTAGAAGTTTAGAATTAGTTGCTCTTCATTGATTGGAAAATCCTCATCTTCTTAAAAGAGTTGATTATTTACCTCATCATCCACTAGTTGACTCTTTTTAAACCACCATTTCTAGTTGATGATAAGATATTTAGTTCCTTTGTCATAGTAGGGTTGGCTCATATTGAGTTATCTAATCATTGAATACTTGGGATGCTTTAGGTATCCAAATTAATTGAGACCTTCTAGTGGTGGATCTCTAGAAATATATCCTAGATGGCACACCCTAGTGTTCACCAGATAGAAAATGTTCTCTATTTTGTGGGGGTTGTTGGGACCTTCCCACAACTAGCCACTTAGTACTTTTATACTTAAGGGCTCATTGTCAATGTTAACCAAACATTAAACCCGTAGGGATTGAGTTATGCTTAAGATGGGAATGATATTTTTTCAATGTTCCCACCACTCTTAGAGAAGGGACTTATTGGGTAAGAGATTTGGTTCACCAACTTCTTAATTCTTTTTTGAGGGTTTGTGTTTTTATGTTCCTTTAAGACTTTATAGAATATGGAGGAGACGGTCTCTTTTTTTGTGGATGATTTTGTGATATAAGATGTGTATGTTCATCCAAGAAAGACTTCTTGATTGCTCCTCCAGATTTATTCCTCTTGACCCATTGGAGCCAATCAAAGTTATTATTAGTGGGTATGATTACTTCCACTAGTAGGTCATATTATTGTTCAGAATGAACAGGAAATCCAACATCTCTATTCCTAGCATTATACTCTCTCCTAACCCTCTTGGAAATTTTAGTGCCCGACAAAGATGCTTCGTGGTCATTACTATATGAACTAAAAGTGGCATCTTGTGGGATAGTAGACTCCCCTAGTGCACTACTAAGTGGATTGATGATGATAGGCTTTTGCTTCAGCTTGATTGCCACCTTATCCTTAGAAGGCATTATTAGCATTGCCTTTGATAGCCTATCAAAAATAAAACTCTTTTTGGAGGTTAAGGAATTAGGCTTGGACTCATTAGGAATGACCACATTCAGCCTCCATCCTTTGTTGAATGCCTTTGGCATTCTTGTTGCCTGTAGCTATTATATTTAAGTAGGCTAGCCAACCTCAAAAATTATTCTGAATTAGAGAGTAGCTCTAGTAGAACCATAGTTGGTTATAGCTTGAGGGAATCTAATTGTGGACCGCTCTCCTAATTTTATAGTCATCATGCTTATGAAATTTGCCAATGGAGGTTCTAAACCTAGTAGTAGATCTAAAGTTAGGTTCAATTAGATTTCAAGAACCTAAACTTTTAAAAGAATATAACTTGATATTTGAGTCTATGATGGCACCGTATATTATAACCATTTTAGCTGGAGATGTAGAGTGAAGTAATCTCCAATGGAGTCACTAGAAATATGATTGCTTAGGAAAAACATCATTTTGGAACTCTCCATAATCTTTATTGGGATGGGTAAAAGTATGTTCTTCATGAGGCAAATTGATATATATTCAACGAGATTTCCCTTAACATTATGTTAGTGTTTATTTAGATCTAGGTTCTACTTCCTATGGATGAAAGCATTCATAGCTAATTACCCCTCAAACCATAATAAGAGAAAACTCTCAATTAAGGTTAAAAAATAAACATATCTCTCTGATATGAATTGGTGTTTAACGGTGTGTGTGTGGTATGGCATAGATGATTGTCTAAGAGAATTAAAAGAATAGTCCAGATCAAGATCTCATGATTTTGTCTTCTTGGGACTACATTACTTAGGCTACGAGCATCAAAGGGGTAACTATAATGTCTAAGAAGTCTGATTAACAACCATGGGTTACCTCATTTCAGCTATCGCGAGTAGACTAAAGGTTTAGTATAGGGGTGTTCACATAGCGAACGTATGGGTTGGGCTTACATACCTTTAGAATGTTATATTTATATAGGTGTTCACATGGTGAATAAATTATAAGGTGTTTGCATAGCGAACAGATTGTATACTGGGCTTACATCCATTTGGAATGCTAGTGGGATGTTGTGCCTGCATTGCGAGTATGGGTAAGACTTACATAGATTAGAAAGTCTATGAATTTATATAAGTGTTTACATGGTGAATGAATTATAAGGCATTCACATGGCAAACGAATATAAGAATGCACTTACATCCCATTGGAATGCTACTAAAAATAAGGGTGTTCACATTATGAACAAGTAAATTGGATTTACATCCCTTTAGAATGTCAGTACACATAAGGGTTTTCACATGGTGAACAGATAAACTGGTCTTACATCCTTTTGGTGAGTAGATAAATTTGACTTACATCCCTTTGGAATGCCAAATTATTTTGGTGTTTGCATGGCAAATGAGTGGGTTATTCTGGGGGATGGCATCTCAGAGTTGGAAGTTTGGTGCCTAGGCACTATGGAAGGAAGTGGCTTGGTGTTGTAGATCATTGCAAATGGCCATTATTAGGATGGTGCCTCGGCACTAGGAAAACAATGCCATCACACAATATGTGATTTAAAAGATAGTTGAATGTAGGTTGGCAGATTGACCAACACACTAGTTGCTAAGCATTGATTATCTAATTCCTCGATGCTAGTAAAAAAGACTATTCAAAAAGACTAATAGGTTGGCGAGTGTATTAATAGATAAGACAAACTTTTGACAAATGTTGCGGTGCTTCATTAATATGTAACATGATTTCCAATTTTGGTAAGTGATAGAATTAATAGTAATAAGATGCAATAAGTGCTCCTCTAGCATCAGAAGAAAAAAAAGAGAATGAATATGATTACTAGTTTCCCCCCTTTTTCTTTTACTTTATACTCTCTTCTTTTTTATAAAACTTATGTAATCATTTTTTATTTTTAATAAATATATTTTTATTTAACATGCTTATAAATATATCTATGTATATACCCTTTTGTTTATCATTTGAAAGCTCTAGGATTTATAATAATGATATTTTTCTGATTTAAATGATATCACAGTAGTAGCGCTTAGACATTGCCATCATGCAGGATAAAAGTTTAAAACCTGAATAGACCATACTGTGCCACCTAAGTTTCAGTGCTATGGTGGTCTCAGGCTAAAAAAATTTTTGTTTATGGCCCAAGAGTCTAGTGTTGCGGCACTCAATATGCGTCACTGCGATGCACTTAAGAGATAAACTTCTTATTGTCGTACTAGAGAGTCTAGCATTACAGTTCTTGATGGGCAGTGCTGAGGTACTAAGTTAGAAATTTTTTGTTTGTAACCAAAGAAGAAGGTGCTATATCACCCAATGTGTTCCTTGGTATTGTGTGAAAGGATTTAGATTTTAGATTTGAAAAAAAATTACTATTTTAAGATTAGAGATAGGGTACAAAATTAATGTAGCACCACAATGCTTCAAATACAGTGTTGTGATGCTATATATGGACCTTTTGTCACTACAAAACCTGAGAGGGTAGTGCTAAGAATGTGGCTTTATGTTTGACACCATGTCTCCATATAAGGTATTGTGACATGGGATGCCATGTGTTCAAATTGTAGAGAGGTTAGTGTTGCGATGCTATCTCCAAGCATCAAGGCACTACAAGTCATGAACTTTATTTTATAGTAGTTTTTTTTTAGGGAATTTAGAGAATTTTCTTAAATTTTTGGTAGGGTAACAACTTAATAGTGCTATGTTTATAAAATTTAGTATGATATGCACTCTTCTCCCTTATTTTAGATCTAAGATCAATAAAGGGAGGATTTTTATCTCACACTGGAACCAAGTTCAACACCAGAAGCTTTCAGATTTGAAGATTTTTGAGATTTTTAATAGAATTTAGGTATTGGCAATGCCTACAATGTAATCAGTGTGATATTCTTTTTCTCCCTTACTCTGGATCCAAGATTGATGGAGCGAGGATTGTCATCTTGGATTGGATCCAAGAACAATCATGGAGGTCTGCAAAAATCTATCGCATTTGCAATGATCCTCTCCTTTTTTACTTCAATTATTTCACATGAGAAAAGAGTGGAGAGAGTACAAGAGAGCATAAGGATGATGTCTAGTGAAGAGAGTAAACGGGAAGAGTGTAGGAGGATCAGAATCTTGAGTGGGGAGTGAGAGTCCAAAATGGGAGGGATAGAAAAGTGTGTACAACTTCTTTTATAAAGAATAACTCCCTCTAACCACTCCCACTTCTATATTGTTCCAACGTCCCCTTTGGGTTGTTATTGCTAAGGGTGATAGCCATTGTGGGAGTGGTTAGTATTTTTTCTAAATTTTTTTAAAATTGAGGTATGGGGATAGTACCAAGGGGCTAGGATTATGGTGCTACAATGTTCCAAGTCAGAATGTCTTATTTATTTCATTTTTAATGCAAACATCCGCCCATTGAAAAGGATTATTTAGCTTTGGTTTTTGCTGCACAAAAATCATGGTATTACATGCTTTCACATAAAGAAAAAGTTGATTTTAAGAGTAAATCCTATGTAATACCTTATGACCTTCCCAACATTATATAGACGTCTATCATGTTAGTCGATGATCTTGTTATAACTTGAAAATATATTTATCTCTCTTCATTATGTAAAAGGTTAATTAGTTGTTGATTTCTTAGCAGCACATTCTCTCCTTTAGAGTTCTCATTCAAATGGTGATCTCCTTGATAGGCAGATCATGAATTTAAAGGAAGAAAATTATGCTACCCATGAACTGTATTTTGATGGTGCAGCATCCTTTAAAGAGGTGAAAAAATTAATTCTTTTATCCCATGGAAGGCAAGGATTGTATTAATCTTTATAACTCCAAATAAAAGAATGATGTGATGTTCCTATCATTTATCTAAGCCTTGTACAAATAATGAAATCGAATATGAAGCTCTCGTAACTAGTTTGGAGTTAACCATCCTTCTGGATAATAAAGAGATTAAAATCTTTAGAGATTCCCAACTAGTTATTAACCAAGTGAGCAAAATTTATGAAGTGTTGCATCCAAAATGCTTTAATTATTATCAATGTACAACGAAGGTATTTGAACAAATTCCTTTAGTGACTTTGTATAGAATATCACACAAATGCAATTCTATAGCAAATGCTTTAACAAAACTTGCGAAATAAATAATGTGCTTAGAAAAGGAATCAATATCTATAAAAGTTCAAAACTAGAAAATTCCATCTCTCATAGATTTAGATTATATAAATAGAAAAATAAAAATACAAAGGATAGCCACTCTTAGTAAAGGTCAAGAAAAATTTGACTTGAGATACCCATTCATTGACTACTTAATTGAGGGAAGGCTACCAGAAGACAAATCACTAGAGAATAAAATGTGGTTGTGTTATTTCGATAAATAAGAAGCCAATAAAATTGTGATTGAAGTACATTCTAGATTGTACGGTGCTCACCTATCTCAGGCCAAAATGAAAATAAAAAATTAAAATACTCGAGTATTATTGGCCTTCAATGCTTGATGACTATGTGGAAATTGTGTGTTGTTGCCATGAATGCCAAATACATGATGTAATTTTACTTTTAATACTTAATATATTACATTGATTGCTTGCCTCTTAGCCTTCTGAGAGTTGG
Source organism: Cymbidium sinense (assembly GCA_021442155.1). Classification (NCBI taxonomy): domain Eukaryota; kingdom Viridiplantae; phylum Streptophyta; class Magnoliopsida; order Asparagales; family Orchidaceae; genus Cymbidium; species Cymbidium sinense. Next base: position 26,511,053 of record CM038223.1, on the reverse strand, counting down.
GGTACTGAAATCATAGGGCCTATTAATCCTTCTTCATCAAAAGGGCATCATTTTATATTGGCTACAACTCATTATTTATCTAAATGGGTTGAAGTGATTCCATTAAGAGAAGTTAAATCATACAATGTACTTAAATTCTTCAAGGAAATATATGTTATATGAATTTTACATTCCTCATCAAATTATATCCAAGAATGTCCCAACATCTAAGTCTACTAAGATAAATCATTTTGTGGCTAGGCATAACATTGATTGGAGATATTTAACCATCTATTACCCTAGGGCAAATGAATTGGCTGAAGCTTTTAATAAAATAATTATGTGAATTTTGAAGAAAATTCTTGATGAGAATAAACATCAATAACATGAAAAGTTGGTTGAAGTCTTATGGACCAAATTATACACTTTATGTTCTTGCTTTTGAAGTGCAACTCCTTCTATATATTATAATTGATAAAAATCATAAAATTCAATTTGAAGAACTCGAAAGTCTTGAAGGAAAACACTTGAGAGCTCAACAACAGCTTCAAATTTATGAATCAGGTATGATTTAAGCTCTTGATAAGTTGGTCCATCCTAGAACTTTCCAATTGGTCTTGGTTATTAGAAGGCCAACTTTAACTTATCATAGGATAGGCATCCAATTTGAACTAACATTGAAGGGTCGTTCATTGTGGAGATACAATGAGGAGGTTCTTATCATTTGATAAGTTGTAATGGTGAACGTCCAATGCTACCTGTTAATGAAAATTAATTAAAAGAAGTATTACATTTAAATTTTATCCTAATACCAAAAAATGGTCAAAAAAGTTATGTTTCACTAAATTTTTATTTATTTAATTTATTTATGTCCAGAGATCAATCTTTTGTGAAATAAATAAATTTACTTTGGGCTAAATTTCTATTTATAATATTGCTCTACATAGTTTTCAATAAAATTATTTATTTTCTAATAACAACCTAACCAATTGAATTTAAAATTGTTCAATGATATATTTCATATATTTTATAATAAATTTTTAGAAATGTATTTAAGCCACTATAAGAGGAATTAAAATCTCATGATTTAATTCATTAAAATTAATTCATCATTGATAGGATTAACTCATCAAGACCCATTCCTATTGAATAGACTATTTAGGTTAGGATTAAGTCACCAAGGCCCCTTCCTACTAGACAAAATCTAAGGATAAAACTAAGTCGTCAAGATCCCTTCCTATTAAATAGACTATTAAGGATAGGATTAAGTCATTAAGACCCTTTCCTATTAAATAGACTATTTAGGTTAGTATTAAGTCACCAACACCACCTTCCTACTAATAAAAATCTATAGATTAGATTAAGCCATCAAAACTCTTTCTTGTTAAATAGACTATTTAGGTTAGGATTAAGTGACCAAGACCATTTTCCTACTTCTCAAAATCCAAAGAATAAGACTTAAGCTAAAAAAAAGAACCATTTCCATATTTTAGCTATTTAAGTTTGAATTAAATCATTAAAGGCCCTCATATTAAGCTATAAAAAATAGGAAAAAGCCCTTTAATTGGCATCCTTTTCTAGAAAATAAAGATAGGATTAAGTCATCAAGACCCCTTTCCTTTTGGCTGAATCTTACTAAATTAAAATCTAAATCCTTGAGACTCTTTTATAATTCAAAAGAAAATAAATTTAGGGATGGAAATAAGACACTTTAAGGACCCATTATAATAAACTAATTTGGTTAGGATTAAATATATATAATGACATCCTCTTTAACTACCACCTCTAGATAGGACTGAGTACCCATAGTGGTATCTTTTTTGAGAAAGAAAACCATAGGGTCTACCTATCGACCATCTCTAAACCAAACTCTATTGTAGTTAGGATATGAATAAATCTTTGGAGATATTCTTCCAAGTTATCATGATTTTTTTAGGATTAGATTCCTTGATGAGTCTTATCTTATTAACTTCTCTATTCTTCATAAAGCCTAGTAAATCTATATTTTTGTAATAATGAATATCTATAAATAAAAATAACTTAAAGTAGTTCATGCCTATCTACCACAATCAAATTCAAATTCAAATAAAATTCAAAATCAAAATCAATGCTAAATCTAAAACTTAAATTTCAAAACTAAAATTCAAACTGCCACATGCATTGTTGCTTATAACCTTTTGTGAAATATATTGATAAATTTGGTTAATGCCAATATGTGTGTACTATGTTTAGTCTATCACACATATTCAAGGTCAATTTATTGACCTCATTTTGGATGAGGTTGACATCATCCCTAACCTTAGTAATTAGGCCAATTAATTTTAGATTAGGATCTTTCTAATTAGACACTTAGGATACTACACTTAGTGACCAAGTGTATAAACAAATCAAAATAAATTAAATATAGATCTAAAACAAAAGATTCAATTTGAAATCAAAATGAAATAGAAAATCAAACTCAATGACTTAAGATGAAAACCTAAGAAATGCCAATGAATCATTCTAGGGTTTGACCAAACCTAATTGAATTAGGTAAACCTAATCAAACCCTAAATTTCAATAAAAAATCCAAATCAAACACTTTTGAATTGAACTATAAATTTATTTAAGCTTAAACAAAGATAGTTGAGATGGTTGACCCAACCCATTTAAGATCAAAATCACCTAAGTCCAAGGAGATTCAAATAAAATCAAGATAAATTGAAACAAATAAAGAAAAAACATTGATTTAATGTACAAATAAAAATCAACCTAAAAAAAATTGAAGCAGGGTTTAGAATGGTCAAATAGGTTATTTGGCCTAAAATTGACCTATATGGGCCCTACAGGTAAAAAGCCAACTCTTTAAATTAAGCCAAATTAAGTCATCTTAAAAGCTTAAAGCCATCAAATGAACATATTTAAACATAAGTTCAAACAAATCTAGTTGCAATAAGGATTTAATTGGGTTAATTTTGCTAGTTAATCCAAATAAACCCAAATGCACCTTATTAGGCCTAAATTCAAATTAAATTGAAAATAATTTAAATCAAATATTTAAAATCATTTGTAAATCATAATTAAATATAATTCAACCAATGATTCGAATTAATTTAACCAATATGGTCATTTAACCCAAATGAACCCATATTAGGCCATTAAGACCAATTTGGGTCAAAATGTGTCTAAATAAAAATCAACTTCAAATTAGTTAAAATTAATTAATACAAATCATTCCAAACACTTAATTGTATATAATTGAAGTCATGTAGAGTAAGCATGGTCGATCCAGCCCTTCCCTTCCAAGACCTATCCGTGCTTTCTCTTTTACTGCCTTTACTTAACTTTTGACCTTCCCACCACCTTCCTTATCAGGATAGAATCCGATTCCCATGGCTAGTGACCTCCCCTCAAAGCTAATGGAATAGCTCTCCGCCATCTATAAAAAATAAGAAAATAAGCTATATTGAGGGTTGCTATCGACTCCACCACCTTTCTTAAGAGAAATTAAATACATACAAACCTTTTTCCTCCTCTCAATCCTTTCCGATCATCTTCCACACCAAACTCCAATAAGTAGAAGTGGGTGTTTGTCTCCATGTTAAACTAGGGGGTGAAATGTCATAAATTTTCTCCCAAAGTATTGTGTAATCATCTTGAATGAACGCCAAGACCCTATGCTGGCTAGGTTTGGCCAAACATAATCCCCCTTTAAATTTAGTTTGGCCATTTATGAAATGAACTTGATCATAGGTAAGATAAAATCTAATGGAATGCTTGAAAATCATTCAATGATTATTTTGCAATTGAAAAAATAATGCATTTTCATCAAGTAGATCATCAAAAATTAGCTATTAAATGTTGATAGTTCTGAGCCATTGGTGGAGGTTATAGACATAATCACCATTATTTGTTCCTTTTATTTAGAATGAACAGCCATGATTTAGTTGCACAATTTGATTTAATCCCTATAAGAATTATGGGTTGAATCTAGGTCCTTTGATCTTTGATTAGACAGCCATAATTCAAAAGAACATCCCCACCACTATAACATAGGATCCATCTCCCTTTTGGCCCAATCCTGCATCATGACGTGTAAGGAGATGGCCTTCGACACCAATCGGTATTTGCTAAGTGAGAAAATCTAGATTTGTTTATTTCAAAAAATGCAAAAAATTCCCAAAAGATTCTAAATTTTATATAAATTCAAATACTAAACTAGAAAAAAATTCAAACAAGGCTCTATAGATTTAGCTCAGTGAGAAGATTCCGTTAAACCTAAAGTCCCTAATTTTTATTGAGTAAATTTAGGTTAATTTGAGTTTAATTAAAATCAATTAAATCCTAATTAAGCCAAAATACTAATCAAATTAACTTAAAACTTTATGGTATAGACTCGATGAGCTCTATCTCATTTGAGATTGATTTTAATGATAAGAAACATAAGTTCAAATGCTATTAATTGGTTAAGTTGAAGTGATGCAGTAAATTCTTCAAACCCAGATTCTTTAATCAAATTTGGAAAGTTAAAGCTATTGGACTAGAACTAGTTGAGAATTTTTTAGGACTTATAATACTAAGGCAAATAAGTACTCAATAAAAAAATTAATGGCTTAATAATTTCAAAAAATGTTTATTTAAATTTCTCCATATTTTTCTATATTTTAAAATTATATATACTTTAAATTATTCCTTGAATTATCCTTTTTGGATAATCTAAATCACTTACATGAGTTTAATTATCATCTATTGGGATTTAAAGTAAGATGAATTTATTTCATACTTAATTTAACTATTTTCATGCTAAATTACTTTAATTATCCATTTCATTTTGCATGAGAATAAAACTATTCTAGAGTTATCGCAATTATTTTTTATTTCTCTCTCCTATCCTTTTATTTTCTCTCTCATATCATTTTTTATATTCACCAATTTTTTCAGATTTTTGGAATGATAAATCATGTAAGAATTATTCAAATTATTGCCATAATATTTCTCTCATTTATTCGAATTTCAAAAATCCCTTTATTAGAATTTTTATTTAAATAGTTTTGAATCTTAATTAAAGAATCATTATCGTAATAATGCTAATTTAAATTTATTCTTTTATGACATGAGTTGGTCTACCTAACCATGCTTTCATTAAGCTAATTTGAGTTTAAATTCAAATGTGCCATGAATTTGTACACTTTCCTTTTTTTCAAATTAATGTATTTATAGAAAGTGATTGGTCAGCCTCTATTTAATTAGATTTAAATTATTTTACATTTCAAAATGTCTCTTAATTAATATTTCTTAATTTGAATAGATTGGTTGAATTGATTGGAGATCTGTTTATTAAGGGAATGTCCCTTGGCCAAAAATCCATTAATGGATTTATAATAATTAATTTAATTGAATTAACTCTTACAATTTCTATTTTAATTCCTTTCTATTTAATTCATTAAATCATCTAGGTATCATGCATTACATTTGATTGAATCCTTTTTGGAATAATGTTTGGCCGACCACATTACTTGGAGATTTGAATTTCAAAATAATTTAAATTGATTCCCTCTTGAAATTAATTTCTTTTTGGACCTTACTTATTATGTTAAGCTTTATTTTCCCCCCTACTTTTCTATTGGTTGATGCTCATGCATATATATACTTCATTTGAATTCAATTTTACATCATGTGTTAATTGATCAAAATTTTAAACTCTGGCTAAAATTGTTTTTTTCCTCCTTTTATGTTGACTAGTTGATTTACTTAAATTAATATCTCTTAATTTATTTTTCCTTGTTTGATATCCTTCTCTTCTCTGTTTCTCTCTCTCTTCTCTCTCTCTCTCTCTCTCTCTCTCTCTCTCTCACTCACTCACACACACACACATTCTAATTCTCCTTGGCCAAAATTTTCAATATGAGATCTTTGATAATTTGATTGAAATTGTCAATTCAAAATTAAATAATTTCCTTATTCATTTTCCCTCCAACCTTCCTCCCTTGTTTGGTTGACCCCATCCTTCCTTCTTTTATCTATAATATGGTTTAGACTTAGATTATTCTTTCTTTGCTCTTCTCCATCTTGGCCGAACCCTTGCAGTTTGATTTATTGGAGATCTTAGTGATTCAAAGTGAATCAACTCTCTCAACCTTCTCTTGATTTCTCTTGACCAAAATCTTCATTCTCTTCAATTTCTCATTTGGCCAAATCAAGAGAAGTTCTCCAACGTGCTTAAGCTCCTTTTCTTTCACAAATATTCCTAACTTATATTTTGCAGGGTTTAGGATCTTATTTCTGGAATTTTAAAACTTGATTTGAGCCCAGAATTATGTTAAGATCTATGGTCTAGAAATAATATGAGCTAACTTTACCTATTGGTGACCCCTTGTGGAGCCCGAGGAGGTCCCTCAAGAAGATAATGATCCAAGATAAAGACCTATAGATAAAGACTTTAATTCTAGGCTAAACTATATAAAGGAAAAGTTTGGCTACCCATTTTCATTTTTTATAAGGGTGTATAGTAGTACATAGCCACATTGTCTTATTTTATTAATTTAATTTGGCTTCATTTATTTTAGTGTGAGTGAAAGAACTTCATGCTTTTCTTAGATTTCTTTCTATGATTACTATATTTTATGATGAAAAAGTCTAGATGTAATAGACCCTTATAAAAACTAAAATTTCCACTTCATTAAACTAATTAAACTTAAACATACATAAAAATTAATAACCTCACCATAAATAAAGCCCTAGGTTTAAACAACTAAAAGCTACTATAAATAATAAAACTTTATGAACCATTCTACCATATTCTTCATAATGTTTTAATTAGATACTTCACCAATTGCACATAATGGGGCATCCGACCTATGAGGATAACCACCCATCATGGGGAAGTGCACCTTCTCATATTGATTTAGCCGATGACTCTATTCGAACAGTTTCTCATTATAGGCATGATATTGTACCTAAAGCCTTATATAAAGTTGTGAGTCAAAATAAATAAAATATGATAATTATTACATTAGTTAGGTGCATAACATAACAGTCATTATCTTAGGGTTAGAAAGAGGGTCTAGACTCTTAGCTTTATTTCCTAAATATATTAACCCAACCAATATTATATACATAAGATTGGAATAATGGTTTTAAAATTGATTAGATGGTGTTAGCTGGCAACCTTCCAAGTGGGTATTAAGCCTAGAAGAGTCAAGGATCAGTCTATTTTCTCAAGTGAGAAGATATAACTAATAATTCCTAGAAAGTACACTAAGTCAAGCCTCTAACTTATATAAAAACACTTTTAAACTTAGGTGTTGTATTCTATTGGAATAAGTCTTCAACTCCTAAGCATTTTAGTATTCTTGTGTTGTTAGAACCTAAGTCTTACTTTTGTAACAAAATATCAACTCAGAATCTGAATAACTTTAATTTCAAAAATGTAAAGCCAAACATTAGGATATTTTGAAATGCTTACTAAGCTTCTTAGTATCTAAAAAAATTTTCTACTTATTTTTGAATAACTTTAAAAAAGAACTCTTTCTCCTTGAAGCATTATCTTATGAATTTATGAATTAACAATCCTTTTAGACAAGATTTAAAAGCCATACAGATAAAAAGTCAATTTCTTTAATCGAGAGTATTCATAGGAAGAATTCTTTTCCTTCTAAGATGTAATTAATTATAGGAGATTGCCTTTATAGGGAACTATAAACCCTACACTAAAATAAATCTTATTCTACTTGTTGGTGTAATTCAAGGGAAAAATCTCTCATATATCGAATACTCATCAACCTTAGGAGACTTATTAAGTAACTAAATCCATTATAGGGTATTACGCTTATCCTTCAAGATAATATATTTATCTCTAATGATATATTTTATTATCTGAATAAGTACTTCAAGATCTGCATGGTGCCCTAAACATTTAATGTGAAGGGATAATAAGTAAAATATTTGAGTGTAAGGAATGTCTTATTCCCTCATCCTGCTAGGGTTTTTATTTGATTAGTGTAGGTACTATTCCAATAGTTGCTATGATTTATAGTTGTGGTTTATGCTATTTTCAATACAGAAAGAACTCCCTATGTTTGTGTGCTCATAAATAATAGCTCCATTAATCAAAAGACACTTGTATCTTAAGTTGATCTTCCCCAAAGTGTATCATAGAAAGGTTGAGGGAAACCTACCTTATTTTTTTCTGAAGCTAAAACCACTCGATTGTCTAAACCATTAAATTTTTCCTTATTTTAAAGATTTACTTACAAGCATCCTAAAGTGTATATAATTAGATGGAAATTTGATGAATTAAAGCTCACGGATGATTGGAGTGTGGTACTTTTAGATGGGAGGTATATTGCTATAGAGCATAATAAGGAAGAAGATTATAAAAAAATTTTCTCTAAGAAGTTATATCATAATGAGAATGTCTCAATGAAGAATCAAAAATAATGTCATTCTTATATCTATCATTATAGATGTTCTAGATCAAGATCAAAATAGTCAAGAATTGGAAGGGAAAGAAGAGGGTATACTTGTTACATATAACTTGAACATTTAAGAAAATATGAATGTAGAAAGGGAAGTGGGAACCACATTTGAAATACACAGCAAACTAATACATGGAATGGAGGTTAGGTTGATAGATTAAGAGAGAAAGAGATTTGCATTGAACCCAATCTTTCATTGAGGAAAACTCTAATATCAATGTGGATGTGATCAACAATATGGCTCAAGATATGGAAGATCATTGGCTTATTGAAAAAGCTAAAATTATAAATAAAGTGTGATTAGAGAGTCAAAATATGTTAATATAAGTGTTGAAGCAAACCTTCTAAGCTCTTCTCTTGTAATTATTTTAGCATCTTCTAATGATAGATCACTCCATAGGGTTACTAAGGTCAACCAATCTCTTTTACATGACTAAAGTTATCATTTAGAATATACGAGGCACTATTAAGGATTATGCCTCTAATCATCTCAAAAACCTTATTAATATTCATAAAATTAGAATTGCTTGTAATTCTAGTACCATTGTATCAAATAAATTCAATTTCTAGATTTGTTAGAAGATTTGGTAATTTTGATTATGTTACTAAAACTAATGCTAAGATATGGTTCCATTGGAAAGGAAGTTTCAAAGTAGATGTTCTGTTGAAGAATGATAAATTTTTGCATCTGATGATCTCCTACTACAATTTTACTATTCAAGTTACTATCATTTATGCAGGTTATTCCAGAGAAACAAGGAAAAATATTTAGGGTAAATTATGTCCAATTCATATTAAATATCATGGTGGATGGCTAGTAGGAGGTGACTTTAATATTATTACATGTTCATCTAATAAGAAGGGTGGTATGAGACCAAATCAAGCTGCCATGAATGCATTTGTTGATGTTATCCATAAACCAAATCTATTGGATGATGGCTTCTCTAGTTGTTTGTTCACATAACCTAGAGGAAAAACTTTTGAAAGGCAAGATAGAGTCTTAAATAAAAAAGATGGAACTTATTATTTTAGTATACATCAAATAAACATGTTAGAAAAATCAAATGAGATCATACACTCTTTTTTATTTTAGTTGATCTACTACCTAAACCATTACATACATACTTTAGATTTTTGAACATGTGGATAATGAATGAAGACTTATTAAATTGTGTAAATGAAGCTTGGTAAGGTTATGAAGGGATTAGTGCTTGAATTAGACTTTGGAATCTACACAAGAATTTAACCAAAAAATTGATGGTTTGGAATTAGGAAACATTTAACATTACTAGTTTGGTGGCACAAGCTCAAAACAAAGTGTGTTAATTAGAGGAGGAATTCAATATTAGCAAATATATTGAATTTGAGATCAATCTACAATAAGCCTAAGCCAATTTGAGTATGTTAATTAGCATGAAAGACTGCTTTCTCAATGAAAAAGGTGTAGTCACAAATTTCATTAAATGGATAAAAAATCAATATCTTTTTCTACTTGTATCATGAAATGGAGGCAAACTTAAGTTATTCTTAAAAACAGAAGTGATTGTAGAGGTTGGTAAATTAAATGAGAAAAGATTGTGTGGAGTTGTTTAGATTACTTTAAGTATTTCTTTACTAAAAATAAAATATCCCTAACTAAATTTAGATATGATATTTCGATTGAGTGAAAATAATATGTTAGACAATTGTTCTTATCTACTATCCTAGATGAACAAGAGATTAAATGTACTTTAGACTCCATGGAAAGTAATAAAATAGGTGGTCCGAATAGTTTTATAGCTGAGTTTTAAAAGTGTAGTTGGCCTATTATGAAGGAGGATAATATTGCAGCTATCCAATGTTTCTTTAAAGGGAATGTCACGCATAAATTCTTCAAGACATCTACTATACAATGAGAAGAACAAGCAAGAATATGTTAGACCAATCCGCATCACTTATTTGATTAGTAGAATTATCAGTAAAGTGATAGCTAATCAATTGTTGCAATATCTTACCAATATAAATTTAGAAAAACAATTTGTATTCATAAAAAGGTGGTTTAATAATTGATAATATACCATTGGTTTAGAAACTAATCATAATTTAAACATGTATTTAAATCAAAATTTGGTTCAAAGAAGGTTTAAAGACATGTTGAACAAATTTATTTAGATTAGAAATAGAAACTTTATTCAGTGAGGAAGCTGGAAGAAACTTTACAAACAAAAAATAGAAGGTTCCATGAGATTTAGATCACTACAAGACTCCATCACAATCAATAACATCAAATTATGTATCAGATTTAGAACTAATTACTCTTTGTGGGCTATGTTTCTACATAGCAAATATTATTTAAAAGTTCATCAAAGAATGGATAACTACTACCTTGGTGACTCAGCCAATTGAAGAGCTATGATTCAACATAGAGATCAAGTGGATGAGTTAATTGTTTTGAATCTTAGACATGTTAAAATTACCTTATAGTTCGACCATTGGGCTATTGATGGCACATTACAGGAATTATTGATTAACTAAGTGGATAATAATATTTCTCTTTCTGACTTAGGGAATGGCAACCAGTGGAATACAACAATGCTATAAGAACTTACTCCCACTCAATCATACAAGATACAACTAAAGTTAAAATAGAACCTAGTGTCAATGTCCAATTATTTATGAAATGCAACTCAGGTTGTTCCTTATCCAAATTGATTTATGGTATCATAAGAAAAAGTAACAATATAGGTTGGGAATAATTCATTTTGAATAACTTACTTAAAACTTCTATATCTTTCTTTGGATTGAGAATATTTCATAAATACTCCCGACATATGATATACTTAAACACAAAGGATAAACATGAAGAGGTGAATGTGTAGATGACCACACATATCATTTAGATAAAAGTTTACCTTTAGAAAGCTCAATTAGCTAGTGCAATCAAAAGTTCTATGCTGAAGGGATTAAAAACAAAATTGGATCATTGTTGAATTCTTTTTAATCTAAGGAAGAAGCCTAGATGGAAGATGGTTTGATGGGACCAACACAATATTAGATTAAAATGAACTTTGATGACAACTATAACTGGTTCAGTAATAAGGTTGGAATTTGTGGAGTTTTTATAAATGCTAAGGGACATTATCTATTTTATTTTTCCATGCCATGTGTTTCTTAAATCTACATATTTAAGCTACAACTCTCTTGACTGAACCAAATTTTTCCTACAACTATAGGATGAATAATTTACGGGTGGAATTAGACTCTAACTTGCTCATGGGGATTCACCATATGAAGGATAAGGACCCATGGTATATAATTAATATTGTTAAGTTAATGGGATTGTATAAATATCATACCTCTTCTTTCTATGATCACTTACTTCAGCATGAAGAATAAGGAGCTTGCTAAGAGGAAAATTAAGAGAAACACATAAGTGATATTGTATTAGTTATTATGTTTTGTATTAATTGCATTAGTCACTTTTAGCATATTTATTCTACATGGATTTTTTAATCGATGCCCTTTTCTATTATAATCTATGAATAATAAGTTTACACAATATTTTCTTTAAACTTGTTTAGATAATATTCTTATGATCAAGTTCTATTTAGAATACAAAAATCTCTAAATTATAAGTTTATGCAATATATTCATTAAACTTACTAATATGACATACTTATGATTAAGTACTATTTAGAATGCCAAAATTTGCATAGTAAAAGTGTGAATTACTAATCAAATCAAACACTAAAATTTGTCTACAATGATATGTGTAACAGTTTAGTATAAAGTTTCTTATGTAAATCAAATCTTTCTCTTCACTCTATTTTTTTACTATTGTAATAAATCAATTTGTGCATAAATATGAGTGTGAATGTATGTGATTTTGGAAATTATAGAATGATTCAAGTATTGATAAAAATAAGATTGGAATGCACACACCAAGATAAAAAGCTTGATTATGAAAATCCCTAAAGTGAGACCTATGAAAAAATTTCCCAAAGTAGGATAGTATAAAAATTAAATTAAAAAAATATTTGTGCCTCCCCATCCTCTCATTAAGTTGTCCTTCATAACAATTTTTTGTTTGCTTGAATCATGTAATAACATCTCTATTAATCCAAATGAAATTTAAGCAATTCTTTATTTTTGTTACAAAATTATATAAACAATTTAATAAATTGATTGATATCATTTACTTAAGTAATGAAGTATGATGACAAAAGTGTTTCATATAAGATAATAGTTATGAGGCAAGTAAGAACTAATTATTAAAACATATCATACTATCATTAATTAACCATTCTAAATATTTTTGTTTTATAAGTGTGTGTTAAAACTATTTCAGGAAAAATCTATTTGACTTAATTCACTAAATGTGCCTTTTCTCCTTTACTATTTGTATTGTTTGTTTTCACGCTTATTCATCTTTTCACTTCAACCCTTTTTGACATGTTAAAAGGGGAAGAAAATTAGTGTTTTTGGGTTTATTTGAGACCTCTCTTATATATTATGTATTTTTGCTCTCTTTGCATATTTTCATAAATATCAATTCATTCATTGCATATTTTTGTGTGGCATAAATTGAAGAATTATCTCAGTTTTTTTAGTTTTTAATCACCTGAACTCAATGTACAATATTTTACATCATCAAAAAAATGAAAATTTTTTAACTTCATGACCATTCACATGTATCTTCAATTTTGTTGATCACAAATATTTCTTGTTGAACATTTATTTTTACTAATTAGTTGTGTGAAAAGTTGTAGTAAACTTTCAATATAAGTACTATAAATATGTAGCAAAATGAAATTGACTTAAATTGCACAAGTAGTGGTTTTTTCCAAGAGTTAGATCAAGGAGGTGTCCATGAAGACTTCAAATGATGAAAAATTGACATCAAAACACACAAGTGGAGCCAAGGTTATATTATTATACTAGCATTTATACTATATTTTATCTTCATGTAATTAGCATAATAATAATGAAAAACATCCAAACACATAGACACACACTTAAGAGAATAAAAAATAAATAATATTGTTTGAAAATGATATTGTATGATTTATATCATATTGGATGATTCATCATTTTGTTAAATAATTTTAATGAAAATAATTAAGCTGGTTAACTCCAAAATTGTCAAAATTGATCTAATTATATTGTATAGTATATAATCATTTTTTAAAGCAAAATTTCTTGATAACTATAAAATACAAGTAATCCAAAAGGTCAAAAGAAGAAAGTATTACAAAGGTTTAGCTCTGATATAAGGTAATTCTAAATTGTCACTACTCACCAAGAAAGCCAATTATGGGTCCATAGTTGTGGAGATACAATAGGAGTGAGAGGAAGCACCACGGTTGGCTAAAAAAGTAGTAAACATGTTTCCCTCCTTATGTAAATGATAGATTGAGATGTGTGTTGTTTATTTTTAAATTATGTATATGTGGGAATACACCATGTAGATCTGAGGGTGTACTTATTGAAGTGATCGGGTATGATATTAAAGAATAGTGCACCATCTTGAAAGATAGAAATCGCTACCCTATAATGGACCTAATCACCTAATAAGGACTCCTAAGGCTTGATGGGTCTTCAAATATACCAGAGATTTTTCCCCTACTTTATATGGATGAATAAAGTAGGGTTTATTTAAACTTGGCTCTAAAGTTCCATATGGGGGCAAACCCCCATAATTAATTACGTCATAAAGAGGGTAAATTCCTTAGGAATACTCTCGATTAAAGTATGTAATTATTGTCACCAAAGATTTCAAAGATAGGACTATCAATAAATTGACTATGTTTGAAAAATCAAGTGGGATAGATTAGAAGAAGAAACTTATTATTGAAGCCAAAGGGAGATGAGTAGGGAATGCCCAAGATATTAGGTAACATAGTGAGCATTCCAAACTATCCTATGGTTGGGCTTTATATGTTTGAAATTGAGTAGAATTATTTATTTGAGTTGAAATTTTATTAGAAGGCTAGGACTTATAATCCCACAATACAAGATTATAGAAATTAAAGTCCTTAAACCCACTCCCTAAGAGACTAGAACATGAGTGGTATGAATAATGACCTAGTCAAATACGAATTTTATCAAATTTTATTTGATTTTGGACTCTTCATTTTGACAAAGGCTATAGGATTTTATATGTCTAAATGCATGATGAAATAGGGTTATTGGCTAAATCGGAGAAAAAGAGGTGTTTTCTACCACAAGGGGGACCCTGAAAGGTCAAGTCTTCCCCTATCATGCAAGGATGGAAACCCTCTATTAAGAAGAATGAAATAAGATGATATGCATGATATTAAGCATACAACATTTAGCTAAGGGGTTGCTAAATCTTTTAGTTATCTTGATTTAATGCCTAGGCTTTAAGTGAGGTTATGAGTTGTTTAGAAAATTAGTTATGAGTTGTGGTTGGGGTAGAAAGTTTATTTTTTCCTGAGAGTCTAATCAGATCCAGACCACACATTAAATCATTATATATAATAAACTTAGAAAATACATGCCATTTCTATTGCACAGTATAAACAAATCATCAAATAATTTATAAACTCAACGTAAAAGAATAATAGGCTAGTGCGGTCGAGCACCACCATACAACCCGAAAAGAGAAATGAGTAGCTGAGCTCTACCCTTATACAACCTGGTATAAAAGAATAATTACAAATTTATAAATCATAAGTGTTATGGGGTCTTTAAGTCTTCATGCTTTCATCATTTCTTCATTTGATTTGGTAAGTCTTCAAGTGTCATGGGGGGTTAAACATTTTGGCCATTGTTCATCCTTAACTCCCATAACACTTATTCAAATTCTTAATGCATAATTACATTAAAAATAGGAAAAGTAAATCTAACTACACCTGCAAAATATGTGTTAGTTAAACACACCATACAACCCAAGCAGTTATATGTATGATTTAGACAGCACCCTATACATGGGTAACCAAGTCCACCTATCCTGATTTAGATTATGCTTATGGGTTAAGTAACATGTAAAAGAGAGCATTTATATTTAGTTTAAGCATCACTTAAGCATAATCTCCTGCATAAAACATGATTAGGCTAATAACAACCAAACATCTAGTCTACGAAACATACACCCTAACATGCAGTCTACAATAATACATCACAAAATAAACATACATCAAACCATGCACCATCCTAACATAAAGCTAGAAATGGTGACATAATCTAATGTGTGTGTATTAAGGTTTGTGTGGTATGTTCTAACTAGGCTTTAGGGTTATCATTCTCTAAATGTGAAGGGCATTTAATTATATAGGGTGATTTCACTTTTAGTGGCTTAATTGATTTGCAAATTTTTCTTAATGTTTCTTTTGTTTCAATTGGGATACACTTAACAACTAAGAGTTATAAAGAGAAGAAAAGAGAGAATCAATCTCTTTTATCCCTACTTTAAGTCACATCTAAAAAAAATTAATTAAATGAATTCTCCTTAGTGAATGTCTTATTACATTTTTTAATTTAGTCTTAAGTTTAGGTTCAGTTTAAATAATCTCATTCAATAAGAAAGTAATCTTAAGATTAATTGGAATTAAATATTATCACATAGCACATGTTTGATCATTTCTTTCCATCATATATAGCATGCATATGATTAAGTCCTAAACATACATATACATGCAATTTGAATTTTAACACACTTAAATGATGAAAGTAAGAAAGTATACTTGGAATTGATGTTTCATTTAGTTGAATTATGTTGTCAAATTAATTTAAAGCTCTATCTAAATTTTTATACAAAAGCATAAGAAAAGAACTCTAAATCATTGGACTAATCAATCCAACCACTTGAAAAAATTATGAATGCATTTCTTTTTAATACAAAGAGGGGGGTTTTCATTCATTAGCTAAAGACACATTCAAATGTAAGAAAGTTTTAAGCAAGTACATTGCCATTATTTTGCACTAGGGGAGTGAGGTAGGAACCTCCTTGGGGCTACTTAAAGTTTTGAATCCCCAGAATGTCCAGACTAATATACCCGCTATTCTTAAATATATATGGATGTATAAACAACTATATGAATAGAAAAACCCATGCAAAAGTATAATTTAATTTATTTAATTTATCTATGTAAATGAATTAAAACTATATCCCAATTCTAATGTCAAGATGCATAAGAATGAAATCAAATGAGTACGTCGCCATTATTCTGCACCAGGGAGTGAGGTAGGAACCTCCTTGGGGCTACTTAAAGTTATGCATCCCTGGAATGTCCAGACGAATATACCAATTAATATTCTTATGAAAATCAACATATGAATGAAGAAAGAGACTTTAGTTCATACACTAAGATTATATTCACATACATCTCTTATGTATATGTAACTAAAGTCACAATATCTATATTATTATTCATTAATAAGCTTTTGAAAATACATTTGAGATTTAATAGTGATAATAGCCTCACAAATTTCTAATTAAGTCAACACATGCAAATTTGACATAAAGGAAATCATTTTATTTAATTAATTTTTGAAAGAAATGAATGCATGACTATAAGTGGCATACAACATTTTAACATGATTGGGAAAAAATAAAGCAACACCAGCATGTAATTTCATTCAATCCAACTAATTCCTAGGACAATCACATTAAATAAGCTTATTTAAAATAAACTAAAGTTTCATAAAGCCATTTTTGATTTCATATTTGATTAGATTTAAGGGATGTGAAAAAGTTTTACTAATCTTAATCCCATTCCCATATGTGAGTTAATTTGATTTAATGAAAGCAATTAAATTAATTTTATGGCTTAATTAGGTTGAGGTATGAATTAAATCAATTAAAATCAATTAATTAAACCCTTGATTACATCACCTTAAGTTAATTAACTAAATAATGATGAGCCAACATGATATGCAACCACATGAAAAGTAAATTAGCGGTGCTCCTATAAAATGAAAGGGGCATAATGCAATTGGCTAATAATTAATAGTTAATTAAGCTTAATTAATTTATTTAATTACTTTTATTATTTTCTCACACATGTCAGCTAATCATAATTTCATTAAACTTCTTTAGACTATTACACATCTAAAGAACTACCCAAGGTTGATTGATCAAACATAGGAATGATTTAGATTTTAATTAATTTAATTAAGACTTTAATTGGTTAATTAAATCTTTTGATTATTTTTTAATTAGGATAATGAAGTTAACTTAGAAAAGAGATCAAGAAAGAGGCTTCAATCCCAATCCCTAAGCCATTTTAAACAATCAATTAGGCTTTGAAATAATTAGACTCCCTTTTTTAATTGATTAATTAAGTGGCTGATTAATTACTTAAACTTCAATTAGAAACAAATGAAGAGGCTTAATGAAATGGTCATAAGGAGTGAACCTAAACCACTTCCCTAAGACTTTTCACTATTATCAATGGAAATAAGCTTAATTAATTAATTAATATACTATTCATTTACTTAATTAACATTAATTAATGTAAGAGAGTAATAATGCTTAATCAATCAATTTCTCTAATTAACTATCTACTAAATTTTAAAAAAAAAATAAGGGAGGTAGAGGTCAAACCCCTAATCTCTAGAAAGTTTGAAATTAGTTGGATAATTATTTAGAGAGTAATTAGGCTAACTAAAATTTTAATTAAACATTAATTAAGAAGAAATTATTATTCAAAATTAATTACTAATATTTGTCTTGGGTTCTCCTCTGAAATATCTTTAAAATAAGCCCTCATTTGCATTTTTTGGATTTTTCTACAGTTAGTTATACATTTTGGAAGTTTTAGCCTTTAAAATTAATTAAGAAGCCCTAATTAATCCTTAATCCCATCAGCGCCACATAGCTGCTGATGCAGTGTGCTTTCCATGTGGCATGATGGGATTGGCTATTTAAGTTATCAAATAGGGATGCTAATTGATGAAGGTGCAGGCTCGATCTCTGGTGTCCATAATTAAAACCCATAGTTAAGGGGAAAATAGAGAGGTTCTAAGCATGATTATAGTAGGACCATTCATTCCAATAATGTGAAACGGATGATCCATGATCTATCTCCTACAAGTGATGAACAATGCAACCCATCCGCCATGAATCACTCAATCTGAGCTCACCCGAGCTTGGATCCACTCCAAACTCAACCCACACCTTCGCATGAAGGATCCACAAGGATCCAACAACTTGGATGGGCTCAAATGTAAGTTTCCTTCGAAAAGCTTCAAACTATATTCATTCAAGGATTAGCTTTAATGGCATATCTCACCGGAGCTTGTGACCGGGGTTTCAACGATTGAAAAAGCTTCATTTGGTAGGAATGAAGCCTTGTTGAGCCGCATGAGCTTTGATTTAAGGTGGATTGCTCCAAAGGCCAAGCTCATCCCTTTGAGCATTCAATCTTGGTTGAACTTGCACTTGGAGTGGATTTGGAGCTCAGGAAATGGCTTTAATGGCTTTGATGACACATGAGGATGGTGTGTGTAAGAGGAATTGATGTTTAATGGAGAAATGGAGGAGTTTGGATTGGAGGCAGCCTCCCCTATTTTGGTTTCCCATGGGAGAGAGAAATTCTAATCGAGGGAGGCTTAGGAATGCTCCAGGGAATTCATTTCTCAATTGGGGGCTCCGACAATGCAAATGATCATCAATCCCACTCGAATTGAGAGAGTATACCCCTCAATTATTCTTGATGGATAGGCAAAATTCAATCTAAAATTCTCATTGTCCAGCTACCGTCAGACCGCTAGACTTGTCTCCATGTGGTCCATGTGGCTCGCTAGGAGTGCAGGAAGCTATGGCAAGAGTATCCAAGGCTACTATGGGGGAGATCTCATTTTCTTTATCTATGGGCTTAGTTTGGCTTGAGAGGAGAAGAGGTGGAATCCCCTTGGTTCATGGCTGATCCTAGCTATTCTAGGGTGGGATAGCAAGCTTCGGTGTGCTCTATATGGCAATAAGATGGCTACCCAAGTGATGGGAGAGTGAACTTTGTCAAATGGAGAAGGAATCCTATGTGGGGAGGTTTGTTCAATGGGTAATTCCCTATGGTGGGGTTTACTTTACTTTTGGGATGGTTTTGGGATGACTTAGGGTTAATTTAAGTCAGGTTTGGTTAGCCAATAAGGTCCCATGGGTTGGCTTTGGGTGCTTTAGCTTCATGTGGTCAAATGGGTTCAAATGGGTTCATGTTGGGTTGGGTTGACCAATTGGTCAAATTGGTCAAATTAGGTCAAACTAAGGCTTGAGTTAGGTTTAAATGATGATTTGGAATGTTTTGGTTCAATTGATTTGCATTGGTTTGGCTTAGATTTGGTTTTGGCTCATTTGGATTCAAATGGGTCAAATGGGTCAAGTTGACCAATTTGACCAATTTGACAAAATTGGGTTAGGTTAGGTGTTGGTTCTTGTTCAATTAGCTAAATGAAATTTATTGTATGCTTTGGTTTGGTTTAACTTGGAATTAATTAAGATTTTGGCTAATTTGACCCTTTAAGTTAATTTGGGCTAGGTTGGGTCAAGATGACCAATTGGTCAAATTGGGCTCAATCATGGCTTTGGTCAAGTTCAATAATCAATTTGGAGTAAACTTGAGCCATTGGTTACAATCAATTTGGGTTAAATCATGATTTGACCCATTTTTGCTTTTTAGGCCAATTTGGATCAACTTGGGTCAAATGGCCAATTGGAGTTGGTTTGGCTCAATTAAGGGTTTGATCATGTTCAATCATTGATTATGAATGGCTTTG